>JASJET010000015.1:0-1200000 GCA_034092305.1 Diaprepes abbreviatus | reverse complement strand
ATCGAGTACTTGACAGTGATTGAACTTGTTGAAGCAATCTTTCTAGTAAAGGTAGATTAATTTACAAGCTGGCCAAAAATGACACTTGGATGTGTCACCCTCATTTGTGCCAAATCAGTCATATCAGACGCTATAGGTGAGAAGTAAATTTTTAACTCCCTGTATGCTAAAAACTACAGACCCTTATGGTGGGACGATTTTGTATCTATCTAAAAGATGACCTTTACATTATATATATATTTTTTTTAAATTAAAATCGAAGAGTACCAAGCCTAATGGTCCCTTACTCTATTTTTATGTTTAGCAGTAAATTGGCTAATCTGTTAATTTCATAATTTATTTTACTTTTAATCCCAGGAAGGGATTAATTACACATTTTATTACATAGATACAACAGCATAAACTTTTCAAAACCAATAGTAAATTATAAAAATGGATACTTGCTTAACCAGCGTACGTGGTAAAGTTAAAAATAGAAAGCTGGTGATAAGATTAAAAAATGAATGTTTTGCTGGAATTCAGTCATTTAAAAATTCTTTTGTTTAATAACTGGAATAATATTTTTTTATTCATTCTCAGAATCTTATTTGAGAAAGTCGTCGATAAAACATCTATAACACTTAAATCATCGATCAAGTTTATTATGTGATTATGCTTAATCTTTTGTAACTCTTTAACCAGAAGTACAAAATTTTCTTATAACCAAAAGTGAACTGGAAGTTGACATTTGTGTGCTGAAAATGGGATAACTCACATGGGCATGTGCGAATTATTTTATTCTAAACTGTACTCTAATAACTAACTTCCTAATTCACTAAGATGGTTTAACTTACAATCGACAGGATATTGATATAGAGAATTTGGAATTAAGTAAATCAATAAACGATGCTAATTTTTATGAACCGAAATTTTATGTTACTAATTCATATAAGAAAGCTGGAAATTGACAGATTTTATTGATTTCTAGAGGTTACTATCAGATATCAGAATTTTTTAGGGACAGTTTTTGAAATATGTATAATTTCAAATTGTGACAAAGTAATTTATATACGTATATTAAATGTGTTTTATTTACTGTGTAATGTATTGTATGTATACTATTTATAATTTATATCCGAATTATCTATTGATTGGTATAACGGGATTTAAGAGTGCAGATATCCGATCCTAAATAAAATCAAATACTGTTCAAGCCCTAACCTCAGCTATACTACAAATATTAATTAATGATAAGAGAAAAACCAAAATAAATTTTTACGATTAACAGGAAAGTCTCAAATAAAAATCGAACGTATTACGCAATAACATACTAAAATCAAAGCAAATAAGGGATGCAACCCCGAATAGAGGAAACGGAGACAGAAAGGGACAGGCAGCACATGCGAGGAGAGGTTATTAGAATCAAGAAGCAACTTTTTGATATCGCGTTTAAAAGCCAGCAGATATTTAAATAAATCAATATTATTTAAATTATTCAACAAGAATGATACATTATTAGAAAATGGTCTTTTGAACAGCTTTTTTTTGTTATGGCAGAGTTAAAAGTATGGCGCGTTTGCGGAAATTTAAATTATAAATATCAGTCCTAAAAATTAATTTATCAAAAAGATATGTCATATCATATTATAAAATTTTAAAATCAAAACTGCACAGATGCAGCTTTGTAACTGTTAAACATATTTAACCAGCCAGATCTAATAGGGGAAGGTGTTAAGGAGGAAGTATCTCAACCCTACTCAATCTTTTTTCTATTTTCAAAATATACGATTATATTAAATAAGGCAAGCAAACAACTTTAAAGGCTTATATTTTATTCTAAATTCAAAATATTTTTCGACATATTTACTTGTATTTTTAATACCTACTTAACAACACCTAGTAACAACCCTTGATAATTTTTACTGAATCTGTTTAGTAACTGCTATTGTGACAAATTTTTTCAATTTCTAAGATATACCGTTGGAAAATTAAAAGAGAGGAGGAGCATTTTAAAAGCTACTTTAGAGACTCATATTTTGTAAATGACGCAAACAAATAAAAAATATAACGCAAATATAACGTAAATGGCATTTTTAAAGAGTTATTCGAATATACCCCACTTGACGGGTTAAAATTGTTGATGTCTTGCAAAAGTCGCTCCAAGGACATTCGATAGTTTCATGCGGGGGGTTGAGGAAAGAGGGGAGCTCCTATACTTTATCATGGGAAGGTGTCAGTGGTGTCAACTTGAGGAAAAATATATATTACATTTAAAATTTTTAATTCAAATAAAATAATTGTGGAATATCATTTAAATGTTAAAGAAATAGTTTTTGAAATCCATCGAAGTGAACAAATTATTTTATTGAATATTTTTTATAAATAATCATTGAAAATACTGCAAGAAGTTTATCAACAGCGCTTTATGTACAGCATTTTTTCGAGTGCTGGCAAGCCCGTTTCGCGTGTATGTAGGGATGGGAAAAAAATAACCGATTTTTAAAATAATTATTAATCGATTATTTTCTATAGAAATGAGCAGCCAACAATATGTTGGCGGAAGCAAAGCCATTCATAAGATAAAATGCCATAGAAAATACTTGAATGCAACAGATACTGTACATGAGCCAGCCATTCTTGTTGAGCGAAATGAAAAAAAGGTTTGGACATATTCAAAAAGTTCATTTACTTTCAATGGCCACATTTTTGAATCTCCGATTAAAAAAAATTACATTTGGATGATGGCACTGTTTTTGCCAAAATCTTAAATTATATCAAGACTATCAGTCAAGATGCAATATCGACATCAGTAGAAGGTGATATAGGGCAAAAACAAAAAATTGTTGGCAGCTAGTACTGCAAGTCTCAGCGATTCTTTTACATCTGTATATAACAGCGGCCCTGATGGACTTGAAAAAGAACCTCTCGAGGTCTAGCGAGGCTATGAAGGTGCTTACCCTACGCTTGCTCAGTTGGCGTGTAAGCACCTTTTGGTCCTGGCTTCCTCTGCTCCAGCAGAATGATTATTTTCGAAAGCAGGTAACATTCTAAGGAAAATCAGAAATCTGGGAAAACGGTTGCCAAAACTATTATTTTTCAGCTTTTTACCAAAGGAATTGTGATTTTTCTTCAAGACTTAATTTGAATGTTAATTTTTGATTTTGAAGGAGCTGTTATAATTTTACATTGTTCATTAGATCTCAAATAGTACTTCTCAATAAAACCGTACAATTATTTGGGCGTGTTTTCTTCAAATTATATGTAAATTTTAAAAAAATCAATATTTCTTTTTTAGAAAAATCGATTATTTTTTTACTAAAAATTGATTATTTACTAGATAATTTTACTGTTAAAAAAAAATAATCGATTATTAAAAACTCGATTTTTCAACTGGTAGGTCCTATCCCTACAAAGTACTTGAAAACGCATGCAGAGAGGACACATAAGGTTTCAATGACTTTTCGTTTGCTGAAAACCAGTCTATATTGGTAAAGCTATATTAATATATTTTCTGAACTCCACGGTCGATCCAGTTCATCAATACATCAAATGAAACGTTATATAATTTTCTACCGCTCTTATAAATTTTATTCGTTTTTCTTAATTAGAAAAAGTTTTTTCAATGAATAAAGTTAATCCTACCTGGCGCTGCTATAAGAACCCATATAATTTCATGCCCACTTTTTAAACAATTATCTTAAAAAATCTACAGACAAAATTCTGAAAAAATTCATATAATTTTGGGACAACATTAGAAATGTTTCAAGCAAGTTTCATTGAATCCTCTTAAAATAAGTGAAACTATCGAACGTCCTTAAAAAAAATTAATCTAACCATCGCTCTGAGTAAGAAAAGTAACCTGTTGGTAGTTTACCTGCTTCTGCAAAATAATATTTTGAAAAATTTGACGGTAAAATATTTCATGAACAAAAAAACAACTGCTTGATTTCTCGAATTTTATGGTTGGTTCATACTTCCTAAGATTACTACCACTAAGAACTTTTACTTACAAATTAAAGGATACACTTTACTTTCATCTGGTTATTGTCAAAACTAAAAATTAATAACTATCAATTATTAACTAAGAAGTTGGTCAAATATTAAGTTTTTAAAAAGTAGGCATAATTCCTCTTTGTTTTCGGATGTTATCGGCTGAAGAAAAAATTGAGAATTACAAGCATCTTTATTTCGTAGTGTTAGTTTAGTGGAAATTCTTAGTGGTAATTGATAATTTTTGGAATTATGAACCGACCATATAGGAAAAACACCAAAATCAGATCCAAAAAAAAATTCTATATATACCATAAATATCACATTTACCAAGTAATCATATCTAAATTTTAGATCACTTTAATAACTCTGGGGGTTAATTAGTTCAACCGTTAAAATTAAATTAAAACAAGTTTATTTTTGGTTTAAATTCCTTATTAACGGAAATGCCGGGATATTTTTGTTATCCACTGTTAACCGAAAGTATGAATCATTCTTTCTAAGAATAGGTATGGGGAGGAAATCATTGTGCCACTATTTGGCTTATATTTTTAAATATGCTATACTGATCATTCTTTTCTACGTGTGTTGCATTAATTACCTGGGCTCTCAGCCAAAACCTAGTTATGTTTCAATGTGCAAAAATGTGTTTAATATAAATGACCATCACCTTAATTATGAGAAAGAAATTGACATATGGTCATTAATAAGCATCTATAAATTTAGTCTATTACTCACCACCATGGAATGGCTGAATGGCTAATTAGGTTAAATAAAAAAGAAATACATTAAATCTGTATATTGTAAGATGATAATGATCATATGGTTAGGTGATGGTGATCCGTTTATTAACGCGTAACCCAAACAGTTGAAGCTTTAAATAGGATGGTATACTTTCTTCCTGACCTAAGTAGGTAACAAGTGTGTAGAAATAAGACATGTAAAACTTTTATTAAGACTAAGGATACTTGTGTCTGTATTTTTAAGCCCAATGAAAAATGAAAATGAGAGGCGCATATCGAAATCGAAATTCAGGAACATAAAAAGTAAAAGGACAAGACTCTTATTTATTGTAATTTAACCCAAATGGAAGTGAAAAAGTAATTAAAGGCGGTGTTTTCTCGGTGGCATATCTTTAAATCCAAGAAAGTTAGGGTATGAACTTGAGTAAATAAAGTCATATACAAACAAGTCTCTTTTGTTTTATTATAAACTAGCTTTTACCCGCGACTTCATCCGCATGAAAGCGAAATACAATTGTTACAAACAAAAAAAACAATTATAAAATCAAGCAGCCAATATTACTCCTGACAAGCTCCTCTTCATGTCTGTTTCATCGAAATTGGTTCAGCCATTTCGAAGATTATCCCAGACAGACACTTCAATTTTTATTTATGTATAAATTTAAAAAGAAAAAATTTAAAAGAAATAGCGACACCAAGTAATAGTTCAAAGTCCATAAAATCTTATATTTGATTATAAATGTCTACAAATATAAAACTTTTCATTATATTTTGTCATCATCTCTAAAAATTTTTCTTCAAGATAAGTTATGACGTTATGAGTCATAAAAGTCTTAAGTGATTCAGTCATATCTAAATTTTATATCAGCACTTCATGAGGTGGTGCATATTTTGTACAGATAAGTAACGATGACTAATAAAAAGTGTGCACGGTTCCAGCTAAGCAAATTTAATTGTTTAACGGAAACCGAAAATTCCAAACCATAAAAAGTTGAATGCAAAAATATTATTTGTAGATTTATTACTTCCTTAATCTGCTTTTAAACATTTTCAAGAAAAATTTGGATTACTTTCTAATTTTTTCCAAAACATCATAAACTTATATTTAGCACCTTATAACTTTAAGGGATTAACTATAATTTGATTTGCTAATGTAAAGGGTATTTTCTTTTTTAAAGATATATTCAATAAACATCAGTCATTCCAATAGCGCAAGAAATATTTATTTTATCCGACATAAAAATTATTATAGTACCTGTTGTCACATTTTAACACCTCTTGGTGAAAATTATTTTGTGATATATTTTAATAATAAAACCGTAAAATTATATCTATTAAATTGGACAGTATGGGCAGTATTTGAAAAATTACATATATTTAATTTTTGTTATTAATAAAAAATAAAAAGGAATAAATGCAGTTAAGATTTTGAAATCGACAAGACAGGTTATTAAACCTGTTTTAAAAATAAATATGACGTCATTTAATACTAGTGGTAATTAGTTGCTCCAACAAATTGAAATACATTTTTTGTTCGTTGACACGACTTTTAGTTTTCTTATTCTTAATTTTTTAATTTATCCTTACATATCGTTATGAATGAATAAAACTTATCAGCAATACCTAAAAAGGAGTTTATGTCAAAATAAGATAACCATTATTGTAACCTTTAAATCTTAAAGATTAGATTGCAAAGTAACTGTTTATCAAACAGAGTAATAGCGAGTTTTTGCAAGCCGTTAACAGGACGCTTAAAACGTTAACTAATTTTTTGACCCTGTAAACATTTTTTCCTGGCGTGGCTTTAATAGATCTTGCTTACATTTCTTAAAGAAATAGCTCTGTTAACACTATGTGTACTAGTTCTAAAATAATTATGTTTAATTATTCACGCTAATCGCCACAAATAAATTAACTGTATTTTGTTTAAATATATGGAATTTATTATTTTATGAATCATAAAAACTTCTAAAGGTACTGTTTAAAGATATATATGGGTAAATAAAAAAGTAACTTTTACTAGTTTTTTGTACAAGTATAGAATATTGAAACCTTTCTACAAAAATAACATAAGACAAATACGCTTCTAAAAAGGAGTCAAATATTTTCTGGAATGCTCTTTGAAATTTTTATGACTGATTATTATTAAGTGTCGATGTGGATTTATCCTGATCATACATCATGAAGTACATTTATATCGACGGTCTGAAGCGGGTTTGAATTCAAACGGCTTTTAAAAGCCACTTGAAAAAAGTAAAATAAACGCGACTGAATGCGATTTCAATAAATCAAGTCAAGTCCAAAATGCAATGGAGTTGACCTCACTAAAGCGACTTCAAAATGCGATATAAACTATTCAAGCTGGATTTAATTGCGAACGTCAGATCGGTGATCGTCGGGACATATGATTTTGACATTTCATATGTTTTGGATTAAGGTTCAGAACGAAATATTTATTTATTTGTGCATATTACGAAAATTAAGAAAGTTGTTCTTACTTTAAATTATATTATTATTTACAGTGACACAAATTCTTCAAAATATTCCACAAGTAGTATTTATTGAGGTTACGTACAGACGCATGCGAAATAATTGTTTTCAGAGTGACATGAATTTATTTTTAAGCCCAGATTCAAGTTACCGAAATAAACGGATAGGTTTAAAATTAGTTTTGAAGCCGCTTCACTTTCAATTCGGCTTGAAACCATTGATGTAAATGTAGTGATGGGCTTTTTAGATCAAGGACATTAAATTAATATTAATCGCCCTTCTATCTATTGTAAAACTAAATTATTATCTCTTCACGCTTTACAGTGTTTAGATAGGTAAAGAAAAAAATATAGTAAGGTTTCTTGAAGTATTTTCTAGAGCAAGTACAACTGTCATGGTAACTTAGGAACCATACAGAAAAATCATATTAACCATGTATTATATTAAACATAAAACCTTTTTAAATATATTTTTAGCAGCAAGAGTAAGTAAAAAATTAGAGATGAAAGAAGCTAAGAATAAATCTGTTACAGCAACAAGAATTGTTGGTAATAATTACAGCCTTTAAGTTGATTTTTGAAGAAGTCCAAACTAGAAAGACACTCTATGACTAGAAAAAACATAATACTATATGGATGACAAGCAAACATTATTTAAATCTTTTTGCAAGAGCTGTTGCATCATGATTTATTCTTCATGCAATGGTACATTTTAAGATTGTTGTAAAAAACATTCATATATCACCTCCATTTTTATGCATCAGATCAATGAAATTGGTTCATCTAAACGCGCGTTAAGAAAATGTGGAGCATTTCATAAGGACAACTTTTTAAAAATAGATGAAATAAGATTTACAAAACCTATAACATAACACGAGATTTTGAAACAGTGCCAAATAAAAATTGGTTAATAGCCAATGTCCACCAAAACGTCAAATTTCAACATTTTAAAAATACATTTGTAAAATTAATACTTTCCTAACATAGTTTCCATAATTTTCTTAATTATATGTGCCCCTCAAATTTTAAAATATATTTTATCCTCGTTACCATTCATTATAAGAATTTATGACAAAATTACATTTCAATATGCAGGTTGTAAAAAAAGTTGTTTTTTAGCATAAAATTGTTAAATTGCCTAAAATGAAACCTTTGAGAACAGTTTAAAGGCTTTTAACATTAATTTCCTTCAACTCTTTAGACAAATAATAAAAAATATTCTGGGGGATAATTTTTTTTAATATAGTTGAGTACTGACGATACCCATGATTAATATTTTCAATTATATAAATCATATTTTTGAGTCAATTTTGATATCTGTAAAATATCAGTGATATAAAAAGTTATCTCATTTACCAGATTTTAAATATAGCTAATTATCCAAACATTTTGTATAAAATAGACACAAATTCAAAGTAAAACAGTTGTTAAAAAAAACTCAAAGGTACACCTAACCCAAAACACTACACGAATATCAAAATTTCTGCACTACTATGATCTTTTTCTGTTATGTTTAAGAATCATTTAATGGGAAAAATAACAATTTCGCATAGTACAACTGTCAAATATTGTGAAGAGTTTTGAACTTTTTATGAAAAAATTACAGACCTACATTACCTTTATTAATACTGTATGAAAAACATATTGAAGATGATTATAAAAAGTATTATTTAAAATCTAGAGGTTCTTCAATGGGGCTCAGGGTGTTTGACAAAATATTTTCACCACGAGTAAAATCTGTAAAATTTAGATTTTTTTATTGTTTACTCTTGTCTGATATGTTGTTGTTTTGAGTCGTTTCCTAGGTTTAATTACTCCAAGGTTTTAAATTTTTATTAGATGTATGATTGTTTATCATTTTGGTTTTGCATATGTATTTGTTGTTCACTTTACAATTTGGGAAGTTGCCTGTTACATACTTAGATAACAAATAAATAAAGATACGTTGGTTGCTTCAAAACAGAATTGTCTCCTAGAAAGCGATCCTTAAGAAAAAAAAATTAAGAATGGCTAGCCATAAAAAACTATTTTTCAGCAAGCAAGAATTTTTGCTTGAATGTACTGGAGATAATGAAATTAAAGTCGAAAACTAAAAAAACTATTTCGACTAGATTAGTCAATTTTTGTTCCTGATTAATTTCATTTTTAGATAGTTTACTTTCCATATTATAAAAAAAAATAATTACACTTTTTTATGATTTTCTGGCTAATTTACATAAAATGTGAACATACTAAAATAGGCTTAACAAAAATTTATTGAGAATAAAATTTTCTGAGAAATTAATAATACCTATGTTCACAAAATGAACATAAACCAATCATCACCAATCAGATTGTTCCAAAACGTTTGTCTTCATCTGACTGTTTTCACAAATTCTGGTTGGTGCTGACTAGGGTTGTGCCGTGTGAAAATTTCAAATGAAATTTTCACATTTGAAATTTTTAAAAGTGTAATATTTCACTTGCCTTAAAATTTGAAATTTCAATGAAAGTTTCCAAAATTTCAAGTGAAATTTTCAAGTAATATATTTCTAGAAATTTACATAAATTTCACTGAAAATTTCATAAATTTCGCGAAACTTTCTCATGCTACCCTCCCTCTACAATCCAAATAAGTCAGTCCGCGTCCTTTCAAGTCGCGAGTCGCGATCCAGCGCACATTCGCACCGCGTTTATTATGGTGTCGGTGTCGTCACTCGCCAGTCGCCAGTTGCCAGCCGCCCTCGCCATTCGCCAACGCCAACTCCTCCGACGTGGGTTTCTTCCAGATTTCTTCACGTTCGTTCATGTTTGCTTACAAGTTACAACTAACATCGTTACGTTACAATCTATAAATGCAATATGGAATATGGTTAAACCAAAGGGAAGTATTTGGAGTTATTTTAAAGTCGAAGACGACAAAAGAGTGAAATGTGTTTTTTGTCACACTGTTTTCTATAAAAACGCAACTCGATTAGAAAAACACTTAGTTAAATGCTTCAAAACCCCGACTTTTGTTAAAGAACAAATACAAAAAGGGAAATTTACAAAAACTGTTGGCGAAGTCAGAAAAGTGGAGTATAAATCCAATGCCCACGATAACAGTAGTGGCGGTAATGGTAAGTAATAAAATATCTAATTATCTAAATATTACAGGCAATAATGGGTATATACAGGGTGGGTAAAATTGGTCATTTCTATTCGGGAATTTAGAGAAAAATTAAATGATGCAAACTGCGTTTTGATATCTTTTCGCGGTTAGTGGAAAAAATCGTCCCGAAAATATTTAAGTTAGTTAGTTTAGAAATCGTACCGAAACCGAAAGTAAAAAAAAAGTTACTTTCGGTACGATTTCTGTAAAGTGGCACTTTCGGTTTAATAAATTATACCGGAACTTATATTTTCGGGACGGCTGCAGAAAAAGTCATTTAACCCAGTCCGAGTCCCAGTCCAACCTATTGGCTATTGGCATTGGGTCAAGAATTCAAGATGTTTCCTAATAAAAAGGACCTATTTTGACCACCCTCTCCGGTACAGTAGTACTGTAGTACAGTGTAGGGTGATTCATTCCATTAAAAACAAATTTACATATTACTTCGCTTTATTACCCGAAACATTATGGATATTTAATTTCAGAAAATGAAAGTACGGAAAGTTTCACCAATGAAATAAATTCGGAAGGGAGTCAAGCGAGTGAAATC
Source organism: Diaprepes abbreviatus (assembly GCA_034092305.1). NCBI lineage: Eukaryota > Metazoa > Arthropoda > Insecta > Coleoptera > Curculionidae > Diaprepes > Diaprepes abbreviatus. The sequence goes on along the minus strand of JASJET010000015.1, from coordinate 1,189,119 downwards.
GGCCAAAGTGGTGCATCTCTTTCTCTTTCATTAAGAAAATACCATGCATCACCAAAAATCACTTCGTCGAGCAGGTCAGGCTCAAGCATTTTGAAATACACTGACACAATGTTACCTAATGAACAAGTAAGTTGATTTTAGTATCAAATTAATAGTGAGAATAGTAGTTAATTTTATTTAAAATGCATTAGTTCATTGGTGTTGTTTGATTGTAGGCTAAACTGGATGTTCTTTTTGCTAGAGCAGTTTATACTAGTGAAGTTCCGCTAAGTTTAACAGATCAGTCAGCTTGGATCGAATTTTTTAAAACTATTAGGCCATCCTGGAAATGCCCTACCAGGAAAACACTTTCAGGGCCTTTATTAGATCAGGAATATAATAGAATCTCTGCTGAAGTGAATTTTTCAATCACGGAGTCGAAAAACTTGGCTTTGGCTACAGATTCATGGAGCAACATGCGGTAAGTTATAAAAAAAAACGAAAAAATAACACTCTTTTTTTACTTCCACGTCCACGATATGTCACGTCTCACTTCACATATTGTGACATGTGGTATGTGGTGGTAGTTTGCTTAGAGTGTGCAACCTAAAAGTAAAATATGTCTGCATTTTCATTTCCAGGAATGAAGCTATAATAAATTTTACTATTATGAATCCGCAACCACACTTCATAAGAAGTATTGCCAGTGAAACGCAGAGGCACACCTCAGAATACTTGTCTGAACAAATGGCAAATATTTTAGAAGAATATGGTGCTGATAAGTTTTTGGTTGTCATGACAGACAATGCTGCTAACGAACGAAAAGCAGCAATGCTTTTAAAAGAGAAGTACAAACATATCATACCTTTGGGATGTCTTTCACATACTCTCAATCTCTTAGTTCAGGATATTTTAAAAATCGATTCGATTGACAAAATTATAAAAAAAGTTGTGGACATTGTTAAACATGTCAAGAAATCTCACATCTTGACTGCAGCTTTCAACAAGGAAAAAAATGCTCAGATATCGTTATCACTTCCTGTAAGCACAAGATGGGGAAGTAACCTCAAAGCATTGGATGGTTTTATAAAAGCTAAATCTACACTCCAAAAATTAGCTGTGGATGAGTCAACATGTGATCTATTTACGAAAGAGAATAGATCAAAAATACTTGACAATGAAATTTTTTTGGTGCAAGTAGTAAATCTTGCAGAACTGATCCGTCCTATTGTCAAGTGGATATTTACATTAGAGTCGGATGAACCAGTTATACAAAAAGTCGTATATGCTTTTACTGACATAGAGTCTAATCTTGTTCAGAGGATTCCTTTAAGTCCTATCACCACCACACAGGAAGAGCGTACTGTGATGGAAAAATTTTGTTTTCGTAAAGACTATGCTCTTCAGCCAATTCATTACGCAGCAGTTATTTTCGATCCTAAAGACCAAGGTGTTAGTCTTAATTCGGAACAAATTCTATCTGCCATGGATTTTGTAGATAACATATCTAAGGATATGAACGAGAATGACATCGATTCTGTTACTATCTTATCGAATTTGACTAATTACCGGAATAGAGATGGTGCATGGATGAAAGAAATCATTTGGAAGACTGTCAATCATCTAGAGCCTATTAGTTGGTGGAAAGGGGTTGGAAGTATTAATAGTAAACAGCTGGCAGAAGTTGCAGTCAGAGTTCTTTCCATGCCCACATCCTCGGCATCCACTGAAAGAAGTTTCAGTACTTTTGGTAGAATACACAGAAAGATAAGAAACAGATTGACAACTGCTCGAACTGTTAAATTAAGTTTCATTTCACACAATTATCGACTTCTCAAAAGAATTGGTAATCAGAATGAGGAAAATAACTCAAAATTAGGTAGGTGTGTTTTCTGTTTTTAATACTAACTTTTTTCAAGTTCCTTGATGAAAAAAAAACAACTTATTTTTTTCTTCTCTCTTTCCTAGATTTATTTCGTATGCTTTTTTAAATTAGAATAATTTTTCTTTTAGAAACACCCAATGTCGTGGCTTTTACGGATGCTCCTGTCTCCCAAGTCCAGGAGAATGAATTAATAAACAAAAGAAAAATAAGTAAGCAGCTGAAAATAACCCAGTATAAAAAAATTAAAAGTAGTCAGAATTTGGAAGATGAAAGTGAAAAAAATTATGTCTCTTCTTCGCCCTCTGCAGACTCTGAGGAAGAGAGTTATTCTCTGCATGATTCGTCATCAGATGATCTCGATGTGAATATGACTGATGTGAGCGAAAATGACGATACTGATGATAATAAAGAAAAATACTAGAAGTTCACTATTACATTATTCCCTTTTATACAGTGTGTTCGAAATTGGCCACGCCACGACGGTATTGGTATCTCAGAAACTATAAAAGTTAGGAAGACGGTTAAATGGGAAAAGTTTTAGGCAATTATGTTAATGATTTATTAGCCCTCGCAGATTAATTGTAACTATTTTAGTTTTTGAGATATTTCCAAAAAAACAAAAAGTTGCATTTTCGAAAAAAACCACTGTAACTTTTTTATTTTTGGATATTTTTAAATTTGGTAAATACATTATTAGAGTACCTTTTTACGTAGAATACAGCTGCCAACTCAGATTTTTTATTTCGACGTTTCGGTTGCGTGGAGACATCATCAACTTTGTATTTTTTTAATACGGACCTGGACTTTTATTTCGTATTTTTAGAGCTCTTGATCCCCCAAAGTAAATGATGTATCACACTTGTATATGGAATGATTATTATTGATATTTTCCATAAGAGCCTCTGTGCTAAAGACTTAGAGATAGAGACAGACTAAGAGTTACTCTCTAACACACAGGCTCTTATGGAAAGTACCTAAAATAATCTTTTAAGAGATAAGTGTGATACATCATTAAATTTGGGAGATCAAAAGATCTTCAAATCCAAAATAAAAAAATTTAAGTCCGTATTTAAAAAAACAATGATGTCTCCAGTTCCACGCAACCGAAACTTTGAACTGAAAATTTGAGTTGACAGTTGTATTCTACATAAAAAGGTGCTCTAGTAATGTCTTTACAAAATTTAGAAATATCCAAAAATAAAAAAGTTACTGTGGTTTTTCGAAAATGCAATGTTTTGCTTTTTTGGAAATATTTCAAAAACCATAACAGCCTGCAATCAATCCCCAAGTGCTGTTAAATCACTAACGTAACTGCCTAAGACTTTCCCCATTTAACGATCTTCCTAACTTTTATAGTTTCTGGGTGTGGGTCGTGACGTGGCCAATTTCAGACACACTCTATACCTATCTGCATTAATAAATGTTGGATTTTCCTATCTATATTTTTGTTCCATTCGGCTTCATTTAATAAAGCCAATTTACAGTACATATACCTACTTATGTTAAGTTTTGTTTCTGTGGTCTATTACTTTTTAAATAAAAAGTAAAAAAATATTGGCTTTATTTATTTCATGTAGGGTAATTACAAAAAAGAAAAACATCGTATTTGTGACCAAATTAACTCAGGAAATATTAATACATTTCAGGGAAATTTGTACAAGTTTCAATGTTTCATTGAAAGTTACAAATATTTCAGTGAAAATTTCCAAATTCCATAAATTTCAAAAATTTCATAAATTTCAAATAAATTTCATAAATTTCATGAAAATTTCAACTTGAAATTTCAAAACTATACCGAGAGTGAAATTTACCCATCCCTAGTGCTGACAGATTTGCGATTTCAGGCCTATTAATTGTCGAGACAGAGTATATGATTTTCCTGAAATCTAAAACAAAACTATGTTACATCTCCTTAATGTCCAGTAACGGTTATATTGTAGTGTTTATAGTACATTACAAAACCTGGCATAAAGTTCCATATAATTTTTGCACAATATAGAAACAATTGGCTTTCCAAATAATTTTTTGTATGTAGACGTAATGTAAATTATTTAATATAGATTAGTAAAACAGATTATACTTTAAGTATAACAAAGGTTTGCAAAATGTATTAATAAAAATAAAACAGCAAAAACAATGGATTATTCAGAGGTGTCAGCATAAAAATTGCTTCATATTTATAATTACTTATATGCAGTTTGAACAAAATGTTTTATTTTAGTCACAAAAACTTTATAAGTTATCCATATGTATGAATGATTCATAGAATTTATTCATGATACATTTTCTTCATATAATAATTCTTTGCGAATAGTAAGGAGGATAGATAGTTTCTATTTTTTTTTACGGTACACAGTATATCTTCGAAGTTTGGAATTTTACAGATCCATTAGGAACTTAATTTTTTTTTTAAATATGTGATTTGCCCGCGAGTCTAGTAGATTTCTTTTAGATGAAAAAGACACTCCCTTCCCTTCACTTGGTACTGCTAAAGACTCTTGGTTAGACAAAGGCGGCATATCCTCTTTCATTTCATGTCATCTTGGTTATTAATTTGTATTCATAGTTTCTATGACATAAAAAATTTAAGGTATAACACCCCAATTTAATATAAAATAGTCAGATAGATTTCCCAGCTACAAAAGACTTCTTTTATTAAGATATCATACTTCAGCCGCCATTTTAGATTCAACTGGTCAGGCCCTCTTTAAGAAAAAAAAAAAGCTTTATGCTTTGAATGAACAAGAACTTGCATCATATTTTAGTTATTTCAGAAGAAATTGTTTATTTTGTAACTTTACAAATACAGCATCAATTGAATTACTTGAAAAATATCATCTATGAAAACATAATGTAGGCCCAACCCATACTTCTATTGTTCTGCGCCGTGTCGCCGGCTTTCAATATCGAGCGGTTTTTACAAAAATAAAAATTTTTCTGTATGAATTTTATTCAGACACATTATACAGAGGCGTTTTGCAGTAAACTCTATGTAATAAAATGCACACTTACATCAAAATTGTCGGATTTAGCCCACACATTCCCATCATGTCCTGCAATAGCCGCTTTGGTGACACATCTAGAAGCTAGAAGTTGCTTGTCAACGTAATCCTGCCAACTCATTTTATTTGGAAAATTTGTTTTAAAACACTATTCTTTTAAAATTTAACACAAATGTAGAACTTTTGGTTCTATTTCCAAATAATTAATCCGAATGCACTTGTCCAGCAAAATTTTGTGAGCGGAAATACAATTTGACAGTTCTTTTAAATCATAAAGCGCAGGCTTGAATTTCTCATATTGCCAACAGTTAACAACTATTTTCTTAATCCAATTTTACTGTGGGTAACTGCATTTTAATTTTTGTTATTAACTTTAAGCCTTGGAAATTTTAAATATTCAATTTAAAATCACGATAGGAATAATTTCAGGATAACTTCACTTCGATTTTAGAAACTAATGAAATTACCTAAATTTTACAAAAAAACCCATAAACTAAATATTTGTAAAGTCACTACTGCTATAGGCAGAAAAAGTAATGTCAACAAAGAACAATAGATGAGCCATTTTTTTTTAAATGTAATTTAATTCGTTTTCACATTTGCAACTAATACAAAATCCTTTCTAGGCAAGTTCGAAACAAAATAAAATTTTTTAATATGAACTAATAAATAAAGATTATGTTTGGTTCAATTGTTAAAACATGTATATGGTTAGAAAATAGCTCGCAATGACGTCAGCTGTTCTTTGTTCATTGGAAATTTCTGTCATATGATTTACACTCATGATTTTAGTTTTTTTTTTTGGATATGTTTAGAATCTTGGTTCGCAGTTGTCTGCCTTTATAGCAAGTATTTGACCGCAGCATAAGTATATGTTGCCAATGGTTATTATTAAAAAGAGTTTTCATCATCATTGTTACACGACTTATTATATATTTTAGGGAAAAATCATCATTTTCAACAAACGTCAAAAATTTGGTGATAAAATATCAATTCAAATAGAAAACCTAATGATCGGTTTTTGTAATAATGGATAGGTATGTCATAAAAATAAAGTTACAAATGCGAAAGCTATAGAATAGACCACTTAAGCTAACAACAAGGTCACATTAAATGAGCATGCGCACAACTACAATTACTGCAGATTTATTAGGAAATTTCGGAAAAATACTTAAATATATGTCAAATTTCAAGTGTTGTATTTATTTGTCTTAAATTTAAAAAACAGACCAAGGATTTCCCGCCAAAAAAAAACAAAGATCGAAAAAAATATTTTCCATCTTCGTCTTTTTTAAAGGTCAACTGCCTATGATAAAACTCCCCGATACTCGTGACGTCAGGCCGCCTAGTCAGGAATTTGATGACTTCCCTTTCCTTTCTCTGTGTTCCTTGATTCCTGTCGATGACCTTACAAGCTGTTCATAAGGCAAGGCTCGTCACCTTTCAAGGTCATAGCTTGTGCACCCAACGGTAATTTTTATAGTACGTTCATTTTTGAACATAATCCTGGAATGCATCGAGATGAGTGACAGTGCTAATAAAAAATTTGATTAGCTTTGCTTACACCTTGGTTGGAATAATAGGACCTTTGATTTAAGCCTATAGAACAATTTTGAATTTCAGGTGTTTACATCTAATTATTTTATACAAATTTGGTTCATGGCAGGCATGCTCGACTAGTTAATCGCTTCAAACGTGCATACGACAGACAGGGTGTTGTGTTTACTAGCATCATAATGCAAATTGATAAATTGGTATTACGATCTCTTTTTTTCGCAAAGATGGCTCAACTTTAAGACTTAAATATCTCAAAAACTATTTATTTTAGATGCACCTGCTGATAAAAAAGGTCTCTCGGGTGGGGTTGTTTAAAGATCTGTTTCGCGGCTAGAGAATTCTTTTTCCTTATACAGAATTCACAAAAACTTTAAATATGAACTTTACTATAATAGTCGTCAAAAGGAACAGCTGAAACTGGGGCCGATGGTAAATCCTCAATACAGGCAGGATAGAAAACATTTTATAAGATTAGAGACCAGTGGTATTACATTAAGTTTAAAAATACATTAAAAATAGTTTTAAAACAATGCTTCTGTAACAAATATTTTTTAATATGAAGATAAAGGCGAATGAAGGGGGGGGGGGGGTCGACCGTTCCTCCCCAACAGCTACGGATTCAAAAAAAAAAATATTTCGCTGTGCCGATACTTAAGAGATTATCGACTCAAACTTCCAAACTATGGATGTTACATAGTTGAATTTACCGGAACCAGGGGTTTTAAATTTGATTTATCGGAAGCGGAGTAGAAGAGAGATGTGTTAACTGCTAACTACAGGCACAATGAAATAATAGAAACATAATTCAGTAAAGAAAAAACTATTCAATTTAAAATTTTGAATCATTTGCGAGACTCTAAAAGTAACAAATTTGATAAACCAAAGTTTAGAAGCGTTATCTCCGTCCAGTCTATTTCTCAGCGGATCACATATTAGGCCAGCGCCACTAAAAAGTTGCTTTGCCAGTGAACCTGGTGGACACGATAAATATTGGCGAGCAATCGAATACAATGTTAGAAATTTTGTATTTACACTCCACAATAGGAAGGGATTGTTACTGATAGGAATACGTTTTTATTTGTCGTACTCATTAAGTAAGCTCTTCCATACAATGAATTTATCATTAAGCTGGCTGTTGGTTGTGGTATTAGTATCCTCATCAATATATTTGATGAAATGAATTGGACATTATCGGAAGCGGAGTAGAAAAGAAATGTGTTAACTGTTAACGACAGGCACAATAAAATAATAGTTCTCTAAATTTTGAATTTAATTGTTCCATGGTAAATTTTATTGCCGTTTTAAATGTTTCGTGTTTAGTTAACTGTCTTCCAATTGTAATGTGTCTCTTAGAATATGCATTAATGGAATTACCGATGAAATGCCTAGCATTCCTGTCACTCATATTTCCGGTAACCTTTTCAAAAGATTGAAGAATGGATACTAATTTATTGAGATGCAGCCATTCCTCAGGAGATATTTGTGGGTGTTGTGTTTACTCGCATACAGACACAGCGAATCTTTTACTTTAATCATTCGTTCCAGCATGTAGAAAGTGCTATTTCACTTGTAATAAAAGTAAAACGATATTCGAAAATGTAAATCTTTCAAATTTAAAAACGTATATGGAAAATAATTATGTAAGCTTCTTACCGCGTATTAATTACACTCCTACGTCACGCCTAAAGCTTTTTGGTTGAGTTGCTTCTTTCATATTTTTGCAGTCCCATTTGAGTAATTTGAGAGGAATTAAAATGAGTAGAAATGTTTTTGCATTTTATTATTAAGTTTTTTATGTCTTCATCAGAATCTAACATGGTCTTACACAAAGTTGTAATTGATGTTCGGTGCAACTGACATCAGGGAGATTAGCTAGCTCTCATTGCACTTATCATATCGATGGTGGCTACGAAGAAAAGCCCTCAACGGAAGTGCAGTGAAGAAAATCCTTTCGTTAAAAATGCGGCGAAAAAAATTCGTTCTTCTCAGTACTCTCGCTCATTGTGTGGCAGAGATTATTTTCACGGCAATCCTTAAGGAGGATTTTCTTTGCCGCACAATTTTTTAGAGGTATTTTTTACACAGACGCTCACTGTGTCGACTTAAAAAATCCCTCGTACTGTACGGCGAGGAAAATTCTCCTTAAATATGTGCCGTGAAAACAATCACTCCCAGACAATGATCGACGAATCTTACTGTGGTGTGATATGTGAACGAAACAGTGGATTTTCTCGGAGATTATTTGCCATTCCAGTAGCATCTCATTAAGTTTTTCCTGAATTCCGTCTTCTGTGTGTCGGCCATTAAGTTAATGGCATTTTAAGACAAGTTTTATTCTCTTGAAATCTTCAGTGATGCCATGCGCTATCAAACTTACTAAGGAAACATTGGAACTAGGTTCAGTCCAAATCTGACAAATGAGATTTTCTTTAAGTTTTTCACCAAATGAACTATCTTACAGGCCAGTCTAGGATACAACTCATCACAAATAAATAATGTAAAAAAAACGGTATTCTCTTTAGCGGATAATTCGGCACAATAAATTGTAAAAGTCGTCGAAATCCGATACCTTCCGCAAAATTGAAGGGAATGTACTACAAATCCAAGTATTTATGTCAATTGATTTAAAATTAGGAGAGGCCCATTTTTAAATCCGCAGCAAAGCGTCTTTGAGAGGGAATTGTTTTGTGTCCTCTTGAAGAGGGGTTGAAGTCAAGGTCTGGTCTGTTTTTCATGTTCTAGTTTTGGCATTCTTTGTAATCAGTAACACGCAAAGACTTTAACCCTCAGATTCACTAACATGGTTTAATTTTAAAACCGTCGTAAATTGACACCAGGGGGCTTAAACTGACAAGAGCAATAATTCAAGACTTTATCGCAAACTTCTTATCCTAATATCCCTATATAAGCGTTTATTTCTTGATTCTTGACATATGTAATATAAATTATGACAATATCATGAGCAAAATCAAACTGACCAGCTAGAAGATTTAAATTTCATGGCAACTAGACCAGGTTTAACTCTTAAATCTTTCTAGTGAATTTGACTGTAAATGACTTTTTAACGAAGTAATTGTACCTTCTTTTCTTTAATACGTTTTCTCACAAATTTTACACTTTCCCGTATTGGCGTTTACTTTATTAAAGTAGTTCCATATCAGGCGAGGATCTAGGGAGGGGGGGACGATCGCCCCCCCCCCCCACCAAGAACTTCGAATTTAGAAATATAAACCCAACCCTGCCTCCTATACTAGGAATGAACGTTGCTGGGATCTCCCCCCGTCGATAACTCGCTTTCACATGGGATCGTTTCCCCCTCCCCCAAAGAGCTTCGAATTCAGAAAAATAGACTCGCCCCAGTTTGCTGCATTAGAAACGTGAATATCGCTGGCATCTTCCCCCCGTCGACAACTTGCTTTCGCTTGCCATACTGTACTCTTGTGATATTACCCCCACCCAAAGAGAAGGCTGAATAGAAATAAACCATAGAAGTCGTCTATGCAAACTTTTAAATCCCCATACCTGAATACGACTTTTTCTTTAGTCTTGCGAAATTGCCTTAAACCCCAAAGAGAAAGACTGTGTGTTGTATAAGAATCTTGCATATGTATCATTATTCCAGTGGTAGTGAAGATAAAGAGAACGTGGTACATTTACTAAAATAAATTTTAGAAACTTTTATTTTCAGTTATTATTTTAATTCGGGATGTTTTACACAATAGTTTAAAAATAAAATGTACAACGTAAATATTTGTTTTACAAAACTAAACAAACACTTTCAGCACCCTGCAACATGAATAGCAAAATAAGTAAAACATTAATATAAATGACGGTTTGAAAATACCAATAAGTGTACAAACTTAAAACTAATCTAAAAATATAGTAAATCAAATATATCTTAAAATATTTAAAACAACCATTATTCACTATCCGAAAAATATACATCATCTGTTGTAAAAGGCACAGTGAAACTATGATCGTTCATAGTTGGTTTTTGACCCATTAAATATCCAAATAGTTCAGTCAAATCTACCACTGCATACCCTGAGCTGTTAAGAAATTTCTCAGCAGTTTCTCGTAGCTGTTGGTAACCTTGGTTCATTTGGTCTTCCATTAAGGGTCCTAAAAAATATCATGAGATTATGATTTACATTCCAACCGATTTTTCTTAAACCTTTATAATAATTTCTTCATACAATGTTACAAAAAATATGAATAAGAGCTTTAGGCGTTTTTTTTATATATCTTTTTTTTTAAGTAAACCAGCGTTATTATAGTAATAAGTTAATAATAATAAAAAATAGTTTTGTGCATTATTTTATACACGTGATTGCTGAAAACGAATTTGGTATCAAAACCTTGCCCAATACGTCAATTTTTGAAAAAAAGACGATTTTCGCAACATGTAATAAAATATTATATGAAACATATAAAAGATTCTACCATCATTTAAGAGTAGTATTAATTTCTTCTAAACACTTTTCAAGCAAAACTTTTTTTTTAAATTTCATTTGTTTGAGCAAGTAACATTATCACATTTCATACTGACTTAGATATGACACCTTTTGATACATAACTAGAAAAGCTATCACTTTTAAACATTATTCTTTAAACAGATTGTTAGTTGTTATAGTTTTAGTCCATTCTATTTGAATCCGATTACCACTCAAAAATTTGTAAGTGGGGCCTCATTTTGACGAGTCCGACAACTTTTTTATTTGATAAAATTCTCATATAGGCGGCGTTTCCCAACGCGCAATTGCAAAACACACTTTCTTTTGCATTAAATTGTAGAATAATTTGATGAAAAACATGAAAATAATGTGTCCGACAAAAATCATGTGCCGGTCGTCGAATATACCGCCCGTAATATGTAAAAATAATGTGTGCATGTGTTTTTATTACCAACCAACCTATTTTTTTCACAGTTGATTAATTAATGTTTGTACAACTGGATAATCATATTGTCCGACAAATTTGATGCTCCATTTTTCCGGTTCTATGCTCGGAAATTATCCATTTCTCGAGAACGTTTTAATGATTACCACTTGTCAGACAAAAAGCATCCAGTATTTTCTGACCAAGTAATGGAGTGCCCGACAGAAATATTGGGCTCTACTGCCAGTCCGACAATAATAGAATTAAAATATCGTATTGTATAATTGCATATCTTCTTCTTCTGGTGCCTATCCGTTATCGAATGTTGGCAATCATTCTGGCAATGATAATTTTATTTGTTACTGTGGTGTATGTTGTAAACCAGGCCCTCAAATTCTTTAGCCGACGCCCTTCTTACCCTGCACTTTTCCCTGCAGACTGCATTTCAGCAACTCGTACTGGGCATCACTTCTCATGTGTCCCAAATATTCCAGTTTATTCCCCTTTGCTGTGTACATTATTGCTGTTTTCTTATTCGGTTTTTAGAGTACTCTGACGTTTGATATTTTATCCATCCATGACATTTTAAAAATCCTTCTATAAGTCCAAAACTCGAACGCTTCCAGTCTCTTTGCTGATGCCTCAGTCAAGATCCAAGACTCTACTTCATTCAATAAAATGGAGATGATATAGCATCGGAGGCGTCTGATTTTCATTTTCAGCTTTAAATGTGTTTTAAAAAGTTTGGACATTTCAGTGAACGGTTAATGCTGTCCCCGTTTTTTCTATTCTGGCTTTTATTTCCTGGGAATGGTCCCACTGCTAATTTAGTATTGTGCCAAGGTATATGTATGTTGACACTTGTTCTACTTTTTCCTCACTGATGGTAAAATTTACCCCTCAGTTCTTTCCATTCTGATTATCATGACCTTTGTTTAATTGGTATCAACTTCTAGACCATATTTTCTACTCATTTCGGCTACTTTGTTCATAAAAGTTGTAGCCCTTGCGCGTTGTCGGCAAAAAAAAATGAGGGTGTCATCGGCGTACCTGAAATTGTTCACTCGTTCACCATTTAATAAAATTCCAGCTTCCATGTATACTAGAGCTGCTCGAAAAATTCCTTCCTAGTCCCGACTGAATATGAGAGGTGACAATTTTCACCTTTCACCTTCTCTGTATTGTCGTGATTGCATTTTAACAGAAGTTAATTGATTCCAGTACAGGTTGCCGATTATGCGCAAGTTTTTGTCGTCGATTCCACTATTTTGCAGGACTTCCATCATTTTATTATTCCGAACTTTGTCTATAAAGCAGGCATATACATTACATTTCATTTTCCGGTAACGCTGGAAACGAACCTAAATGCTGAATAGGGCGTCTTTCGTTCCAAGGCTTATCACAAAGCCAAATTGTGTTGGTGATACTCGTTCTTCGCAGGTTTTGTACATTCTCCGATGTATGATTTTTAAAAATATCTTCAGCAAGTGCCTCATGAGGCTTATTTTTCTGTAGTCACTGCCCTTCCTGACTCCCTGCATTTTAGGTAGAATCCGTAACTCTGATCTTAGCTATTCTTTAGGTATTTTTCCACGGTTGTATATCTCACTAAATATGATAGTTATTTCTTAAAATCCTCATCAAAAACTTTTTTTTATCTCTGATTGAACCCCATCCAAGTCAAGAGCGTTTCCATGATGGATAAGATGGCTGACTCAACTTCGTCTAAAAGGATATTGGGGCCTGTTATGGTATTCGTTATCTATTGTTCTGCTCTTTCATCTGAAAAAAAGTTCTTCCACGTAATTTTCCATGTTAATTTCATCTGTTCTATTTCCACAATCATAAATTCTCAATATTTGCAAGCAATTTTCTTCACTCCGCAATTAATAAAATCATATCAATCTTTTCTTCTTGGGGGTAAGTTTCCATTTTAAGTAATTAGTTTTCAAGTAACCTCGAACAACGACGATGGTTTAACTAACAAGAAGTGTCACTAAATTATTTGTAAAAATTTTTTGTGTATGAATTCTGATGTCAGCTCAGTCAATGCCTACTTTTCAAAAATAGATTGCAAAAAATATATATCTAAAATTGAAAATGTTAAATTATTAAAAAATATGAAAGATAGGTAAAAAAACCTTAATACAATTTTAAATACCGTTAAAATTACAATATAAATTCGATAATAAATATATGGTGTTCCATTTAAAATAATCAAAGGTAAATTTTTATCCACTCCGTATAATTTTTTGAGATCGTATTTACTTTACAACAAATTATAATGATTTTATTAAGAAACCAATACAATTTAAAACATCTAGTTTGAATAGCTAAGGCCTCTTAATTTTTAGTCTACAATTTCAAGAACAGTTAAATATCTCAAGAAAAACACAACAGTAACTTACCCTTATTTAGCCCGCGTTATCTAAACATGCAATAATATACACGATATTCCATTTAATTTTGGTGTGAAACTTTTTTTTGACTCACTCTGTATACTTCACAATATTTTAAAATGAAGTCATACACATTCCTTATTTAAAATCTTTTATCGTTCTCTGTACATCAATACTTTTTCAGATATAAGCTTTTTTAACTTAAATTACGAATGCTATCACGCTGGAAATTTCTAAATTATACTTTTTTGATTTCTTATGAATGTGCAGCATTTATATTTTCGGACACATGTTCCAGTGTGTTCTACGCTTTATTACAAGCGAAAAATGGCTCCTAAAATTTGTCGGATTGGAAAAATGGCTCCTAAATTTTGTCGGATAATATTAACCACTTGATGATTCAAACATTAATTAAATAACTGAAAAAATTAGCTGGTTGGTAATAAAAAAACCATGTATGTTATTTTGACATATTACAGGAGGTGGACTCGACGATAGGCGCATCATTTTTGTCGGACACATTTTGTTCGTGTCTTTAATCAAATTATCCTACAATGTAACTGCAAAAGAAAGTGTTGGCCATTAATGGGTTTATAATTGCGAGTTAGAAAATGCAGTGGAATTTTCTCAGATAAAAAGTTCTCGGATTCATCAAAATGAAGCCTCTAACCAAGTTTCATATTGCAATGGGGGTTACGTCCTGTGGACCATAAAATTTTACAAGCTCACAAAACTGCTAACCTGGATTTATGCGAAGGAGGCCTGGTAATTGAAACATCAAAATTCACAGGTTTAAAGATATTTAAGTTCAAATAGTTCAATTTTTAAGCTAATCAAATATCCTAAGTTTAATAATAGTTTCAATTGCAAATATTCAGTTTTAAGCAAAAAAAATTAGTGCAAGTTGTAATCTTAACTAAGAGGGATATGAAGAAACATATCTACCTAGCCATGACAGAAACAACTGATGACGTTGCCTAGTGATGTTCAATAGTGACAACCTTTCTCTATTTGTATGTTAAATTTTAATTCAAATCGTACATTATTTTGTATTTTATGAAGTGTTTTGAAAAATTGGAACATCCTGGTGTCATAAATATTTAACAAAGAAACATAATTTTCCAGAACAAAGACTTCACACATCTCAAAAAAAAAACACAGTTACACCTCTTGATTTCAAATCTTTATAAAGTAAGCAAGGTACTTTGATGACGACGTATTTGTACGCCCCAAAACTATTATTTGAACTATTAATTTTTTTAAAATTTATATAAACTTCTCACTAAATGTTAAATAAGTTTCAATTAAATTAAAAATTAAAATAAATTATATGAATTTTACTTACTTTTACTCAAATTATTTAGATCAAAAATATACACAAAGTAGGAAAGCTGAGTAAATAACTCTCTCTCAGTGTAACTTCTGTACATAACGCCACTATTACACATTGTACATACTGGAAATTTCCCACTGAAACTTAAAGGAGTTCGGTTGGTTTCATTTGGACAGGCAGGATCTTCACAAATTAACTTATTTTGGTAATACTTTGTAATATACTTCTGAATAGTTAAAGTTAACTGATTTTGTACATAATACAAATAATCAATGGGTCTTGCAGTACAATCATTATTGGTGCACTTTGCTAAAAATGGAAGGTCACCATTTAATGCCCCTTTGACTAGATTTTCAGCGCCACACTGTAGACATTTAAAAGTGAATTTATCGACATTCCTAAATTTCACTTCTGGCTTTATTATATTTTCGCCGACATCTTTCAGCATTTGAACTGCAGGTTTTTTAAAGCTGTTTGCATCTAGTCCTAAGCACTGAGCGATTTGATATGAATCTATTCCTTCAATAGGACCGCATATACGGGAAACTACAGGATGAATTTGTTGAGCCAAATAGTATTTAATGTCGATTTTAAGATTTTCCGTTGTTTTCAGTTCTTCGGGATGATATGCACGTTGCGTAGCAGATTTGGTACTGCCATCATCACAGATAATATAACAAACAGTATCGCCTGATCTAAAATGTCCTCCGTGTTCCTTATTGTACCTAAAAAAAACACCATTTAAAATCTAACCTTCGAATAAAAAAAAACTTAAAGTTTTGGAATTATTTTGACTAATTTTGACTTAAAGCTGCGTTCAAAAAAACAAATGTAGGCGTCTTAATTTATCCAACTTTTAAATAATTTAAGATTTTTTTTTAAAAATTACTATGAAACGAAATTTTGAACGGAACGAACCGGAAACATTTAAAATGTTTTAGTAGACTTCTACCTAATTATTTATCTATATGTCATGATAAACGTCAAATACAGGCCTTGGTGTTCAAAGAATTACTTCCTCACTGACACAGTTAAGTAAAAAACAAACTTATTTAAGAATAAATTTAACAGATAGATAGATAGATAGATAGATATTTATTTGTGTCACAATTATTACAATTTTACACACGTCAAAATAAACATATAAAAATAAAAATTCTTACAAGATACAATAACAATCACACTGGCAAACTTATGAGTTAAAAGATGCATCAAACCGGTGGTTTTCAATAAACAACAAAATATTAATTCTCTATCACATCAACATATTTCAACAAAACACTAAGTCTGCATTAATAAAATCGTCAAGTGAATAAAAGCTATTTTGCATCAGTATATTTTTAACTTTGCCTTTAAACACATGATAGGCTCTTTAGATGCAAAGCAAGCTTGTTGTAAAATCGAGGAGCATAATAATTGACAGAATATCGACTCTTAGACGTACAAAGTCAGGTGCCATGAGTGAAGCATGCCTTGTATTGTAATGGCGAATGTCACTATGCAGTGCAAATTGTTCCCGTCTTTCATGGATCCATAATAAACATTTAAATATATATACTGATAGCAATGTCAAAATGTTTAGATTCTTGAAGTAGTTTTTGACGTCTGCGCGAAAGCGCAGCCCCATAATAATTCTAATGGCCTTCCGTTGCAGACTGAAGAGTTTGCCAGAATGCGGTGAATGTCCCCAGATAAGAATTCCATATGATAGATGGGTGTGGAGGAGGCTGAAGTAAGCGCTCATACATGTTTCATGATTTGCAACTCGCACCAGATTTCTCAAAAGAAACAAATTCTTTGAAACTTTATTTGACACAATCTGAACGTGTTCGTTCCATAACAACTTTTGGTCCATATGTAATCCCAAGAATTTAACAGTCTGTCGATCACCAATCAGCTGTTTTTGAGTAAATATGACATTTTTAGTTTTATTAGCATTGAGACACAACTGACTGACATCAAACCACTGCGAGGCCCCCGACCGCACCTCAAGCATCGCAAGCCGAAGGCTAGTTAAATCAGGGTTCCTATTAGCCAAAGTTGTGTCGTCGGCATACAACACAACCCCGGAAGAAGAAGGGACACTATTTGGTAGATCGTTTATATATATTATGAACAGGATAGGTCCCAATACCGAGCCCTGCGGCACCCCGACGCTCACTACACCGGTCTCTGAAAGATTATCATTATAATAAACACATTGAACTCTATTTTTTTAAATAAGACATAATTAGAGAGAGACTTGAAGAACCAAAACCATAGTGTTTCAATTTTGTTAGAAGAATATCATGTGAGATGCAATCGAAAGCCTTGCTGAGATCACAAAATGTAATCCCAGCGAAGCCACCACTTTCAAATTCAGACACAATGGTGCGCACCAAATCAAGAACAGCCAATTCAGTGCCCCTTCCCGCCCGAAAGCCAAACTGAGAAGGATCAAAGATATTAAAGGTTTCCATATAACCGTAAATTTGCTTTGATAGAATAATCTCAAAAACCTTTTGAGACCATCGGAATAATGCTTATGGGCCTATAATTCTGACAATCATCAATAGAACCTGTCTTATGAACAGGAATAACTTTAGATTTTTTAAAAGAGTCCGGAAATAAACCAGTCTCGACACATTTATTGAATAATATTGTTAGTGGGGATATAATGAGGTTTTTGGTAGACTTAACCATTTTGACATTAATGTTATATATATATATATATATATATATATATATATATATATATATATATATATATATATATATATATATATATCCCTACTGTCCGAACTTTTGAGACAACAAATAATTAACAAACTATAATTAAAAACTTTACAAGTAATATAAAAAATAATAAAATAAAAATATTTCTTTCGACGAATACATGAAAAACAGTTAAATAAGATTTTTTTTTTGGAAAGTTACTAAAATTTCAAAAAACTAAAAAGAATCAAAAAATTTCTGCAATGGGCTTGTTGATACAGCACATTTTTCAAGCTGTTCTAAAAAATTTTTCTGATGTCTTTGGGGTAGAAAATTACATAATTTAATATATTTATAAATATAAAAGTTTTTAGTGACTGTAGTTTTGGGTATTCAAAGAAGAATATTACTACTATTACGAGTAGTGTATTCCTTGTAAAAACCTCCCATTTTTTATACATTACACAGCTGGTCTCTAAAGTAAATATGGAAATTCATATGGGGATTTTTGCTTTAATGAAAAATGGTTTGCAGTGTGAATTTTATTTATATATACATAAGCAAGCCTCAAAACTATACGAAAAGCAATCTTATATAGCATTCAAAGAACAATAATCCATCTTAGCGGCGGTAAAACATAACTCATTAGAGATTCTCACCGCAAAGTATCAAGAAGCTAACCATTTATCAAGGAATAACATTTGTGGAGTACATTTTAGTTCACTGTCAACATGGATTCCCTAAAACCTTATAACTGGCTGTTGTGAATACTATCCAAATTTAAACTGTTAAAAAATAAACTTAAAACTGCATTCTATTAGAAATATATTACTCCGGTATTTCAGTGATATTCCCCTGAAACCATAATAAGTCAATTTGTTCAGCAGTAATTAACAAACAAAAACTTTAGAGGAGTCACCAAAAACCTTAGCAACCAAATTTTTTTCATTCAGACCCAAATATACGTTTTCCAAAAAAAAAAAAAAGAACATCGTTGGAATCCGAACTGATAGTTTAAAAGTATACTTCAATGATATTCTCCGGAAACCATATAAAGTCATTTATTTAGTAGTAGTTGATAACTGACATAATCAAAAGTCTTAAAGAAGTCACAAAAAACAGCAGCAACTTTCCCTTTATTCAAACTCAAGTATACATTTTCCAAAAAAGAAAAAAACATCGTTGGAATCCGAACTAGCAGTTTAAAAGTATACTCAATGATATTTCCCTGAAACCATAAAGCAAATTTGTTCAGGAGTAACAGATAACAATCGAAAGCTTTAGGGAAGTCACAAAAACAGCAGCAATAAGCTTATCCTTCATTCAGACTTGATTATATGTTTTCCAATGGAGATAAAACGACATAGTTAGAATCTAAACTCACAGTTTAAAAGTATACTTCAATGATATTCTCCTGAAACCATAATGAGTCGATTTATTCAGTAGTAATGGGTAACTGACACAATCGAAAGCTTTAGAGAAGTTACAAAAAACAGCAGCAGCAAGTTCCCCTTTATTCAGATTCAAATATAGTATACAGAGTGCGTTTCATAAGTAATGCGACCAATTATTTTCTGACGAGACTGTAGGGCGCATCGCGCTGTGACTGAGCGGGAAAGGTGGAGGGGGAGTCTTAGCTTCGAGAAAAACCATCCGGCAGTCGCTTCCGAACTTTGGAACAGAAAGGACGAGCGTTCCCGTGCACTTTTGCTTGGCTTTGTGTTCCATCGCGCGATAGAGGGTTCTCTCGAGCAGCGCTACGCGATCAAATTTTGTGTGCAACTTGGCAAATGGGTTTCGGAGACTTACCCAATGATTCGGCAGGCATATGGGGATGACTGCCTTTTAAAATCACAATTTTTAGGTGACACAAAAGCAATGCTCATTGTCCTTTTTGCCATCACGAATTCGTACCGCCCCGGACACCTGGAAATGCTACTTTTTACGTGGAAGTCATGCCATCAAAGGCACCTGGAGGCTTCACCACGATAATACGCCCAAGCACACTGCCCTTCTCGCCGGAGATTACCTGACCCAGATTAATGTGAGTGATCTTCCAGCCTCCCTACAGCCCCGACGTGGCCCCACTAGACGTTTTTCTATGTCCCTACCTCAAACGAGCCCTGAAGGGTCTACGAATTCATAGACATCAAAGCGGTTGCAACGCGTGCTCTGAAAGGCATTCCGGAGCAGGCTTTCCAAGACGCCTTCCGTGCATGGAAAGCTCGTATCCAGAAGTGCATAGAAGCAGAAGTATGTTATTTCGAAAAATTTAATTATTTGTACCGGTTAGTTCAATAAATTTTTTTTTCTGGACTTAGTCGCATTACTTATGGAACGCACCCTGTACATTTTCCAAAAAAAAGAAAATGACATCGTATGAACCCGAACAGGCAGTTTAAAAGTAGATTGTACTTGTTGATAAAAGCGCCAATTTTTGTTTTAGCGAGCTTTTCCACTTTAGCAAGTGTCGAAAGCCTGAAAACATGGAGAAAATTTATTGGATTATCAGTCTTCTCCCTTAAAAAAAAAGGAATAACGACCACGGTTTTCAGTACTGAAAGAAAAGAACCCGTACAAAAAGAGATGTTTATTGCTTCCATCAACATTTCAAATGCTTCAAAGATTGGTTTTATTATTTACTCTACTAATTTTATTCTTTTAATAAATTTTTTTAACCAAACATTCCTATATTTATTTTACCAAAAAAAAAATTGAACCGATTTATAAAAATGCCCTAAAAAGATAAAAATAATATAAATTTTTATATGAAATTGAAATTTTTGCAGTCAGCGCCAAATTAATACCTGATAAAATGTGATTTGTATAGAAAGATTAAGATAATACTTTATTTGTAACCGTTTTCTTACCCTAGTTATCACGGGTTAGTAGTTATTTCTTTCAATTTGAGAACCCCTTTTATAGAAGTCGGTTAAAAAGGTTTCACTGCTACCAAATTTTCGAAAGGAAAACCGGTCTAATGGTCAATGAGGAGAAAACCAAATACATGTGCATAAACAGACAAAAGAATCGAGATAGAATAGGACAAACTGTAACAATAGGCACATATAACTTTGAAAGAGTGGAGTGTTTTAAATATCTCGGAGATACAATCACCGCAGATAACGATATCACAGAGGAGAAAAAAGGGAGAATTCAGGCAGCAAACAGATGTATGTATAGTCTCAACAACACCATCAAATCCAAGAACTTAACACAAACCTCAAAAATCAGGATATATAGAACAATGATTAGACCAGTGCTCATGTATGGCTGTGAGACGTGGACGCTGACAAAAGCAATGGAAATGAAACTTAGATGTTTTGAGAGAAAAATCCTTAGAAGGATTTTCGGACCCTATCACGACCCCAATACTAATCAATACCGAATAAGAACAAATGCCGAGGTCAAACAGATATATAACGCTAGCGACATCGTACAAGAAATTAAATCCCAACGCCTAAGATGGGCTGGCCATGTCCATAGGCTCCCTAATAACCGCCTTATCAAGTTAATTTGGGAGGAGGGCCCGACAGGGAAAAGACCCTTAGGACGCCCAAGAATGCGATGGAGAGATAACATATGGTCAAATTTAAGAACAACGACCGTGCGAGATGGAAGCAACTTGTGCAGTCAGCCAAGACCACCCCGGGTTGTAAGGCGATTCGTATGCAGAGAGCTAGTGTTTTTTGAGGAATTCTATATACAGAACGTTATTACCACGTAGTTTACTTTTAAATAAAGAAAAATTCTTATTAATACAGCGATTAAATATTACTCGTTGTATAGGAAACTTATTACTTTATATTTAAAATTCAGATTTATTTTAAAACTTTCAAATATAATTTCCTTAAAAAGGAATGTTTTCCTCAGCAGTTTTTTTTAAAAAACAGCTTACTTTTTCCAATGCAAATATTGGTAATCGTATCTTAACAAAATATGTATCATTTGAGGTTTATCAACAACTAAAAAAATACAAAATACTTCATACCTTAACGCGACTTGGACGTGAGGCAAAGCATCTTTATTGGGATACATAGTAGGATCTTTTGTCAGCTGCTTGGTTATTACAAGTAACGGTACAGGTACTTTATTTTCGTTCAAGTCTTCTCGTAATTTTACTAAATAGTTTTGGATATTACTAAGCCTATCATCCTGCGACTGATCGCTAAGAATATGCTCTAAAACAAATTTTCCCGCCTCGGAAGATAACTGAGACCAATCTCTTCGAACTATGTCCAGGCCTTTATATTCCTTTTGTTCTTTTAATTTTCCATCTTTTCCTTTAGTAATTGTAACTGCTGCATATTTTTTCTTTTTTAAAAGCAGAAGATATTTGAAAATACCGTCAATATCAAGTTCTATCATTTTGTAGAGTTTATTAACTTCTTGTTTAATTTTATGTCCTATTTTAAACACTTGATCGAACTCTAACATGTTGGTATTAATCATTATACTATCAGTGTCTCCATAAACAACTTCAAAGCACATTTTCTCTACTAAATCTTTCGTGTTCATCAGAATTTCTCTTCCCTTTTGAGTTACAAGAGCAGCTAAATTTTTTGCATAAAATCTAAAATACAAAAAAAAACTTAAAAAATATAGTTATTCAATATCAGTATTAAAATTTTTTAATAGTAATATTGATAGATTTTTTTTAATAAATTTGGGTATCACTCAAATTTACCCCCTCCCTGGCTTTGCGAACTAGCGCTTACAGCCACTACCACAACTTAATACATATAATCAAAGGATCATCCATTCAAATACTACACTTTTTTATTCTGACACACAAACACCCAAGGTAACTGCTGGAATCGAACCCACACCGCCTTTGTGAAAAACCAATCGTTTGACTACTACACCAACGCCCAGACCAGAATTCTTTAGTAACAGATTTAGCAATTATATTACGTCGTAGGTATTTTTAGGATATATTAAATTGCAAAAAACTGTTAAAAAAATAAAAAGAGTATTCATTATTATAATTACATACATTTGGAAAGATGAATATTTTGACACCGCTGTCGCTAAACATTTTCGCTTTTATAACATTTATTGCGGAATTTTTTCATTACATAATGTCTTCCTACCCCGTAGGTGTACAATGGATTCAAACTGCAGAAGAGGAATGTAGTTACAAGAAGTATCTTGAGAATATTGCAGCTGCCTATCACAACCGCTGGCTAAATGAACAATGCGCAGAAATAGAAAAACTAGAAAAAGACCATGAAACCTTTAGTTTACATATGAAAATTAAAGAAGCAGTTGGAATAAGAGTACAGAGACAGCTACTAAACAAACATAGTATGGGTTTGGAAACGGACTCGGAACGAGGGATGCATTATTATCTATTCGCGTTCTAATTGAAAGATGTAGGGATGTTAACTCTGATGTTTGCTCTTGCTTCACAGATTTTCAAAAAGCTTTTGACATGATCAATCATTAGAAAATTATAGAAATGTTACAATATCGTAACATTAGTAAAAAAGACCTACAAATAATATCCTGCTTATACTGGAACGAGACCGTCAAAATAAAAATTGATAATCGCATGTCCAAAGAGATAAAAAATAAAAAAGAAATACGTCTGGGATGTATCTTGTCACCTCTTATTTAATGTCTATTCAGAAGAAATTTTCAATAGATCACTTTTGGATATGATAGATTAAATAGTAATCAATGGTATCTATAAATAACCTCCAGTATGTCGAAGTTATTATCACTCTAACAGGCAGTAAAAAAGGCATACAAAAACTCATGAACAGGATTGTTAATACATGTAAGAATGAAATGAATACGAACAAGGCAAAAACAATGGTGGTTAAAAAAACCAATACAATCATAAACCTTAAAATACTCCAACAAACACTTGAAAGGGTAACAAATATAATGTTGGTTGGCATAATTAATGAAGACTGGGGCCACTCTATGAAAATACGCTCTAGAATTGAAAGGCACAAAGCTCCTTTTATAAAATAAGCAGCAAAATTGATGGTAGGATTAATGGACGATCTATATGATATGCCATTGTTTTGGGAGAGGGATTCCGAGAGGGAACCTCGAATTCTTACTTTGTATTTCTAAATTTGGAGGAAGTTAGAGATGAATATGGGGAGTTTCCCTAGGAAACTCCATTCTTGGAACATATTAAATATGGATTCGGGTTCGACATTATCGAAGGCTTTGGTTGCAGCAGTTGTATGTGAATTTTGATCAAAATAATCGCGAATGTTCATGTCGAATCCAACCAGGTGGTCAATAGTTGATCTGTCTCGTTTGAAGCCCTTTTATTCAGGCATGAGGAGTTCTGTTTTTCTAAATATCATATTAGTCTGAAGTTAATCATGCTCTATAATATTGTGCTAAGATAGCTGGTTAGGGCTATGAGTCTATCTGCGAGTGTTCTTGTTTCTTTTTCTTTTTTGGCTTATGTATTGCGATCAGAATATAGTCTCTCTATTGTGTGAGGCTGGAGATAATTTGGTTCGTGAATATTGTACAAAGTTTGATAGTGGTTTGCTATTATATTTGTTACCTAAAAATGTGGAACGCTTCTCGACTTTGCTTGTCATCATTGTGCAGGAGCCATGCTATGTATCGTTTCAATTTTAGTATATGTACCGCCGAGGCGAGTATTCAAAAGAAAAAAAAAGGGGGGAAAAATGTTTTCGTGTTGACAGAACAACTTTAAATAGACATGGGCTTCAAACAAACAGACATGGGCTTGGTTGTGGAAAAAAAAACATCGACCAATCTCACACTGCCTGTTGAACAGGTTCACAGAATCTAAAAGTACATATTACGGGCATTAAAGAACGAGAAGATATCATATTTCATCATAACAGGCTCCACATCACAATGCGGTATTCGTGAATAAGTATTTGAATAACACATTTCCCCGATGTTGGAATTAATGTTTTGGTTTTTTTAAGTCGTCCGCTCGAGGCCTTTGGACTTCTTTCTTTTTTTAAATTATAATCTAACATTAAATTTAAGAAAATTAGTAATGATATGTATAAAGATTTGGGGAGGAACTTGGCCCCTCATACTCTTATTGTCAGGAAAACGAAATATCTTTTAAACCTTTTCCTATTTACCTATTTGCTATATTTTATTACATTATTGTATTTCTTCTTAAAGTTTAATATTTTTTATAGTTTACTTGACAATGCTACACTGAAAACGTGAAATTTTTCTTAGTTTAGTATAATCAGCTACACCTTTTCTTATAATTTAGGGATTGCATCCATAAACCAATCCCATCATTTTACGTACATGGATGACCAGGGATTTATAACGATTTAAACGAAATTATTCTCAAATTTATAATTCAAAATTAGTAGACTGCGGAAAAGCCAGAGAACGTGACAACACCATACGATACTAGTAAATGATCCATTTAAAAGCCAGTAATTTCTAAAGTTTTCAGTGTCTTCCCGTTTTGAATCCTCTTTGTCAGTAAATCCGTTTTCAGTGCGAGGACGACTTCATAATAAATAAAGTTAAAACTCTTAAATCGCATTGTTTAATTTCACACTCGCACGCATATCACAAAACAAGTTTAGCGCACTACAAACGCTAATATTTTAATTAATATTTGACTTGTTGATTAAACTTGTTAAAAATTAAGGAAATATTGGTTTAGGAAATTTCAATTAAATGAAACATTCACATACCTTGAATTAGAAAATCCCAAGCAACCATACATACTATTGGCTGTTAGTTTAAGAGCCATTTGTCTAATATGATACTGCATTCTGAGATCATGGGATAAGTCTGGATTAGCCATTAAACCTTTAACTTGTTTTCTGCTATCTACCAGTTTTCTAATTTCAACGGGTAATATTCCAGGAGGCAACTGACTATCCGGCAACACTAAATTTTCATCGTCTTCCGTAACTGACAACGTAGTAAAACATATATTGTACTCCTGAATAATGCTAGGATACAATGAATTAAAATCCATAAGTAACAGAAGTTTGTCATAAAATCCAACCTTTGGTTCCAAGACAAGTCCACCTAAAATAAAATAAAATTCAAACTGAAATAAAATGTTTTTCAACTTTTATTAATACTTTGTTTATTTCTTACCTGAATACGTTGGTTTTTTCCTTTTGTTATCATTTTCACTCTTCCTGTTGAATCTTTTATCAGGTGTAATATAACCTTTTTCATAAAATGCATGTAACAATAGAAATTCATTTCGTTCAGATCGACCTCCCATCAGAGTCTTTGACATTACATTTCCTGCTATATTGGTTATTTGCAAAGCTAAAGGTATGATATTAAGATCATATAAAATCTTAAGTATATATGACGTGTCCTGCATGGTGTACATTATTAACTTAATTATATCTTGGGCGTTTTCATAAAGCTTTGGTATTTCATCTGGTTCCAAATCCACTCTTTGATTTTCAGGGATCTTCAATACTTGCTGACAAAGAGTTTCCAAATCGTACGATCTTGATTTAATTAATTCTTTAGCTGATGTCTTCACATCGCAAACCAAACGTCCAGTAAACAGCTCCTTATCTAGTCTCTTTTTCTGGGAGCGTTTAAGTCTACTTAATTTACTAAATGTTACGACATCGTTTTTGATAAGACGATTAGCAAGGACATCTATCTGGTAACCTTGTAAATCGTGACCTACTATAAAATCTGGATCTATTTTATTGAATTGAGTTACGAAATAATTTAGGACTGCTTTTTCGGAGTTCATTTTTTGCACACGGGTTCCTCTGTACTTTTTTAAATGATCGTGAATGTTTAAAGGTGGCGGTTGAGTAGATGGTGAAGTAAAAACTGTAAAATTTAATGTATTAGTTAGTCTTCTAAGATCTTTGGTAACATTGTAGTTAACGTTCACATGGAGTTTTTAATTATTTTTAAATAACTTTCATCAGACAAGAAGTAAAAATAACCCAATATGTTAGGCAAAATCTGATATATTTTTGAGGGTGAACCGCAGTTTCTGTGCAGAAAAAAAATCACCCACTGAAGCAAACTTGGACTAAACCACAGGTTACACAGGTCTGCGAAATTTAAATTAAAATTTGAAGACTCTTTCTGGATATTTTATAGAGTTAAACTCAAAAACAAGCTTGGTTTGTTTCCAAGAGATCGAGTTCTTCGAACGTAAGAAACTGATATTTTAATAACAAAAAGGACTTGTTACTTTTACCAAGATTTATATGGCCATGGAAAAGAAAATTTGTTTTAGGTAAAGAGATTTTGGATTAAAATAGAGTATGTCAAGTCTATTTTAAACCATACAATGTATACTGTTTTATGCGTCACAACAAGGTCTGGCACTCCATCACGCATCTCTTTTTTTTAGGAGATGCGTGTACTTTATACATTTATTTATTCTTATAAATTATACAGTTACAATTTCGGGCAAAATAATATCGGACCACCGCACAAACAGGTATTTGAACAATCTGCGCGGCTAAAAGCCATTTTTTCAAAATGCTGGATAATGAATACAAACGTCTAGTTGTGATAAGGCACCCGTCCAAGAACAATATTCAGCCCCTTCCGTCCCTTTCCCGTGCGCCTCTTGTATGTACTATCAGTTGGAATTCGATATTGTCACCGAGTGTACATAATCTTTCTCGACACTCTTTTGTGAACTTAAGTTGTCAACTGAAATATTTATGTCTTCATCCCAGGATTTTAAAGTGATGGATCCACATACTACAGGTAATAAACTTATATACTATTCTAAAATTTTGGTCAATTTATTACTCAAAAGTATTTTTTTTTTGGGGTACAAAAGCCATATCCTTTCATAGACTATTTTTTCTTATATTTTTCGATTAAGATTTTTGTTATGCTATTGGGATAGATCTGGGTATAATTTTCACTGTTATTTAAAGTTCGTTGTTTCTAGTAAAAGTTAATATAAAAATTGGATCCGGATAAGCCAAATTTTAGTACTTTCAAATGTTTACATGAAAATGATAAAAAAAAATCGATTGTTTTTTAAATGTTTTTTTTATAATGTGTGTGTTTGTTTTAGGTACACCGGGTACCTCGGGAATAAGGATCGTGACCAGAAAATACTTATTTGATCGCATGTAGAGCGAAAATTTGCCCAGTTTGGAAGAAAAATTAAATTATTTAAAAAATCAACTTTTATCTTGCAAGGGGCTAAAGACCAAACTGAGACCTTGAAACGCAGTTTTGCACATTTTAAATTTGAAATAAAATACAGATGGACTAAAACACATAATAAAGAAGACATAGTTCTTAAATACAATCAATCGTGGCTAGAAGGAACCTTCGCAATTTCTGTAGCCGGTACCCAAACGCGTACAGGTAGACCAAGCAAGCCGTATAGAGAATCGAGTGAAAGAAATAAGAGACGGAAAACCAAAGACCTCCGTGCAACTTTTGAAAAGGATTTATTAGTACATGCAACGCAAGTAGAGTTGAGAAAAACAGGAAAACGAGATGCATCCAATATTCTCAGAACCTAGTACATCAACACGTGCAACCAAATATAAGAAGACATATTATTAAACAAAATCAAGTAAAGGAAATAAATTACCGCTCACACCAGTGGAAGCTCTACAAATGTTTATAGATGCCGATTTAACGAAAGGACAGTACGAAACCATTAGAAAGGTGAATAAGATTTTTTTTTTCCGTGTTACAGTATTTTGCAAAAGTCCAAAAAAATGTTATCCAGCACCGGAATCATGCACGATAACGAGTAACGGTGCCGAAGTGCAATTACAGCCTTTAATAGAGGTAACCGTTCGGTGCCTATCCGATGTCAACTTATTTCTGAGCTCCTTCGTGCCTTTAAAACTAATATATGGTGTGAAAAATGAAAATGTATCCTTTTCCCCACGATTCTGTCGACCAATAAGATTCCATTTTGTGAAAGAGAGTGTCGATGTTAGAGAAGAAGAAATCAAATACGTTCAGCCGATTAAACTACAAAAGCGAAGTGAATATTGAAGCCATTGAATTT
Organism: Diaprepes abbreviatus; assembly: GCA_034092305.1. Classification (NCBI taxonomy): domain Eukaryota; kingdom Metazoa; phylum Arthropoda; class Insecta; order Coleoptera; family Curculionidae; genus Diaprepes; species Diaprepes abbreviatus. The sequence goes on along the minus strand of JASJET010000015.1, from coordinate 1,160,408 downwards.
GGCCTCTCAGTGCTACGTGCCAGGATATGTCTATTTGAGAGTATTCTTCATTTGGCTTATAAGCTACTTGAAAAGAAATATAGAGAAAGAAAAACAGAAGAGGAAAAACAGTTGGAAAAAATTAGAAAAATAGAAATCCAGACCCGGTTCCGCAATGAAATAGGTTTATTACTTGATATCCCAAGGGCTAACTTTGGCAACACCAACAACGGCAATACAAGCAGGAGATTTTTTAACGATCCTAGATTAGCATTTGAAATAACGGGTATCAGCTACGACCTTATATACAGAATGCAAGTTATCCTTGAAACAATTTCAAGCGGACATGTAATTGATCTGGGAAAATATGCATCTGAAACAGCTTGTTTAAATGTAAAGTTGTATCCTTGGCATCCTATGACACGATGCACAAAATTTTAATTCACGGTGCAGTTATAATTAAACACGCTTTATTACCAATTGGCCAGCTTTCCGAGGAGGCAGCAGAGGCACGTAACAAGCATTTCCGGTCATACCGACTAGATTTTGTTAGCAAATATTCGAGAGAAAGCTGTAACTAAGATGTACTCAATCGGTTACTTTTAAGTTCAGATCCTCTGTTGAGCAGCAAGAGGAGCGTAAAATCAAAGAAATTGGTTCTTTTTTGCCGGAAACTCTTGATATGGTCGTGTCTGCGGCGCTGAACACAATTATGAACTCATCAGATAGCGAAGAAGAAAATGCTCCTAATTTGTGCTTTTTAATATGTAATTTTGTGAGTCCTGTGTCTTCTAACATAATTTATAAAAATAAATACGTTTGTTTCAGTTTATTTTGTAGTTTAAAACCTATTTGAGTATAGAAATAATTTTGGCCGCTTAGATTGTTCAAATATCAAAATGTGCACTGCAGCAACTTCCTGAACATAATGCAAAAAATTTCATTTAAACCTCTTTCTCTCTCTTACTTTCCACAGTATATTTTTTTCTTACTTTTACTGAAACCTATTTGGTAGATGGGTAAAAATTGAGTAAAAAAAATCAGTCGTATCCACTAAAACTAACTGGGGGTTTCTTAAACCTTGCATAACTTTTGATAATTAACTACTAATAATTTATCAGTCATGGTATTTGTTTTAAAAACGGGAAACCATCGCAAGCCTGTGTAGGGGAGAAGGGCCATTTTCCGACGTTTCTGGAGGAAAATTCAGTAGCAAACAGAGGATCTTTCCGATTTACTTGCTAGGCGTTGAATCTTCCTACAACTATTGCTATTTTCAAGTGATGTCAGTAGTATTCGAAAATGAACTATTGCTATTATTAAATGTTATTACTACTTATTATACAGGGTGTTAACTAAAAATGTGCACAAACTTTGAGCAATTAATCCTTGAGTGATTCTAAAACAAACAATTTATCCAAACATGGGTCGGCAACAGACCTATTTTCGAAACACAGGGTGTTGAAAATCTGAAGTATTTAATTTCGTTGAAATGTTTCTGTTCCATGTCAAATATTACATAAATTAAGAGTGCCACTTATTTAAACAAGTTCAAACTGCTTAAGTCACAGACAAATCAAATAGTTTGTTTACATACTTAATTAAGGCAGTTCACTCGCGACAGTCGTCGATAAAAGTGCAGCCTTTAAGTCAGTATCAAAAGTTAAAGATTCTCAGGCCTAAAGAATTCTATTTTTGTACGAGACTGTACCCAACACGCGTTAACTTTCAATATACAGACACATTCTTATACAGTAATAACTTTAAATATAATAAATCTGGCAGCGCCGCAAATGTCTATATTGAATGGTCTATAGAGTAAACGTGTGTATAGTAACGTTCATATGGTGTGGGTGTCATACCTATACAGTTTGTTATGTTGACATCCCAACACATTGAGAAAATAAATAAAAAATATCGAGAAATATATTTTAAAAAACGTCACATTCTGAAGAACTAACCTAACTAACTTAGGTTTGAATTATCGCGCGTTGCTAAGTTGTGAACACTGTACCCCACAACGCGTCAGATGTTTTCAAATTATTTTTATTTAAAAAATCTGTATTTTCTAAACAAAACGATCAAGAAATTCCGGGTTCTTTCTAGAAAATTCATAATTTTTGGATCTACGTTGCATTAGTTTTTAAAAAATACGATAAAAACCGTTTTTGAGATATTCCAAAACGTATCGACATTTTGTTATATGTAGTGATCATCAGTATGTTAATTATGCATATTTTGATTGTTAATATTTCGTCTCACAGACGATTAAAAAATTTCGTTTTTTTTTAATTAAATAAAAGATACTTTTGTAAACTATATATTCCAATTCGATCACATTCATAAGAAAAGCCGTTTCACGAGTGAACTACCTTAATACCCTGTACATATTATTTCCTAGGTACTGTTAAAAACTTCAGAAAGTAGTCTGTTAAACCTAGGACACATTTAGAAAAAAATGAAAATATACTGATAAAATAGTACTTGTTTTTTCAACGTTTTTCAAAATCTATTTATTCTATATTTGTCAATTGTTAAACAAACCAACAAATGTTTGTGCTTTCTTTGTTTCACGTAAAAATGAGATTGTATTTCTTTAATTCTGGCAAAGAATAAACCAGAAAATATGGTATTCCATGTTTACAAATTGTGCTTTATAGTTCCTTAAAAATAAAGGAAGTTTCCAAATTCAGTCGATCAATAATGTTTATAAATGTATACTAGGCTATGGGTAATTCTTCCTGGAGTTTTAGGCAGTATATAGAAAATATCTATCCATCTAGGTATTTAAATTTACAAAAACTTACCACAAAAATGATCATTGAAAGGTGGATCCGGCGGTTTCTTGTCAACAGCATATGAAGATTGTGTCACACAAGTTATCATTAAAATTTCATTCTGATTTGTTTTCGGATTGATATAGTGGCGAAAATTGAGTGAAGATACAGTTAACGGTGGTGGAGGTATAGATTCGTCAATTTTAACTACATTTTTCGGCGACAAACAATTAATTTCAAATTTACACCAACTTAAAGGGTTCGTATTAACCTGTGGATTGGATATGTCCAACCAACACGGACCTTTAATTTTTCCATCAATCAAAAATCTCTCAAGGTTGCTGGTGTTTATTCCAAAAATTTTTGAAAAAGTTTTTGGTGTCCTATCGATCATGTCGGTATTAATTCGTGGTTCTGTAGCCTACAGTTAAAATAATATATTATTTATACAAATAAATTAAAAAGAAATATTGGGTCATATTTTAATTTTTAAAAAAGGTAAACATTTATATATTTTAAAAAAGATAAATATATATATATATATATATATATATATATATATATATATATATATATATATATATATATATATATATATGTTCATACGGCTTTCACGGATTCCTCCGTGCGAGTTGCAATAGCAGTGGATACATCCACATTATGCCGTTGCAGTACTGAAATCACATTCAGCAAACGTACAACTATATGCAACTTCGTGTATAAGTGAAATAAAATGCAAACAGTAAATGCAAACTTCGTTCCATCATATCCTTTCCGTGTTTGCATTTTATTTCATATATATATATATATATATATATATATATATATATATATATATATATATATATATATATATATATATATATATAGATGTTCTGGCTGTGAATGACCCTCATGTGTGCAAATATCTAGGTCTTCACAATGAATAAAGGTTAAGGTTTGAAATTTTGGCTTTGGAAAAAAAGCTATCTTGAGGTTGTTACGTTCGTGAATTAGATTCTTTAAGCGCTGTCGATGTCTATTACGCAATGATAGCGTTCCACTTACGCTAAGAGTTGTGTTTTTGACGATGCTACACAAATTACTTGTTTCATTTTATTTTACAAAAGATCATGACGCTTTATAAGTAGAGCTAAATCACGGACTTCGTGTAGACCTACGTTTCTCCCCGTGAGAATACCAACATTACCGCCACTGTACATTTTAGAAACGGTAAGTCACGAGAAGTTCAGCTTCAAAATTATCGAGCGATCTGATATCAGACACGGCATGACAACTCTGCAGCTAAACTTTCTATAGCATCTTCATATCAGTCATTTGAAGGTCAAGTTAATTTTTTTAAATAGAAAGGCCCCTTTTTTTACTGCAGAAATGGCATAGGAGTAAAGCACATCTAAAGGTCGTTGCAAGGTCAAATGTGATTTTTTCATGAATTGGTTTAAAATCATAATTTCAACACTGGAAATGAAAAGAGAGGCAATTTAACGTTCAGACCTTGAGCAATTTGACCCTTTGATCTTTGAAGGTCTTCTCAAGGTTAAATACAAAAACAGCAGAACAACTCATCAGGAGTAAATTTTTGGAGACAATGCTTCATATAAAAGTTATAGGACTGCTCTTTGGCTATCTGGTAACGACCTTGGAATTGACCTTGATCATGATCTTCGGGGTCATTTACAGGTCAAGTTGATTCTTTAGAATGGGAACACATACATTTGATCCCGAAAATGGAAACAGCGACAAAATTTACCATCAGATATAACCATGAAATCTTTGACCTCGAAAATTATATCAAGGGCATAGATTACAACAGAAATAAAACTTAAATATCAAGTCTCACTAGATAATCTCCAAAACAAAACTCACTACCAGAAATTCAATAAGGTCTGTGAGAAAATGTTAGTATCGTCGACCATCCAAATTTCCATCAGTAAAAAACACTCGATCGTGATAAAGTCCAAACGGTTTTGTATAAAAAAATTTCCGTAGTTGGTAATTAATAACCAACGACCGACAATGATTAAGGTTTACTTTAGTTGGCCATTAAAACCCACCTATGACCAATGTTGGATCGATCGTTAATAAGCCACAATGGCCAACATTTATTGCTTTTAACTACTGAAGTACAGTGGCTGTTCCAACAATCTTTTCCCGGATAATTGTATAGCAATCGCATTGGATATTCGTTTTGAACTTCATGTTATTTACACCATTGGATGGGAATTTTTTCTGTTTTATCCATTTATAAAATAAAAAAGGAGGGTTTCTTTTTTAAAAAAAATTAACTTGACCTTCAAATGGCCATAAAGGTCAAGATCAATATCAAGGTCTCCATAACCCTTTGGTTTTGAGTTATTTGGCAGTACTGATACCACTTTATATATTTAATAAAGCCATTTTAAAACTATCTATTTTCCTATAGGATTAAATACTTAGTACACCAATAAAAATAACGTAGAATTTACATAAAACTTCTAAGATTCAATTTATTATTACACTGAAATTTTATTTCATACTTACAGGATATACAACCTCCAAATAATCAGATTCTCGGGGAACGGAAGAATCAAAAGCATATTTCTTTTGAACAAATTTACTTTTAAAATCCTTTATTTGCATCGGATCGGCAACTAACGATTTAAATTCCAAATACAAATCTTTAAAAGTTACTGGCCTATCAGTTTCTTTATAATCATCATCCAAAATCTAAAAAACAAAAGGAGGAGAATTATTTAATAAAGATAATACTAAATCTTTCGACCTTAATATTTGGTTGAACCTTCTGTATGGGAAAAACACATACAAGATTATTTATTTATTAATATTTATTTTCTCCCCTCCAAAGTATTCCTTATTTGAAGCAATATGACACATATATAGTTTTTTGCCTTCAAACACCACCACGTTCACGCTTTGTGGTTTAATCTTAACTTCACTCAGCCAATTTCTTCTTATGTCTTCAACGATCTCAAAATGATATTCCCGCAGCGGCAACTAGAGGTTCGGGAATAAAAAGAAGTCGCACGGTGTCCTATCAGGCCAATAAGGTTTTTGTGGGATGATATTGCTCAAGTTATTAGCCAAAAATTGACAATGAGTGTGACCTGGTGCATTATCGTGGTGCAAGTGGAGTGTCAACTGTTGTCGTGTCACATTTTTGGTCTCTTTTTTGCAAATGGTCCCACGCAAACGACGCCTAACAACCAAACAACATTCCTACCTCCAGCAGGTATTCTTAATGAACCATGCCTTGATAATTACAGAAAAAAGTTAGCATCGAAATGCAAGATGATTTCCTTTCCTAGCTTATCGAATTGGTGACACCGAGCTCACTAGAGTAACTCTTATTTGAGAGTCATATTCGACAGTGAGTTGCTTTTTGCTGCACACATCGACAGCATGACCGCAAAATCTTTTAAAATGTGTGGATTTGTCGAGAGGCAAAGTCTCGATTTTAATGACATTGAAACTCTCTAGACTGTTTATTTTGGCCTAGTTAGAAGTAACTTGGAGTACTGTTGCATGATCTAGTCACCTCTATACAAGGTCCACGTTGCACGGATTGCGCGGGTGCCAAACAAATTTGATAATTTCTTGCTCTATAAGTTAAGAATTGATAAAACACAGCTACAGTACCACAAGCAGCTAAGTTTGCTCAGCCTGAATTTCTTGGAGACTCTTAGAATTCACCTCACTATGATGTTAGGTCATAGATTGTTGGCGGGTGTGGTTGATTGCCCTGATCTGCTGGCATTGCTTGATTTTCGTGTCCCTGCTCGACTAACCAGGCAGCAAAATGGATTCGCGCTGTATCCTAGCCGGACTGATATTAGCAGGAATAGCTTTGCCAATAGACTTATGGACCACTACAATACATTCCTGTCTTGTGACTTTGATTTTTGCTGTTCTTCTTTGTCCTTCAAGAGGGCAGTGAGATTGGCCTTGAATACTTTTTTACTCTTAAGTATTTTGTTTAGCTAATTCTAGTTTACTGATAAGAGTTTTATTTTGTTAAACTATTTACATATTAATTGGTTATATTTTTTAATTGCTGTACTATTTGGGTAATCCTGTAATGCACAATTGAACAAATAAATAAAAAAATAAATAAAATTACTTTGATTTTTCACGTGCTCCTTTTAGGCTTTGCTCTTATTTCAGCCTCTATTCCAACGATTGTTGCGATATTTCTATCCTTTAGATCTAACGTTTGCGAAAACTTAATTTTGTTTAAATGTAAAATTTAATTCAAATCATTTGCTCAATTGATTTCGTCATGGTAAGAATCGTCACGAAGCACAAAGTCTAACCAAAATCACTTTAACTTGTTACCTAATGTGTGTAGTGTCATGAAATTTCATAATTGTCACTTATAGTTGTACTAAATTATAAAAAACCACACATACGATTCTATATATGCTTGAGGTTTAAGTTTTTTTTTATTTCTAGATGCTTTCATCATATTACATTGAAACTTTCATTTAATTGTATTTATCTAAATATACAAGCTGACATGAATTTATTTTACTTACATGTGGTCTAGGAAGCAAAAAAACTTGTCTATTTATGTTTTTTACTGCAACACAACAACTAGCGTATGTTTTAGTGTCTTTACAGTACGTTTTACCAAAAAGGAAAACTGTTCCCTTTTGTTTCTCAGGATCTTCAAAAGCATCCCACCAAAAAAATCGAAATACCTAAAAATCAAGACATTTATTATTGATAATTTTGAGTAGAGAACTTAAAATAGGAATGTATAAAATGCTGTACTTAAACTTTCATATTTTAGATGTCACAGAGACTGTCAAAGAGTCAATATCTGAAATACAATTTGGTCACCACAGGCTAACGTTAATATTGCAGAGCAGGTGCAAAAAAATTCCTAAGTAAGTATGAAAATATAATCAATATCTATACGAGTTCGCACCAAAAACCGACAGAAAATGGATCACTGTGACCTTCGGTCACGTTACTCGCGAACAACAGAAATATGATGAAATGACTTGTATCCCAGACGCTTTTATGATCTCCTTTGACGCCGGCCGCCGAAAGCGGACATCAATCGAAGTTGGCAAAATTCAAAAGAGGATTGCGGCAGGCTCATCGCGGACGCGGCTCGCCACCTTTAGAAGGAAGACAATTTCAGTCTGTGATATTTTTTTAATATATTTTGAATAATCTAACATACGAAAGTTGTTATCTTATAAATTACATAAAACTTAATGTTCCCAAAGAAAATTTAAGTATGATAAGATATATAATGTGATGACTAATGCGAATCTATCTTTCCTTTATTTCATGCTTCGTCAGCGAAATAATTTATTGGAAAGTAAAATACTGATTTATTTAATACGTAAAAGAAGCATTTGGTAAAATTAACTAAAGGTTAAATGTGATAGTTGCGTACTTGTTTCTCTTAGCTTACAAGTTTAATTTGTAAAATTTTTTCTCGCACATGTAATTACCTGCGTGTTTGTGAGATGAATTATATAAATAAAATAAAAGAAAATTACCTTTTTATCGTTATTAGTCAAAAAAGATACATTTACATCCTTCAAATTTACATTTTCATTAAAAGCATCATTTACACATCCATCACTTTCCATTGCAAATTCGGAATTAAAATCGCAAGTAAAATTTTCAGAAATCGAATAATCGTCTTTTACCGATTCATTTAATTGCGATTCAATCTGTTCAATTTGTGTCATATCTAAGTGGTCCTCAAAGTCATCATCATTTGGCATTTCAATATCATCGTCCTGTGATTCCGACATAACTGTTGGTGTACAACTGCTTTTAGGTGAAACTGAAACTTTTTCTAAAATATTAAAAAATTTAGATTGATAGTAGACATAATAATGACATTGTAGAAATAGTATGAACTCACCTGCTGGATTACTCCTTCCTGTACCACTAACATTAGTGTTTATTAATTCTGTTTGTTTTGGACTGTCACTAGGGGTTTCTAGTTGAATTCTCTTTGGACTATCATAACCACTATCTACTCGGATATTTTTGGAATTATCAGGAGTAGTAACTGGTTTTTTAGTTGGTATAGAAAATTTTTTCATGTAATCTTGGGCAATTTGTTTTCGAGGAATAAATTTTTTGGTTTCTTTAATACTGCACGATGGGCTTTCATCAATCTCGTTTAAAATTTCTGACAGCATATTATCATCATCAATTTGTGTTTCCTAAAGAAAAGAAAATATAGTAAATCCAAAGTGACAAAAACAGCTAGTACATATACATATATTTGTAAAACTGCTTACTTTAGATTACAATGCAAAATATTTGGCAGTAAAGGATACATGCAATTGATGACAATAAATATTTCAAGTGTACAGGGGAACTCATATCAAGACACAAAACTGGCACAGACAAGAAAATTCCTAGTGGAAAATCTTTGCCTCTTTCTTCCGCCGTTCCTATATTTATTTACAATATAGACACACTTCTTTATGTTATTACAATTACAGTCACATTTTAGACCAGGGTTTGAATAAAATCGTGATTTAAAAAAAATCCTTTTAGGATTAATACTGAAAATAACTATACTAATAGTAGATGTATACTTTTTATAGTCTAAATAATGATAAATATTATTAACAATCTTTCTAATGTTGGACAGAAAATCAGTTATTTTGCAAAAAGTGCCCACAACTACCGCAAGCAAGCGCATAAGTAAATCGACTCCATGAATTGAGACCAGACCCTTGATCTCAGTCGAAAACTGGGAAGTCTCTCGTCGACCGTGTGGGAAATCCAAGTCACCTAAAAGTATTTTAACAATCTAATTGTATAAAGTAAGCAAGTGTGTTCCAGGTTAATTAAAAGTAAATAAGTTTAAAATAAAAATGAACGAAAAAGATAATATTTGGAATTATTTTATAGCAAAAAAGGAAAGACTGGTAGTAGAGAGAGCACTTTGTAGAAATTGTAATAAAGAAATCCAAGGTCTTGTTAAAAGCTTAAAAGACCATCATAAATATTCGCAGCGTCGATCTGACTACGAAGCTTACACGAACGTTCGACGTGAAGTCAAGTACAAGACCGATATGTGTGACCTCCTTTATATTTCTGACACCGCACACCTTATACCACAAAATATTAAGCACTTTTGGTCATTTGTCAACAACCTGAGAAAAGACTCAAGTCTGCCTGCGCAGATGAAGTACAATGGTTCAATATTGGACAAACCTGAAACCCTGACATTACATTTCCAATTGGCATATTCCAGGAGTAATATTGATGCGAGATTGGATTGTGCTGGCACGGTTGGCTTTGCCGGCGTTCTCTCCAAGCACCACTTCTGCCCTGAGGAAATTTCAGAAAAACTAAATCTGCTTGATATATCTATCTAAAAGAGCTGATCCTGACGGTGTTCCTACTATGATGCTAAAAAACTGCTCAACTTCCCTTGCCACACCACTGCAAAGGATATTCCAGCGCTCACTCGACTCCGGCTATTTCCCGGCGGTATGGAAAATTTTCTAACGTTCTACCTGTTTTTAAATCGGGTGAAAAGTGGGATGTAGCAAACTATCGTGGAATCTTAATCTTATCTGCAATTCCTAAACTTCTTGAGTCAATTCTGGCCAATGAAATCTTTAATACCTACATGCGATACATCAATGCTGAACAGCACGGATTTTATCAGGGACGTTCCACTGTAACGAACCATGCAATTTATCAGAATTTCCTAGTCAAATCCGTTGAACAAGGACATCAGAGTGACGCAATTTACACCGATTTGTCTAAAGCCTTTGACAGCATTCATCATCTACGGCTTATCAAGAAGCTGTCTGAAATTGATATCTCGAGAAATCATTTAAACTGAATCAAATCTTATCTCGGCAATAGACAACAGCGCGTGGAGGTGTGCGGGTCCCTATCCAGCGAAGTAATGGTTACTTCTGGTGTCCCTTAGAGATCACACATAGGACCGGTTCTATTTCTTCTATTCGTCAACGACGTTACCTCCTGCTTTGTTTCCTCTCAGGTCCTATTATACGCCGATGATCTACGTACAGCATTGTTAATTCAGATCATAACCACTTACAAACTGATCTAGATTGTTTCGGCGACTGGTGTTCTTCAAATCATCTAAAAATCAACGTCTCCAAATGCAAATCTAGCAGTTTCTTCAAGTGCGATCACCCAATTGTTAATTCTTATGAAATACTGGGTAAACCCGTAGAATCTATCAATGATTTGGGAATAATTTTCACGAAAGATTTGCAATTCAACATTCATATTGACAGCGTCACGATCAAGGCTCTAAGAATGCTGGGTTTTATTAAGCGAAACTCGAGAAATATTAATGACACTAGAGCTCTGACTTGCTTATACAACTCGCTTCTTCGCAGCATTTGACAATACTGTTCAATTATATGGACTCCCAACTATGTCACCCTCAAAAGCAGACTCGAGAGGGGACAAAATATATTCATGAAATATCTACTATATAAGCACCATTTTCCATCACACAGCTTAGATTATGAAACGAGACTGATGTTGTGTGGACTCAAGAGTGTGGTTAGCAGAAGAAGAGAAGCTATGTTTTTGTTCCTGTTTAAAATATTTAATAACATAATTGACTGCGACATATTGCTGAGTGACATTAATCTTTAGGTCCCATCAAGGCATACTAGGCTGCAACAGCTCTTCCAGGAAAGCTATCATCGCACCAACTACGGCCAGTCCGCCTTCATAAACAGATTAATGGACTATAACCGATTTTATATGGACTGTGACATTTTCAACGACTCACAGCGAAGGATTAAAATGATTACAATGTTTAAATGATATACTTTGTTGTACATTCTTCTTTTTTTGAGTTTTATTTAACTGTTTATTTTTTTCTTTTTGTTTTTATTCTGTCATTTGCCATATCATTTAGAATGTATCATTCTGTAGTGTATGTAATTAGATAAATATATAAATAAAAATAAATCATAGAAAGTGCAAAACCTTAGGTGTTGATACAGAAGTTGCTGAAGTAATTAACGAGGAAGTTGATTTAATTGCAGGTATGTCATGTGTTTATTTTTATCTTCTTAGTATGCTTGTAAGGTAGTTATTGTTTTTGGTAAAAATGTTTTTTGGATTCCATGTAACATGCATGTTTTGGATGCCTTTAGGTGGATCTACACTATTTTCAAAAAAGGTCTGTTTATCGGTCTGTCCAGATGTTTCACAGTTTCACTTAAACCCTTTAACCAATTTGAAACAAATTTTGAAGAAAAACACTACTCAACCCGAAAATGAACCATATTGATTTTCAGTTTGAACTGCAATCGGAAAGTGCTTCTTGACAGCTGTCAACATTAAAATGTTTATAGACCTTTTCTCATTTATGGGTGCCCAACCCGGGTCTCGGGTTTTACCAATGACCATAGAAGAAGTATACCTCGTCTATGCTGCGACTCATCAGCTGATTTCAAGATTTTTTTTACTAGGGTTTTAATTTCTAGTCATTTTTGGTTTTGATATTGATATGAGCGAGGTTAATTGCTAGATCAGGCTAGATAAAACAAAAAATTACTAGAAATTAAAAAGTGGAAAAACCCCTGAAATCAGTTGATGGGTCTCAGCATATACAAGGTATACTTTATCTTGTATGGTCACTGGTAAAACCCGGGGTGGACACCCATAAATGAGATAAGGCCTTATATATCCGTTATTTATAGGCTCATTTCAATCCAATTTGAATGATTGTTGTAAAACATGCAAGAATTTTTTTTTACAATTACAATTTAAATTCTTTTATTTTTTTGCTTTTTTGCGGATTTCGGCCTAAAACGTGAAGATCTGAAATTCATTAAAAATATGTATACTGGTTTTAAAATTGTTGCTTTTTATTTTTGACATTAATAGCTATGAAATTTTAAATGCATATATCTCCTTCATCTTTATATTTTATCTCATTTCGACCAAATTTATGATATTTTAGAAAGTTGAATGGTGGAATTAAAAATAGCTGTGAAGGTTTGTATGTGTGATTTTTGTATTTATAATTTTTACCGAAAATGAAAACTTAAGAAACGCAAATATTCAAAGAAGAGCGGCTTCAACAAGTTCAACCAGTAGTTATCAAAAACGATCATTTCCCAACAAAGATTCTCTGCAAATTTATTATTACCCCATGCAACACAATTTACTGATTCACTAATTAACTCTAACAAAATAAAAACCAGTTTCTCAGCAAATTTAGAGAACTTTGTTGTGCAAACCCCTGCAAATAAAAAGCAAGAAATACACATACAAATTGCCAAAGCTGTATCAAACATAACTCATTTCTGAAGTAATATCTTCCATTATAATAACACTGTAATCATAATTTTCAACAATATTCAATTTATACGCGCATACTCTAAAAGACCTAACTCTTTAACAACTGTACAAGAGCTGGGCTTTGCAAACAGAAGTCCATTATCAACTCTGTCAAGTGCCTTGGAAAAGTCAGTATAAACTGACTCAATCTGCAACTCCCTCTTCGAGCCATCCAACAGTTACAATTCATATAAAGGTTTAATAAATAAGAAAATAACTGAAAGTTAATTAAATCATTATATCATCCATAATAACTTACCTCTTTCTTTTTAGGATTTATATTTGAAAGCATATACTGAATATTCCCTTTGTTAGTACCATCAGAAACAGCTTTCTTTCTTTTAACCCCTTTATTCTTAGAAGCTGCCTTTGCAATTGACTCTGAATCAAGATCATCATCAAATATATCTCTTCCATCTTCAACATAACCGCTGCCATCTGAAATTATAATTTAACATCTTTACCTAATTTTGTAAACCTGATCCTGTCCAAAAATAAAAAAATTCAGGAAGATATAACATGGTCTTTGCTATGAATATTTTGACTAGATATCCAATATTTCTCCTACAAGAAGGTTATTTAATAATTTCCATATATACAGTGATTAGCAACCCTTTTATAGTTTCCCAAGGCAAGCCTATTCTTATTCCTTTTTATTTCAATACCAAAATCAATGTATCAAGAAAAATTAAGTCTACAGTCAGTGTTATCCTTTACCAAATGGTTTGGACACTATGCCTTGAATTTACTAACAATGGGTCTAAGCTGAACGATTTTAATTGATGTAACAATAAGGTAACCAAGTCTTAAACCTTACAAACACAAGTATTAAAAAATTATTTTCTTTTATACCAAATAAGCAGAAAGGGAAATTTCTATTTTCAGGAGACAACTATTTCCCTTACCAATTCTAAAGCTTTATTTTATATTTCTCTATTTAAAGGTTCGTTTATTAACATATTTAAAAAAATATATAATAATATCATAGGCAACACAAACTGACCAACTAGAACACCTAGCATCTATGGCAAATACATCAGGTTTAAAAGCTAAACCTTTTTAGTGAATCTAGCTAGGTAAGTCTAAATTGACAAGTAGGTACAATAGTAATTCCATCAAGTTTTAAATCTTAAAAATGCAAGATTAAAAAAAATCATCTTTATTAACTAAACACCAAAAATGGAAAATTTTATTTCTCTTCATTAGGCAATTCCTCTTACGAATTCCACTGTTTTAACTTTAGGTTCTAATCTTCAATTTTCCTATAAAAAGATTTATTTGTTGATATACATGACACAAACCTTTGCAGCGACTCTGTCTAAATACTTTTTATTGAAGAATATAATGTTGTCATAAGAAATTATCCTACATGGGACTTTTTATGTTTACCTTTTAAGAAAATAACTTATACTTCTTCATCAATGAAATCAACAAGTTAATGATTGACAAACTGTTGAAATGAACCCAATAAACATGATGGAAATGACCTAGATAACTTACCATCATCAACTATCCAATCATCATCTTGTCGATCCATAACTCTTTTTGCATATTCCCTTTCATCCAATGTTTCATAAATATCTTCCATTTCTTCAACTTCATATTTATTTCGTAATCCATTTTTCAACTGCTTAAATTTTTCAAATGCTTTAGCTTTATAGGATGTCTCTCTCTTCTGTCTTTTCGGTCTTCGTTCATCAGCTTAAACAAACTTTACAATAAATCAGGTATCAAAATGAATAAAAAATAAATAAATTTTTATACTGCATTACAATAGTGAAAATAAAGGTTAATTTAAAATATTTTATTATACAAATGCAGAATTAGGGCTGAACAACTATACTGTTTTTAGAAAAGATCAGGATTTGGAAGTCAATGGTAAGAGTAGAGGTGGAGGTGTGCTTTTCGCTATCGAGACCAAATTAAATCGACAGAACTAATTACTGACTCAGAATTGTATGGTTATGAAGAACTATGAATAATGATCTAACTTAACAATCAGAATATTTTGTTTGGCTTGGTGTACTTTCCTCCAAACTGTACATCTGTTACGTATGAGAGTTATGGTGATGTACTGAAACATTTTGTTTCTGTACAGGATGAAAATATTATATGTTATTGTAGGTTATCAGAGAAAAACAGTTCTGGTAGATTAGAATCCCCTAGATTTTAATCTACCAGAACTGTTTATCTCTAATAACCCACAATCTAATATATATATATATATATATATATATATATATATATATATATATATATATATATATATATATATATATATAATTATGACTTTGATTGGTAATTGTTTATTTGATTTTTCTTGTGATTTGTGTTATATCTGTCGACAATGATTATTAATATTTGGTGATTTTGTGCAAATGCGCCTGTCTTATGTATGGATACATAACTAAATATTTTACATTTATTGGCTTTCATGCACAAAATCCATGTACTAAAAGGGTCTTAGTTTTATAATGAACAATTTGATATAAAGATGTACAAAATAGACTTTCAAGAATAGCTTTTAGAAAATAATTTCATAAAACATTAAAACTAATATTTTTATTATAGTGGCATAATTAAAATAAATAAAATGAATATATCTCTTTAACAGATTAATTTTTTGTTAAAATTTAATATAAAATTATTAATTGTAGACATTTTGATTATATTTTCTTCTAGAGAAGTTCAGTTAAGACTGAAATGTACAGAGATTTTATTCCAAATTGTATCATTCAGTTGACATTTTTAATATTTAGTATTGTTCAAATAATCGATTCTAAAACCTTTTGGTTCATTTAATAACTGTTTTACGGGTATTCATAGATGATAAAGACCCTGCAAATAGCTAAGTAATTATTCATACCTAGTACAGTGTCAGGATTTAAAATGCTACACTAAAAATTATAACATTCGGTATACTTTTTCATAAATTAAATAAATAAAATTTCTGTAAATATATATTCAGGTTCAAAAGAACTATTAATTAGTATATGGTTCAATTTATATTTCAGGTTTTTCATAGTAGGTCTGTATTATAGAACGGAGTTGCCTGGGGCATGGGACAAAATTCTCTAAAACAGAACCAACCCTGAAAAAATGTTGGACATACAAACCTAATAATTAATACTTTACGATCATTATATTTAATTAAATTAAAAATAAAAGTTAATATAAATTAATATATACTTTGCCGACATGGCACTGCATCAAGAAAAAAAGTGATATTATATTGTATCTCTACTTTTATTGTTTTTTATAATAAAGTATAATTAATATAGGTTTGGCGAGTTTTATTACATTAAAAAACCTAAATATAATCAACCTGGGAACAGAATAATTTAAACCAAAATATTTTATCAGAATTATTTGCCTAGGCTTTTAAACCAAAACAAAAAGCTTAATACGGATGTAATGATTAAGTTACTCACAGTTTTCTTCCGACATTTTAAAATCATATACTAATCAAATAAAACTTTTTAAAAATGAAGTATAGTATTATTTAAAAGATGTATAAAAAAAATAACAAAAATAAAACTACTCAAATGATTCTAACCTCACTTTTAAATATAAATAATTTGGCGCCAAATTTTTCGATTGGATAACTTCCTTGTTCTGGGGGTGCATTCCACTAGGCGCTCACAACGCTCAAAATATTCCTTCAGTCGTTCCACATAACGACTACGGTCGTCGCGGTCGCGGCGAAAACGTCATTAATGACGTCATTCTTCTCGCTCACGCCAAGCTCACAACGACCCATCTGAAAAGGTGGGTCAAAGTGGACGTTCAGAATTTTGGCGCGGTTTTTTAAATTTAAAGACAATTGAATGTAAGAGTTTCAAAATTACAGTGTAACATATGAGAAAAAAATAAGTATAATTTAGTTTAGATTCAAAATACACTGAATTAGATGGTGTAGTCCAATCCACAGAAGGTGTTACTGAAAAATACATTTAAAAAATGTAGTAATTATATACAAGCACATTTATAGAATGTAGTAATTATATAAAATTTACCCTAAAATGACTTGAATTCTTTATCTGAATAACGATTAATAACATTCTCATAATCAATAATACGTGGCCTAAGTTTTCGCTTTTCCTGACTTTGTAAAACTGCATTCCATTCTTCATCTGGGTACCTATTCTCGTTCTTGAGAGAACGATTATCTTGATGAAAAGTTGGGCGTGGTTCTCACGAAAAAGTAAGAAACCGTATTCAGAATACGGTTTCTTACTTTTTTGTGAGAACCACGGCCACTTCCCATCAAGATGATCGTTCTCTTGAGAACGAGAAAAGCTACCCAGAATACGGTTTCATACTTTTTCATGAGAACCACGCCCACTTTCCATCAAGTGATCGTTCTCTCAAAAACGAGAATAGGTACCCTGGACTAGATGAAGTACTTTCTGAAGCATGATTACGATCCACCATTAAATATCCAACTGTCACCACAAAAGATATTTTGATTATTTTTCAACGTAAATTACTTAAAGATTCCACTAAAATAAAATATAAGAAACTATATAGTATTTTTCTTTAATATAAAGCAAGTTAACCAATAATTATAACAAATTATTAATATTAAAGCTTAAAAATTATAACATAACCTTTTCAAGCTACTGATTTATTTTCAAATCCGCCATTTGTAATATTTAACTCAACGCTTAAGACGTCCACAATCCCATTCCACTTGGGTTTATAATTAGAATGCTCACAAGCTAGTGGAACGGGAAAAACTGCTATCATGAGCGTGATCGTTGTGGGTGCTTAGTGGAACGCACCCTAAGTGTAACGATGGTGTAAAACTACTAAAAGTGCAAATCGCTTTATTTCTAAAATTTATTATGTAAGATAAAAAATATTAACAATGCTAATAAAATGAAACTAGAATTTGTTAATTAAATTTTTTATTTTTAAATTTAAATGTTGATTATTTTGCTTATTTAAAATTTTTGCTTATATCAAATTTTAATTCTCCATCTTCCTTT
Organism: Diaprepes abbreviatus; assembly: GCA_034092305.1. Taxonomy (NCBI): domain Eukaryota; kingdom Metazoa; phylum Arthropoda; class Insecta; order Coleoptera; family Curculionidae; genus Diaprepes; species Diaprepes abbreviatus. The sequence goes on along the minus strand of JASJET010000015.1, from coordinate 1,142,326 downwards.
TTCACAAGGAAAATACAATATACAGATCGCTCGATTCGAGTTCTGGGTACCTATTCTCGTTCTTGAGAGAACGATCACTTGATGGAAAATGGGCGTGGTTCTCACGAAAAAGTATGAAACCGTATTCTGGGTAGCTTTTCTCGTTCTCGAGAGAACGATCATCTTGATGGAAAGTGGCCGTGGTTCTCACGAAAAAGTAAGAAACCGTATTCTGAATACGTTTTCGTACTTTTTCGTGAGAACCACTCCCACTTTCCATCAAGATGATCGTTCTCTCAAGAACGAGAATAGGTACCCTGAAGGTTCCAGGGTACCTATTCTCGTTCTAGAGAGAACGATCATCTTGATGGAAAGGGGGCGTGGTTCTCACGAAAAAGTACGAAAACGTATTCAGAATACGGTTTCTTACTTTTTCGTGAGAACCACTGCCACTTTCCATCAAGATGATCGTTCTCTCGAGAACGAGAAAAGCTACCCAGAATACGGTTTCATACTTTTTCGTGAGAACCACGCCCACTTTCCATCAAGTGATCGTTCGAAGAAAACTAAAGGTGCATCTACATACAAGAAAAACAATAGTAAGGAACATAGATAAAGGATTCGGATAAGTCAGAGATTTTAGATTAGAGACAGGCACTAACAAGAAGTAGTATCTTACTAGTGCTCGTGGGGCCATGGTATCCACCAGGGTACCTATTCTCGTTCTTGAGAGAACGATGACTTGATGGAAAGTGGGCGTGGTTCTCACGAAAAAGTATGAAACTGTATTCTGAATACGTTTTCGTACTTTTTCGTGAGAACCACGCCCACTTTCCATCAAGATGATCGTTCTCTCAAGAATGAGAATAGGTACCCTGATGATGATCGTCCTTGTTGCTAAGTACGTACTATGTTTGTAACAAAATATGAAATCTTATGATTTAAAGAAATTTTATTTTTGGTTTACATTTTTGAATTATTTAAATAGCGTAAAGTAATGTAATTTTTGAAATGCATTAAATTTTTTGACTTGCTTTTACCTAAAATTCCTTAGCTTCTACTTACAATGTTTGTTCAATAAATAGTTTCAATTTGTAATATTAAAACTTCTCCAGATTTACTGCATAACCTGGCAATGTTTCTTATTAGTTATTCTACCGTAATTTGTGATAATTGTCATTTCTTTTTCTTTCACTCGTGATTTTATTTGGATTTTAATCGATATTTAGTGCTATTTTAAAGATATTGGTTTGTCTTTGTGAAACAAAACGAGTTAAGTTGTGAACAATGGTAAAATACTGCGTAATTTGCAAGAATACTTCAAAAATGTATGGAAGAAGAGGTACGTGATGGAGTACCAATTTTTTTCTCAAAAAATTTTCATCATTTTTACATTAATTTTACTATTTATATATAATAATAATAAAAATAAACTCTTTTATTAATAATACATACACGGAAAGCAACTAATACAAACACAAAATTAAGCTAAAAGTAGGAAACTTTTTGTTTAATTTTCTAATACTACACTGATTAAATTGTTCAATCTTTTTGTACTACTTGACGAAATTATAAGAAAAACTGATTTGAAACAATGATGTCCTATGTTTTGGTATTCTAAGGATATTTTGATTTCTTAAACAAATATAATGTACATTACTCTCTGATAAAAGTTCCACAGGTGGGTGGGTTGTTCTGTTCGAAAGGTTTCCTATGGCCTCTTGCTTTTCAGCATACAGCCACAGGTGGGTGGGTGTCTAAAATTACCCAAAACAGTGTTTTTTATATACTGTAATATTTTCTGTATGACTACATCTAATGGAACTACATTAAACACTGTAACACAGTAGCTCTTGTTTGAAATAATAAGAGGTTTACATAATTTTTCCCTCATTTTGAAGTTTAATATCTACCTAGTTGAATATAAGACCAATAATTTGACAAATTCTTCTGAAGTGTGCTAGCGACCATCGAGCTAGATTCAAGAAGCTTTGCGTCTTTAAATATTTTTAATGGAAAAGGTGTCTTGATCGTTCCATAAAAACTTATTTCTGATATTATCAATTTGCATTAATCTTATAAATCATTTTGTCCCCAAACGTTGCATGTTGACTTACCAAATGCCCTTCTTTCTGTATGTCACACCTAGCCTTATAACTTCATCAGTTCATCTTTTGCTCTATGTGAAAAACGGTATAGTTTTTTCTTCACGTATTCATAGCAATTTTACCTGTAAACAATTGTATAGTTTGGAATAGGTTTGACGGAATTATTTTTATTATTATCTACATACTAAACTAAACGGCTTTGCACTCCCTTCGGAGAACATTCTCTCATCCCAGATAAACTCAGATATCATACGGATGAAGCTCTATGGAGGACCCTTTGCATGTTATCGGGTATTTCGATCGGTTCCCATTAGCACTTATACAGGTGTTCGCCAAGGCCCAATTCCTTGACATTAACCGAAGACTCTTCGGTACGACGCCGGTTGTTGCTAGAATTATGGAGATCGTACGGACGCTATTCATTCCCCACTGTCTACATACGTATACCTCAGAGTGAGTCCACACGATACCAAAAATTTCGGCGTAGGCGTATTACGCCCATTTATGTTAAAAATGTCTCGTCCACACGGGGAACTTTTATCGTGCAGTCGTGCAGTCGTAATGTTTTTTTTGTGGTAACCTAACTTTTTTCTCATTTTTTGATAATATTTATTTATGTATAAATTAAAATGAAAGAAAATAAAAAAAATAATTGCAGCAATGTTGTTATGTAGAAAAAGAAAACTAAAGAAAAAATTACAAAAGATAAGGATATTATTAATATATTCTTTATTAAAAAAACGGAAAAGTCATCGCTACTAGGTCCGATCTGTTTTTGAGAAAAACATTGGAGAAAGGCTTGGACATACTAATGATTTAATTCAAGAAATGCGAGAAAGTGATCCTGATTTTTTAAAAATATTTTCCTGTTACTCTTGGTGAGTTTGAAAACCTGTTGTTGGGCCAATAAATAGGAAACACGCTATGGAAATGTGTACAGCTATACCCTTATTACAAGGTTTGAAAAAACATTGTGATATTTAGCTGATGAAATCAGTATGTGAAAGCAACAGTGCGAATTCCGAGTCGGTAAATAGTGTTTTTGAAATTAGTCATGTTACTTGTGCGATAATATGAGACTCTTTAAAGCAAGTTTTATTTCCGAAGTTTGCCACTTCTACCTGGTAAAGAATTGCCAAAGAGTTCAAAGACGAGAGTTTTAATATAAAGTGTCATTTTAACAATCGTTTTAATAATTACAATTGTTTGTAGTTTTTAGAAGAATATATTACGTATAACACTAACTGGATTTCTGTTATTAAATTTCCATTAATGTTAATTTTTACTTTTTAATTGTTTATAATAGGTTTATATAAAATTTGCTAAGGGTAGGGTTACCAGACGACAGGAATTTTCCTGACATGTCTGAAATTTTAGCCCCTCGTTAGGAAGAAAGAGGAAAAAACTGCAATTGTCAGTATTTTTTTGAAATTAAAAGAGGAAAATATAAGTAATGAAAAAATATTTATTAATCATTCTAGTGAGAAAAAGTAAATTGATTAAACGTTACCAAAATGAGTGAATTGTTAATTTAGTATATTAATAAATTTAGTTTCATATTTTTTATTGTTTGATGTTTCTTTTGGCAATTGCTGGACTTTTATAACTATTTCATGACATTGTTCACATGATATGTTCTTTAAGTTAAATTGTGTCTAGAGTAGAACATTAACAGAAGACATTGTTGTAAACCAACTATTACTACAAATTATTAATTATTAAATTAGTATATATATTTCTAAGTTAGTCTTATGGATTAATAGATAATTATAGTCTAATATTTAATACTCCCTTAAGAAATAGTTATATCTTAAGTAAATTTATGTTCTAATATGTTCAAACAAAAGCATTCCTTAATCTCCGAAACTCTAAAACTTTACTTTTTACAGAGACCATTAGTTTTGTTTTTATTGTCATCGTCCCATAAATACACACTTTTTCATTTCAGTAATCATGTAAATAAATAGTTATAAGTTATATTTGTTAGTACGCCTATCACTGTCAAATATATAATTTAGATTCAGAATAGAATGTAACTAGGACATGAACATTGAAACGAGAGGAACTAAAATCAAAAAACTACAATAGTAACATTAAATTAGTAAGTAAGAACAAAAACTGTTGTTACCTCATGATTTAGTGAACATTATAATAAAATATTAAAAAAGTAATATTAGAAGATTTATTTGAATTCATCGAACTAGCAAAGTTATAACATTGATGGCAGCGAAAGGCAAAGCTTATAACAATATAGACAGTCTGTCTCTCCTTAGTCCACTACGCTCCCATTAATGAGAAGACTCACTCGATATTGGCATTTGATGCTTTGATTGCAAAAATTTTGAAAATCTCACTGCCTTAACATACAACATTCAGATAAAATGTCCGGATATTTACAGAAACATTAGTGATATTGTCAGGAAAACTCATTATTTGATCTGGTAACCATAGCTAAGGGCATGTCTGTGGATTAGCGTCTCGATATCACAGATTGTCGTTGAATAGAAATTGTATTATATAATGGCCTTTATTTCATAAGCTTTAATTTATATAATGAACACCTGTATTATTGCAATTGTTATAAAATTAATAAAAAAATGAACAAAAATCTTTTTTTTTTTTTTGAGGACCAAGCAGTAATGATCTTCGGTAACAAGCATTTTTAATAAATTAAAACAATTTAACATAATTCATAAATATCTATTATTTCAAAACTCGCTAAATAAAATATATAAATAAAACAACAAAATTTAAAAAAAAACATAGGTTATGTTTTCATACAAAATATTGAAAATAAACAGTTTTCACCATTTTGAAAGCAGTCCGCTGAAAAGTTAAACATGATTTGGCGTAATGACCTTGGAAAAGGCGGATTTAGGCGGGAAATCTTCGGTCTTTGTCTTTTTTTAAATCTAACAAATCACAATGCTTGAAATTTGACATATGTCTTATTACGCTACGCTGCCGCCGAAATTTTTGGTATCGTGTGGACTCACTCTCATTGACGAACAGTGAAAGTGCAAATTGTGAAACAATTCTGGTTGGTTAAATATAATATCATTCTCAAATCAAAGACTATTTGCGTTTTCGACTTTAATCATCCGATGTGTTTTATTTGATTACAAAAATCTTATCGATGGTCCAGTTACAAATTTTCTACGTCATACAGTCACTTAACATTCCGAACTTCTCATACTTTTCCGGAACATTATTTTTGGCAGTAATAAGAGAATATTATATTAAGTTTTTGGTGTATCCTCTTTGCAATAAAGACTATATGTGTCCAGCTTCGAGCATATAATCATAAGTTAAATAATGTAGGGCATACAATACTGGAGGTAGAATACAAAGCTCTGAATGCGATATACCGCAAGGAGAAGGGGAGGGCTAATACGGAGTATGCTTGCTCCGAACCGCGATTGACCGTCGCGCGTGTCGATGAGGGTGGAGAACAAAACTAAACTTTCAGAGCGAGAGAGATAGCTTATTCTGTGTTTGCTCTCTCTTTTAGCTGTGTAACACACACGGAACATTGCATTCTGCCGCGGATAGTGTATGCTCAAAGGTGTTCAACCCTTTAAGATCGTTTTATAGTTCCACCAAAGATTATTCATTTAATATGAATCCTCTTTGGTTCCACTATCCTGAAATTTCTTTAAGATTTATAAAAATTTTTTAACTATTACCTAAAATTTCGAATTTCTCGGAAAGTTATAGCAAAATATTTAAATGATGCTCGTTTCGAGCATACACTACTAAGAGGTAGCATTTAATATTCTTGCGCGTTTCATGGAGAAGGGAGATGTCCAACACGGGGGATGCTATCTTTCTTTCTCTGAAGGTTTAGTCTCGTTCTCCACTCTTATCGAAGCGCGCGTCGGCCAGTCGCGGTCCGGAACAAGAGATATAGCATATCCCGTATTCGCGCTCTTTCTTTTTTACTCATTTTATAGCACTATTTGTTTACATTTCTTAGTAATCTGAATACGCCCTATAAATACCAGAATAACGCTATTGCCAATACTAGGAAAAAGATGACACATAGTTTCGGTGGCAGTGAGTCAAAAGTAGCAACTGCCAATATATGGTTGCGAACAAAGAAGAGAATTTCATTTTCTGCTTTTGGTTGTAAAAGTAAAAAGTTATAAATAAATTGATTAGAAGTTTGTGAATCAACTTCTAATATAAGTACTGATTTATAGTAATATGAGTAATGCACCCAATCAAAATGAATCAGGTCTAGAACAGCAGGTATGTATTAAATGGCTCATTTTTATCTTTGTCTCTCCAAACCATATTCTCCCTAACCCGAAATCTTGGCACCTTCATCAATGGAGGTCGAAGGAACTTCTATTGATCGGTCCGAGTTTTATGGTAAAAAGAGGGCACAGAAATCAACTTTTCTTAATTTATGTTTTATCCTTTGCTAAAAGTAAAAATTTACCAGAAATTAAATTTATGAACAAATTCATATCCTAGCTTATCTGTGACAATAGATTCAAAAATTCATTTTTTTTTAATTATAGTTTTATGCTTTTCATAGGTTTTAATTCTACAATCCTAAATCAGTATTAACTTTTAAAATAAAAAGATTTGTAGAAATGACAAAATCAAAATTAATAAACACATTTTTATTGTATTATATTGCACTATTAGGTATTAATATAACTTATCCTTTGAGTTACTGTCACAGTTGGATTATAACTTGATATATTTTCATCTAAAAATTATATTAAACTCGGACAACTTTAAAAATATCATTAGATAAGTATTGCACAAATTTTATATCAACTTAACAGCAACATAATATGGTTTCATAGAAAGAATTTAAAAATTACAAATTTTATGGTAAATGGCTTTATTACAATGATAGGAAATATCCTAGTTAATTAAAAGCATGTTAGATACATAGTAATAAGCTAATAAAACTATTTTCTCTTTGTTCACTAGAAAGGGTTTCAGTTTTGCATAAACTCTTGGCTTGAGTTTTTTTTTTCTCCAAAAACCTAATTTGCCACACTAATAGGTAGTTATTTCTTAAAACTGTTAATATTCTAAATATTCTGATTCAAGAATATGTACTGTACTATTAAATATACATATGTTGGAAATTGGTTATTATTTAAGTTAATCAAAATATCTATTAAAATATCATCATTTTTGAGATAGGAGGAAATGGTCATCCCACATGAATATGCAGATAATATATGATGTGGGGCCTAACACTTTCTTATAATATCCAATTTTATTTGTTTCTATGTTTATTTATCTTAGAAAAGTTGTATTTTGTTTTATGTTTAATAGATTCCTATTGATATTTTTTGTGAACAAAAACATTTTTTTTTCTGTTTCCATTCCCAAATTTATTATGTGCTCTGTATTGGCTTGCGAGATATGAGATTTTATTTTGATAATATGGGCTTTCAACAATGTTGTAAAATATGTGTATTTTTTAGTTATAATTGTTTATGTTTTTCAAACAGCGGAAATAGATATTTTTAAAAATATTTCAATATAAATTCTTTAGAATTTCTTAGTAGTTTATTGAAAATATGTTCTGAAAAAATGTCCATCATATTTATAATAATTTCAATATTTATATATATTAATTAAGAAAATAAATACCTTTATTAAGAAATACATACATTCATATTCCAAAGTAATATCATCAATACATGACAAAGTTAAATTATTGTCGAGTCTTCTACTTAATCAGCAACATCATTCAATGTGCCAGTAAGAAAGTAACTACCACGAACCTAATATTAAATTCCAAGCAAGAAACTTTTTTTGTTTTCTGATTTTATAACGCTACATTGATTAAATTATGCAATCATATTGTCCTGATTGACAAAACTATAAGAAAAACTATTCTGAAACAAAGATGTCCTATGTTTTAGTATTGTAAGGGGATTTTGATTCTTAAACTAATATTATATACATTACTCTTAAATTCAGATTTCTGATATAAGTACACATGTGGTTTGGTGTCTAAAATTACCCAAAACAGTTTTTTTTATATATATATTTTTTTTCATCTAAAAAGGGAGATGTAGTAAACACTATATCACACAGTAGCTGTTGTTTGACATAATAAGAGTTTAACATAATTTTTCCCTCCTTTTGAAGTTTTAAATATACTTATTTGAATACAAGACCTATATTTTAATAAGTTCTTCTGAAGTGTGCCAGTTACCATCAAGCTAGGTTCATGGAGCTTTGCATCTTTTGTTCATTCCAAACGACCTGCTTTCTGTATACCACACACTTACAATTTCATCAGTTGTTCATCTTTGATTCTGTGAAAAATATGGGAAAAATCTTTAAAACCTGAAAAAATTCACCTTCAGAGAAAACTTGTTTTGTTAATGGTTATCATTTTCCCTCTGATGTTTCAATATGCCATCTTCTGCGATTAAATTTAGTAAACACATGCTTTTCCAATTAAAAACAAGCAACTAAATTACAAAAAAAACTAAACACTACGAACAGCTTCAGGACCCTAACATAATACATTTCTAACACACAACTAATCTATTTTTTACGATTATTATTAATTTTTTCTTTGTTCAGCTAAGCCTGCGGTCATGTGAAATTCTACATTATACAGAACTAACCGATTTGTCATTTTAACATTGGAAATATTGCGATTTGATAAGTTGCTTAATTTACTTGCCAGTTTAAAAAAAAACTAAGTTGAAAATATTTTTTAAATAAATCTTTGGATTCATAAAGCTGATAAGAAGAACAAAATCTGAACTTTTACACTACACTTTCTTACCAGCAATCTGTTAACATATAAAGAAGTTTTCTTTGTTATTTTATTGGATTTATAATTATCCACATGAAACTACAAAAAGTCACTCTTTTCACACTTGTCAGTGGAAGGGAGGACATGCTACCAGCCAATTGCTCCCTAAACAAACTGTAAATAATCTCGTTTAGAAAGTTTTCTTCAGTTCACAGCGTTTTATGGCAGCTATTTTAATATTGGTATTGCTGTGAAGAAGCAAGCTCAATATTGATATTTTTCATAAGTTGAAGCCATCATTGATGGTGTTGTGAGCGGTTCCATAGTTGTCGAAATTAATTCACTTCTCGTAGTTTCGGGCGTTGATAAGATCGTGAAAGCCGGAACGTTTTCTTTTGAGATTAAGATTTCTTTGTTGTCATTGAGGGTTTTCATTTTAATGGTATACACTTCTGAAATGAACATAAAGTCTTCACAGAATATACTGGTTTAACGACATTTTTCGTTAGAAATTTGTTGGTAATGCTCGCAAAGCAGTAGATATCTATTGGACTTTTGTTGTTGAATATCACGACATTTTGGCTAATAATCTCTAGCCATTTTCAAGTGAATTTGAACAAATTCTTAAGCTACACAACTATTTATAGGAAAAATAAATGCAGTGATGAAAAACCGAAATGAGTGCAGCCATGCGTACTACGCTGAGGTCCATTTACGCTGCATTAGTTTTAATTTACAATTACTTAGAAGTGATTTCCACACTTCTTTTGTATCTAAAGACGGTTTACTAAAGCAATAGGCATGATGAATGTAACGAAGAATCATTAAAATTATGACTTGAAGTAATTATATAGGATAGACAGATTCAAAAAAACACATTTATTTTTAGATTACAAGTGAGATTATATTTATTTTAGTAAAAATAAAAACACAAAATATGGAAATCGGCCATAATTAGATCGAACACCAATCAGAAGCGCGTGACGTCACGCTTTCGTAAACATCACATCAGTCGTAATTGTTTATCGCCTTTATCCTTCGAATTTGTCTTTATTTGCATCGTTAATCAGATATTTTGTGGATAAAACTATCGAGTGTGTCAGTTTCGTGTTACCGAAAGTACAACAACGTCATGGAATAAGGATTTGTCAAGGCCAATAGCTCAAGTTTGCCAAGAGGTTAACTGGTGCACTGTTTTTTCAGTCTGGACAGCTCGACTTCTGAATTTGTATAATATATATATATATATATATATATATATATATATATATATATATATATATATATATATATATATATATATATATACTTGTACTGATTTATCAGCTGATTTTGGAAAGGTGGTAGTTGCTTCTAGATCTTCAATTGTGTGTAAAGCTAAAAAATAAAAATAGGTACATTATTATGTATTATAATTTTTGCAACAGACTATAATAATATAATAATAATAATAGGTACCACAAGGATTGTTTGAAATCATAACTACCTATAATGTTATGATTAAACCAGCTCACAGAAAAGATATACACTTGAATTCATTAAAACAGGTTACCAGTATAAAAAAGCAATGGGTACGCACCTGAACTTTTTGATGAATGATAAATGTTCTGTAGGTGGTTTTGTTTGTGTTACATCTTTGTCACTTTCTTCAATTAGACACCTTCTTTGTTTTTTGAGAACATAGGGACTCTCAGCGGTGTCAGAAGTTCGTTTGCTTCTACCTGGTTAGCATTCAAATTTTGTGGGTATACACCCTGACTTTATGCGCACTTGTAAAACTGACTCCATTACATGGTACTGTATAGAATTTTCCATATCATTTGGTAACTGGAAAAAGAAAAAACTTTTAATTAGGAACTTTAAAAATAATACAGTAATAAAGAAATGAAACCTAACCTCAAACGGGACCGACAATGTTATTGACAAATATTTACCTTACATATATTTTGTTTGCGAGTTTCGCCACTTATTTATATAAAATAAATATTTACATCAATATGATCTTCGCAGAAATAAATCACTGAATTAACAGATACACTCGCCTTGCAAGATTTAGCCACGTATTTCTGATATTTTTCTTCATTGGCTCGTTAATAAATAACTTATTGGGAGTTTTTATCGATGTATTATTACATCGAGGAACAACACACCATCGATACACATTAGAATTCATGATTATCGCACAAAATAATGGAAAATATGAATCAAAACAAGCAATAAGATACAACTTGTCAAGTGTTTACGAAAGGGTGACGTCACAGACGGACGCCATTACTATTCTAGCGTTTTGGTGCGAAATTTAAATTGTATTTTAAAAAGGTCAATTTTTCCTTCGAAACATAATTTTTTTGCGGAAATAAGCCTTATTTTGTATAAAGCAGGTGCGTAAAAACATCGTGGAGTATTTTTCCAAAATTAGTCATCATGCCTATTCGGGTTCCGATGTATAATCACGGTTTCTTTGAATTTCCATTTCCCCCACTGTTATTCTCGGTGCAGGATTCTAGCCTCAGACTATTTTAGGTGATGTCTAGGCGTGGTTGGCGGCACCAGAGTTATCCGTTTCTCCACGAGGTGTGTTCTTCTGACGCTCTTTGATTATTATCTCCAGGGGTCTCTTTGGCTGTATTCTTTTGAGAAAATTATCACTGAACAAAGTGAAACTGATAACTTCATGTTCTTTTGAATATGCATTTACTTGTCATTGGGTCGAAGTGATCATGATTACTTCAAGTGACAGAACTGAAAGTGATAATTATTCAAAAGAATATACTTTTTGTTTCGCCAACGTAGGAGTTGCCCCATTCACATGGTACCTAATACACACAGTTCTTCATGTCCCTTTGAGTTGTTGGTTTGACCCTAATGAGCTGACTTTTCAGAGTTATTTAAATGGAAAACAGGAAAACAACATTGATGTTATATTATTTTCTTATTCTTCTAACTCAACACTGGTTCTCGTTCTTCGTCCGTTGCCGATCTTGTCTGTCTTGTTTCTGCGTAGTTCCAGAATCTTATCCACCAAATTTAATGGGTATCTATTAGCTGTCAGGTCACTTTCACACATTAATATGATCTATTTCTTTCATCAAGTTATCGTTACAATTGCAGTCATGCTCTATCTACAAGGTTTCTTACAATTCCAAATTTGGTGTTGTTGGGGTGGTTGGATGAATAGCTTAGGTATTTTCCTGTATGTGTGTGGATTTCCTGTAAACAGAGGTTCGAATTTGCCTGCCACATCTTTCAACCAAAACATCCAAGAATAATAATTTATTTTGTATTTCTTTCTCCATAGTGAGTTTAATGGTTGGGCTACTATTGTTGAGATGGGAAGGATAGTTTTGAAGTTATTCGTCGTTGCCATTCCAGATAATGAAGGTGTCGTCTATGTATCTAAGCCATAATTTTGGGTTCCTATTTGCGGATTAAATTGCAAAAGTCTCGAATCATTCCATGAAAATGTTTGCCACTACTGGTGAGAGCGAAGATCCCATTGATGTCACCAACCATGTCTGAATATCACCTAAAATGGTTCTGCACCGACAACAACACTGGAGAAAACGAATTGATTTAGTAAACCGTTTTTAGATATAAGAGAAGTGCGGAAACCACTTCTAATTAATTGTAAATTAAAACTAAATGTAGCATAAATGGGACCATGGCGTGGTATGCATGACTACACTCATTTCGGTCGTACACCACTATTTTTTAGTATAAATAATTGTGTAGCTTAAGAATTTGTTCAAATTCACTTGAAAAAGGTTAGAGATAACTACTAACCGAAACGTCGTGATATTTAACAACCAAATTAAGACAATGGAAGTCCAATAGATATCTATTACTTTACAAGAAACATCGTTGTCTATAACCTTCAAGAAAACTTTGTTGGTAATGCGTTGCGCAATACATAAATGTACTTTCTGCTGATTGACTGAGCTTCCTGTTATTGAAGGACGCCACCAAAACCGCTGAATGGGAACTACACCTTAGACATCTTAAAAATTCATAAATATCAAGTATAAATAAGATCAACTCAATAATATGGAAGCTAGATTAAGTGCCTACAAATTAAAATGCTGCTTTTTTGGTTAAGTTCGCATTGTTAGAATCTTTTTTTTTTCATGCTTAGAATTATTGCAAATCACAATAATGCAAAGTAATATTAGATGTAGGTGGAATAGTTTTAATACAAAATTATATCAATTTCTTTATTTTTTAGATAGAAAAACTTTTTTTAGTGATTTAAAAATAATAAAAATTTATGTTTATAATATATTATCTAATGTATTGTATCTAAACAGGAAAGTACAACTGATACTGGCAAACATTTACAGTTAAATCCATGCATATTATTTAGAGTAATGTACACAAGAAAGCGTACTTATTTATATATGCACAAATAGGAAAATAATAAACAATAACATTGTATACTTTATAAATTATTAAGTGTGTTTGTGATAATTTTAAACATTTATTTGCAGAATCTATGGTTAGGGATTTTGAAACATTAATACTTTCGACAGATTATGATTTCAATTTGAGCTTCTTCATAAATTTTCTTATGGGTTTTAGAATTACGAGGAGGGTTCGATAAGTTCTCGGCCTGATAAAGAAAACAAAAGATTTTTGAAAATGTTTCTATTTATTTTTCAACATAGTCCCCTTATACTTCAGTATATTTAGACCAACGATGTTCTAACATTTTAATATCCGTAGTATAATGCGATTTGTCCAAATCTGCAAAATAAGCGGTTGTCGCTGCTCTGACCTCGTTATTTGAAGGGAATTTTCGTCCAGCGAGCCATTTTTTCAAGTTTGGGAAGAGAAAGCTGCAAACGGTCCAGTAGTGAAGCGTAATACTCCCCGGTGATGGTCTTGCCTTGTTCTAAATAGTGTACCAGGCCATGTGAATCCCAAAAAACTGTTGCCATGACTTTTCCTGCAGACGGAACCGTTTTTGCTTTTTTTTTTTGGCGCACTTTCACCTGCCCCCACCCACTGTTTAGACGGCTGCTTTGTCTCTGGCGTGTAATGGTGAATCCATGTTTTATCTACAGTTATAAAACGTCGAAAAAACTCAGCAGGATTGCGTTTGAATAAGTCTAAACACTCTTGCGAAATGTTCATTCGAAGGCGTTTTTGGTCGACTGTTAACAAACTCGGCACCCATCGCGCAGAAAGCTTTTTCATGCCAAAAACATCATGTAAAATGTAGTGGACACGATCTATCAAGATGTTTGCTATACCAGCAACCTTTCGTACTTTCAGTTGGCGGTCATGAAGTATGACATTGTGAATTATTGCGACAATTTCGTCAGTTGTAGCAGTTTTTGGGCGTCCCGAACGCTCATCATCTTAAATGGATTTACGACCACGATTAAATTCAGCAGTCCATTTTTTTATTGTTGAAAACGAAGGAGAATAATCCTTTAAAGTAGAATCTAACTCATTTTTAATGTCCGTAGGAGTTAAACAAAATATAGGTATTTGATCCTACTAGCGCCCTCTCTGTTTCAGGTCGAGAACATATCGAACCACCCTCGTAGTACAGAAGACGATCTCTCACAAAACGTTTTTAAAATCGCAGTTTGTGATGACCACGTTTGAATTTTCGAAATTTTAAGTGAAGCCAAAATGCCTGGGGTCGGTAGTCAAAAATTCATTTTCTGATGAAAAAATTACTCGTTTGTTATTAATAAAAAACTACTGGGAAAATTTAGAAATTCGCCATGAAAAAGTTGACAAAATTGAAATAAAATTAGTTTATGGTTTCTGAGAAATTGTAGTCGCCAGTTTAAAAAATAATGTTTTAAGAGAAACGCTAGTAAATAATTTATTTCTTACTTATTTATCCTATGTCTGGATATCTACAAAATTGGTGTTCTGTATGCAACTGCCAGTAGGGCCTACCTGTTTTGGATATTTGCGCATGGGGGTGCAATTGGGAGGGTTATAATTTCGTCAGTTTGTATCGGATCAACTTAAAATTTTAACATTATGTTTTTGAGATGTTATACTTCAAGAAAATGTAACAAAATGGTTGCAATTTGACATAACTCTTTATAAACACAAATTTACATATTGCGGACTTCAAATTCTTTTTAAATGTTGGTCTGATATTGCTCCATGGTTTTCAAAAGACTAGTCTTCTTAATTTTACAACTTGGGAACTTTTCCTGTTAACATTTTGCAACATAGAAATAATAGACTTGTGCCTAAAGAGCTATATTTATTTCAATCTACTTGTGAACTATTATTCATTTGTAGTAATTCCATTTCTAATTTCTGTGCGACAAACGAAATTAATAATTTAACATATACACAAGGTTGTCTATACTACAGAGGTAAGGCTGTTATCCATAATTGTTAAACTCTTACGTTTGATTTTTTAAATACCTATTTTATATTTGGATTTTATTTATCATTACAGATCATATTCATGACAAATTTTAAAAAATATTACACTGATAATAGGTAAAAAAAAAATGATGGAAATCGATATGTAAAACAGAAAATGGCAAGCGGCGTTTTTTTTTTTTTTAAATTCATTACATGACTCCTATTTCAGGGACGTGGAACACGATTCTGGCCTTGATTTTCCACAGTTTTTCTGGCTTCACTTCACAAGGTCACTTTTACATCGAAGTTTATTTATTTTGAATAAATATATCATATCCAATATACCTCAACTACTTTCCATAAATTTTAACAAATAAATTTAGGTAAAAACTTATAACATTTGTCTCAGTCAATAACATAGTTTAATCTTTGTAATGTATAAACAAGTAAAAAATTATCAAATCATATTTTTTTCCACCGTACAGTCTATTCAGGAATTAGAGAGAGTAATAAATCACATTTGATCCTTTTTTTTCGCAAACTACCTGTGTTTTTTAGTCCTGTGTCTGGCGAAATCTGTTAGACACCAATATTTTTCATAGGAATGGGTTAAAAATTTTATAATTAAAAATACCGGTCTATAATAATGGGCTATTTGGGTTTTATGAGAGAGACTACAACGTAGCCTTACTGTCTCAAAAAATTCTAAGTTATAGTTGAAATACATATAAAATACCCATTATCATAAATACAAGAAGTTATATAAAAAAATAAATTCGTCCATATAACATTAAAAAATTTTTCGGGCTATCGGTCATTTTTTAATAATTAAAAACATTTTTAGGACATTTGATGTTTCGGTTTATTTATTTCTTAAACATATGTAGAATTGCAATTAACATTAAAATGGGACTCAAATGTAATGAATTTTTATATGTTGTAGTTAAAATTAGATTTACTTATTTTTATTTCTATTGCACCGACATCTTAATTTACTTTATTATATGGAAATCCGATAGCTCAAAACGATAAAACAAACTTGTTTATTCTATACGCTAAAGAAAGAACTACAAATACAATAATAAAATAATAATAAAATTACGACTAATTGGACTAAAATATATATAAAATTAAAGAGTGAGACACACTAAAATTAAAATATATAAATTGTTAACAACATTAAGCAGTAAAATACAACAAAAACAAAAATTTAAATAACAAATTGGGTTTACACTGGTAAACATAACGTAACTAATTCGTCATCAAAGTCAGTGGAGCTATCTTCGCCCAAATTAATTATAATTGGTTCTGCTATCTAATCTGTCATCAGATCGAGTTTCCACATTTTGTTTGTTATATGGTCCACACAGTTTTTCCAATTTTCCGCAATAACTTTATTCAAAGAATCTTTCAAAAGTTTAGTTAAATCACTAATTTTGTAACTTGTGTTATTTCTAGCAACTTTACCTTTTACCTGAGCCCGTATCAGTTCAATTGGGTTATAATGGTACAGGGAAAGACAAAGAACAGATATTTCTTGTTATGCAGCCGTTTCATCAATTATATATTTATTGTACTCATCTTTATGTACATTTGCTATATCTTTTGACCATGTCAGCTGTAACTAAATGACCTAAATTCTTGGAAAGCAGCCATTGTTTTATCTCATCTTTTTTCCATGCATTTGTTGGCAGTCTTTCACTTTTACGCGAGTGGTACGGGGCGTTATCCAAAACTATTAATAATCCCTTTGGTATAAGATCCAATATTTGTTGAAAATACTCCTCTAAGACGTCCCTGTTCATATCCTCGTGATAATTTGCGTTTCTCTTGGATAGATAAATCAATAAACCACCCTTAACAAAACCTCTGGAACTACCGATGGGTGAATTTTGAACCTGCGGCCTTTTCCTGCAGATTGTTTTAATTCAGTAGAGCAACCTCCCAATGAAGCTTGTCGGTAGCTCTGAACATTTTTATCTTGCCATACTTTCGCTACAGTATGTCTTTCATTCAACCATGTTTCGTCTAAATAATAAATATCTTTTCCATCTTCGCGATGTTGCTTAATATAGATATTTCCTTCTCCAACTGACAGTTTTCGGGCGATCTATAAGAACAAATTTCCTATCTGTTTTTTTTGTCGGCGGTTGGGATCTGCTTCTCATAATAAAATGTATGTAAAACTATTCTTATTGCAATTTTTATCTCTTCTTTCAACAGGGTTTTTTCTTTTCCTGTGATCGAATGGGGCTTGGTAACACTAAAAATATCAGTCGATTTTGGAACACACCTTAACAGTGCTTTTCACATTATTATCCAAATATAGATGTCTTAAGTCATCCCTAAACATTCATCGTAATAAGTTTTTCGTTGGGGGAAAGATGCCCTGGTTTTTTTTTTAACGATTTTGGAATAAATATAAAGGTGGAAGCCATATCTTTTGGGTATCTCAGTAGTCTCAAATAATATATAAAAGCAAACGCAAACATCTTGCACACAGCTTTCTCATGTCTAAATGTACAGTAAATATGCGATGTACAGCACTTTTTGAGATGCCTACTATTTCTGCTAACTCATGTACTTTTAGTCGGCGGTCATCCAATACCATTTTGTGGATTTTTTCACGATTTCTGGAATAGTCATCTCATTTGGTCGACCACTCCGATGTTCGTCTTCGCAGCTCGTACGACCTCGTTTAAACTCATCCACCCAATACTTCACTGTTGAAAACGAAGGTGCAGACTCCCCCAAAGTAGAGTCTAGCTCGGCTTTGATTTTGGTTGCACTAAGTCCTTTCAAATGAAAGTATTGAATCATAACGATGACCAATCTTTCCCATGTTTACAAATTACTTCAAACTTAAAACTTGGCCTTTCTAAGGTTGGTACTATCTAACACAGTCATTATATTTTAACAACTACCGCTATCTGTGTGTCAGACCGGTTAATTCTGGGACTGCCGTTGTATATTGTTCGGCCTTTCCTTTATTTTGTTTGGTAGTGTTGCTGATTTCAATACAGGTGTAGTATAGAGGTCTTTCATAGTGGATTGTGATGATCTGGTACAGCCAGTTCACTCCTAGCTCTTTTCGGGGTATGAATGAAATTTCCCGTTGTCCTTAAACTTTGTTTTTGTGTACATATAGGATACATTTCAATACGTAGATTGAGGTATTTTTGATGTTGTAAATACAGGGTGTCTCAAAAAAAAGTACACATTTGTTTTGCTTATTGCGTGAACGCAACTATTCCGAGCGGCGTGGGGGGTATGTCAATCGGTAGCCTGGCTCTTGGGAATTTAGTCGCTATGGAGCGTTTCTCGGGAGCGGACCGTGCTTTGTGCGTACGTGAGTTTTAAAAAAACGGTAATTCGGCGACTGTAGCGCGTAGAAAATTCTGCAATTTTCGACATAATCGTCACTTAAATGATGCGCCAAGCGCTCGGCTTATTGGAAAATGGGTCCAGAAGTTTGAAGAGAGACCGGTTCAACACTAGAAAAAAATCCGGGCGTCCGAGGTCTTCGGGAACGGTCGAAAACGTAGAGAGTGTTACTCAGTCTGTTCGTGACGACCCAAACGTTTCGATTCGTAAGCGTGCTGTTGCTTTAAATGTGCATAGGTCATCATTATTCCGCATTTTACACAAAGATTTAAAGCTGAAGCCCTATAAAATTCAGTTGGTGCAAGAATTGAAGCCTCAGGATGCTGGTCAGAGGCTTGACTTCGTAAACCAGATGACTGAACGCTTTTCAAAGTTTACCAACATCTTCTTTTCGGATGAAGCCCATTTTCATCTTAATGGTCATGTAAACAAGCAAAATTGCCGCTATTGGAGTGCAAAAAATCCAAAACACAAACATCAGAAACCTCTACATTCGCCGAAAGTGACTGTATGGGCTGCGATGTCGGCGCGAGGAATTATCGGCCCGTACTTTTTTGAAGATGAAAGGGAACGCACAGTAACAGTGACTTCAGAGCGGTATGTGGAGATGTTGGACGACTTCTTCGTGCCTGAACTGCAAAATTTTGCTGGCTATAACGAAAGAACATGGTTCCAGCAAGACGGAGCAACTTTACACACGTCCAACATGTCTCTGCCACGAGTGCGTGAAATTTTTCCTGGCAAATTGATCTCAAAGAAAGGTGACATAAGTTGGCCTCCACGCAGTTCTGATTTATCACCTATGGACTTTTTCCTATGGGGGTTATGTCAAATCAAAAGTTTACGCCAACAAACCGACTTCCCTGGCACAATTAAAAGAAAATATCCGCAACGAAATGGCAGACATCGCGGAGAATACCTGCCGAGCCGTCATGGGCAATTTTAGTGCTCAATTAAATGAATGCCGTGAGCGCAACGGATTACATTTGGACGATATCATTTTGAAATTCTGTAATTTTAAATGCTGCTTTATCCGTGGATCTTTCAGGCTCCTGGTCTATTATATTAAATTGATTTAGATCGTTCATTAGTGTAATATATGATGCCCATTCGAATATATTGGAAAGCGCAGTAAAAACAGATACAAGCTTGGAATTCTTGTTTCCTTTCTGTTTTTATAAACAGGTGTTTTATCAGTTTTGTAAGTGGCACTTAAATTCCGAAATGAATATTTGTAATAAATAACCATTGTTGGGGTTACCAATACTAACCAATTGAGGTTTTATTTTTCAATTTTAAAATGGCGTTTTTGAGTTCATAATCTGTTTTAATTTATCATTTGTCACTGCAGCAAAAAACGTTCCAAATTTATCAGCTATGTTTTGTTCCCCTCTTGTCTCTAGTTCACTGTCACTCAGCTATTTTTAATGAATAATTGCAGAGAATAGATATTGTTTTTAAAAAATTACAAATTTTGTTACTAAAAATTCACAATCTCAACGCAACTGATCCCTTACCTTATATGTAGTCTAAAAGTGTGCCTAGATACGAAATATAGGATACAAATATTAAATTTGAAATATTGCGATTTGCTAAATTCAAAAATGGCAAAGTATCAAAGACAGTTTTTTTTTTAATAAATTGAACCAATTAATTTGTTTAAAATTTGACTTATGTTGCCGGACTCTACTATTTTCTTATGTTTAGACGCGTCTTAAAGAAAAACCTAAATCTAAAACATATATCAGTTAAAAAACTTCAAGACCTTAACCTTTTAACTGTGAACGTAGATTTTCAACGGACTCCCGACCTTTTGAGTTCCGATAATCAAGTTTTTTTTTCGTCGTGCATCCGCCACTGAACTCTTTATTTAGTTGCGAAGCTGAAAAAACTATCCACACTTAAATAGGCTTCAATCGAGCCGTGCACCTTTAGTGTTCGAAACCATTGCCACAAATTTTTGTTAAATTGAGTACCAGGGGCGTACTAAGCCACCGGGAAAATGCCCGGTGGAGCCTTGTAGAATATTTTTCTCAACACGGGAGAAATTTTTCCTATAAGTGCATGAGAGCACCTGTAGTATCTTAAGTTCCTTTGAAGGAAAAGGTTCCGATAAAATTGTTTACAAATTTAAATACAAGATTCTCGGCTGGGATGTTTGAATTGTAGGATTTTTAAATATTGCGTTGTTGGGGTTCCCACAGTACTCTGAGATGATCGAAACGAAAACTAGATATTTCCTATTAACGGCGGCGTGAACGTTTATATTCTAGGATTTTTAAATATTGAGCTGTTGGGGTCTCGAGATATATGGGACATCTACAGTACTCTCAGATGGTTTAAACGAAAATTTTTACAAATTTTTGTGTAAGGTTCTGATCTTGATTGGGCTAGGAATAAATGTTCTAGGAATTTAAGTATTGAGCTGCTGGGGCACCAAGATACATGAGGCCCCCACTGTAAACTCAGATGATTCAAAAAAATACATAAGATTATTGTCTTGACCTTTAGACCCTTTTCCTCAATGACTCTGGGGCCTTGTGACCCACAGTCCGTCCCTATTCAACACTATCAGACTTTTATTGCGTTAATGTAGAAGATTTTATTTGTGATGTTCTTTAGAACCTAAGATTTTAAGTACAACGCGACGATTAATTTTAAAATTATATTCCTATAATAAATATTCCCTATTGGTGATTTTTCGTAGTTATCAATAAATAATGAACAAGGTTAAGTAGGTTTTTGTTATGTTTTTTATTTATAAAATCCTCTAACTAATCTTTATAGTTTTTGGAACAGTTTATCAGTGTTTTTCACAATATTGTAACCAACAATGTAGAGGCCGTAGTGATTCCCCCGCCGGCAACAGGCTTAAAAACAAATCACGACCATAGTTAAAAGCTAAGGAAATATTTATTTGAAATACACTAAAATCTAGTGTTTGTTTGAAGGTCATAGCCAACGATATTTCTTGCGAAATAGTAGATATCTGTTGGACTTCTATTGTCTTTATTTTTGTTGAATATCACGGCGTTTCGGCTAGTATTTGTCTCTAGCTGTTTTCAGGTGAAACTAAATAAATCCCTTAGCTACATGACTATTTATACTAAAAGTAAATGCAGTGTGACTAAGATGGGTGCGGTCATGCCTGCTATGGCAAAATCTCATTTTTTATGCTGCATTTAGTTTTAGTTTACAATTATTAAGAAGTGGTTTCCACACTTCTCTTATATCTAAAGATGGTTTACTAAAACAACTCGGGTTCTAATGTATAGCAGCGGCTTCTTTGAATTTCCGTTTTCTCCAATGTTGTTCTCGGTGTAGTATTTTAGCTTCAGACCATTTTATGTGATGTCCATGAGTCCAGGCATGGTTGGCGGCACCAGATTTTTCTGTTTCTCCTCGAGATGTGCATTTTTGGTGTTCTTTGATCCTTACGTCAAGAGATCTCTTGGTTTCGCCAACGTAGAAATTGCCACATTCACATGGTATCTGATATACACAGTTCTTCATGTCCCATTGAGTTGTTGGTTTGGCCCTAGTGAGCCGACTTCTCAGAGAATTATTTGAATTGAAAACAACGTTGATTTTATATCGTTTTCCTATCCGTCTAACTTTTTCTGAAATGCCTTTAACATAAGGGATGTTCAATACTGGTTTTCGTTCTTCATTCGTTGTCGATATTGTCCTATTTCTGAGTTGTTCTAGAAATTTATCCACTAGATATACTGGGTATCCGTTGGCTATCAGATCATTTTTAATGTAATCTATCTCTTTCATCAAGTTCTCGTTGGAGTTGCAGAGAGTGATATTCAACAAAAATAAAGACAATGGAAGCCCAACAGATATGTACTACTTCACATTAAAATATGTTTAAAGGTCATAGACAATAATGTTTCTTGCGAAATTGTAGATATATGTTGGACCTCCATTGCCATTCAACAAAAAATAAAAACAAAAGACGAAAATCTACTAGATGCACAGTTGGTAACCCTATTTATATACAAGGAATGAGCAATTCCTTGTATATAAATATTAAATTGTGAAATGATCTCTGAATCCATAAAATGTTAAATACTTTGTTATAGTTGGAACACCTTGTGTATTTTATAATTTATAAAAACTCTCTCTGTTACATAATATGATTCTAGAGATGCTATTTTTATTTTTTAGCTTGCTGGTCTGGACTTGCAGAGCCGCGGTTCTAGCGGCCGTTACGTGCCTCCGCATCTGCGTAATAAGCTACAAAGTGGTGGAGGAAGCACTCTGCCAGAGTCGAGTGGATACGACAGAGATCGTGATAGGGTTGAATCGAGAAGCAGCGCCAGTACCCGCGGCTACGGTAGAAGCGCTGGCGGACGTGATAGTCGAGACAGTCGCGGAGACTTCTCCAGCTTTAATACGCGTGGAAGAAGAGATTATCAAAATGGCGATGCGTTTGATAGGAGCGACCGCGACGATTGGGGTCGCTCAGGCGGTCGAAACCAGGACAGGTAACATATATTTTTAGTAAACATATAGTGTTCCTTTTTATCGAAAAATAAGTTTTTTGCTTATATATATATATATATATATATATATATATATATATATATATATATATATATATATATATATATATATATTTAGTAAACGTATTTCGAATTCCATGTTTTTGCATCCCATAACTGAGAGTGAGCTAATTACCGTAATAAATTCTTTAAACACTAAAGCGGCGGCTGGTAATGATAATATCTCTCCTAAAATATTGAAAGATAATCATATTTGCCTTATAAAGCCTCTTTTACATTTAATAAATTTGATATTTGAAAAAGGAAGATATCCTGCAATTTTAAAGAACGCGGTTATCGTTCCAATTTATAAATCGGGAGATAAATTAAATAAGGAAAACTATCGACCTATTACGATGACTAGTTCGATCAGCCGACTTTTTGAGAAGTGCATTAAACTCAGATTGGATGATTTTTTGAAAGAAAATAAAATTTTGTCTCTTTCCCAGTATGGATTTCGGTCGGGAGTAGGCACGGAAGATGCAATAGTGCATGTAACGGATTATATAATTCGTGGGTTTAATACAGAATTCAAAACACTGGGGATATTTGTTGATTTGGCTCGTGCATTTGACACTGTGACGCACCAAAAATTACTGAGTAAACTTGAAAGTATTGGCATTCGAGGTATCGTGTATGATCTGTTTGAGTCATATATAACTAATCGAACACAAAAAGTGAGAATAAATGAAACACTAAGTAAAACAGGTAATGTGGAGTTTGGAGTACCGCAGGGTACAGTATTGGGTCCTGTCCTGTTCTTTCTATATATAAATGATCTTTTTACTGTTCTTCCAAATGAAAATAGTGAATGTATTTGTTATGCCGATGATACAGTTATTTTAATTAAAGGTAAATCTTGGCAGGAGACATTTCAGAGAGCAGAGGATTACTTTTCGAGGGTACGATTGTGGATGGATCAGAATCTTCTGACTATTAATGTCAGTAAAACTGTCTAAATGGCCTTTTCTATGAATAATAGAGTTAATACTGTATATCCTAATCTTTTAGTACATAATTATGAATGTCTTATGGGTGAGAAACAGTGCGGATGTATTGAGTCTGTGGCAGCGGCGGACAAGGTTAAATACTTGGGGGTGTTCATTGACCGGAATCTCAGATATGATGCTCACGTAAACTATATCACTAAGAAACTTCGAAAGACTATATACAAGTTCTACCAACTGAGAGAATTCCTGTCTTTGAAGCTATTGCGAATGACTTACCAGGCTTTGATTGAGTCAATCCTCGCATATGGTTTGAATGTTTGGGGCAGTGCATGTGGTAGCATTCTTTACCCGTTGACTGTTACTCAAAAGTATATAATAAAAATATTTTTAAATAAATCAAGGCGGTTTCCATCAGACTTGTTATTTGAACAAGCTGACCTTTTAACTATTAGACAATTGTATTTTAAAAATGTTTTAAAATTTATGAAGAAGTGTGATAAATATAAAAGTCCGATTATGCACAATGTTCATACCAGGTCTGTTCACAATGGAGGCCTTACCTTTCCTGTGGCATTATACACGGCTTCGCAGAGGCATATTATGTATATCGGTCCAAAGATATTTAATTTGTTACCTTTAGAAATAAAATCTATTGTAAATGTATATTCTTTTTGTGTGAAAATATCTACGTGGATAAAGGCAAACCAACATCAGATTGTTAATGCAGTGCCGTTATTGAATTAGTATTGGAAATGGAGATGATTTTAGGTATTGTTTTTTTGTGTTAATATTTTTTAATATGATTGATATGTATGTATGTGATGTTTTTCTCTTTAAATAGGTATAAGTTTAATTTATTTAATTAATTTTAATTTGACTTGAATTTTAATTGTTTTATTTTGTGACAGTGTATTAGAAAGTAAGCGTTTGTTATTTGACATCCAGACAAGCTGCTTGTAGCTTATGGATTCAAAAAATACATGGATGCAGAAAATTATTGTAACTATCTTATTTAGTGGTAATAAAATTATTATTAATTATTATATATATATATATATATATATATATATATATATATATATATATATATATATATATATATATATATAGATTTAAACAAACTGAAAATAATTCTATGTTAACCCTCTTTTCGTACCATGTTTTGTTTTTAATTATTGACATTCTTTATCCTAAAATAGCCAAGGAGAGACGTATGTATCACTATATTACAATGTATATTCCAACACTTAAAACACACCCATGTGAGTGCCCAATAATCTTATTTTAATTTTGTAATCTACTCATTTATTATATATGTAAGCTTAAACCTTGTATGTAACAGTATGTAGTAGATCACGAAACATTTCTAGAATTGGAACCAGAATTTTAGACTGAAATTAAATTCTTAACCAGCGCAAAAGTACCGTCCACTTCCTTTGTCATATAGCGGGTGGGTAAATAGGGTCTGTACTCGTTACATTCTTAGGAGAATTACATTTTACGAGATTTTTTGTTATCAACATGAATTGGAAATTTTAGATCGAGTGGACAATTCTTCATTTCCCGTTGCACAATAGACGAGCTTTTCAACATAATAGACCGTCGTACTTTCGTCATTAAAGCGGATGATATTATTATCCTTCAATTCAAATACGAGTCGACTCTTGTTGAGTTAGGGTCGGCATATGTTTATTTTCCAGACTTGTTTAAAATCCTAACAAATCTATAGCTTTGTTTGCGGGTCAGTTTCCCAACCGATTCAGAACAAGTACGGAATTCGTTCAGGATTGTCGTACAGCGCATGCCCAGTTATTAACCGGTTCAGGATTTTTTTTTACCACGAACGATTTTGGAACTTTAAATCGTCTACTGTGGTATGAGTCTCATTATTTAACATACGGTGTTAAATGCCGATTAAACTTGTTGTTTTTGTTGTTTTAAATAACTTAGAACTGTTTTTTATTAGGTTTTATTATTTGTATTATTTTAAAGAAATATTGAATTATAATTGTTGTTCTTATATAATATAAAGCCTAACTGAGAGTTCCTTTTAGAATAAAACATCTTGTTTTTTGCTGAATAGAATTTGTGATAAAAAAATATATATTTTAACTGAAATCTATTGTTTGCTTTTTATTTACTCAAAATAATTAGCACATTTAGGAATTTTGAATAACTCTAAAATTTCTTCTAAGTCCTCATCGCAGGACGATAAACGATTTGACATAATGGGAGTATCACTAAAAACATATTTTTTAGGTTTAAACTAAAAGGTAAAAAAACACTTTTTTAATTTATCAATTAAGATTCTAGGTAGATTAACACTAATTAAAGTAAAACCAATATAATATAATAAAATATCTACTGGAGCATCAAATGCAACAAATGACATAAACAAAAGAAAAACCTAAATAAAATAAAAACAATTGTCAAATAGTTGCACATTGCGGCCGCAGCATGAAAGCTGGCGCTGCATAAAATTCCGAACTTACAGTTCTTGTTCAATCCTTAGAACCGGCAGAACTGGTTCAGAATCGATTTCGAACCGAATTATTTTCTCCGCGAACATGGGACTGTAACTAAAAATTCTGAACTTTGTTATCCGCGAACGTTATTATTTCAACTGCGCATGCGTATTAGTTCAGAATCGGTTTTAAATCATTTCCTCGAACAAAGCTTATATATCTTTTATTTTTTTTTTCTTTATTTAAAAAGATAATATAAATGGAATGTTGATTCCATTGCTACTTCTCTACAAGGTGATGTCCTGAGATTTCGAGTTTTATATAATATTCCAAAAAGATCTAAAGTCAGGTTATGAAAAGATTAAAAACCTAAAATGTCTACAAAAAAATGATTTTCAAATATTCTAGTTTTAAAAGATCAAAGTGAGAACAAAATTAAAAACAGGCAAGAAATGTTATCTCAGAATACTTATAAGATGCTCTAAAGTTCATAATATGAAATCAGAATATTGGGCCGGAAGATATCCCCGAAATTAGCGAATAGAAAATCATGTACGTATCAAACCCCATGCAAGATAATAAAGCACCAAGGGAAGATGGAATCCTTATAGAAATTATTCAGGAAGCAGAATAAATAATAATAATAATATGCTTTATTGCCGACAAAATCACAGGAAATGGTGACAAAACAACGCCAGAAAAAGTACTACCAAACAGTTACATATGTCATAAAAGTGATAAAAGATGACAAATGCGAGTTTCAAACCTAGAAGGACTCTTTAATATGTGCTTACAAGAAGGAACTATCCCAGACAGTAACAAGTTCATCATCATATTAATAATTAAAAAAGTGACCCGACCTTGCTGCAAAATTACAGATCCAGCAGTTGGCTTTCACATTTGCGTTTTCAAAAATAACTAACTAAGACAAAATATCTAAGAAACTGGTAGACTATCAAGCAACCTTTCACAAAGATTTCTGTACTTGTGACCACCTCTGACTAAGAAGATTCTCATAGAAAAAACACACATATATTCACCTGTGGATTGGCGTCTGTTGATTTGAAAAAGCTTTTGATTCAATAGAGAAATGGACAATAATGGGATTTGTGCACGAATAGACTAGATCTGATCAAAAAATATACTAAAAGGTAACATTGAATGTAAAGCTCGATCTAGTTATTAAAACCGTAAATTTGACTAGGAAAGTGCGTCTCGCAACAGCTGTTCACCCTGGCTGTAGAAGGTATGTATGGAACAAATAAGAGCATTAATATAAATGATTTAACAATCTAAACATCACAATAAAGAAACGATCAAGACTACAAATAATGAATCCTTCTAATCATATCCTATGGCGCACAGACCTGGACTCTCCCAAGATAGATAGTGAATCAAATGGAGAGAAAAATGATAGATGTAATGCTAAGATAAAAAAACAAAACGAATATATAAGACTAAAAATTGAAGTAACGGACATAAAGGAAAGAATGACAAAACTGAAATGTGGGTCACATAGCTTGTGTTAAAGCTCAAAGATGGAATAGGCGAATACTGTGGATACAGGAAATCCAAGTATTAGTTGACATTAAAAGGTCTTAAATAGTCTATCTGGGAAAAGAGCAGCACAAGACAGCATTGATGGAGGTCTTTGGTCAATATTAATCGCCACAAGGCTGAAAGAAGATATAATATGGTATAAAAAGCTAAAAAAAAAAAAACAATGAAAATTTGCGGACATTATCTTACGATGGACAAATTTTTGGTAAAATATTTTAAAGTACTTGGTATTTTTTTATTTTCGGGACGCTAGTTGCGTGCCCTAATTTCAATCGTACTGTATACTTGGCTATGTTTTTTATCCGTTACTTATTTATTTACAAATTTGTTGTCGGACCATAAACCATCAATGGTTAAAATATCTATGTATACGCTGGTTGGAAATAAATTTCTTTTGTTTGTAAATAACCTTTTTACTGATGATAGTTTACAGTCCGGCGTCAACCCTGCTGGTATAATATATATATATATATATATATATATATATATATATATATATATATATATATATATATATATATATATATATATATATATATATCCCTGCTAACACATCACGAAATAGGAATTTTAAATAGGCAGTTTTCTGTGAATTTCGCTCTTGGATAGATAGAGCTCTGCTGATGAGACAGCACCAAAGTGGAATTCGTAGAGAACAAACTGTCGTCGAAGTTTTGTTTCAATTATTTAATTAAATAAATGACGTATGTTTACAGAGAACGAGACTTGCCGCGCAACGACCGTTGGCAAGAACCCGAGCCGAAACCGCGTAGTGAACGATGGAACGAAAACTCAGGCGCCGGAGGAGGTGGCCGCTGGAATGACAGTAAAGACAGGCGTAGTGAGAATGATTGGACCGTTCCATTACCCAGAGATGAACGACTTGAAGTTGAATTGTTCGGTGCAGGAAATACAGGCATCAACTTCAGCAAGTATGAAGATATACCTGTTGAAGCAACCGGGGATAAAATCCCGAGTCACATTACATCTGTAAGTAACACAATATTTTTCGAATGGTATTTTACTTGTTTTGTATATGTTATCTAATTGAGTTTTGTTAAAGTTGCTATACAATTATTAAAAGAGAAACCACATTAGACGGTTCAATAAATTGTATTTTTATTGCATAAATCGAGAGCCTAACTATTCAAAAGTATGCTCAAGAAATTTTAAAGCGAAATTCGAAGCCCTTCATATGTTATACTGGTATGAAACGGAGTGCGTTCCAGTGTACCTCTTGTTCGGGGAGCAGGCAGAAGGGAGCGATCGCAGGCAGACTGAGCGGGGCCGCTCAGGTAGCCTTGTACTACCTATCTCACTCTGTATACATCTGCGAATTATTGTATGGTGCTGGTATCTTTGATTGAAACATAAGCACTTCATATAATTTATTAGTTACTTTTTTGAAAGACGTTTTTCTCGAAATGCGTTTTTTTCAATTTGCTGGTACTGTAACTCGGCGAATTCTTGACCGATTTTCCAAAATCAGAGTTTCTATAACTCCTTATTACATTATCTATCAATTGAACTACATTTTTAAAGACTATAATAATTTGGAGTATTTGAAAAAAATAAAAACGGAAAAAAAAGTGAAAAATTTAATTTTTTTTTGAATACCTCTCAATTTTCCAAATTTTTAGTTGGAATATATTTTAATTGAAAAGAATACATGTAAATAATGAAAAAAAATTTCACTGGTTGCTTTCAGGTCAAATTTTCCGCTTGCAGTGTACGAGAAAGGTGGCCACTGATTACGGATCTCTATGAACATCAACTATAACTTTGCAATTTTCAACGTTAAACACTTAAAAAAATTCTGAGATATAGTTTAAAATATTGATAAAATGACCTATTCATTTCAATTAATTCCAATTATTTCCTCCCCTTAAAAAAAAACCACACACAAAGTGTAAAAATGACCCTTCTGATGTGGTTTTCCTTTCCTTAAAACTATTGTTAATTTCATTTTATTTATGTTACAAGTGCAATAACTTTTGCAGTTAGATAAACCTCTCGTTCTTACTCTCTCGAAACAGTAGTCAACTATTTCTGATAATAATCTTTATTCTAGTTTGGACATAACTTGAGGTGTGTCTATTTGTCCAAAATAATTTTCCTCGCTAGCTAGGGGTAATACCAGAGCTCAGACTAATTTCTTGTGGTTTGAAATATTGATTCTCAAAGTACTGGATTCATTTATTGTTCACATCAGATTCCTAGTGATATGTTCTCTAGTGTTGTATTGCCTTTTAGTTGCTTTTAAGGCCATAAAGTCCAATTGTTGATAATTAATTGTAATCTTATTAATAACTAATACTTATTCTTGATCGAATTGTAGAATTTACAGAGTTTGTTGTCTTTTAGGTATTTTATTTCCTACCGGTCCTGACATTCTGATATTGTCATTTCCTTACGTTTTTGTGCATAATCATAGATCTTCGCGAAGGAAACTTTATAGTATTTCAATTTATATAAAGCGCCTGGAGCGAGTTCAGCCGAAATTTGCACACTTCTCATTGTATAAACTAAGAATTAATAAGAGTCTTTTATCATACCAGCAGCGATATCAATTCTGAGCATGACCAGCCTACAAAAACGCCGAATTTTCTTGGGTATACTCTTTGAGTTTAAGGTAATTATAAATATTATAGACTGCTCTGGTCTCTTGGCGCTTATCAATTATCGGGTTCCTTCACGCAGCATTCGTCTCACCGAGGGGTTTTCGGTTAACAGGAGCCGAATAGATGTTGGCAGATACTGTGTTATGAATTGAATTATGCATTATTTTAACATTTATGTCCCCTTTGACACCGAATTCAACGGTACAGTGATAACGTTTAGACGAAAACTGAATTTACTCATGTCTGACGATGTATGACGTTCCGAGATACCGTGATGATTGCGACTCTAATGTTTCCTGTGTCGTCGAGTTGTATGTTTGTGATAGAGTATATTTTTTTAACTGTTATTGTATTTTTGTTAAACTGGTTTAAATTTTCAATTTATTATTGTATTTTAATTTTAATCTGTAACTAGCTCTGGACAACATGTGTACTATTTGGATTTTTAGATCTGTAATGTACTGTACTGTAAATAAATTTAATTACCACTTTTATCCTAATATACAGCTAGATTTTAAATAAATTGTAATTTTCAGTTTGAGGAAGTACAGTTGACAGAAATTATACGAAACAACATTGCGGCTGCAAGATATGATGTTCCCACTCCAGTGCAAAAGTATGCAATTCCGATAATTTTGTCGGGTCGAGATGTGATGGCTTGTGCTCAGACAGGCTCAGGAAAGACGGCGGCTTTCCTCGTACCTATTTTGAATCAGATGTATTTAGATGGACCTGCAAACATTCAACACGGAAGAAGTCGTCGCAAGCAGTATCCACTTGGACTTGTTTTGGCGCCAACACGAGAATTGGCTACCCAGATATATGATGAAAGTAAGAAGTTTGCCTACAGATCTAGAGTTCGTCCGTGTGTTGTGTAAGTATTTCTTTTTTTCCATTGACTCATTCAAGTACTTTATTTACCCTGTTTGTGAAATAGAATATGTTAAATTTGGTAATTTGGATTTTTTAACTCCGCAGCAAAAGATTCTAGTCTCATTAATTATGATCGAGTAAAAATAGCGCAGGAGTTTATTTTTGAGTTGTATATATGTATTAAATAATATGCAACCAAAAACGAATTTAAACATTTCCGAGGAAGCTTACCATTCCCGGTTACTTTCATTTATATCAAAAGTTGACATACTCAGGTAGAAAATGAAAAACTAAAACAGGAATGTACAACTTTAACGAGAATTATTTCAAATTCAAATGGTATATTTCAACAGACATACATAGTACATATTGGAATTGTTAGAGATAATTAACAAGATACAAAAACAAAAAAAAAAGAACAATTTGGCTAAAGTAACAATTAAAAAGTAAAATTACAATATTCATCAATTGAATAAAAAGGATTAAGAGTTAGTAAGATCCTCAGAGATTTCTTAAAAAATTTTGGTTATTTTTATTTTTTAAATGGGGCGGTAAATGATTATAGATTTTTAAATTCCGTTTGAACCTGTTTTAATCTTGCCCCAGGTATATAAAGTTGTTTTGCATTTCTCGTCTGGTAGGTATTAATATCACCACACCTTACAAAACTGTCAGATGTACCATAAACGTAACAACTGAATTGTGAAATATACAAATTTTTTACAGTCAGAATTTCATTTATATGTTATACCATAGGAATTGAGTCGGCTAAGAAAACAGATTGAGTCGACCAAATTTTCTGACAACGTTTATAGTCTTTATAGACTTTATAGCAGCATATGACACAGTCTGACGACAGGGCTTCACATATAGATTCCTAAAAACCACCAAGGACAAAAAACAACCAGACTTATTGAAAGCATGTTAAACAACTGCACTCGTCGAGGGGTCAGTACTCCCTCTGTTTTTAAACTTATGTGTGTGACTTGCCTGAAGTTTTCGAAAAATTTACATTATGGTGACGACATAGCCTTAGGATTTAGTCACTAAAACCTCACTGTGACTGAGAGCACCCTTGGTGAAAATCTGCTGGCCTCGAGTAACAACTGCTTTAAGAAGTGGACGACATTCAAAATAGCATATCTAAAACTGAAGCGTCATGCCTTCGCTTGAGTAACAGAAAATTCCAGAGTAATGGGGCTCGCCTTAAACATAAAAAGTTTCGCCAATATCTTGGCGTTACACTGGACAGAACATTATATTATAGGAATAACATCACTTTCAAATTGAGTGGTAACTCCTGGGGAGTTACGGCCAACACATTGCCATGCTCTGTCGTCGGATTAGTACATTCGGCGGCAGAGTATTGCCTCCCAGTATGGTGGATGTCCAACTAAATAACTATAGCTCATTAGTAGAACCATCAGACTCACTCCTACTCGCTGGCTGCCCACTTTGAGCAACGTTCCACCCCCTCATCTTCGTCGCTCAAACGCGCTGTGCAGATAATACGGAAAAATCAAGGGAATCCTCAACATTCACGAATACATTATTCAACTAGGTCACAGACTACGTTTCAGAAAACTGCCTGTCCAAACTGATGAACCTCTAACAATAGTTTCAACCTGAAACATGAATAAAAACGAGAATGTGTGCGCCAACTTCCTATCAGATGGATCAAATCCAAAACTAGTCCATCCGATTATGGCGAAAAGACTGACAATCCACCATCTTGACTATGATTGCGACAATCCGCCTAGTCTTTATACTGCTGACGACTTCTTGAGGGCTGCCTCATCAGCTGTTGGTTGGATTGAAAATTTGAATATTGATATTTGAGATGTTTATGTATGTGTAGCCATACAAAAAATGTAAAACCATAGGGGTACGTTCTTTGATTGCAATTTTCTCTTTACTGTTAAATTTATCCATTATTTGCTAAAAATCATCAAAGCTACCAGTCAGTTTTTTATTCTTGTGTTTTTAAGGTTATACTGATTAGTTTTAAAGTTACCATGTTAGTGAAATAGGGACTAAAAATTTTAAATGACGATATACGAGATGTCAAATAAGCACAACCTATTAAAAAATTGTTTGTTTTTGTTTATTTGCGAACTGTTTTAGTATCATTTCATTTAAATTCTAATTCAATTGTTTCAATCATCACTAATTCTAAATGCAATTTAAAAACAACTAAAGACAAATTTAAAGAAAATATCGCTAAAAGCACTCGTGCCAAAAAACAAAAATAATCCTAAAGTGTGCGTAGCGTCATGACTTTTAACACGATTGTTATTTAAGTTGTACCAACTTATAAAAAATTATGTGTGATTCTATTTATGTATATACATACCATAAAAACGTAACATACGTTTTGTTTTAATCAGCATGTATTGAGTAAGTTGTAGCATTTTCTTCGGTAAAAGTTATTTTAAATTTGGCTCTTTCAGAGTTTATAATTTGACATGGTGACAGTAACAAATTTCTTTTATATTGGTAAGTTAATAGCAAGATATTTTATTTATTACAGATATGGTGGTGCTCATATTGGTGACCAAATACGCGATTTGGATCGCGGCTGTCATCTTTTAGTAGCAACTCCTGGTCGGCTCCTCGATATGATAGACCGTGGTAGAATCGGACTCGATTACTGTCGATATCTGGTTTTAGATGAAGCCGACAGAATGTTGGATATGGGTTTTGAAGTGCAGATTCGCAGAGTTGTGGAAAAGGAATCGATGCCACGAACGGGCGAAAGGCAAACCTTAATGTTTTCTGCCACTTTTCCGCAACCTATTCAAATATTAGCACGTGATTTTCTAGACAACTATATATTCTTGGCTGTTGGTCGAGTTGGATCGACGTCTGAAAACATTACACAAAAGGTTTGATATTTTAAATAACATAATATATACAGGGTTCTGGTAAGAAACGGATCAGACTTTTATATGGAATACTGCATGCTTGATGAAAAATTACCAGGACTCGTTTATTTAATTTTCTCAAATGCATAATTGTAGATAAGAACGTATTATACAGGGTGGATCAGAAAAGTGCTACGCGTATTAACTTAAGTTTATTTAATAATAAAAAAAAACAGTATATAATTATATTTTGAGATTCAACAATAAACTTGATATTTTTCATAAAATACACCCTATATCTACTTTCAACTGTTTTTGACATGTTTACACTTTTGGCTTTTACATGGTGATTATAATTTTAATATCCTCTCTAGCTCTGGTAACACTTTCCAAAGTATAAACATCCTAATTTACCAAGTTTAACCTTTTGGTTTTAACGGAAAGGTGCTCTTCAACATTATGCTGCTCATGTAAGGATGTATTACACCCAGATAGCTCTATTTTAACCCGCTGGACTTTTTTTATGGGGCCATGTGAAAAAAGTATTTTATAAATCTAAACCCGACTCGGTAGGTATGCTTAAGGAGTCCATTCGACGAGTAATACAAGAAATTTCTCTCCAAGTTGTAGAAATGGGATTTTTAGAGCGATTGATTTATGTCAGGACAGTTGCTGGAAGACATTTTCAACATTTTATAAAACAGTTTTTTTTCCATGGTTTGTTGTTTGGGTATTTTGTTTTACAGAACAAAGCTGTAAATATTTTGAAAACAGTTGAAGATAGGTATAGGGCATATTCTTTGAAAAATGTTTAGAATTTATTGTAAAATCTAAAAATGTAATGATATACAATGTATTTCATTAAACAAATTTGAGTTGATGCATGTAGCACTTTTGTGATACATCCTATCTATTTTTCTTTCTAAAAAATTGCATTTCAAAAAAATAAAATTGACGGGAGCGACTATTCATCAAATAAACAGTGTTCTATATAAAGGCTGATTAGTTTCTTTATCACATCCCCATATACAGATAAAGTAATTATTGTCATAAGGAGCCAAATATCATATCATGACTGTATTTAATAACTTATAAAAACAGAGTACTATAAGTTCCGAGTCCATATATGCAGAGCTCGGTAACCATAGAGATACAAAGTCGAATTAACTGTCAATGAGAAACTTAGCAAATTCGACTACTTGCAAAGAGGTTTTGAGATAAATCGTCGCTGTTACCCCTCTATAGTACGCATCATCAGTTAAATCCGTAGTTTCGGATTTCAAGGACGATCATCAACTTCATTTTCTTGACTTGACATTTTTGAATTGTTTTTTACAAATTTAATGATGGTCCCTAAAATGAATATGTTCTGCTCTTCCTGTAAGAATTCTATGTGTTGAAGAGAAAGATACTAACACCTTCAAGGATATGATATTTCTTAAAGACTCTTTATATTTTCTAAAACTGTGTATCACTCATAGGGAAATGTATGTTTAGAAAATAAATTTTCTTCCTCTTTCCAATAAAAAGGACCCTTATGAAAAAGGCCGGAAACAGCTTTATTTGGTCATTGTTAGAGCAGCTTTTTTGAAGTATGATAGGCATAAATATTTTAATTTTATTTTTGCTTGCAGTTTTTTGGTTGTCCCGACTACTTGAGTATATTTGAGGGTTAGAAAGTACTTCATATTCGAAATGTACTATAAATATCAACAAACGGGATTTTAAAAATTATTTTTATTGGTTAGTATTGTATATTATTTATACTCAAAAGTACTGAGAGAACTCTTAGATTTTACAGACAAGTGACGTAAACATGATATCGATCATGTGATATAGAGAGTTGTAAAGATCCCTATGTCAATAAATTACCAACAGGCACAAAAAAAATAAAAGTTGTATATACATTTCATGCGATATATGTTGTCCGTAGTATTTTTGCCTCCTGGTAACGAATCTGGTATCAGAATTTAGCTATCACGTCATCATTTTTTTCTAACCTCAAAAAACAGGTAAAAATAGATAAAATTAACGAAAATGCCCAAGGAGAAAATTGGAAAATTTTTTAGTTCATATCCAACTGCACATCTATAAGTAGATTGACCTGTTAAATCAAAATCCATTATCATATTTTTTCTAACCTCAAAAATTCAGCCAAAAATCGTTATTTTCAAAAAATTTCCCGATTCTGAAGTCAGATCTGCAAAATTCAAGATGAAAATTCAACGGACTCTTGCCAAATTTGGTACAGGGTTTCTTTTTAACTCCATATCTCTCTATTTCAAACTCACCAAATTCCCCTTCTCACTTCTAACTTCCCATCTAACCAATTCCCTATCTCATAATCTCCTTTTCTCACTATCTCACAAATTTTCTAAGTAATTACATTAGTATCTGACTAGCTATCTCACTAACTTCTCATTTCGCTA
The DNA here is from genome assembly GCA_034092305.1 of Diaprepes abbreviatus. Classification (NCBI taxonomy): domain Eukaryota; kingdom Metazoa; phylum Arthropoda; class Insecta; order Coleoptera; family Curculionidae; genus Diaprepes; species Diaprepes abbreviatus. The sequence goes on along the minus strand of JASJET010000015.1, from coordinate 1,105,450 downwards.
ACCTACCTCCTTTAGGTCTCTTAACGTCTTTTAACTTATCTTTTTTCGGCTATATCTTGTTCTTGTTTCGGCAAACGATCTGTTTACAAATTTTCTGTCCATTCGTCTCGCATGTCTCTCTCTTAAGTGACTAGCTATAGTCAGCCAACATATGGTCATCCCATCTTCCTTGGTATCAATATTCCATGACCTATAAGTCTTGGTGAAAGCGTTCACCTTGTTCCTTACTATAATCGCCAAGGTTTTCTGGGAATTCTTCGATGTGAGAGTCTAAAAAATGTAGTTTCAAGTTCATTAAGCAGCCTAAGTTTTTTACCATTCTCTTAACTATTTCTTTGTACTTGGGACTTCTTTCATTTGCTACTTCTCTAAAACTAAGCCAAGTCGTTTTCTCAACGTAGTTCATTTTAGTAATAAATACTGCACGTTGAAAGAGCTTTCTAATTTATGGGCCGTCAAATACTCCTTTAATTTTAGCCTTTGAGTATTTTGGAATTTTTTTGTACAAATATACTGGGAACATCAGCCTTCCTTGTTCAAGGCTTTCATAAATTCCTTCATAAGCCCAACTTTTATATGAAGCAGAGGGATGATAATTTTTTTTTTTTTGAGGTCTACTAAGAACTCAGATAGTACGTTATTTACACCAGGATTGAACGACTCACTTGCTGGCCAAACCTTTTAGAATGTTGTTCTTGATCTCTACTATTTCAAAGGCACAAGTAGTAGGGATGACGAGTATACTCGGACTGTTGTCGAAACAATATTATTAAAATTTTAAGATCTCAGATATTCCAGTTATGATCAGCATATTTTATTTTTCCCAAAAGTTCTTTCATTTTTTCGTATTTCTCTTCCATGACTACTGAATGAGTGATTGTAATATTTTTTCCTTGGGCATTTTTGTTCATTTTCTCTATTTTTTTACTTGTTTTTTGAGACTAGGGAAAAACGTGATAGCCAAATTCTGACGCCGATTTCGTGGACAAAATACTCCGAACAACGTATACTTTAATCTTTTACGCTATTTAATGTCTTAAAGTGGAATAATTTTATACAAAATGACGAAGTAAATTGCAAGTCCAATCCTGAACTTTATACCAGTGTGATACCAACTGATAAAAGTTGTATAAACCAGAACAACTCAGGCTTATTAGTTATGTCAAATTTCATTTCTAAATCTATTCAGTATTTTGACTATATGGATCAAAAATAACATTAAGTTAGAGAACTAGAAATTAATACAAGCAAATTCTTTTATTCCACCAAAATGTCTTTGGTGCTCGGTATTTATTTCCCATAAGCATGTTATCCTTGTTTAAACAATGCAACTAGAAAAGGATAGCATGTAATAGGTGGATCTCTCGATAAATAAAATAATTCTACCTATTTATCAATACTTTTCCAATTGTAAATAAAATTATCACGTAATTTACAGGTTATAGTTTTGACGGGGGAATTCGTTGGCTGGAAATATTCAGCCTTTTCAAAACATAAAAAGAGCACCGGAACGTTGATGATGGTTCATAAAATCTGAAACATCGAATTTAAAAATGATGACGCTGTTTTGTAGTGGAGGAAAAGTGTGCATTTGTTTCAAAATATAATCGGGAAAGAATAAAAAATAAATTGCCGATTTTCATACTTTTACGGATCTCTTTGGAACTAATCAGAATTTTTTAATTCTTTAATTTAATGATAATGCAAAGCCTCACTCTTAGTAACTCTCGGGAAATTATTGGAACTTCATTGGGAAATGATGTCGCATCCCCCATATAGCCCTGAACTGACATCATCTGATTAGCATTTATTTGGAAGTTTTGAATACCTATGTATTGTAAAGAAAACAGTTCTAAAAATAATAGCTTTTTCATATTTTACGAAGAGGAATCCCCTTTAAATATATTTAATCTTTTATCATATAATATATGATTTATATAATTTATCTTTATATTACCTTGTCTACATATACATTAATTTTTTAGGTAGTTTGGGTTGAAGAAAATGACAAAAGATCTTTCTTGCTTGATTTACTTAACGTAGCAGATTTACATCAACCGTCAGCCGAAAGCTTAACTTTAGTATTTGTCGAAACTAAAAAAGGAGCCGATTCTCTGGAAGATTTTCTACATCAAGAAGGTTATCCGGTAACTTCTATACATGGAGATAGAAGTCAACGTGAGAGAGAGGATGCCTTAAGGCAATTTCGTTCTGGCAATACACCGATTTTGGTTGCTACAGCAGTGGCGGCACGTGGGCTCGATATCCCCCACGTTAAACATGTTATCAACTTTGATTTGCCATCTGACATAGAGGAATATGTTCATCGAATTGGACGTACGGGAAGAATGGGGAACCTTGGTTTGGCTACCTCGTTTTTCAATGATAGAAACAGAAACTTGGCTAATGGAATGTTGGATTTACTTATCGAAGCAAAGCAAGTGAGTAAATATTGATATAAATTAAAAAATATTTTTGTTGTATCATTGATTAATTGAAAATAACTTCACAAACGGATCTGCAACTTGAATATACATATTTGCTCCGCGAAAAAGACTATTTTGGATTGTTTTATATGGAGTTTTATGTTACAGAATGCTGTAAAAAATACAAATACAAACCAGTTTTAAAGTTTATAACTCTACAATATGTGCGTTACATTTATTTTGGAATCTCCCCATATACAAATGATAATAATATTTTAGGAATACCCATCATGGATGGAAAGTGTAGCCACTGATAGTCGATTGCCCAGTTCAGGAAGACGAGGTGGAGGTGGTAAAAGCCGCTACGGAGGAAGTGGTGGAAGTAATTTTGGAAGTCGAGATTATCGACAACAGTCCGGTAGCTCTCAAAGGAATCAGAGGTCGAGTGGCGGTGGCTATGGGAACAACGTCTATGGAAATGGAGGTAAAATAATTTTAATTGGTTAAGAATATTGTTGGAGATTTTTAGTAAAAAATGAAGGAAATTACAAAGTTATTTGTATAATACTGGTAATTAGTAACGCACTAGTGAGGCTGTGTGCGATTTGTAATAATTCTGTTTGTTTTTGTAACAATTATTTGTAACCCAAAAGAAGATTAAATTCTAGGAAGCTTAATAATTTAGAAGGACTGGTCAATTTTGATGTTTGATATAAAGGAATGAAAAAATCACATATTTGCCGTTGTGTATTGATGCATATAGTAGAGAACTATTAAGTTCACCATTTTCAAATATCTGAAAGGAATCATAGTCTTTGTTATATTTTGTCATATTTTAGGCAAATAGCAACATGACTTTATTCTTGTCTATTTATTATTCAGGGTATTTTTGCAGAGTTCCTTAAAGTTTTGGAAATATGGTAATTATTCGGAATGCTACGATTTTTCACTGATTTTTTTTGCGTATCTCCAATTTTTAGGTCATAGAACAAATTCGAAGTTTTTTTGGCTGTCGTAAATAGTTTTCTCAAAAAAAAATTCCTTTTCATACATATAAGTTTTGCCACTTGTAGTAAAATACACAAACACGACACAGTTACATTTTTTAAACAGAATTAACATTAAAAAATTTGCGGAAAATGTAAATTTTCAATAAAAACTAAGAAAAACTGTCATTACATTTGCCTTCAGTTGGATGGAAAACTTGGCACTTTCTCTCTGCTCACTGTCCTTTTTCTTTGGCGTGTTATTTTTGGCTGGGTTTTGATTAGGGTTTTCCATTTATTTGAGATGTTATGTTGCTCATCTCTCTTGTTAACGTTTTTAATGTTTTCTATTTCAACAGCTCTGATGCGCGTTCTATAGTGCTTTATGGTTGCGATCTGTTGGGTTTCTTGGAGATTTATAGTGTGTCCTGTCTCCTGATGATGTTGGAATAAAGCTAATGTGGTTTGCTTATTCTTCATGCTATTTTTATGTTCTTCGACTCTAGTAAAGATTATTCTGTTTGTTTGACCGATGTATTCTTTTTCACAGTCTCTACATAGAATGCTGTACATACCCTGATTGTCCAGTGGTAATTTGTCTTTGGGATTGCTCAATAATTTCTGTATTGTTCTTGTAAATTGCGCATATGTCATGCTTCCTCGGAATTCTTCCAATTACGTCTATTACACCTTTTATGTATGGTAGTGTGATTTTTGATTTGGATTTGCTATCTTCGTCTTTTTTTTTTATCTGTTTTTGCATGTGTGTTCTGTTTTAGAGCTATTGTGATGTTGAGTTCTTCTTGGCGATGTGTGGATTTGGTTAGTCGCTTGGATCTGAAGATCAGTGTGTTGGCAATTGATTGTAACTGTGATAGATGGTTATGAGATTCGGGTTTCAGATATCTGTAAACCGTATAATTAGGTCTTTTCTGGTGATTAGAAGGTCAAGGAAAGGTGGCTGCTTGTTGTCTTCGACCTCCAATGTGAACTGCATGCGGTGAACTGCGGTTATCTTTATTTCCTTTGCAGTTTTACTCTTTTTATTTTTATGATATTAATAATTCATTTGATAATAATAATTAGGTGACCATGGTCGAAATGCCTGTTGTCACTCTAGTTGTCTTACTTCTATATTGACTTTATTTACTATTTTAACGTATTCTGATTATTTTATTGGTCTTGGCTATTACTAAGAACAATTATATTTTAGGAGGCGGCATGGATAGAGGAAGCAATTTTGGCGGAAACTATAACAACTCAAATAACCATGATGATTGGTGGTAAATTTAGTCATTTGCCTTTTGTATAAGCAAGAATAAGAAAAACAAATATATATGTTACAATTAGGTCGATAATGCATTTTGTTTTATTATAATATATTAAAAATATTTACCTTCTTAATAATCGTTACAGCATTTAAATATTATTTTTGAGAAAAAATAATGTTTGGATAAGTTCTTTAGGATCTTTAAAAAGTAACATTGTAACAAAATAAAAATTATAATATCCTTATTTAAATAAAATTTAAGAGTTTTTCTTCAAAATGAAAATGTATACATTTTATACACCCACATTCAGTGGTTCAGCACTTGCTATTTTAAGTAAATTCACAATTAATTTAAATTTACTAGTGTATCAGTAAATTTGTAAAATAGGTAAAAAAGAGGAGTTCTCACACGCAGCGATCTCTAGCAATGAAAGAAAAGACAAGACGGAAAAAACTTGAAATAGAGACTATTGTGTAACATGGAAAAATCAGGGTTATGTTAGGAAAGGACCCCGTAATAATGTTATTTAAATCCATGTAATGAACTATTGTAGTTGGTTTGGAATAAAAACAGTTTAAAAGTAAACCAGTTGAGTTTCGCCTGATTTTGGTCATAATTTGCAATCATGTTCCATATTTGATAATTGGAATTATTTTGTTAATCTATATTAATATAATAAAGAGGTAAAGTAAAGTTTATTTGTTTGTTTATTTGCTTTTTCGAAGTAATCTTCAGAATTACCGAATCAATTTAAAAAACCATTTTCACTGTGGAAAAGATACTATTTTCCGTTGATCATAGACTATCAAAAGATGCATATAAATAGGGCGGGCCACTCCCCTGACTTTGAATTTCATATACTGGACGTGGTAATAACAAAAATGAAATGTAACGTTTTGCGAAGTGACTTTGTCCTTGTTGCTGAAGACAGTCATCACCCCACCCCACTTTGAGTGTGTCTGTATTTCAAGACGAAACCAAATTAAAAGAATGGAATCCTCAAAATACCACTTTAGGAAGGCTGATTTTATAAGTTTATATACTGTATTGTTCAATACTGACTGACAATTCCTTGAGAGCTACACCGATGTGAACGCTGCCGTAAATGATTTTTATAAACAAATTTATGTCCGATGTCTGCGTCCCAAAATCAAAGAGAGCCAAAAAATATCCGGCATGGTTTAACTCTCAAATAATGAGATCTTAAGCGGAAAGATGAGATCCGCAAAAGATATAAGAGCACAGGCAATACTGAAATTGGCAGAGAGTTCAGTCAATTGAGAGCTAAAATTAAAAATGATATAGAGCAAGCATATTGGATGTATATTATTAAGATTCAGTGGAACATCGGTGTGGATATCGGGGCATTTTGGTCATTCATAAATTATAGAAAGGGTATGGTTCGCGTACCAAAAAATATGTAATTAAATAATACAGAATTTAGTTTGGGTGAGGATATATGTGATGCCTTTACAAGACACTTTGGTAGTGTTTATGCGGATGACCGCGGTGACAATCCAAATATTGAAGAGTACCATTATGCTGGACAGGTTATTCTAAATGCCATTACGGATGATGTAGTGGATGCTGTAAAAAACTTAAGGGATGGTAAAGTTATAGGGCCAGATAATGTGCCCTCATTCATAATTAAAGGGTGTGTTGATATTTTAGATACCCATTGTGAATTATGTTTAAGTTTTAAGTGGGTACATTTCCAAATGAGTGGAATAAAGTATGGTATTTGAGAGTATAATTTTCGAAAGTATATACTCTTTGGCCAAGGGGCTCATTTTTATACATCAGAAGACTTTATGAGCAGGAGATCCACAGTCACAAACTTTGTTAATTTCACTCAGGACGTGTCGGATGCTTTGAATAAGCGAGGTCAGGTGGATGTTTTATACACCGACTGCCAAAGCCTTTGATTCCGTGTCCCACACAATCTTGATATTAAAGCTTAAAAAGGAGTTTGAATTTCATTTTCGCCTTGCTGATTTTGTTGCTGACTATCCCTAACAGGCAGCAGCGGGTGGTTCTCCGGGGATTTTCTTCGATATCATTTGTTCCTACTTCTGGAGTCCCTCAGGGATCCAATCTCGGTCCATTGTTTTTCCTGCTTTTTGTAAACAGTGTTACTGAAGTTATTAGGAACGGTTTCTCTTGTTTGTTATTTGCAGATGATCTAAAGATTTATAATAATTTAAGTACAATTAATGATAGCAATTACTTACTGAAAAATATTGATAATATAGTTAAGTCGTCAAATGATAATAAGCTCTATTTTAATATTAATAAGTGTAATGTGATGTCATTTTCACGTAAAAACCAATTAATTCCCTTTAATTGCAATATGCAGGATGGGGCGTTGAATCGTGTTGGTGAGGTGAGGGATCTTGGAGTGGGTAATCCTAAGCTGGCTTTAACAATCATATGATTCTTGTTACTAATAAGGCGGCTAAGGTATATGGTTTCATTGTGCGAAATACAAGGCTTTTTAATAATCAAAATTATACAAAAAAAAATGTATATTTCACTGGTGAGAAGTATACATGCATCTTTGATATGGAACTCATATTACCGATGTCGTAAGTATTCCATACAGGATATTCAGAATAAATTTGTTTGTTACATGTATTTTAAGGAACGAAGTGTCTATGATGAAGGTGTTTCTCGGACTATGTTGTGTGATAGGTACAATCTTGTAAATTTGGAAAGGCGTAGAGAAGTTTTTGATATTTTGTATTTATAATAAAAAAAACATGAACAAAAAGCTTTTAATTTTAAACCTAATTTTTCCTATCTGAAAAAATTTGATCCAATAGTACTTAGTAAAAGTTTTCACCGAAAGTTAGTATTATGTTTACTAATTTATGAGATAAAGCTCCGATAAGGAAAAATGCAAAAAAATTGTGTCAATTAAGAAAAATAAAAACAACTGCTATGGAGCCCTAACGTAATGCAAGTCCGTGCTGCACATTCCAAGTTTTTTTGTTTCTAGCAACAGCAAAATATGTTGCCGAATCTATACAGGGTGTCCAAGAAGTCACGGATAACGGGATGAAAAAAGCGAGCTCGGGTAGTGGTTTTCAAAAAATACTAAAACTTAAAAAAAACTAGTAAACCTTAACACTTTTACTAATAATTGGAATTTAGTAGACTATGACGTGGGACATCCACGGTTGACAAGTTATCCATGACGTCTTGGACACCCAGTATTTGAAGGGAAAAATAAAAACGTACCAATCTACATTAATTTATTAAATTAAAATTTAAATATAATAAATATCACTTAAATATTAATATTACTCTATTCTTTTTAACACTTAGAATATTCCAACGACAACGTTTAACTTTTCGTTACTTCTAACTTGTTTAGGTAATACATATGAAATTACAGATGCCCGTTCAACCTCATAGGGTTGTTATAATGTATAATATAGGCCATCAAAAATGCTTATTGTAAATTTTCTAATCATTTAAAAATGATAATTAAAAACTTTACAGTATACATTGAAGATGGCAAAATGCATCAATGTAGTTTCATAAATCCCTATAAGCGTCTTGATCTTTGAGCCTCTGAGACAAAATCACCAAAAGCAAAAATATATTGAGCAAAGTAAGGCATTGTTATTTCGTTATTTTTTATTGTATTATAAAAATCAAAATGTTCCTCGCTAATATTTTTATCAGTCATTATTAAATAACTTAAACTACACTAAGAAAGTAAGTACATGTAAGAAAAGATAAATGTAAAATCTGTTTAAATATCTGAAATATATTTTAGACAATTAAAATAATATGTTTTACAAATATTGGCAAAAACATTTATGTTTCAGTTTAATGAGACAAAAAAACTAAAAAGCTTTATTGTTTATCTCCGATACGAGATTTTACTTTGTTGTCGAGGAATAACAAATTAAGGTACACAGATATCCCATTTTATATATGCATTTTAATTAAAGTTTTGGTATTGAAGATACCGATGGCTCTTGATTACTTTGGAAAGAATATTTTGGACGACAAACACAACCACTTTCGACTAAAACATAATCTTGTCCTGTTAGAGTTACAGGTCCTAATGGAATCACTAGAAATAAATACGGTACATATGTTTGCGTGCACTCTCCTCGAACCAGATCACACTCTGAACTTTCACAAACCTGAAAATATTTCAAATTAGTATAAATATAGTTGAGAATGATAAGTTTGGTTAAAATTTGAAACAATTTTTGGATACCGATTATAATTGCAAGATGTAGCGATATTTTTAGAAATTTCTTTTTTCCATTTTTAATAAAGAAAACATTGTTCTTGTGCTTAGTCAGTATCTAAAAGTCTTAAAGCAATTCCAAGGTAACACAGTTTATATCCAGCATTAGATCAATGTTGCGAAAGCTCTGGTATTAAGTTAATATTATTAGTACTAAAGTTTTTTTCTGAAACTATCATTTGTGAGCACGTTCAAATTAAGAAAAAATACATACAAACCTCAAACACAACTTGTTGTAAAAGATCCGGAAATTTTTGAACAATTGTTACTGGCTGTCCTGATGTTAAGGATACCCCGTACATTGGTGCAGTTGTATTATAGCGTGTTTTACATAATCTTGTTGGGCTTCCCCCACAGGTACTTGGAGGAGTATTATTTGATTTATTTTATTTAGGGAGTTTTGGGACAATATTAAATCTGAGATTTAATATTTTGTCGTAAAATAAGCGTGTATTCACAACACCCCTCCCCTTAGACGTGATACTGCCTGAATTTTCTTTCAAAAAAGATTAATCAGGAAGATTGACGCTAAGTGATTTTCCATTAAACCTTTTGTTAGAAAGGCCATAATGGAAGTATCACGTAAGAGCTTATTTTATCCAATTTTTTATGAAAAAGCTTTTACAACTTAATTCATAAATTTGGTCTCTTTTAGATCCATATCTACGACGATTTTAGGGTTCAGTTCTTAGAACCAAGAACTTGCGTCATCTGGACAATTCTGTCCCGACTCTGCAATTTTATTTTTGTTAATTTTGGGACCTTACCGAACTTCCCAATTCAGCAAACTCCCAGCTCGGGCGCCATGTCGTATTATTTAGATTATTTTATATAGGGAGTTTTGGGGCAATATTAAATCTGAAATTTAATATTTTTTCGTAAAATAAATGTGTATTCACAACAGTGTATATTTGAATGCTTAAAATACATCTGAAACAATTTGAATATATTAGATTGCGTAGTATTCATACTTATCAAACAAACAAGAAACAACTTATTGAATGTTCCATAAACTATCATGCTTCCAAAATGTTTAATAATGTTTCTAAACTCACTCGACCATTTTTATCATTTTAATTTTAATATTATCAATTTTAATTAATGTTGAAACGTTAGCTTTGTTTTCTTTTATACGAGGTTATATTCCATTTTTTTTTATAATTTTGGCACGTTTTGTGCGTGTAGTAAATGGTTATTATATTTTACTTAATCTGCCCGTGACATATCAATTATAATTTAGGTTTAGTTTGACGAATGTAAAGATTTGTGTAAAATCATGAATAAAAAGCTTTAAATTTTAAACCTAATTTTTCCTGTCTGAAAAAATTTGATCCAATAGTACTCAGTAAAAGTTTTCGGCGAAAGTTGGTATTATATTTACTAATTTATGAGATAAAAAAAAGCTCTGATAAGGAAAAATGAAAAAAATTGTGTCAATTAAGGAAAAATAAAAACAACTGCTATGGAACCCCAACATAATGCAAGTCCGTGCTGCACTTTTCAAGTTTTTTTTGTTTCTAGTAACAGCAAGATATGTTGCGGAATCTATACAGGGTGTCCAAGAAGTCACGGATAACGGGATGAAAAAAACCGAGCACTGGTACTGGTTTTCAAAAACTACTAAAACTTAAAAAAACTAGTAAACCTTAACACTTTTACTAATATTTGGAATTTAGTAGACCATGACGTGGGACATCCACGGTCGACAAGTTATCCATGACTTCTTGGACACCCAGTATTTGAAGGGAAAAATAAAAACGTACCAATCTACATTAATTTATTAAATTAAAATTTAAATATAATAAATATCACTTAAATATTAATATTACTCTATTCTTTTTAACACTTAGAATATTCCAACGACAACGTTTAACTTTTCGTTACTTCTAACTTGTTTAGGTAATACATATGAAATTACAGATGCCCGTTCAACCTCATAGGGTTGTTATAATGTATAATATAGGCCATCAAAAATGCTTATTGTAAATTTTCTAATCATTTAAAAATGATAATTAAAAACTTTACAGTACACATTGAAGATGGCAAAATGCATCAATGTAGTTTCATAAATCCCTATAAGCGTCTTGATCTTTCAGCCTCTGAGACAAAATCACCAAAAGCAAAAATATATTGAGCAAAGTAAGGCATTGTTATTTCGTTATTTTTTTATTGTTTTATAAAAATCAAAATGTTCCTCGCTAATATTTTTATCAGTCATTATCAAATAACTTAAACTACACTAAGAAAGTAAGTACATGTAAGAAAAGATAAATGTAAAATCTGTTTAAATATCTGAAATATGTTTTAGACAATTAAAATAATATGTTTTACAAATATTGGCAAAAACATTTATGTTTCAGGTTAATGAGACAAAGAAACGAAAAAACTTTATTGTTTATCTCCGATACGAGATTTTACTTTGTTGTCGAGGAATAACAAATTAAGGTACACAGATATCCCATTTTATATATGCATTTTAATTAAAGTTTTGGTATTGAAGATACCGATGGCTCTTGATTACTCTGGAAAGAATATTTTGGACGACAAACACAACCACTTTCTACTAAAACATAATCTTGTCCTGTTAGAGTTACAGGTCCTAATGGAATCACTAGAAATAAATACGGTACATATGTTTGCGTGCACTCTCCTCGAACCAGGTCACACTCGGAACTTTCGCAAACCTGAAAATATTTCAAATTAGTATAAATATAGTTGAGATTGATAAGGTTGGTTAAAATTTGAAACAATTTTTGGATACCGATTATAGTTGCAAGATGTAGTGTAATGGAACAAATGTTAATTATTTTCATTTGTCAACTATATTTTGTTAAAATAAATAATTAAATAATCACTCTGTGAATAGATATGCCGTGGGAATAGGGTAGTTATATTTTTTTATCACTATCCACGAAGGTCTAAAGGATAAATAAATCAGTTATCGAACTTAACTTTTATGATCTTTGTCGTTTAAATGTTTTCTTAAAAAAAAATACATAAAGTCAGTTAATTTATGAAGACGTAAAAGACTTTCTCTTAGAATTGCCTATAAATCCGTCTAAGTAATCCTGCCCTGGTTAAGTATATAAAACCAGATGTGATAAGGGTAGTTTTAACATATGGTATGTGGAATACCGTTAAAATGTTTTAAAACATTGAACGATTTTCCCATTATTAGGAAACAAAAGAATAATCAAATAAACTCATTATACTGTAATATAACGTTTGATCTGTGAAAGGAGGTACGTAGCGTTTGTTTTTCCTGATTGCAAGAAAGAATGATTCAAATACCAGCATTATGAATAAAGGGCACTCAGGTTTTTTCACAGATGTTATATTATCCTATTCCTTTAGTTATAGGGAGAAATAGAATAGTTTTATCAATTGTGTTATATAAAAATTAAGCTTAAGATGCTCACAGGTCATCCGGTATGGTACAGCTAACGCCCTCAGTAAGAAAACTCCCAAATCCTCGAACAGAAGGGTGTCAGATTTGAATACACTTTTAAGGAATAGTAAATTTTAGTCACAATCTGAATGTCGGGTAAAGTGCTACCGTAGTACCAGTGCCGTAGAATAATTACGTCACGGGTATAATCGTCGGGAAAGAAGGTTATCTTTGTTTGATTTGTTTTGATTTAATTCGGGAAGTTAAGGGAGTATCATATGTTATTTTAGTGAGGCATTTCGCGATTTTCATACGGTTCGATTAAGTAATATAAATAGCTGTTTTTCGCGTTTTATTTTCCTTTTTGTTTAATATTTTATTAAGCTATTTATACGTGTTTTTTCAAAATTGGGTTTTAAGTTTTGGTTAAATAACGGCCGAGAAGAGCAATTATGGTAGTTTTTGTAATTGTTATTAGTGTTAAGTTTCTCATTGTAAATAGTTCGTTTTTATTCTATTTATTTTTGTTAAATAGATCTAAGTTGTTTTGAGAAACTTGTTTTATTCAATTTAATTAAAACCTTCACGCGAATTAACTCGCGGGCGCGCTGCTGCTAGATCTACAAAACAAGAGATGTCTACTGACCAACTAATTAGCAGCCTTTCCCGAGTCCTGAAGATCTGAGTCATGGTTGTGGTAAGCTTTAATAACCGTAGTGTTTGGTACTAAAGCAGCAAGAGAGAAGTTGAACGACCAGACTTCCAGAGTGTCTTTATTACTGTGATATTTAATTGTAGGTTATTAAAATAGTTACTAATTAATATGGGACAAAAATGATTATAGATAAGATAATTAACGCTACCTCAATATGTCATCGGCAAGAGTCTATAATCAAATTCTGTCACAGTAGCGATATTTTTAGACATTTCTTTTTTCCATTTTTAATAAAGAAAACATTGTTCTTGTGCTTAGTCAGTATCTAAAATCTTAAAGCAATTCCAAGGTAACACAGGTTATATCCAGTATTAGATCAATGTCGTGAAAGCTCTGGTACTAAGTTAATATTATTAGTACTAAAGTTTTTTTTCTGAAATTATCATTTGTGAGCCCGTTCAAATTAAGAAAAAATATATACAAACCTCAAACACAACTTGTTGTAAAAGATCCGGAAATTTTTGAACAATCGTTACTGGCTGTCCTGATGTTAAGGATACCCCGTACATTGGTGCAGTTGTATTATAGCGTGTTTTACATAATCTTGTTGGGCTTCCCCCACACGTACTTGGAGGAAAATTTGATGCTCTGGCTAAAATAAGAATGGTATAGTATGTTTTACTTTTTCCTTTGAAGGATGAAAAACATAGCCTTATATAGTTATTAAGATATATGCTGAACGATTCTTTCCAAAAAAAAAAAGAATGGAATGAATATCTGAATTTTTATTTTTTTCATCAAATTATCTCTTTAACTGTTAAGGAGAACTAACCTAGACAACAGTAAAAATTTATTTAAAACAATCTACACATATGCATGCTGTGCCCTCGGATATATATATATATATATATATATATATATATATATATATATATATATATATATATATATATATATATATATATATATATATATATATATTTTGTCTTGGGTTTAGGTTCTTTATTTAACAAAAAAACAATTTGACGTTTCGACTTTTATTTAAGGCATCTTCAAAAATTTTGATCTTTTTATTTATTTATCTTCCTAACAATATTTTTTATATAATTAAAAACATTTATACAAGAACATATGTACAATTTTAAAAAGCAAACAATCACTTTAAAACACTATTTAAATTTTTAAAAAAGTTTTTAATTTTACCAGTACACACATTGATATTTTGTTTATTTATTAATAATGAAATGAAACTTTTACATCGTCTATTTAGGTACTGAGGATACATGGAATGTAAGTGTGTTTTATTTTTTAAATTTTACAATGCACCAAAAAACGGAAAGAACGTATACATTTAATTTTATGTTTAAGAGGATATTCAATTTTTGATGTTTATTAACAGGATCGAATACTTAATATCTTTGTTTCAATTAGGCAGGTGTAAATGTGGCTCAAATTTCGTATATCCGTTCTGTCGCTAACAAGGTTTTTATCTTTTTTAATTTCTCTCATTTCCTTTATCTGCAATTTTTGTTAATTCATATCTTTGTTTTTAATTACGGTACTGCTATAATAGAAGGTATGTTTTTCGTCCTGTTTAACGCTGTTGATGCGTTTTTCGTATATTTATGGCCATTCAATCTGTTCTTTAGTAATTGGTTCGTCATGCCTCTATATTTTTTGGAACAATTTGTTCAATATATATATATATATATATATATATATATATATATATATATATATATATATATATATATATATATATATATGCACTGGTATTTTTCCGGTTTTTAATCCGTTCGTCAGAAGAAAAATCTTCACGGCCTTTCACGTGTTTTTAAAAATCTCGTCAAAATATTCCCTCTGGCTTCAAGAAATAACAAGATGTTAGTAACGTTACTGTGGCTAGACTTACCATGCCTTGAGGATAGTGCTGAATTATCAATATTATGTTCGTGTGATGCTAGTAAAGCAGCTCTTGTCAAATAGGGATCTATTGTTTTCTTTGACCTAGCAGTCCTAAAACTTCCAAGCCATGGATTTGTCCCTTTAAATGATCTCTCTATGGCTTCTCTATAAAAATTTAACATTATAATTAACAAACAAAAACGTAACAAAGTGTAGGTAAATTTAGCAGCTTCAAAATAATCAAACTGATTGATTTGTATAAACAAAAAATATCGAAAAATCCATTATGCGTCCAAATTTTGTATATTAGGTAATAGGAGCACTAACCTAAATTTTTCTGCTTCTAGTGGACAACATATTTTTAACACAAGTACTTATATGAATCTAATTAATAGAATTAATAGAAAATTTTGTATATTAGGTAATAGGAGCAATAACCTAAATTTTTCTGCTTCTAGTGGACAACATATTTTTAACACAAGTACTTATATGAATCTAATTAATAGATATAACTTGAGTCGATAAAAAAGTAAAGTAAGTGGTTTTTTAAATCATATTTATCAATTCTGCTAATATTACATTAAAATAAGCAACATTTGAATTATTTTTTAAAAACTCTTGAAACAAAAATACACAAAGCGTCTTTTTACCCGATTGTATTTTGCTAATGTTTTTCATTCAGTAGGCGGCTATATTCACTTGTTGCTGAAATTTAATTCTTAGTTTTTTACATAACTTAAAAATTAAACTGAATTATGTTATTTGTAGTGCAATAAGTGAGTGATAATGATTTTTTTTTGCTATCTCTTCTATTTAAAACAAAGTATAACACCAGTTAGATTGCAATGAAGCTGAAGCGGCACAAATTGTATCTTTATATAACGAAGGATGTAGTTTTAAGAATGGTCAATCTACAGTACCGAATATTTTTAAAAAGTATTAAGGAACAGAAAATTCCGTATAAAAATGTAGTGAAGGGCGCGAAAAGTATATAATAGCTATATAGATCACCGTTTTATGATACTTAATTCTACACATTGGCATTTACGCACCTCGAAAATGAGCCAAGATAAATTAATGTTATTTTAAGTCGGCTTTTTAATACTTAACAAATGCGTAGAATAAGTTTTAGAACCCCATTTGAACGTTAAACACTATAAGTATTTCTTTAAAACTAAAGTGAATGTGACTATGAACTATAATAATAACCAAAAGTAAAACTTATTTTACCTACGTTGGATATGGGTGATTTGTTGGACCAATACAATTGGGATTGTCGCTTAGGGCGTCACCCCATAGGTACTTTAATCCTTTACCACCTTTACAGTTTGCCGATTCTTTTGGTTCGTAGTCACCAAGTCCCGTACATATAAATAAGGAAACCTGAAATCATATAAAAATAGTCAGTATCTTTATATCAGATCGGTAGAAAGTTTCAAAACTACTTTTTGCGCAAATCTGCCCAATATATATTTTTAGTACTTATAATTTACGGTTAAGTCTAGATGCGTTTCATCTCTCAAAAATCTCGGAAACTAAGCGCTTTCCAAAAAACAGAACAGAATAGAAAAGAATTTATTTCAAAAACAATTCGTCAGTACAAAGTGTGAAATACGTCAGAGATACATTTACATGCAAAGTATAAATAAATTGTTTTATTTCACTTGTAATATAATATAAAACTTGTATTATAAAACTATACATTAAAACAAAAATACATCACATTACAGTGTGTATGTACTGTTGTGGTAAGAACATCCCACCGTTGTTCTCCGACAAATTTGGCATAAGTAGAAGTTCCAAGTTGTGGAAAGAATGACAAGGATGTCTGGGAAAGGCATCGGTGGATCCCGCTGGTAAGTCCACCACCGATGCTGGGACGAAACATCCCAACATGTTGACGGTGGTCGAAATAGTTCGTTAGTTATATGCCTTTAACATCAGGGGCATTACTACGACAGTACCCAAAGACTTAAAAAAAAAACAGTTTAGGCCCAAGTTGCAAGCCTATATGCATTGTACATTAAAAAGCAACACAATTAAAAACAAATTATTCACGTAGCTCTAAGTATTCATTCGTTATAGGGCTCGAGATTATAAAGGTAAGACTGTCTTTAAAGCCGGGGCGGATCCAGCCTCTCTCTTTTTTTTTTGGGGGGGGGGGGGAGTGGCGATGATATCAC
This sequence comes from Diaprepes abbreviatus, assembly GCA_034092305.1. Classification (NCBI taxonomy): domain Eukaryota; kingdom Metazoa; phylum Arthropoda; class Insecta; order Coleoptera; family Curculionidae; genus Diaprepes; species Diaprepes abbreviatus. Next base: position 1,088,366 of record JASJET010000015.1, on the reverse strand, counting down.
AAAAGGACAATATGGCAAGTGAAAGCATTGTACATTAAAAAGCAACACAATTAAAAACAAATTATTCACGTAGCTCTAAGTATTCATTCGTTATAGGGGGGGGGGGACACCAACAACATTCCCGTTTCTAGTGTAAAAGGCAGGGTGGGTCTATTTTTCTGAATTTGAAGCTCTTGGAGAGGAGGGGGTGATCACAAGAAAAAAAAAGTTGCCGATAGGGAGTAAGGATCCGAGCAGCATACACATTCCTAATATAAGAGGCAGAATCGAGTCTATTTTCTTGAACATACAGCTCTTGTGGGGGGGGCTATTGTATGAAAAATAAGTTGAGAACGGGGGGGGGGGGGGGGGAGTGCCAGCAGCATACATATTCCTAATATAAAATGCAAAATCGGTTCTATTTTGCTGAAATCAAAGCTCTTGGGAAGGGGAGGGGCGATCGCAAGCATACACATTCCTATACTCTGTTCAAGAACTAAAGAGAGTAATAAAACTGTTACTGAAACCTTCAACGTACCAGCTCTAGTGTCGCAGGTAATTGAGGACTGCCGTAAATCTAATTATATTTAAATATTATAAGATAGTATAAATTTACTGCAACAATAAAATTGCTGATAGTTCAATTTAATTTCGTCAGTGAGCAAAGTACACCTTACAGTGTCTCCTTAGTGATTTATCTTGTTCGTGCTTGTTTTTATATATTATTTGAGATTAGTGAGATACGCAAAAGATGTGGCTTCCACATCTCTATTTATTCCAAAATCGTTAAACCAAGGCATTTTTCCTCGACGAAAAACTTATTACGTGAATGTTTTGTGATGCCTTAAGATATCGATATCTAGATAATAATGTTAAAAGCTCTGTTGAGATGTGTTTCAACATGACCGGAATTGTTAGTATTCCCAACCCACATTCGATCACAGACAGACGAAAAACCTCGTTGGAAGAAGAGATGTAAACTGCAATAAAAGGAGTTGTACATACATTTTATTATGAGAAGCAGATCCCAACCGTCGACAAAATTCTAACTAAAATCAATGAAGATCGGGATTTACCTAAAATTAAACGAACTGAGCTCTGGAAATTGCTCATTGCTTAATTTTTGCTAGGAAAAACCAGATTGAAAATCTGTTCTTATAGATAGTCCCGAAAATGTCCGTTGGAGAAGGAAATATCTCTCTTAAGCAAAAGATAGAGTTGCTAGAAATAACACAACTTACAAAATTAGTAATTTAACTGAACTTTTGAAAGATTTTTTTGAATAAAGTTACTGCAGAAAATTGGGAAAAAATCCATGTAATAAAAGAAAAAAATAAAATGTGGAAACTCGATCTCATGATCATGAGAGGAATAAATTATAATTAATTTGAGCGACGATAGCTTCACTAACTTTGATTACGAATTAGATACGTAATGTTTACCAGCGTAAACACAATTTATTATTTAAATTTTCTGTAACATATAAAAATTAATTAGACTTGAATCCTTTTTTAGTGTTTAATTGTAATTCTGCAAATGGTTTAAGATATAAATAAACTGAAATTGAAATGTCCTAAAAATGTTTTTAATTAATAATAAAATGATCGATAGCCCCAAAAAAATTTTAATATTATATGGACGAACTTTATTTTTTTTATATATATATATATATATATATATATATATATATATATATATATATATATATATATATATATATATGTTTAACTTCTTGTATTTTTGACAATGGGTATTTTGTAAGTATTTAAATTATAACTTAGAATGTTTGAGAGAAAACGGTTACATTTTAGTCTGAATGTGCCTAAAAGGGTTTGTATGCCAAAAATAATAAAAATACAGTTGTCATTTGTGTTAAATATGTCAAAATTATCTATATTTTCTAATGTATGTGAATAACTAAGAAATCATAAGAAATAAGATATTATAAAAACCTTTTTATTTTAAGTTTATTACCGAAATAATATTCTACAGCATAAATACTTGACGATAAAATAAACCTTCATCCGACGCCTGTGACAAAGATTAAAATCTTTTTTAACACTTCACACATCCAAATATCTATTGTTATCCAACCCAAATAGTCCATTATTATAGACCGGTATTTTTGATTATAAAATTTCTAACCCATTCCTATGAAAAATATATGTGTCTAACAGATTTTGCCAAAGACACCGGACTAAAGAACACAGGTGGTTTGCGAAGAAAAAAAACAGTAAAAAATGATTTATTACTCTCTCTAGTCCTTGAATAAACAATAGTATAAGAGGCAAAAACGGGTATATTTTCCTGAATTCAAAGCTCTTGGGGGGGGGAGATCCCCCCCCCTCCGGATCCTCGCCTGCTTTAAAGCGCTTCACATTCTGCAAATTTTTAATTTCTGGTATAAGAGAGCTGTATAGGACTATACAATTATAGTAGGGGCTTTTTTTTTATTATAGATTCTCTTGTATTTCAAGGTCAAGATTGTCTTTTCGAATGCAAACCCCTATTTTTTATTGTAGAAATGGAAAGTAGATGAAATTCCCCGTTCAGCTTTATAAATATGCTTTTTTCACATCTAGAGGTCATTTTAAGGCCAATCGTACTCGTCTGACAGAACAACGCAAAAAGGCTTAGAAACCAAACGGTTTAATGATAAGTGACATAAATTTCTTTATGTAGAATAGGCTTAACGTTTATGTCCTTGAAATTAATCTTGGATTTGTATTTCAAGGTCAACTTGTTTTTTTCAAATAGGAACCTCTATTTTTTATTGCAAAAGTTAAAACTATAGAAAATTCCCCGTTCCACGATATAAATATGTTATATCCTTTTTTCAAATCCAGAGGTCATCTGAAGGTCAATCGCACTAGTGTGATAGAAAACTCAACAAAAACCAAACGGTTTAATGACGAAAGAAATATGTTTCTTTATGTTGAAAGGTCTTTTCTTGAAAATAATTTACTTGATTATCTAGAAGATGTTTAACTCGATGTCCGCTGAAAAATATGGTTCTAACAAGATGGTGCATCTGTACATCATTAAAATTGTGTACAGGCATTTCTGACTCGAAAATTTTATAATCGTCTCATCATTCGTGATGGCCCTGTAAGCTGGCCCTCAAGATCTCCTGATCTAAATCCCATTATTATTATTTTTTTTTGTAAATATTGCAAGAACATTGGTTACGCAACTGTCAATGTTATAAACATTAAGCCCTTTCAACATATAGAAACTTATGCCTCTTGTCATTGAACAGTTTGGTTTCTAAGCCCTTGTGAGTTTTTCTATCAGATTAACCTTCAAATGACCTCCAGTTGGGAAAAATGTTGAGTATCTGAGATTTCTGAGTGTCAAACTTAATAGATATAAATTTTTAAAAATTTCGCACTACTCAGGTGAATATAGATGTCATTTGACTGGCGATGTTTTCCAGTCTGACATCGAAGTGGGCAGATTTTTAGTATCCTACCGACATGCTTCGGAATTTATATTTTATATAGCAGTTGTTTCCTGCGAATGTTGCCCTCGGTTCGATACAGCTCCACTGACGATAGCATAAGGTGGTCGAAACGCGTATCGAGTGAGGACCAGTGTTGTATTTGCAGGAAATAAACTGTTTGTATATGTTATTTCCTTTATCTGCTTGAAAGGAGAATACATATAGGCAACTGTTTTAACACAGCAAATTTATTTTATTTCTTACTGAAATTTTAATTTTTAAAAGTAAACCTTTTGCTTGAACTGTCGAATGCAGAGTTGACTGCCCGCCACAAGTATACCCTTCACGTTCAAAATAGGTACAATGGTTTGAATTATGAGGCAATAATCACCATCCTCTCTGTAAAACACGCAACCACGCTGAACTTTTGCCTAGACACACTCCACTAGACCAATCATTCAGCTCCGACTCTCGCCTTTGTCCACAAACCTCCAAACCTATTTTTTCTCCCTTTTCAGAAGAGCACACCCACGCACGTGTTGTCATATTCAACAACCAAAAATGAAAGATTTCCGCTTAGTAGTTAACCTTCTTATGTTTTTATTATCGGGGCACTAAGTACCACTCATTTGAATCGTAAGAAATATTTTAATATTCACTGTAGCATATATAAAGGAAGCATAAAGAGTAAAAGTGTTTTTCTTTAAATGGTTTTCTTTATATTATACTTTTTATTTGGGTCAAGTTATTATGCAGACCCTCTAACAGTTTATATCCTTCATTGCTTTTTTAAAATAAACTGTATGCATATGTATGTGCCCCGGCATATGGTGTTTCTACTGTGTCAATTATAACGGCATTTTAAAAACAGTGTTATTTATCGTAGTCTCATTCCTCCACTTTTTTAAATCTCACAAATACGTTTTAAAAATTTGATTATTAGAATTAATTTTAAAATAATAATAGCTTTCAGGAGCTTTATGTTTTTGTGTTTTTAATGTGCTCTATTCCCTACATTCATCATACACATTTAACATGACACTAATATATTATATAATTTAATAACTTTAAATTGATTTCTGCAGGATATAAAGCATTTCACATATAATAAGAGGAATTTAATTTGTTCTAAGATAATTAGAGTTTAAAATGCCAAATTTCGTTTCGAAATTAAAAGAAAAGGCGTTAGTCTCTTAGAGTTTATCGACCTACCAAATTAAATAAAAATAATTGCTGTGGTAAAATGAATCTACATAAAAAGCAATATGCATATATTAGATACGCTTCGCTACTTATGCTCCACCATGTCATCGTTCCCTTGAAACAAGCATAGCTGAATTTTTCATAACACAGTTTTTAGTGCCTAATTAGTATGAATTTTAGCGGATGACGCTTAATACAAAAATCAGTGCTGTCAGCGCATTCGCGAGCCAACCACGAAGAGCAGCACGCGGAATATGTAAAAAAACATGCCAGCATGATTGAAACATTGAGGACTGCTAGATACGTAGACATGTAAAAATAAGTGGACCGCTGACTTATTTGCATCATCATAAAATTTATACTGGACGAAAGATAATCATTTGATCAGTCACAAAAATTTTTACTACATCAAAATAGAGGTCCGAAAGGTGAAAGATAATAATTCAATATATCATGTATTGCTATCATAATAGCGCGCCAAAAGTCTTGGCAGCAGTTGATAAAGTTAGGGGCGGAGCTCTCGGTGCCTGCGGGGCGCTGTTCTAAAAATTTTATTTGAAGTGTTACTAAAAAATACAATTTTTATTACATTACTTCCTAGGGAATTACAGGCCCTTGAAGATGGTGCCTACTTACAATAGAGAAGTTAAATTTTAGGAATAAGTTAGTGTTATTGAAGGTCACTTTTTAACTGGCATGGGAACAAAAGTGTGGCTTGGTCTTTATGGTCACTTTCGTCTAGGGTATTCCCGCTATTTTTTAAATAAATTGGGGTATGGTATAGTATATTTTGAATTATTTAGTAGGACCGTAAATTTTTCCAAATAGATTAAACAGTGAATCATACTAGGAATCTCTATAAAATTGGTTACAAGGCCTGCTTGATATATCTTATGCTCTAAGGACTGATATGTTCTTCATGTAAGGTGGGGCTTCACCACATTTCAGTCTTAACGTTAGAGCCCATTTGAATGAAGTTTATCCAGATAAATGTATAGGACGAGGAGGTTTTGTACGTTGGCCACTTCGTTCTCTAGATTACTTTTTATGTAGTTACCTCAAAGTCTTGGTATACGAAATACCAATTTACAGCGTTGGGGAATTAGAGCTGCGGTGTTGGCTGGTTGTGAAGTTATAAGAAATATACCTGTTATTTTTAGAAAATTTGTAACGACAAAAAAAGTTATTTAAAAATTTAGGAACAACATTCTTTAATCTTTTGTTTTGATTGATTTGTTAGTATTATTATTATTAATAAAATTTTCATTCAAAAAATATTTCTGAGTATAAAAATCCGATAAACTCGAAAACGGTCAACTCTGCGACTTTGAGTACCTTTTTTACGTAAAAATATCCATGGAAGCATACTTTATTTTAAAAAAATGGCGAAAATACATAAGAGTTGATATTTCTAAAAAATAATCTCCCATAACAAACATTAACTTATATCTAAAAGTTGATTTCTGTATTCTAAGTAAATACTCATAAATTAAATAAAAATCGCTTTTATGGCACCATCTTTAAGGGCCTATAGCTTCCTATGGAAATATTTGCACATCTATATTTATATGAACTTTTTATATGTTTTTATGTAGAATCATACTTTAAAATTTGTCATCATCTTTTCCGTATTGAGCGATGTTATCTATAAATCAACGAATAGACGTAATAAATAAATGAAAACGAACCGTTTGTGATATCCGTAGAAGTTTTTATTACTCATTGAATAATTATCTTTCACCCAGTATAAATTCTACTATGTCGCAAATATAGCGTTATCTTCATTCGAGCCAGGCTACGATGCCACCAAGAAATCCGCGCGTGACTTTTGGCAGCTGCTGCCAAGACTTTTGGACCGCTTTTCTGATAGCAGTTCACGTGTACATGACTTATTAAATGATTACCTTTCACCCAGTACATTTTTTTTAATGGTACAAATGAGTCACGTGGTCAACTTATTTGTATATGTCTACGTGCCTGGTAGTAGTACGTTGGCCCGTCCGCGAATTGGCAGCCCTGCATTTTTGTTTGTTATGTTCTAAATAAATAATTCTCAAAGTTTCGGTCTGACAGTCTAGATCACAAGTGCCATTTTACCGAAGACCTGTCCTCCAAGTCCGAAAATTATAGTTGAGGTGCCATTCGATTCGTAGTGGCATCTAGAATGTTTAAGAAAATTCTGGAGAGGGGCCGGCGAAAATTTTAAAAGTTATAAACAAATTAGTAAAAAAAGGTGATTTGTTATTTCCAAATATTTCAAAAACTATTTGAGATATTTGAAATTTGAAAAAAGATCCTTAAAGAGCAGGAAATTTCCTAAAAAAAAGTCCCACCTCCCGGGACTGTTCCGGCAATATTAATAAATTTAATTTTGGGGTGAAAATTAGGCTTAACACGGGTAGTGACGCTCTCGTGCGCGTTGACCGAATCAGACACTTTAACAATAAAAATTATTTTAACCGATTAAATATGAATATTAAGGAAAAAAATGGGTGTTATCTAGACAAATGAATAAACAATAATCCGTTGCAAAAAAATTTTTACCCCAATTTTTCAATTAACAATGCTTTTGTTAACTAGTTAACTTTTGCTACTTGACAGTTAACATAAAAACCCAGATAATTTGTAAACTAAAACCTGGGATTTTTTCATTTCTTGGAGCTATTCTTCGAAGGCTTTAGAAAAGATTCCCGTTGGAAAAATTAAAAAATTTTGATTTTTCACTTTTTTATTAACAATTGAAGGCATCAAAAAATTACAAATGTAAATAAAACAATCTAAAAATTTTTTTAAAAATCTTTTAAACAATGCATTTGTTTATAACAATTTTGTAAACAATAGCAGTTAAAAATAAAAAACAAATATTATTATACGGCTCTCAGCCATAAAAAAATCGAAATAATTCAGGTGATACTTTTTTTAGGAAATTTCCTGCTCTTTAAGGATCTTTTTTCAAATTTCAGATATCTCATATAGTTTGTGAGATATTTGCAATAAAACAAGGCACTTTTTTTACTAATTTGTTTATAACTTTTACAATTTTCTCTGGCCCTTCTCTAAAATTTTCATAATCTTTCTAGATGCCATTACGAATCGAATGACACCTCAACTTTAATTTTCCGACTTGGAGGGCAGGTTTTCGGTAAAATGGCACTTGTGTTTTAGACTATGATGCAGATAAACATCTTGAAATATTTTTTTTTTGGTTCGGATATATGCTGGCAGCACTGACTGGTGTTAAGCGTCATCAAAAATGCACTTTAACAGTGATGCAAATTGTCTAAAAAAATCTGTCGCTAGGTGCTGTTAGGCGCCCAATTAAAAATTTAACTTAATTCTGCGTCCGTATAGGAGACGCAAAGTAATATTTAAATTCATATACATTTTGACCAGTAAAGTCTGCATCATATGGGATTTTTATTTATGGCTTCATTCGAAATTTGACTTTGACATCAATTTCTGCTTCGATCGAGATGAAAATTAACCAAAAAAAAAAAAAATAGTAGTCACTGTAAAATTATAATTTTTTTCCAAAAAAAAATTAAAAATGGGGTTATATCTCAAAATATCGAAAAAAGTTATTAGAAAAAGTTTTTCTAAATGACCTTTTTAGCAAAATTTCAGGTGTATAAGATAATTTAGATTTTTTGCCTATTTTTTGTAAATTGCACCACTGTTGCAAAATAAGGCTCGACGTAACCTACATAAAACTTCTTAGTTTTGACAATACTTCATTCCAGACATATTTTGTTTAAAGTAGCGCCATATTAAATGTATCTTTTTCTACAAAATCCAAATAGGGCTATTAAAATTTGGTTACATGTGATGAAAAGTTTATTTGTTTTTGACCCTGTATAAGGTAATTTCATAAAATATCGTAGCTTGTGCCTAAAAGTAATGCACATTAATATTAAGAAAATAGTTTAATTGAAAAGACTCAAATTTTCTAATAAAAAAAAATCACAATATAAAAATTAAACGCATTTAAAATTTATTTTCCCCCTAATGCAGACTTTACTGATGACACAGTGTACTTGTTTGTCTTAATTATAATGTGTATTACTTTTAGACACAAACTGCGTTATCAAAAATAGTTATTTTATAAAGTTACCGTATATAGGGTTAAAAATAAATAAAGTTTGCATCACATGTGACCAAATTTTAGTAACCCTATTTGGATTTTGTAGAAAAACACCCATTTAATATGGAGCTACTTTAAACAAAATATAACTGGGGAGAAGCATTGTCAAAACTAAGAAGTTTTATGTAGGGTTGCGTTGAGTCTTATATTGCAACAGTGGGGTAATTTACAAAAAATGGGCAAAAAATCTAAATTATCTTATACAGCTGAAATTTTGTATATGGGCTAAAAATTGCATTTAGAAAAACTTTCTCTAATAACTTTCTTCGATATTTTGAGATATAACCCGACTTTTGAATTTTTTTTTGGAAAAAAAATAAAATTTTGACATATAATGCTAATCACGGGACTACTATTTTTTTTGGTTAATTTCCATCTCGATCGAAGCAGAAATTGATGGCAAAGTCAAATTTCGAATAAGGTCATTATTCAAAAAGTCCCAACCCAGTCGTTAGAAATCTACAAGTCGAATTTAAATAGTTGTTGCTTTTATAACCAATTCAACCACTAAAAGATTATTTTTTAAATTTCCAATCCTAAGAGGGCTAAGAGAAGAGCCAATTTTTTACAGGCTTTCTATATCTTAAAAACTGTAACATGAACATTTCAACGTTTTTCAAAATTCTACCCTTTTTTGTTCCAGGAATTCTACCATAAAATAAACGGCTAAAATTGGAAGCTTGAAAACTGATCCATTTTTTTCTCTTTCTAAATACATGTTTCAGCGTTTTTCGGAATTCTATCACGGAAAAGGGGGAGACGGTGTAATACAGGCCCTAATTTGTTCACAAACAACCAATAGAAAATAATTATTTAAATTTTCGCACGGCAGAACTTTTATTTACAAATTACAACGAAATATAGAATTTTTCTTATTTTCTTGATAATTATATAAAATTTAACACTTTATCTGTGCTACTTTCAAAGATTTTTCTTTTTAATAAATTTGATAATGGAGAGCAATTTGAATGTGTAATTTTTGGTAATTAGTTTTGTGTAAATATGTACTAGGTGATAAAAAAAATATAACAACGCATATAAATTCTTTTATAAATCTCTCGTTTCACAGGATGAATTAATAATAACGTTAACTTCTTGGAAATACGATGATTTATAATCCACAAATAAAAAGGGTCGCAGTCTGGGTCATATTATGACTAAGCAAGACTGTAACTTTAATATCGAAAATTTGCACACCTTTCAAATTTAATTTAAATTAAAGAAAATGCCATTTTTTAATAACCGTAGATTTGCCCACACAATAGGTCTAAAATATCAAAAAATTTAATATTGTTTTGACCAATATAAAAGACAAATGTAGGTTCGTACCGCCTGCCCGCCATAAATAGTTGATCATTGACCTCTCTGTAACTGTTCTTTTAGCACCTTATATGTAAATTGTTGAGTACGAATACTGGGTTAACTTTTGTTTTTAGATAAACGAAAAGGCACAAAATTAATTGAAAAAAAATATAAAAAAAAAACATTTATGTTTGTTATTTCTTCACATTTTTTCCAAATTCACAAAAAAAAACTAAATAGGATGATGTATTTATTTTTAATTAAAATATATATCAAAAAAAAACTTACCATAAAATACTGTCGAAGGTTTAGAATCATATTTTTAAAATAAGGTCTTTTATTCATCAGATCAACACATTAGTTTTATTTTTTTAGTACTGTACGAGCACACTAAAAGCGGAAGACCTCGTTTACAGTACCGGTAGAAAATCGTCGTACAGAACTGAAGACAAGATGTGACTTGGTCATGAACTTCGGAAGAACGGCAAAATATTATTAAGCTTTAGGTAGGGGACCTGTAAAATTCGAATAGTGAAGGAGAATATGGGTTAAGGCGGAAAGGTAAATCTGTGATGTGTTTAGGTGATTTATTTAGGAATGATAAGGAAGAATTTTTGTAGTATAATTGGATCATTAGGTCATTCTACCATTAATAAGAATGACAAGCAAAAGTAGAAAGGTGTTTTAGGATTTTCCGCAAAGATAATAAGTACAGGGCTTTACTAAGGTTATAAGTATTTTTATTAAATACGTCTTGTAGATTAAGAAATATATATTAAATTTATGTGAGAATTCCTAACTAAACCAATATGTCATCGACATCTATATAATTTCAAAAAAGTGATAAAATTTTTGAAATTTAATCTGTTGATTGTGCAGGGTGAGTTAATAATTGGATGAAGAGTCCATTTGAAATAATCTAGGTAGAATAAAATTTGTTGCTCAAGTTTTTTGATTTTCCCAATTTTTTTTTAAATTCATGCTTTTGTTTTAGCGACCGGACATTTTAAGTTTACTTCGGAACCGTTTTTCGGCTGGAAACAAGTTTTGAACAAATGTATTACCAAAAAAAATTTTTATAAAAAACATGAATCGACTTCTAAAAGTACGCTAAAAAGTGAAAAATAACTATACATTTTTATACGGAATTGAAATTTTTGAAGTCGGCGCCAAACTATTACCTGACAAAATGTGATTCGCATAAACAGATTAATAATACTTTATTTGTAATTGCTTTCTTACCATAATTTGTATATATTAGCAGTTATTTATTTCATTTAGAAATAAATTCGCGCCGACTTCAAAAATTTCAATTTCACATAAAAATTTATAGTTTCACTTTATAGCGCATTTTTAGAAGTCGGTTCAATTTTTTTTTTATAAAAATTTTATTTTTCGATTTTTAAATTCATTATGAAATCCATAAATTATTTGAACTAAGTACTAATCGAGATTGGTGTACCTCGCGATGACTCCAAGGTGGCAAAAAAGTACCCATTTTATCCAAAGTTGTAAATGACCCTAAAATGAACCACTAAAAATTCTTTAGATTCTTAGAGTTCTCCAAATACCAGTGAAATTGTGTCAAACAAATATTTAATCCGTCGTAGTAAATCCACTATCTTTAATTTTAGATTGGTAATATAGGCCCCAACACCTTCCAATATCGATATTTAAAGAACTTGAGACGTAAATTTCTTAGCCCGATATATTTTATACTGCATATTGAGTTTGTATACGCCCCAAGAACCCCGCAATAGCAATTTTAGACAAAATCGGAAAAAGTAAAATTTTCTGTCCCTCATATTGTATCTTATCAACCAAAATAACAAAATTAAAGAACAAAGAAGCGGTGATAGTAACACATTTAGATGACATCATAAAGGTTGTGGAAGCATTCTATGCGGACTTATACTCCTCGATCAATACGGATCCAGATCCAACAAAAACAGTAAAACAAATAAAAAATGTAGGATCAGAACATTTGCCGGAGATATCGTTAGACGAAATAAAAAGAGCACTAAAACAGATGAAGGATGGAAAATGCCCGGGCGAGGATCAAATTACAACTGATATGTTAAAGATGGGTGGAGACAGTCTTGAAAAAGCGATGCAAACACTGATGAATAATTGCTTATACGAAGGTAGAGTACCAGAACAATGGTATAACGCACAAGTCGTATTTCTTTTCAAAAAAGGGGACACAAAAAATATAGAAAACTACCGTCCTATCACCCGCATATTGACAAATTGCCTGACTGAAAAGCTTGACTATTACCAGCCTGTGGAGCAAGCCGGCTTTCGATGTGGATTTAGTACGATAGATCATATCCAAGCCCTACGCACGGTCCTAGAAAAAACCGAGGAATATAATATTCCTATACACCTGGCATTTGTAGATTTTCACCAGGCCTTTGAGTCCTTAGAAACATGGGCGATCTTGAAATCGTTTAATAATGCTAGAATTGACTCCAGGTATACCACTATCATACAGAACATATATAATAACGCAACTATACAGGTTAAAATCGACGAAGACACAAAAACCGAAAAAATAAACGTTATGAGAGGTGTGCCTCAGGGAGATGTCATCTCTCCGAAGCTATTTACGCTAGCTTTGGAAGATGTCTTTAAAAAACTAAATTGGGATGAGAAAGGTTTGAGAGTCGACGGTTCTTACCTTAGTCATCTTCATTTCGCCGACGATGTTTTTGTCATGTCTAGCAACCCAGAAGAGCTAAAACAAATGCTTCAAGATTTCAGTGAAGAGGCGAGAAAAGTGAGACTTAAGATGAACTTGGGGAAAACTAAGTTAATGAGCTCTGACGCAAATGTACAAATAGAGATTCAAAATGAAATCATAGAGAATGTCCAAAAGTACATCTATTTAGGCCACGTCATGAAACTAGGCAAAGAAAATCAAACGGCGGAAATAACAAGGAGAATAGGACTGACATGGGCTGCCTTTGGGAAGTTGCAGTACGTATTAAGAGATAGAAACACACCAATCAACCTTAAACGGAAAGTGTATAATACGTGTGTCTTGCCTGTTGCTACTTACAGCATGGAAACGATAACACTAACCAAACAAAACGCAAATAGGCTCCGAGTCACTCAACGCTCCATGGAGAGACAAATGTTAGGAATCTCGTTACGGGATATAATACGAAATCAAGTAATAAGATCAAGAACCAAAGTAGTTGACGTCATTGAACGCATATCACGACTAAAGTGGTAATGGGCGGGGCACATAACTAGGCAACAGCCCGATAAGTGGACGAGTAAATTACTGCAATGGCGATCGCGAGAAACGAACCGAAATCGTGGCAGGCCACAACGCAGATGGGTAGATAATATAAGACAGTTTGCTGAAAAAGACTGGCTCCAGAAGGCGAGAGACAGATCCCCCATCGGAGAGGCGTATGTCCAGGAGTGGACGTCAATGGGCTGAGAAAGAAGAAAAAGAAGAAGAACCTAATAGTTGTAAAAAATTAACTTCATATTCGTAATATACGACCCCGAAAACCCCTTAATATCAAATCTGAAAAAATGCGAATAAGGTAAGATTTTCAACCTACCATATTGGATCCGCCATATGGAATTTCAAAAGAAAAAATTTTTTTAATGTCTTAATCTAATCTAAATCTAAACCCTTCAAAGACCTCTAGTAGCAATTTTGGATGAAATCCGAAAATTTAAAACTTCTAGACTGTCACATTTTTTTATGTTAAAATTACTAAAAAAATAATTCTAAACAGGATATTAAAATTTTCAATGAAAACGGAACAGTATCTAAATTAGTTCGCATGTTAAAACATTATTTATAATAAGAGCTATGACAAAAACGTTAACGGTAATTAAGGAGCTACTGCGAAAATAAATTGAAATACCATCATAACTAGGTATTTATCGCAAACTACGTGTTATCTATCATCAGCTTTATCCACATAAACACCTAGAATATAGTACTTTTTAATTTTGTCCAGCAATCGTCCCAATAATTAATTTGTCACTAAGGAAATCTCTGAAAAAGTACAGAAAGTTCGCGTTGAGTTTTTTTCGGGCAGTATTCATGTAAATGGAAAAAAAAATTAAAGAAACTGGACAAATTAGAATTACCACAAAATTACTTAAAAGAAGAACGTGCTTGCGACAAACTGCAAAAGGTGTTATACTAAAAACATCGCGGGAAAATATTTATAAATCACATTAAGAAGGTGGTGACCTACTATGCGATATGCGAAAACCATTCACACCATTGTTTAGACTGCTTTAATACCCATAAGAAATAAATAGTCTTTAATTATGTTAAATTATTTTGTACGTTGTTTGTTGCCGTGTATTAAAAACGATAACATCGGGAGATCAGAAGAAATTTATGCCAAAATGTTGAAGAACGGTATGTGCAACTGAAAAGAAAATCAGTAGATCTACCGAAAATTCAGTAGAGGTGGTAACATTACACTGAACGATACGACGCATGGGCCCAAACTAATAACTCCAGGAGTACCAGAAAAGGCGGCGAATCCACTACCAACAACGCGTACAGACTATTGTAAATGGAAGAAACATTTACGAGTTTTAGTGTAATAAGTAATTAATTACACTAAGCATGATAACTTCAGTTCAGGTTAGTTCAGTTTAGTTTTAAAATAATAAGTAATTAATTACACTAAGCATGAAATTTTAGTTTATTTGTTGTATCTTGTATAAAAAATGCATTTTTTTGTTAATTTTGTGGCGCTGAACACAAAAATAACAATGAAATTAAAAACTTAGTTGTAATTTTCAAGAAAATAATAAAAAATACATACTTATATATCCTGTCCTTTTGCTTCTCTTTTGTGAATTGTTTCTGGAGCATCTCTAATAAGAATCCAACACTAGTCGACAAGCATGAAAGCATTCCATTTTCCCTGGTACCTTTTTTTTCCATTGCTGATATATTCTGATGGAAGCGTTCACCGAGCTTATCACTTATAGCCAGGGGCGGATCCAGCCTCTCTCTTTGGGGGGGGGGGGGGCGGTGATATCACAAAGTACAGTGTGGCAAGCGAAAGAAAGTTGTCGACGGGGGGGGGGGGGGGGGGGAGGCATCAGCAACAGTCCCATTTCTAGTGTAAAAGGCAGGGTCGGGTTAAATTTCTGAATTTGAAGTTCTTGGAGGGGGGGGGGGGCGATCACAAGAAAAAACAAGTTGTCGACAGGGGGGAGGATGCGGGCAGCATACACATTCCTAGTATAAGAGGCAGAATCCTGTCTATTTTCCTGAACTCAAAGCACTTGGGAAGAGTAGCTATCGCAAGAAAAACAAGTTGTCAACGGGGAGTGCTAGTAGCATACACATTCCTAATATAAAAGACCGAATCGGTTCTATTTTCCTGAACTCAAAGCTCTTGGGAAGGAGAGGGGCGATCGCAAGCATACACATTCCTATACTCTATGCAAGAACTAGAGAGAGTAATAAAACTGTTACCGAAATCTCCAACTTACCTGCACCAGTGCCGCAGGTAACTGAGAACTGCCGTGAACCTAATTATGTTTTATTATATTTAAATATTATGAGGTTTTATAAATTTACTGCAATAATAGAGTTTCTGATTTCTGAGTGAGCAAAATACATCTTATAGTATGTCCTTAGTGATTTATCTTGTTTGTGCTTGTTTTGATATATTATATGAGATTAGTGAGATACCCAAAAGATCACATCTATATTTATTCCAAAATCCTTAAACCAGGGCATTTTTTCCTAAACGAAAAACTTATTACGATGAATGTTTATGATGCCTTAAAATATCAATATCTAGATAATAATGTTAAAAGTTTTGCCGAGATGTGTTGCAACATGACAGGAGTTGGAAAATCTATTATGTACCGAATACTGAAGGAGAAAAAAACGACTGGAATTGTTAATACTCCCAAGTTACATTCGATCACAGGCAGACGAAAAACCTCGTTGGAAGAAGGGATGTAAACTGCAATAAAAGGAGTTGTACACACATCTTATTATGAGAAGCAATCCCAATCGTCGACAAATTCTAACGAAAATCAATGAAGATCGGGATTTACCCGAAATTAAAAGAAATTAGCTCTGGAAATTGCTCAGAGAACTTAATTTTTGCTGGGAAAACCAGATAGGAAATCTGTTCTTATAGATCGTCCGGAAAATTTCCGTTGTCGAAGGAAATATCTCTCTCAAGTTAAAGGTAAAGTTGCTAGAAATAACACAACTTACAAAATTAGTAATTTAACAGAACTTTTGAAAGATTTTTTGGAATATAGTGCAGAAAATTTGGAAAAACCCATATAATAAAAGAATAAAAGAAAATGTGGAAACTCGATCTCATGATCCTTGAGATACAGGAACCAATTATAATTAATTTGGGCGAAGATAGCTTCACTAACTTGGATTACGAATTAGATACGAAATGTTTACCAGCGTAAATACAATTTGTTATTTAAATATTTTTAACATATAAAAATTAATTACATTTGAGCCCCTTTTCAGTGTTTAATTGTAATTCTGCAGATGGTTTAAGAAATAAATAAACTGAAACGTCAAATGTCCTAAAAATGTTTTTAATTAATAATAAAATGACCGATAGCTCCAAAAAAATTTTCACATTATATGGACGAATTTATTTTTTTATACATGTTTAACTTCTTGTATTTTTGACAACGGGTATTTTCTAAGTACTCAAATTATAACTTAGAATTTTTTGAGAGAAAAAGGCTACGTCATATTCTCAATGTGCCTAAAACGGTTTCTATGCCAGAATTAAAAATAATAAAAATACAGTTGTGATTTGTGTTAAATATGTCAAAATTATCTTCTAATGTATGTGAATTAATAAAAAATCATGAGAAATAAAATAAAACTATAAAAAACTTAAAATAAAAACTTTTTATTTTAAGTTTATTACCGAAATAATATTCTATGCCATAAATACTTAGTGATAAAATAAACCTCTTTCCGACGCCTATGACAAGGATTAAAATCCTTTTTAACACTTCACACATCCAAATATCTATTGCTATCCAACCCAAATGGTCCATTATTATAGACCGGAATATTTGATTATAAAATTTCTAAGCCATTTCTATGAAAAATATATATGTCTAACAGATTTTGCCAGACACCGGTCTAAGGAACACAGGTATTTTTCGAAGAAAAAAAAAGGGTAAAAAATGATTGATTACTTTCTAATTCTTGAATAAACTATAGTATAAGAGGGAAAATCGGGTCTATTTTCCTGAACTCAAAGCTCTTGGGGGGGGGGGGGGGGGCGCGATCGCCCTCACCACCCCCCTTGGATCCGCGCCTGTTTACAGCCTGCATGTGTTAGGAAAAAAGTCCAGATGTGAGTGCAGAAATGAATCTTTAGAGACATATTGCAACCCATTTTTGATACGATGACAGCATATTTTCAACAAGAGTAACGTAATTGTCAGCTTTTTTTTATTTCCGACGAAATTAGTGACATTCCAAAAATTTTTTTCAATTTCTAATAAAGTGCTGTTAAAATGTTTATCTTTCAGAATATTTCGAATCTGTGGCCCAACAAAAATACCTTCTTTAATTTTTGCTTCATTTGATCTTGGGAATTTCTGATGCAGCTACTGAAAATCTGGCCCACCTATATTTAGTGGCTTAACAAAGTTTTTCATTAGGCCCAATTTAATATGCAATGGTGGCAACAAAATATTTTTGGGGTCTCTAGTGGCATATGTTGTGCATTCTTTTCATCTGGCTCTAATGATTGTCGAACGGACCAGTCTTTTCTTTTATAATGAAGTGCCTTTGCCCGACTGTCCCATTCAGACAAAAACAGCAAAACTTGGTGTAGCTTAGCTGCAATCTAAGTAAAAGTGTGGTCACCTTTAAATCGTCACAGATCTGCCATTGGTGCTCATCGTATTTTATATTTATCCACAGCAAGGAAATTGGAAGGGATATCCAACTTCCTTGATCCACAGGTACTTCATAATGTCGTATGATTCTTTCATGTGAAAATATATGGTGTCAGGCCTTATTGGCGTTTAAGAAAAACACACACTAATAACTTCCACTGCTGCAGTCTTGATCCTAGTAACTCTGCTTTACTTTTTGGAAGTTTTAAGTCTCTCACAAGATCGTTTAAATCTAACGGGTTATTTTATGCGGTTGGCGGTATAACGTACTGGGTGTGAAATCAGGATCTCTTGATGTTGATGGCATATTTTTTTGAGAAATCGTTTTATCGTTATTATCTGATTCGTAAGTGAATGTTTCTGGGGTTCTGAAGCAGGAAGTTCGTCACTATGTCTCATTCATAAAAAGCAATTTACAATATTGTCAATGATTAGATAGATATCAGTATTTTAATGTGATATACATGTTTTTGTTAGAAACAAGTATAAAAGATTTAAATTTTCGGATTTATGTTGAAAACGTGACAATTCTGCATATCCCTTCCTATCGACTAAGAGGGGTAAGCTCCACCTTTTTATAGATTTAAATGCAAGGTTGCCGCAGCATAGCGAAGTTTTATTGAAAGGTTTGATCATTACAACGTTCCCTTTGTAAACTTAAAAAATATAATAAACCAAGGTAAAAAAAACTTCTACCCGTAGTTTAGATTAACTATCCAATACGGCAACACTGCATCTACGTCATTCCTTGCCGTTTTACTACTTATAGTAAAAACTACCTTTTATCAATGACCGAGTTTTAATACTTAGCGCTTCCAATCTTCCCATAAGAATGAGTCGTCTTAGTATAATTCGTCAATACTTAAACTGATGAAAGACTAGGTGCGGAAATTGGGAAGTTCTTCTATCCTAGAGGTGTGTGAAAATAGTCTGTGGCTCTCTGAATAGTCACCGTTGGATGAAGAACAAACTATTTTCGAAGATTAATACCGATCGTGACATTAAATAAAATATTCTGAAGTTTCCTCTTTATAAAATAAAGTGTTGGATTGAGACCATCTACATACGAAGTGTCCAGGTAATTAGCACGATTTTTTGTTTCTGCGACCAAAAGCTGAAAATGTGACAAGGACAAATTTAACTAGATTAATAAAAAACATATTTTATTGTAATGTTGCCATGATAACATGCCAGATGTATATACGTATAGCTATATTTATTTCTTAATTTAGATATAATTAAACATCAATTTAATACCTATCACTTAACAATTTTTATAAAAAGTTTACATTACTCAAATTTGATTGAATTAACACTGGTATCTATTGTACCACCGCGATATGCTCCTCTTTTTTTCTTAGTTTTCTCGTGCCTGAATGACTTTCCACGGGTATGTTTCAAGTCCACGTTGGCTTTTTCTCCCCAGGAACCTCGTGCATTAAACTAAAAACAATAAATTATATAAATATTTAAGCTGCAGATTTTCCGAAGTTGACTAAAAATGTATGATTTTTTCCAGGTTTATTCAGTATTCTGCAAAGTTTCATACATATAATTTCAAGTCGAACTATTTTTTTTATACTTAATGAAATAAATGAAATTTTTTGAATTAAGCATCTTACTTCTGCTTTGTCTTTTAACATTTATACCTCTTTACTCATAAAATTTTCTAAATCACTATATTTCCAATCTCTCCCGCCCCCTTCCCCGTAACTATATAAATTTCTAGAAGTTTTCCATTATTTTGTAAATTTAGTACACTTAATTTCTAGTGGCGGGAATATAACATTTTACAAGAAGAATTTCTTTACTAGGTTTTTCACAGTCCTACAGTAAACCTAATCCACCTGGGCCGTAACAAAGAAGAAACACAAAAAACAGCCGTTGTCTTTACGAATAATTTTAATACATAACCTCACCTCAGACTAACGGCGTCTTTACTTTGTAGTTCTATAATAACGGCTAGAAAATATTATTAAACACATCTTATGTACTTTGTCAACAACACTGTGATATTCTTATTATATTAAGATATAAAATAGTTTGTGTCGCTATTTAATATTAGTGTTTAATGTTTGTGATTTTAAACTCTGGATACCCTGTAGGTTTTAGACTATTATTATATTGTAATAAAAAACCCTTTATAGTGCTTGTTCTTATAGGATTTATTTAGGTTTTATAACTGGACCTGTATTTGCATACATATGGAAAATTTTAATCAGCTTGAAGATATACAGTTAAGTAAGTAATAAAAGGTTTTTTTCTTGTGTTACACTGTAGTATCTGTTTCGAAAACGTTCAACAACATTCTGACGATCTTTATTGAAATGCACAGTTTTTTTAAACTCATTTAAGTGAACATTATGTTAATACAGCTTGTACAGAATGTGATTAGAATATTTAAAATATTTTAACAAAGAATGGTACATAAGCTGAAAACGAGGGCAACTGATCCTTCAAATATATATCTAAAATGCTTAATTTTGGAAGAAAAATATAATAGGATGAGCAAAATAGCACACATTTACGAATTTTTTTAGTGATTTTTACAGGAACGACGAATTATTGGATTTAGTGAAGATCTAGGATGTGATAGAACACGATTCTGCGTTTGTATTTTCAGAATTTTTTTTTATTTTTCTAGAAAACACAGAAAAACACTTTCACTTTTGGTTTCGTTTTTTTTTTCTAAATTGTAATTACTTTGTTACAGCCGCAGATTTTAGGCTTATAGAAACATCTATGTTATATAAAATTTTATAAATTTGTTTTTTTTTTAAACAGAAAACAAAAAAAAAACTACTAAAAACGTTTCAAAACAAAACCCCAGATTATATCTGCTAGAAATATAAAAATTGCGCTATTGCCATTGCATAAATAGGATTTATGTAAAATTTCTGTGGATCTTTTGTACAATAACATTTTTTAATCAATATGTCTACGTTTCTTTCGATCAGGTCAAGTTTGTTTTTACAAACAACAATTTAAAAAATGTTGACCGAGGTAAACAAATTTTATAAAATCTCGCAACAAACATTTAGCTTTTTTATGCGTTTTCTAGAAAAGTAGGGAAAAGTGCGAAAAAACAAAGTTCGAATCGTGTTCCATGTCCTCGAAATAGGGGGTAAGTAAACGTTTTTTTTTAAAAATACATCATTTTCTTCGATTTCCACTAAATCTAATAATTACTGATTTTTGCTTCGCCATACATTTTATTTTAAAATTTTTGTGTATAACATTTTCCTTTTTTTAACGATATTTAGTTTGTGAAAGTTGCTTATAAACCATTCGACAAATTTCTTGTTAAATAAAGGAAAAAGAAAATAGTATAATGGGCCACTCCGATCCTGTTACAGTTGCCAAAAAAAGTCACTAGTTTGACGCATTTTCCAAATTTTGACGTAAAGATATACACCGTTTGGACTATAGGTACCATTGGTTTATTTTGTGGTGCTTAGACGGTTCTGACCGTGTTCGAGGCAAATGTAAAGTAGAATTCTTGGACTTCGTAGCCTTATCCCTTCTTTCCTGGAGCTTTTTCATTATTATGCATCTAACGCACTTTGCTGGTGTATCTATCTTGATATCTTTTATATTGCGGAATAAGTTAACTATTCCTGATGGCTTTTTTTAACCTTCATCTGCTTGATATATTGGATATCATATACTTTATTGTGTCAAACACTAACATATGGGGGAGATGAATATACTGTCTTTTATTTTAATTTGTTTCTTTTTAAATTTTTGATTTACGTCTTTAATTAAGGATGAAGGTCCCTAATTATTATCTTAATAGGCTTACAGGCTTTGTTTTCATATGAGTGCCATTTTAATTCCGTTTCATTCACAAGGGATGTTAGCTTTCTGTAGGTATTCTTCAGCAGAGCTGACAGAAATTTTTATCTGTTTGCTCTTCAGCATGGTAGTTTTATAATCCATGTCTTCTGGGTTTAACTTATTCGTTCTGAAGGCATTATAATCATCAACAATACTTAAAATGACTGCTAGTGACTATTATTCTCGGAGTTTCTTTTGATTCTTTTTTAAGGTACTTTTTCTGGTAATTCAGTTGCCTTCTACTTTTTGTTTTTAGAAGAATCCAATCGGTTTCCCTCCTAACAATTCCTTCCTCTGGGTCTGAATTAATGAGACTATAACATTGATTTTTTAATCTATTTTTTTTCTTTTGTGATTGTGCCACTCCCTTGTTTTGTTCTTGTAATGTGATTGACCTTTCAGCTGTTCAATTTCAGTCACGGCTAATAATTTCATTTTCTGTACCTGCATAGTAGGACCATTATCTAGATTTATAACCGGCAGATGCAACGTATTTTTCAATGATCATAAAATCTCACTTTCACTTCAAATATTGTTACTCATTTACACTTGTGTACCGCACTTGGTACACAGATAGAATAGAAAAAATTTTTATTAGCAAGATCTTTTATATTGGGATCGTATAGACCCAAAAATTTTTACTTTTATTGTCCTTTACCGCTTCACTATGGATGCCGTCACGTCATTTATCTCTGAAAGGTACATGGCAACTTTTATACTTAATGAAATAAAAAAATACTTGTTTATTCACAAAATTTTCCAAACCGGTCTATTTTAACTCCACCTCCAATAATCATATAAATTTCTACAGTTTTTTCATTATTATGTACCATTAATTTTTAGTGAAGAGAGTGTAATATTTTACAAGAAATTTTTTTATCGGTATTTCACAGTTAGTAAACCTGCGCGAACCTTGGACAAAATTTTCTAATTCTTAAATTAATTAAATACACCGTGTATGTCTAAATGTAAAAATAAAAACTGCACATCATACATACATACTTACTATTTGAGTAATAACGTAAACTTGAAGTCTAATCATCAAATTTAATTTTCTTGTTTTCTTGGGCCTTCTGTTGTCCAAAACTGTCTCTCTGATTAAAACTTCCCGATCTGTTAAAACCACCGCGTCCACCCCTATCGCCAAATGATTTTCTGAAACCTCCCCTCTGGTTATCATCCCTATCTCCTCCAAAACCACCTCGGCCACCTCTAAAACCGCCGCGTCCACCACCACGGTTATTTCCAAATGAATTACGATCACGGTTATTACCAAATGAATTACGATCACGGTTAAAACCTCCCCTACCACCTCGATCACCCTGACCTCTATTAAATCCACCTCTACCTCCTCGATCTCCTTGACCTCTGTTAAAGCCAAAACCTCCCCTACCGCCTCGACCACCCCTTCCTGAAGAGTTTTCGTAATCCTTTTTAAGTTTAATACCAGAGACAAGAATGGAACAACATTTTCATGAAGAGCAGGAAATATGAAAAAGAAAGAAAAAATAATTAGTACAATAGGTAAGCGATCTATTACTTTTGGCAACGTGCAAACTCAGAGTATGTTACATCAAATATAACTTTTTTTTATTGCTGATTCTAAATTGCATAAGCAAGAGTCCGCCTACCCATGTACCGACTCAATGTGAGGTTGCACGTTACCTTGGCTTCAAAAGAGTTGTCTCTTAATCTAGGATCAATTTGTATCTCTTCGTCTCTCACTCGGCGAAAAGGTGTGTTTCGTTGCTGAAAGGATTTTAAAAATTACTGAGTGTTTGCATAAAAGGAAATAAATTTAAGATACAGTGACGGCTTATAGTATAGTGCCACAGTTTCAGGATACTACTACATTTATTTCTTATTATTTTTAATTTAAACTTCTCCGAATACTTTTTTCTTTTCTATATTAATGACTTAGACGTTGCTCTTTTGAGAAACAGTTTAAAACGGACGGATTGTCTATAATCGGTAACGTAGAATTGTGCTATTTACTGATACGGCACAATGAAAGGACGAAGATTTAACGGGCTTATATGTGAGCGAGAAAGGTATTTGGCCGCCTGCATTTTTCTTTATTTTACAAACCATACATCTATTAAAACCATTTTATTAAGTTTCACTGTTTGTGTCTCACCGCAAAATGCGTATCTACAACAAAAATATATACAGCTTATTGTTATTGGCAGACTCCTGGTCATAAAACGGAAATAGTGTTATCTTAAGAATTTCTTTGAAGTTAAACTTTCAAGTGGCACTTTTAAAGAACTTTTGGGTAATAAACAAAATAAAATTTACAATAATTACTAAAAAATATTTTGCATTAGTTAGCTCATGTCATTCGACCAGAAAATATATTCCATAATATCTTAAGTGTAATTCTATTTTCTTGTTTTTAACTTCTGGGTTTTGTTTTATAAACAAAATGTACAAATAATATTCTTAAGAGACAAGAGGCCTTCATAAATACGATAAAAGCAATCGCGAGATTTTATGACTACAAAAGATACCAAGATAAATTGTTGACTATACTGTGAAGAAATTTTTGACTAGAGGAAGAATTTGTAACAATCGCCGTCCAGGTAGACTAAGAGCAAGAACTTCTAGTGAAGATTTAAGCATAGTGGTTAAAAGCAAATGGGATAGATGGTGAACTGCACCAGAAATAGCAGCACAGTTAAATGTGGGCCGTAATAAACCTGTCAGTGTTTTGTTGTGGAACTTAACATCTTACCACCGCTTTCCGACAAACTGGACTTAAATAGAGGTTCAAGTTTGTGGAAAGTACAAGGATGTCTGGGAAAGATATTGGTGGATCGCACTGATGAGTCCACCACCGGTTTCGGGACGAAACATCCGTACATTTTAGGTGGTCGCAAATAATTCGTTAATTATATGCCCTTATCAGGGGCATTACTACGACAGTATCCACAGTCAAAAGAAGATTTGTTGAAGCAGGTCTTAAGGGGTGCATAGGGATCTCAAAACCTCTTCTTAAAACAATGAATAATAAGAAGACTTTTAATTGGGCTAGAGAAGACTAGAAGTGGACAACTGCAGACTGGGAAAAGATCCTCTGGACTGACGAATCAAAATTTCAGATTTTTAGATCCAAACGAAGAGTCTTCGTCCGGCGGCAGTCGAATGAAAGGGTGAACGAGGCGTGTACTGTAGCTTCAGTTGAACAGGGTGGAGGGTCGTGATGGTTTGGGGCCGTTTTGGTGGTTCTGCCGTCGGGGATTTTGTGCGAATAGAAGTAATTTTTTTAAAAAGGGGACCTGTTTTATTGGTCCGGGATTTATATTTCAACAAGATAACAATCCTAAAAACATATCAAAGCTGTGCAAGAGTTTTTTTTTAACAAACAAAGAGTAACAGGTGTTGAAAATCATGACATGGCCTTTGCAGTCACTGAACTTGAACCTTATAGAATTATTCTGGGATCAGCTCGATATGCAGGTACGAAAATGTCCTACATCTTAGGAAAATTTGTGGAGAAAACTACGAATAGCTGAAGATAACCAAGACAACATTGGGAAAATTAATAGCTATGTTGTCGAAGCTTTGTAAGGCGGTCTTTAAAAACCAAGGCGGACACACAGAAGAGTCTAAAATTTAAAGACAGTATTGTTATTATGTCTAAAGAACTGCTAATAAATAGTTAGAATTACTATGAAGTCGTTTCATTTATTCACACTTTTACAACATGCCTGTGTCTGGGTGACCATATATTTTTGAGCGTTAGTATATATATTATATTCCACACGCTGCTATGACGAAATTTGTGCCAGGCGCTAAACGACTGGAATACCAATAAGCAAATCTAACAAAGAACAAACTTATTATGGGTGAGAAGTGACATTGGTTTTTTATTTCGGCGTTCGTGTTTGTTATCTTTTGCATTTGGCGGTTCTAAAAGAAATTATATTATATTAAATTTAGTTTTAAGAGACATTTTTTCTCAAAACCGACAGGTATAGACAAGAATAACCCTGTCCAAAATTACCGACCTTTGTAAATATCGAGCAGCCTTGGTAACCGTTAAGTGATGATCTATCTGCCTTGTTGCGAAGTCCGCGTAATGTTAGTAAAAAAATATGAAGATCTTAGGATTTTAGGAAATTTTATTGTTTATTAACATTTTTTAATTATTTACATATTATAAGATATTAAATACCTAATTTCTGGAACGTATAGAATTTTTCGACCTATAAACAAACCTAAAAGTTCTTGGCTTCTCTTTATGATGTTTGTCCAACATATAACTGCACAACTCGACAATCTTGTTTATTATTTGTCAACGTGTTGTAATTTGAGACAACTGGTATTTCTTGTTTTTCTTTCACCCAAGATTTCATTTCGATTTTAAATGGTATTTTACATATATTAGTTTGTCTTTATGACATAAATTGTAAATAATGGTAAAATACTTTGCAATTTGCAAGAATAAATAAATAAATGTGTGGAGTATCCATACCTCGCAAAAAAAAAGAAGAAAAAAGGTGCGTGGTGGAGTATAAAACTTTGTTGTGACGCATAAAACCGTTTAGTTCTTATCTTTACGTATTCATAGCAATTTTGGCTGCAAAGAATTGTATGGCTTGGAAAAGCCTTGATGGTCTATTTAAATCTAAAATCCTTACAAATTTTAATTATTTACTGTGTACTTACTAAACATTTATTTTTCTAAGTCGGTGCCTGTTTTTGTTGTTACTAAAAGTCGTTTATTAGCCGCTATGACTACGAATATAGTTAGTTTTTTTTAAAAGAACTCTTTTGGTGTGCTCTTTTTAAAGGAAAAACTTAAGAGTAAAAGATCAGTGGAAATTGAGATAAGTCACGCTATCGTAAATTTAATAAAAATACGAAGTGTATCCCAAAAGTATCCTACCTGCGTTTATAACTGCGCGCCGGCATTATTTTTCGTCATCCAGCAAATGACATCCTTTAAAGTAATCTCTATTCAACTAAACAGCAGTTCGTGCAGTTAATTTTTGAAATAGCCACGAATGCACTTGTCGCATTCGTTTAAATTGTATATCATCGAACCTTTTTGAGAGGAATTTTCAATTCTGGTGATAGCCAAAAGTTACAGGGAACTATATCGGGACTGTATGGAGGTTAGCGATGTTGTTTTACCAAAAACTGTTGCACAAGGTTCACCGAAGGCCCTAGCGCATTGTCGTGGTGAAAAAGCTAGTCGTCACTTGCTAAAAACTCGGCAGTTCTTCTCACTGCGTCATGCAATTCTTTCAGGACTTCAGGATTAAATTTCTTATTGATTGTCTAACCCCTTGGACCATATTCATGATGTATAACACCTTAATAATTGAATAAACAATCAACAAGGACGTGCCAAGGTAATTTTCCAATTTGCAAATAATGAATTGACGATTTTCAGCAATTGCAAGTCGCACACGTTTGATTTTTTCCGGTGTTTTTGTGTTCGATGGTCAGCCAGAATATTGATCATTGTTCACAGAAGTGCAGCAATTTTTGAACAGTTTGTACCACTCTTTGATCTGTTTTATCCATACACTCTCGTCCCCAAAGGCCTTCTGCATCATTCCAATAGTTTCCGCACAACTTTTTTCGAGTTTAAAGCAAAACTTGAGTCAAATTCGTTGTTCACCTCTCTCCGTGATTTTCAGAAAAAAAAATCCGACGAACTAAAAACTGCATTGTTAACAAAAACATTATACGCGTGAATTAACATGACCAATTGGTAGTTGCAATAGTCGGAGAATCCGTGAGAGGTCACTGGTTACGCTCATACTCTACACAGGTTGCACGAACGTCATGGCGCGAAGTTATAAATGCAAGTCGGACACTATATATAGGTGCAGGTGTGAGGAAACTCAAACAGTTTTGTTTTAGTAGGTGTATTGTTTGAAGGGGATATAGGGGATAAAATAAAGACTTTGCAATATCCAAAGTTCACATGAATAATGCTTTTAAGAAATTGTTGTTTCACATGTTTTATAATGATCCTATATTTTATCCCATGTATTGGCACTATTTCTCTAAACAGCCACGAGCCGCTATCACTGGTTGTTCAATTTTCCATATGAAATCTTTATTATTCAGAGATTACTTTCAATACTAAATGAAAAACTTTTTTTTTAATATCTTGAAACTGTTAAAGTTAAGGTTTCAATACTTACATTTCCATTAGTATTGGCGTATCCTTCTTTAACAAAATTATTGTAATTTGGTTTTTTTATATTTACAGGTTCCTCTTCCTCCGCCTCTACAGACGAGGATTCGGTTGAAGATTTCTTATTTGCCATAACCTAAAAAAAAAACTTTATAATAAACATTGGAATATATGACACAGCAATACTCTATACATTTTGAAATATTAATTTTCCAATCATTACAAATAAGAACTAATTAATACCTTTTTAGTTGCTGGCGTTGAAACCGCAAGGGGCTTCTTTTTCGTTTCTTCTTCACTGCTGCTCTCTTCTGAACTTTCTTCCTGTTTCGAAGTGGCTTTCTTAACAGGAGTTGGTGTTTTTACTTCTTCACTTGAATCGGATGAACTACCATCAGCTTTTGTATTTTTGTTGTTTGCAACAGCTACTGCGGGTTTTTTGGCTGGTGGTTCCTCATCAGAGCTATCTTCAGACTCAGAACTACTTTTCTGTTTTTTCGTAAGTGTGGGTTTTGGTTTTGTTACAGCTATTGCGGGTTTTTTGGCTGGGGGCTCGTCTTCAGAATCTGAACTACTTTCTTGTTTTTTCTGTGGGGTAGATTTGGGTGTTTTTACTGCAGATACTGAGAGTTTTTTCGGTGGTGATTCTTCTTCTGAGCTTTCTTCAGAATCTGAACTACTTTGTTGTTTTTTCAAAGGTGTAGGTGTTGGTTGTTTCTTCAAGGGTGTAGGTGTTTGGATGGCTCTTGTTTCTTCTTCATCTGAACTCTCCTCTGAGCTATTCTCACCCTTTTTTTGTAACTGTTTAGAGACAAAAATAACAAATTACTTATTTTAAAATAGCATAGACTACGTAAACCAATATTTTATCTTTAGAAAATACGGAAAAAATTAATATTACTCAGTGTTATTTCTCATTGTTTCTGAGAGTGACTGTTAAGGGTGGTGTGTCTATAATTATATGTATGTTTTGAATTGAATATTTCAAATGCTGTTGAAAGATTGGATAACACTGACTTAAGGGTCCCGAGCTAGATGCGTTGTCTCCGAAATTTCTAAGAAACTGTTCTTTTTCAATAGCTAGACTACTATAGCTATTGGAACTAATGCCTGTAAAACGTCCTTTTTGGGTCCAGATTTCAAAAATGCTGGGAAAGAGATTCGTGTGTCGAATTATAAACCAATATTTAATATCTCTCTTATACCAAAAATTATGGAATCAATAATAATTGACTTTCCTGATAGTACTTTTCAAAACGTAATTATAACACTCCAGCATGGTTTCAGTAAAGGGGGACCAACACTAACAAATTAGCCAACATATACTGAATATATAACAGACTCTTTGGAAGGTGGTTAAGTAGTCAAATCCATTTATACAGGTTTTTCAAAGGCTTCTAGACTCAAAAAGGACATTTTCCAGGCTTTAGGGAATGTTCCAATAGCTATAATGGTCTAGCTAGTGAAAAAGGACAATTTCTTAGAAATTTGGGAGTAAATGAATCTAGCCTGGGACCCTTCCTTAAGTTAGTGTTATCCAATATTTCAATAGTATTTGAAATATTCAACTCAAAACATACATATAATTATACAAACACCACCCTTAATACTCGTTCTCACAAACAATGGGAAATAACACAAAGTAATATTAATTTTCGCCATATTTTCTAAAGGTAAAATATTGGTTTATGTCTAATGTTATTTTAAAATAAGTAATTTATTATTTTTGTCTCTAAACAGTAACAAAAAAAGGATGAGAATAGCTCAGAAGAGAGTTAATATGAAGAAGAAACAAGACCCATAGCTTTGAAAAAAAAAAACAACAAAGTAGTTCAGATTCTGAAGAATGCTCAGAAGAAGAATCACCACTGAAAAAATTCCCAGTATCTACAGTAAAAACACCCAAATCTACTCCACAAAAAAAACAAGAAACTAGTTCAGATTCTGAAGAAAGTTTTGAAGACGAGTCTCCGGCTAAAAAACCGCAATAGCTGTAACAAAACCGAAACTCACACTTACGAAAAAACAAAAAATAGTTCAGAGTCTGAAGATAGCTCTGATAAGGAACCACCAGCTAAAAAACCTGCAGTAGCTGTTGCAAAGAACAAAAATACAAAAGTTGATGACAGTTCATCCGATTCAAGTGAAGAAGAAGCAGTACCTCAGAAAGTAAAAACACTAACTCCCATTAAGAAAACCGCTTCGAAACAGGAAGAAAGTTTATCAGAAGAGAGCAGCAGTGAAGAAGAAACGAAGAAGCCCGTCGCAGTTTCAACACCAGCAAGTAAAAAGGTATTAATTACTTCTTATTTGCAATGATTGGAAAATCTTAATATTTCAAAATGTATAGAGAAATGCTGTGCCGTATATTTCCACATTTATATAATTTTTTTTTTAGGTTAAGACCACCCTAGGAAAATTGTACCAGTGTGTAGAGTCCCTACTACCAGATCTATGTTAATAAGCTTGTTTCAGTCCAAAAGAAATTTTTACATTATATAATTTTTAAAAAGCCTATACCAAAGGAAGACATAAATTACCAATGCTTAGAATTGGAGCTATATTTAAATAGTATAGAAAAATGCGGGGAAAATTATGATTCTGTGTTTTCTAACAAGATTTTGAATGGCTGAACTAATGCCTAGAACTTTTTGAATTATTTCAAATATCTGTCCCTAGACAATTAAGAGAATGTAAAGTATTCAAATTGCACCAATATCGAATATTATATGGAGAAAATTCACCGGTCATCCTTATTTTGAGAACTGGAAATGGGTTTCCGGGTGACTTGTTTAATATTTTTCTAAGTCTATTAAAGTTTGTTTTGAAAAGAGTTTACAACTAATTGTTGGAATTTGCATATTTGTGAATTTTATTGCTAGACAACCAGGCCCAGACAATGATTATTAATATTTAGTATCATTTGTGCAAATAATCCTGTCCTATGTACGAATAAATAAATAAAGAAATTACCTTTTCAGCTGTTGGCTTTAGAGGCGTTTTTAAAGGAGTAATAGGTTTCTTAACAGTTTCTTCTTCACTGCTCTCTTCAGAAGAACTTTCTTTTTTAGAAACTTGAACTGGGCCTTTAGGTTTAGGTTTTTCGTCTTCTTCACTTGACTCAGAACTGCTTTCGGCTTTCTGATTTACTTTAATAGGTACTTTTTTGTTTTGAACTGGTGCTGGTTTTTTATTTGACACTGTTTCCTCCTCTGAACTTTCTTCTGATTCTGAACTACTTTTTTGAGGTTTTTTAGGAGTAGGCTTTGCTATTTGTGTTGGTTTTGCTTCTTCATTGGAACTTTCATAAGAGCTATCATCACTACTGCTTTGTTTCTTTTTGGGTGGGATATTCTGTAAAAAAAATACTTCCTCAGAAACTAAGCTTTTAGGCAAAGGATAATATTCTCGACGGTAAAATTTAAATAAAAATAGATATCGGCAAGCGGTCTGTGAAAGGAAAACGCAATTGCTATTATTCAATCATTCGTCAATTTTACTTCAATTTCTTCAGGAGTACTACAAAAATTAACAAAAACAAAAGTTGGTAACAATAAAAAGTCCAACATAACAGAATTTTTTTAAAAATTTTTTTAATATTTTTTTAATTTATTTATTAAATTTTAATAAAAATGAATTTTTGTTATCATAATATAATGCATCACTCTTTACATTTTTAGTTGAGTTTTAACATCGGAATTGTTTACTACCTAGCCTGAAATGTTTTTATGTTTTGTGAATTTTTTAATCTTGCATACGTCAACATCTGTTGTGTAACTCTGAGTATGGTAAGTATTTTTTAGACTTTATATTGTTATTAATTTGCGTCTGTTAAATTTTATAGTACTCCTGAAGAAGTCGAAATAAAATTGATGAAATATTGAGTAAGAGCAATTGAGTTTTTCTTTCACAGACCGCTTCCCGATATATATATATATATATATATATATATATATATATATATATATATATATATATATATATATATATATATATATATATATAGTAAAATGCGAACAGTAAATGCAAACTTCGTTCCAACCATATCCTTTCCGTGTTAGAGGTTGCACAGTTGGAACAAATTGCTAAGGAACACTTCGCCGACCTCCAGCTGGATGGCGTATACATGTTTATGCGGCTTTCACGATTCCTCCGTATGAAATGCAATAGCAGTGGATATATCCACATTATGCCATTGTAGTGCTGAGATCACATTTAGCAAACGTACAACTATATGCAGCTCCTTATATGAATGAAGTAAAATGCGAACAGTAAATGCAAACTTCGTTCCAACCATATCCTTTCTGCGTTAGAGGTTGCATAGTTGGAATAAATTGCTAAGGAACTCAATTTATCCTGTTCTACCACCATTGAGATGATGGCCTACCTGTACCACCATACCGAGAAGAAAGTAAAAATTTACCCTCCCCGCCACAGTGATACGGCAGAGGTACATGTTTCGTCTCTACTAGATTCATCAGGGTACCGACATGCACCTGGCTGTGCAAAGGGATATATCCACTGCTATTGCATTTCACACGGTGGAATCAGCAAAAGCCGCGTAAACAAATAAACATTATATATATATATATATATATATATATATATATATATATATATATATATATATATATATATATATATAGCTTCTTTATGATTGTGATAGGTAACTGTTTGTTGGTTATTTGATTTTTCTTGTAATTTCAATTTCTTGAATCAGTACTATATTTTACAACGCTTACATTCACTTGCACATGGAGACTTGGTTGGGTTTACTTTAAAACCATGATTAAAATTTGTTTTATAGACAGATTATCTGGAAGCCATCTTAATGACAGGCAAAACAATAAAAAATTTTATTGCTAGACAATCAGGCCCAGACAATGATTATTAATATTTAGTTAGTATCTTCTGTGCGAATGGTCCTGTCCAATGTATGGATAAATAAATAAATAAATTACCTTTCCAGCTGTGGACTTTAGAGGCGTTTTTAAAGGAGTAACAGGTTTCTTAATAGTTTCTTCGTCACTACTACTCTCTTCAGAAGTACTTTCTTTTTTAGATACTTGAACTGGACCTTTAGGTTTAGGTTTTTCTTCTTCTTCACTTGACTCAGAAGAACTGCTTTCAGCTTTCTGATTTACTTTAATAGGTACTTTTTTGTTTTGAATTGGTGCTGGTTTTTTATTGGATACTGTTTCCTCTTCTGAACTTTCTTCAGATTCTGAACTACTTTTTCCTGATTTTTTAGGAGTAGGTTTTGCTATTTGTGTTGGTTTCGATTTTTCATCAGAACTTTCATCAGAGCTATCGTCGCTACTGCTTTGTTTTTTTTTGGGTGGGATATTCTGTTTTAATATAGGTGCGTTCTGTTTTACTGCAGGTGTAATATTCTGTAAAAAAATAAATTTCTCAAAAACTAAGCTTTTATGCACAGGATAATACTGATGTTTCCATCAAAACAATGAAAAGATATGAAAATGGGGAATGGGTTAACTATAACAAAAAATAATTATAATCGAACATTCGAAACTGTGCTTCCTCCCTTATCGCCCCATATCTTTATTACCAATCTTGTCAAAAGTTTATGAACGAATTTTGAAAAATCAGGCTAATGATCACTTTGAGTCAAACAAATTGTTTGCCTTGAACCAGTTTGGATTCCAAAAGAACAGGACCACAACTTTAGCTATTGATCACTTTACTAGTAGTGTTTTACAGGGCTTTGAAAAGTATCTCGACACTCTTGCATCCTTTTTAGACCTCACAAAGGCATTCGATTGCGTTACACATAGCATTCTTCTAAAAAAACTACCATTCTACAATTTCCAGGCTGATGCCATTCAACTACTTAATTCATATCTATCAGATCGTGATCAGTATGTTCACTTTGGGCAGTGTAATTCTAAAAAACAATCCCTAAGGTATGGTGTACCTCAAGGGTCGGTATTAGGTCCCATCTTATTCCTCATCTATATAAATGACCTGGCATACTGTAAGGGCAAGGGAGTCAATACTGTTTTGTTTGCTGACGACACAACGTTTTATATAAGTTATCACCCTTCAGAGATTGACAGTCTTGATTACAAAACTTCAGAAGGAGAACTATTTCAATGGTTTCGAGCCAATCGCCTATCCTTGAACAACTCCAAATCACAAAATATTAACTTTACTCTAAGGAATAACAGTGAAATTGTACAGTCCTTTCTGCCTCAATGTGCAATGGAGGTCAAATTTCTGGGAGTACACCTAGATGCAGGATTAACTTGGGAACAACACCTTGTTAATCTCTCAAAAAAACTATCCCAACAACTGTTCCTGTTCAGGAGTCTTGTACGGGTAACTTCCAAAGAAACTCTTCTGACAGCATATCACAGTAACTTTCATTCTCTTTTGGCTTATGCTATTCTTTCCTGGGGTCATTCTTGTCATACTGATAAGGCGTTTGGACAACAGAGAAAATGCATTCGTATTATCTCTGGGCTTGGTTATAGAGAAGACTGTCGAAATTCGTTTAAGAATTTAAAAATTTTAACTCTACCTTGTGTGTACATTATGCAGTGTTTGTTGTACGTTAAACAAAATCTTGATCTATACAGATCACACGAAGATATTCACAACTATCCAACAAGAAACAACAACAATCTTGTACCAGACTTTGGCCGGCTTGAGAGATCCAGAAATGGTTCAAGATATTTAGCAATAAAGTTCTACAACTGCGTGCCAGCTAGAGTTAAAGCTCTTAACTTCTATCAGTACAAAAAACAAATCAAGAGCTACCTTGTGCTTAACGCGTTTTTTTCGTTCGAGGAGTATTTCGAATCTAATTTTAATCTGTAGTATTGTTTTTGTCTGTTGTCAGCTTCTTTTAGCTTTTTTTTTACCAAAACTTTCTTCTTAAGGAAGAATCAATATCGTGTAATGTTTTATTTGTATTAATGATAATAATTAATTGACAAAATTTTAATATTTTATTTATTTGACTTGTAAAAGTACTATTTGTATATTATTACTAATAAATTATCTTATCTTATCTTATCTTATCTTATCTTTTCTTTAATCTCTGACACTTACATACATATTATTCTGTTAACTTATAAGCTGTATTCTCGTTTTTGTAGTATTTCAACCAACCTATTGGTATTTTAAGCATAAGCAAACTGAAATTCTATATAGAAAATACAAAATGATAGGATACTTGGCCACAATTAAAATTTAGCTGGTTTAGACCTTATTTATGCCTTCTACCTGAACTGAAAATAGTTTATTAAGTTACCGCTTTTCGTCTCCTTCAAAGAGTTTATTATATTTGGACCCAAATTTTATAATTCCTGGTAGGTGGAAAAATATAGAAAATATTAATGAATTTAAAAGTGAACGCAAACGATATAATGCACGATGTTCCGATTTTTCAAAAATTGTTTGTGTAAATAAGAGATATTTTTTTAAAGATGATTTAGTTGTATTTTGTAGAATTGGTGCTTGGTATTTTAAAAGTGTAGAACTATGTTCGTGTGATAAATAGACATGTAATATAAACTAACACTAGTTAAGATTGGTACATGCAAGTGGCTTCGCTACTTGCGACTGGTACTTTTTTTGTATTCAATATAAATTGCAATTAAAAATTGCATCTTATTTTTTGAAATAAATAAATGAAGAATATATATATATATATATAAATAAATAAATAAATAAAAATGTATATCGTGTGAAGTCTTTAGTGTGTCTTCGCTACTGAAGTCACTCGCTTTGCATTAAAAGTAGTAACTATTGTCCCCTTTATCTAGTGAAATCAGCAATTTCACCATATCTTGTTCAAAATGAAAGGTTGAATTGAACCAAAATAATATCAAATCGAAATAAACTGTGATTTCTGTAATGCTAGATATATGAGGGTGGAGTGAAAAGTTTCCAGCTTGACCTAGAGATGACGCCAGCAGATCTATTTTTGACTTGTATTGTATAGTACTATATCTCACTAGCTTGTATTTAAATTTTCACGTCGATTGCCTTGTTGGTATACATTTGAGAGCCGACTGAACAAGACGCCTAAATCGCTTACATGAAAATGGAAAAATCAGAGAAGTATGTGATCATCAAATACTTCTATTTAAAAGGCTTAATGCCACTTCAAATTAAAGAACTGGATAATACACTGAAAAACTCTTCTCCATTATATTCAATGGTTAAACAGTGGGTTTCTGAATTTAAGAAAGGTCGCACAAGCACTTTTGACGAACCAGGTTCAGGACGCCCCACCTCGAAATGATTTTAATAATTCATAGTAAGACCATCATATGTCAATACTACTCAGAGTTGTTGCAATGTTTAAAGGACGAAGTGAAAAGTAAACGATCTCAGCAAAGACAAAATCTTGTTTCACCATGATGACACACCTGCCCATTCGTTGGTCGTTGCAATAGCTAAGATCAAAGAATTTTATTTATTGAGACTGTAAAGTTTTAGTTATTGTTTTTTATTTATATGTAATTTTAAAAATCTGTTGTTTTTTTTTTATTGTAAATGATTGGTCCATAAAGAAACATTTGTTTATTTGTTTATTTAACTAGTTCCATTGAAAATAAAAATGTAAATTTGGTGTTTTTATAAAAATAAAAGTCCTTTGTGAAGAATCAAGGTCAGAATCATATTCTACGATCTCAAAATAGGCGGTAAGTATCAAAATTCTTTCAAAAGAACATCATTTTCCTAGTTTTCACTCTAAACGAATTTTTTCCAAAAAATATACAAATATTAACAAAATGATAAATTATTTATGAATCTTTATAAATGTGTGAATTGAGGATAAGTAAATAAAAATCATTTGCAGACAATGAACTATTTACTAACCTGCTTTTTTCGAGGTGAACTGTCTTCATCAGAAGTATCATCAGAACTGGAACTATGTTTTCTTTTAAGAGTTCCAACTGATTTTGCATTTTGCACTTTAGATTTATTTGCTGTTGGTGGTTGTTTTACTGTTTCTTCTTCATCTGACGATTCCTAAAATTAAAAGCTTTTATTAAAAAACTAGGGTTTTAATAACATATATCATGATTTATATTACTGAACAAATATCAATCAATCTTACCTCAAAACTTGATTCTTGATTGTTTGGTTTATTCCCTCCATTAACTGTACCTATAACAGGTTTTTTCTTTACAGGTGCTGATGGCTCCTCGTCAGAACTATCTTCTTCTGAACTACTATCTTTTTTTGTTGGTGCTACTTTTTTTTGTGGAATTTTCTTTTCCTCCTCTTCAGAACTACTATCTGAGCTGCTTTTTTTGTTTTGTTTAACTGTGTTTTTAGGATTTATAGGAACTTTTGGTAACTCATCCTCTGAAGAATCATCGGATTCCTCATTATTAATATTCCACTTTGCAGCGTCTTTTTTATTGTTTTTTATAAAATATGATAATACATCCTTAATCGTTGGAGCCCCACTTGTTAAATTATTCTAAAAAAATAACAAAACAATCATTACTTTATGGAAACACGTGGAGAACATGTTTAGTTTATGGGTATTATTTTTGCAACTTTGTGATCACAAAAAACTAGAAACTTACAACTCTGTATTTCTTCTTATATGTTTCAGCTAAATTCTTGTCATCGTTTGATAAAAAATTTACAATCACTGTACGTATTAGGTCAACATTTACCGCCATTTCGACAAATACCTGGACGAAAATACGGCACCACACCGCAACACGACCACAAAAAGAATGTGAGGTTGGTTTTACTGTAGCACGTTGAGCACGAGGGGCGGATTCAGAATTAATGCTACCAGCGCCATCTATCTTGAACTAATCTTTTTTCTTCTTAGGGTGAGTCCAGACGACAAGAAAAATCTAAGCGTAAATGTATTACATGCGAGTTCTTTTATTCCATCGATGAAAAAGCGCTGAATTAGTCCAATGGGTTCTTGTGACGTCATAAATGGATTTTCAATGAAATTATGTTGAATTTAAGAACGCTCATTTCCGATTGACATGTGACATTTTTCCAAAAACCTAACCTTAAAAATGCAATATTTTATTTGGAAGTTTATTTAATATTTATATAAATATTTTTATATAATATAGAAATTCTGTCATTTTTATATATAACGAACAATAAATCAAAAATAGTGGCAATTATTTCTTTTCAAGACAGAAATAAAAACATAACCTTCAAAATTAACAGTTATTTTTTCCCCCCACTACTTGTCCATCGCATTCATCGGGGTCTAAAGCCGATGGATTCGATGGATTATTGATGCATCCATCGATAAAAAAAAGAACGGTGTAATAATTAATCGCATTTTTATCGCTTTATTTTAAGAACGGTTTGATGGATTTCAGATTAATGCGCAAAATCATCGATGGAATAAAAGAACGCGCCTATCCTCTTAAGTTAAAAATGTATCGTCCATACGGGCCATTTTATTCCACAGTCGTAAGGCGTGTGTGTGTTTTTCATAGACGTAAGAGAAATTAATATTATTTGATATAAACTGCGGATCCTAAAGAAAAATTGCCTCACATTTAAAAAAAAGATAGATCGTCGCAATGAAGGCCAGGCATTTTTCTAGACCCCACAGCAACAGTTCATAATGGTCAGGATGATCCCTAGGTGTTTTAAAGTGGTCACGTACTGTAGTCAGCATTTTTGTTGACAGGTTATCATTTTTCTATTAGAACCAGATCTTGATATTGGTGTTTTTGAGTGTTTTACTGGAGCATCCTTAATTGTTGGTGGAGAATCTTCAACATCATCATTCACATATTCTTCAACTGAAAGTGGATTGTCAGCCGATTCCTTAAAAAATAAAAATATATATTGTTAAAATATTATGAAATATTAAAAAATTTAAAAAAAAAACAACTATTTTAATATTTATTGTTCCGTGCTTGTTTCAGTTTCCCAACTCAGAAGAAAAATGGAAGGAGATTGCAACTTTGATGAATGATGGCATTTCCCACACTGCATCGGTGTCATGGATGGCAAATACATTGATATAATTTCTTCTGACAACTTTGGATCTTATTATTACAATTACAAAGGCAAACACAGTATGGTTCTTCTAGCAGTAGTTGCCGCAAAATACCGATTCATACTGGCGGATTTTGGAACAAATGGACGGATTTCCGATGGCGGTGTTCTTCAGAAAACATCTGTCTTTGAAAAGCTGGTGAACGAGATTTTACATATTCCTCAGCCTGACGATGTTACTGACAATTTCAAGAATGTTCCGAATGTCTTCGTTGCGGACTATTCGTTTCCTCTCAAAATGGATATTTTGAAGTCATTTAGGCAAGGACTATTAGATTCAGCCGAAAAAGAGATTTTCGAGCAAGGCACATTGTCTAAAATGTTTTTGGGATATTTGCCTCACGGTTTCGAATCTTTCAGTCCCTAATTAATTTAGAACCATGGAACGTGGAGAAGGAAGTAATGCTTTGTATAACTTTTTGATTGAACATCAATTTAGTACATACGTCCCTGCAAACTGTATGTATCATGAAAATTGTCATAATGGATCTATTATTTCTATTGGTTGCGATAGTTATCAATCAAACATGATCCCACTTCATCGTCGTCGAGGAAATGTTTGTAATGACGCAAAAGGAATCAGAAATAATTTCATGAACTACTTCATGGATGATGGCAAAGTCCAATGGCAAAGTAATCGCATTTTAAAAAACAAATATAGATACGTACTATACATTAGTATATCGTGTTTTTCTGACCTCTTCACTTTTACTGTCCAGATTTGAACTCGACGCTTTCGGGGTGTCGTAGTACCAACGTACCGGCTTGTAAATGCTGAATGCAGATGCTCCAGACTTCTCTGATGCCTCAACTTTCTTTTGTTCTTTGCGAAAAGCAGATCTTAAGCTGTTTCTTTTGTCAAGACAGATTTCTTTAAATCACCAGGTTGTAGTTCTTGTAACTTCTTCATCTTTTTTATCGCTGTCATAATATTTACTAGATTTAACTTGTGTCAGTTAAACTATACAGTCGAGTTGAGACCGAAATACCCATACACGTAAAGTTTTAATTGTCAGTTATAACTGTACAGTAAAAACTGTACGTGTGTGGCCAGCCTTAGAGTAAATTATTACTGATCAAAGTAAAAAACTGAACCTGTTAAATTCATGTTCTTTTATATATGCATTTACTTATCATTGAGTCGAAGTGATCATGATTACTCCAAGTGATAAAACTGAAAGTAATAATGATTCGAAAGAATAGTCATATTTTTCTATGCTTTGAAGAAAGTTCGTTAAAGATTCTATGTTTATGCACCGCCGTCTCGTCACCGTTAGGACTTGTATGTACTTCGAACATACACTGTTAGAGGCAGCATCTAATGCACCGCGCGGTACACGAAACAAAAAGGGACAGGGCGAATATGGAGTTGCGCTATCTCCCTCTCCTTCATAATTTCGAAGCGCTCGCCGGCCACGAACTTGAGTTTTATATGTCAAGTTCGTGTCGCCGGCCAATCACAATTCGTAACGAGAGAGATAGCGAGATCCTATATTCGTCCTCTTTCTCTCCTTGCAGTGTAACGCGCGCGCTAGCTTCAGTAGTGTATGCTCGAAGACTATTACATTTCTGATTGAAAGTACAAGTAACCAGATTTTATTTGTGATTTTTTTAAAAATTATTTTATATATGTACTTATTTGTTTTTCTTGGCTTTTGGCAATAATTTGCTGATCTTCTACCTGTTTTAATCAAATTATAAGAATATGAATTACCCAGTTTACTTATTCGTAATGCAACGAT
Source organism: Diaprepes abbreviatus (assembly GCA_034092305.1). NCBI lineage: Eukaryota > Metazoa > Arthropoda > Insecta > Coleoptera > Curculionidae > Diaprepes > Diaprepes abbreviatus. The sequence goes on along the minus strand of JASJET010000015.1, from coordinate 1,047,615 downwards.
AAAAAAAAAACAGGAAAAATACTCACCAAATATTAAATTTTCAGCTCAGTTATTAAAATACGAAAATCAAACACATCCGGAATTTTGGCCCTTTGTAAGGGAAACAGGAAAAAACCCGTAATTGTCATGATTTTTTTTTTTTGAAATTGAGAGAGGAAGTATAAGTAATAAAAAAAATATAAGCACCGATCGTACACCTCCTAAAAATCGCCTTTGCAAGCTACGCGGGGTGGAGCATGCGTGATACGCGAGATTTTAAAATTAGACGCACGGCGCTTATTTTGAAAAATCACGTTGCTTTCACGTATCATATTCAACATTCAGGAAAAAATGTTAGAAAATTAACTGAAAAGTCGGAGACATTCAAGAAATCTTATTTCCTGATTTGGTACTCTATGTACGGTGATTTTTATGATCATTGAACGATATTCATAAATCCAAAGGTTGATGACCCTGAGTACCGGCATTTCGTTTTCTATCACCTTAGGAATCTTACAAAAATATCCCTGTATTTTGTGGTTTCCATTCTTTTTCGTGTTTTGAGGTTATAAACGCAAGGGATTGTTTTTATTTTTATCGAGAAATTTTGTTCCGCTTTAAAAAGGTCAAAAATGTTTGGCGAGAAGAAACCATCCAAAATTAAGTGTTCTGTCCCAAACTGTACAGATAAATACAGTGCCCGATTTCGATTTCCGAATCCGAAATATCCTGATATAATGAAAAAATGGCTAAAGGCAATTAATAACCCTCTATTGAACAGTCTTGATAACGAAGTAATTTATAAAAATAATCGGGTCTGTGCTAGACATTTTTTAGAAGAATCTCTTATACAAAATGCTAGAAAAGGAATTAAATATGATGCTGTTCCTGTTCTCCATCTTCCTGAACGTAAGTAAAATTATGTGAGCGCTTTTTGATTGTTTATAAAATTAAAAGTAATGTAAAACATAGAAATTTGGGGATAAACTAAAATGAAAAGTATTACAAAATATGAATTTTTCTCTTGTCAAATGAAAGCAACTGTGCAAGTATATTTATTTCTTTTAGCTGAAAATCAACAAATTGAATACATACCACCAGCGAAAATACTTAAAATTGAGCCACCCTGGGAAATGGCTTCTTACAATACCAATGATGAAGGTATGTTTATAAGTCCAGGTTACCGTTATATTGTTTATAAAATTAAAAGTAATGTAAAACATGGGAATTTGAAGATAAACTAAAATGAAAATTATTACAAAATATGAATTTTTCTCTTGTCAAATGAAAGCAACTGTGCAAGTATATTTATTTCTTTTAGCTGAAAATCAACAAATTGATTACATACCACCAGCGAAAATACTTAAAATTGAGCAACCCTGGGAAATGGTTTCTTACAATACCAATGATGAAGGTATGCTTATAAGTACAGGTTACCATTATATTTGTTAGATTTTCAACTGTGTTCTTTTTTAAAAATGAATGTCATATTATCAATAATTCATTTTACACAATATATTTAAGATTAAAATTAATATATCAAAAAATTGGACATGTTTTTTTTAGAGAAATATTCCAGTACATCGTCAATGGAGCAGATAAATGTTTTTCCAGAAGAAGAAATGCTTTACACTGCTCAAACATTAACTGTAGAGTATTTAGAAAGCACTTCCACAGCTCAAAATAACATACAGTCCCCAAATGTAAAGGAATTCGAGGAACAATATTTACCTCATGCTGCTGTATTTTTTGGTAAGTTCTTAATATTTATAGTTTCTGGTATTCTTTTAAAGATATCTTAAATTTACATAAATAGATAACACTTATTACCTGCACTATAAATTTGTTTTTCCTTGCCTTGAAAACTAATCAATAATATTTAATTGGTATCTTCGATCATACCCTATAGATTTATACAACAGTAGATTTGTTTGAAGGCTCTTTATGGTCGGTAGGGGAAAGGCTTTTTTGATGTTTGACAGACATGTTTATTTAACTATTCTTTCAGTTCAATTGCTTCTCCTGACTCTGTCAGTGTTTTTAAGTGTTAGAAATTACTATTAATGCGAAGTTTGCAATTAATATTAACAAGAAGAGGATTTAAAAACTTTTTTTTATTGGTAAATATTCTTAGATATTGTTTACATATTGAAAATAATAATAATAATTTAGGCAACCATATGTTAATAAATAAACAAATAAATAAATAAATGTTTATTGATGGACCACTCATTTACAAAAGAAAAAAAATCAATTCATAAGTATAATATAAAAATCCCTAGTATCACACACATGAACAGAAACATACAACAAAACATTGAACAAATAATAAGATAATTAGTCAAATACAAAAATATATAAACTTGAAGATATACAATATAGATAAAATAGGGTATAATATACTCCTACAAACACAAAAGTTAAAACAAAGAGGTATACAGAAGGTGGGCAAATATAAAATACATTCACTAAAAACAAGTTACCATCTATAGATAAAACTACTAGATACATATATCACAGTGCATTCTTTATTTTTGAGTTCAAGGAATTCAATGTATCATTAAAGAAATCGATATTATTTTCAAATTTATTTGCCGTAATTGAAAAACGAGTAAGAGATGATGATAAGCCATAGTTTGTTCTGTGATAAGGAACACCAAACAGATTGAATTCTCTCAAAACTCTCTGTGGAAGATTTATGTCTATCATAGCTAATAATTCGGGACAATCTATTAATCCATGCAAAATTTTATAAAAGGTGCGCGTATCGATATATGTTCTCCTTTCCCTAAGAGGTATCAAATTAATGGCCTTAAGTATTTCTTCATATACTATGTCTTCACTTGGTATCCCCATTTTGAAATCCACAAATCTAATGAATCTCTTTTGCACTCTTTCAATCTGTTGAATATACTGCCCATAGTAAGGAGACCATACCTGGCAAGCATATTCTGAGACTGACCTAACATAGGAACAAAATAATGTTCTAAAGCAAGCAGTGTTATTAAAGTCATGCAAGGTTCTTTTAATAAAGCCCAGTAATTTTAATGCTTTATTAGTAATATGATTCACATGAAAGTTAAAACTTAAATTGCTCTCAAAATATACTCCTAAGTCTTTGAGCTTTTTTTTAGTTTCAAGTGATATACCACCAATCGAATAATCATATTGAATAACATGCTTAATGCGATAGCATCTCAAGACAAAACATTTGCTTACATTCAATTGCATTTCATTTAAATTGCACCATTCACTTACAGCATTCAAATCTTCTTGAAGTATCATACAATCTTCCACATCCTTGACTATTCGAAAAATCTTTAAATCGTCAGCGTATGAAAGACATTTAGATTATTTCACACATTCAGTCACATCGTTGATAAAAATATTAAATAAAAGTGGAGCCAAATGCGAACCTTGCGGTACGCCAGATGAGACTAAAATCTCGCTAAAAACAAAATTGCAAATTTTTACCTGCTGTCTCCTATTTGTTAGGTAACTATAAAACCAGTGCAAAAGGTCTCCAAACATGCCATATTTTTCCAACTTTCTCAAAAGTAAAGAGTGATTTACCTTGTTGAAAGCCTTAGAGAAATCCGTGTAAATAGAGTCAATCTGATTAGTGTCCTCAATAGAATTTCTCAAAAACTACTCATAAACAAGCAAATTATTTACAGTAGATCTACCTCTGACTAAACTATGTTGGCTTTCCCTTAAAATAGATTGAAGTTTTGATTTGATTTTAGTATCAACAATCATTTCAAATACCTTCGCTAACAAAGACATTTTACTTATTGCTCTATAGTTAGTAACTTCAGTCTTATTACCATTCTTAAATATAGGTGTTACAAATGACTTTCTCTAGATATCTGGATAAATGTCAGTTGCAACTGATTTTGTAAAAATAATATTTTAAATAAAGGCTAAAATAAACAAACACTTTTTTAAAAATATCATAGATACGTCATCAGGACCAAGAGACAAATGATCTTTTAAGCTACAAATTGCATTATAAACATCAATCACACGTATATCACAAGTACTTATAGATACAGACTTAGGTACATTAAAATTATATATATCACATTCTTTATCACAATAAACAGATGAAAAAAAATCACTAAAATATTCAACATTCACATTTCCATCATCGCATGATTTATTTTTGTAAGACATAGTTTTGGGAATATCATAGGCGTTATTTTTTTCTTCGCATATTTCCAAAAATCCTTGCTATTTTGATTAATAGAATTTTCAGTTTGTGTGATATGTTCACGATAAGAAATTTCAGAAAAACGCTTACACTCACGTCGCAAATAAGAAAATCCCCTGTAATCATCTACATTGTTGGTATTTTTAAACTTTTTGTGAGCTGTTTTTTTCCTAAGTATACATTCTTTAAGAGAATCATTATACCATGATGGAAATACTGGCTTTTTGGATAACTTTCTTGGAACAAACAACTCAAAACTATGGTAAACTATGTCATAAAACAATCCCACATCTGTATTGATATTATCTGAACTTAAAGTCTGTGACCAGTCTAATATACCAAGAAAATGATTTATTGCATTATAATTACCATTTCTAAAATCCAAAAACTCGTGGGAAGAATTCAAAGTCTCGAACGATCGATGACCAATACAAAGATCAAAAGATAGAGCTGGGTATTCTATCATTCTATTCATGAATTGCCTTATGCATATCAAAAAGAATACTGATGGGTATATCTGTAATAGTGATTACCACAACTACAACATGAGGGGCAGGAATTGTTTTACTTTAACTTATAGTAGAACTGCTAGAGCCAGGGATGGTGCGAACCACTATGGGCTAAAATTTTTTAATGTGCTTCCTAATGTTGTTAAAAACCTCAGTGCGCAGCAGTTTAAGTCCAAAATGAAAAACCATTTGAAGAAAAAAGCTTTCTACAGTATTGAAGAGTTTCTTTTAAATAATTTCAATGATTTAATATGACACTACATCAGCTTCCTCCATTTATAATTAAATTAATAAAAAATAAAAGAAAAATGCTCAGGGAATATCAGTCCAATCCAAATCCGGATTTTAAAAAAAACATCAACGCATACAATAAAAATATACAAAAACTGACACAACAATTTAGAGAACACAGATGGATTAAAACATGTAATGAAATAAATGAGAAACATGGAAAGACATACTGGCAGCAAATAAACAAATTTACCAAATACAAAACAAAACAGAGCATTCTAAATATGACGGAAAACGACCAAATATTTGAAGAGGACACTGAGAAGACCGAATTATTTGCAAAACACTTTAAGAAAACCTTCACTGACGACAACGACCTTAACTATGATGCAAACAACTATATCATGGTCAACACATGGTTTCAAAATTACTTTATGACAAACAGAACAGCAAAAACAGAAAGAATGGAAGATGGAATAACAGAGGAAGAATACTTTCCCAGTGGAAAAGACACAGTTCCTGGAGTCAACGGCGTTACAAGAAAACTATTATGAAAGCTAGACAACAATATCCATCAATATATTATTAAAATGTACAACTTCTGTTATCATCATCATTGCTTTCACAAAATGTGGAAACACGGATTAATTGTCACTGTAGCGAAGCCCAATTCAGATCTGAGCAAACCAACAGGATACAGACCAATCACACTGCTACCAGTCTTGGGAAAAAACTTTGAGAAAATCATAAAAAATCGTCTGCAAGACTCAGTGGGGGGACATATTCCTCAAAACCAGTTTGGATTCAGGGAAAACACTTCTACATTACACCCACTTTCGATATTTGTTTCCAACGTACAAGTCGCCAAACTAAGAGGATAGAAGCTCTGCTCTAATGTTGGATATCAATAAGGCCTTTGATAGTGTGTGGCACAAGGGCTTATTATTCAAGCTGTTTAAAATGAATTGTCCTAAAGAACTTATTTTGATAGTAAAGGAATTTTTATTTAACAGAACGCTGCAAGTTATAGTAACCAGTTCACTATCCAAAGAGTTTAAACCTGAACAGGGAGTTCCGCAAGGTTCGACATTGTCACCTCTTTTATACAATCTATATTGTCATGATATATACCAACATGATTTACAGGAACCGATGTTTGAGGGATATATATTGCAATATGAAGACGATACTGCCCTGATTGCTCATGGAAAGACACTACAATTAACACAAGCCTCCGTACAAGAAATAACAAACAGAACAAATGAATGGTTTAAGTTGTGGAGACTAAAGGCCAATCCAAACAAATGACAATTAATCATATTCAACACTAATTATCAAAATATAAATACAACTATATCACTTAACAATCAAATTATAGAAGCAAAACCATCAGTAAAATACCTTGGCATTATTATACACCACAAATTAAACCTAAACGCACACACAAAAGGGGTAAAACAAAAATGCATCCAAAGAGCTAAACACTTCCGAAGCCTTACAAAAGTGATGGAATATCCACGACAACGGCACCGCATATTTACAAGGCTTTATGTCGCCCACTTCTGGAATACATGCATCCATTGTATATCAACTGCAGACCATCAGCTTTGAAAAATTTAGAAGTGGCCGAAACCACTGCACTCCGAGCGATCACGAAAATGAGACACCCTTATAACCCTTTACATAATCCCTCAAACAATATGCTGTTAGAAATAACCAAAGTACAATCAATATCGGAACGACTCAATATACTTTCCACAAAATTTGCACAAAAACCACTAACAATGATAATTATTCAGTATCGAGTGATAAAGTTCCCAGAGAATCACCCTGCATATATATATATATATATATATATATATATATATATATATATATATATATATATATATATATATATATATATATATATATATATAATATCCTTTTTTTTTTCTTTATTTTGTCTTTTCTTGGGTTTGGGATCTTTATTTAACAAAAAATGCTAACAATTGACGTTTCGCCCTTTATTTAAAGCATTTTCAAAATTTTTGGTTTATTTTCCTTCCTAAAAATATTTTTATATAATTAAAACATTCACACAAGAAACATTTACAATTTTAAAAAACAAACAAAACACTTTAAAACAGTATTTAAATTTTTAAAAAAATATTTAATTTAACTGGTACACACCTTGACATTTTGTTACCCTATTAATAATGAAATTCAATCTTTACATCGTCTATTGAGGATACATGGAATACGAGTGTATTTTATTTTTTATATTTTATAATGCACAAAAAAGGGTTTAACATTTACTTTTATGTTTAAGAGGATATTCAATTTTAGATTCTTATTAATAGGATCCAATACTTAAAATTTTTGTTTAAATTAGGCTGGTGTAAATGTGGCTCAAAATTCCCACATCTGTTCTGTCGTTAACAGTGTTTTTTTCTTTTTTAATTTTAATCATTTCCTTTAACTGCAGTTTTTGGTAATTCATATCTTTGTTTTTTATTATGGTACTTTTTAGGAAGGAAAATAAACCAAAAATTTTGAAAATGCCTTAAATAAAGGGCGAAATGTCAGTTGTTTGCATTTTTTGTTAAATAAAGAACCTAAACCCAAGAAAAGACAAAATAAAGAAAAAAAAGGATGTAGTCTATGGTTCAAGAATCAAGAAAATATAATTATATATACATATACATATATATATATATATATATATATATATATATATATATATATATATATATATATATATATATATATATATATATATATATATATATATTAATCTTTTAATTATTTTACAATACTTTGTAACATTTAGGTATTAATTTAAATATAACAGAATAATGTTTATTTTCAGGTCACACAAACATGAGATCTGGAATTCAGAAGGAGGTCAATATTACCAGACAAAAATTTCTTTCCCATAAAGTAAAACGTCATTACAAAAAAATTATAGATTCCTGTAACAAAATAGCAAGAATTAGCGAAAAAATATCTTCATTTAAAACTAGAGTTGTTGCAGCAGAAAAATTAGCTTCCTCCCCGAAATTTGAAAGGTTAATAAATAATGTTAACTCTTCGACATACCACTTCATTTTATCTCAGATCCGAAAGCCCAAAGCCAGGAAATTTTTAGTCGATGATAAATTACTAGCTTTAACCATTCTTAAAACTAGTGGAAAAGGATACAGACTGTTGTCCAAAATTTTTAGCTTACCAACAAAGCAGACTTTGACAACCATATTGAATAAATTAGCCTTTACGGCTGGTATAAATGAACATCTGTTTAATAAAATGGAAAAGACAGTTAAAAAAATGAAAATTTTGGATCGATATGCAGTTTTATTATTTGACGAAATGTCAATAGAAAGTTTTGTAACTTATGATAGCAAAGAAGATGAAATAAAAGGTCTTGAAAATTTGGGTACAGGTAAAAGAAAAGCGAAAGTGGCTGATCATGTGAATGTGTTCATGATAAAAGGTCTCTTTAGACAATGGAAGCAGCCTCTTTGTTTTACGTTTAGTGGAGGACCAATAAAAAGCCTAGCTTTAAAAAATTTAATTGAACAAATTATACGTGAATGTCATAAAATTGGGTTAAAAATCTTAGCTACAGTGTGTGATCAGGGGGGTTCTAATCAAGCGGCAATCAATCAACTTCTAAATGAAACTAAAGAACATTGCCAAAAATTTGAAATAAAGGACCAATATTTTGGATTTTTAATCGATTGTGAAGAAGTTATTCCACTGTTTGATCCACCTCATTTATTTCAGAGTATGAGAAATAATTTATTAACAAAAGATTTACATTTTAAATTGGGAGGAAGAGAGTGCATAGCCAGATGGAACCATATTGTACAGTTTTATCGGTTCGACAACGAAGATCAAAATGTTAAAATTTGTCCAAAATTAACAGACCAGCATGTCATTAGGGGTAAAATTAATAAAAAGAAAGTCAGTTGTTGCATGCAGGTGTTTAGTTATCAAGTTGGTGCTTTAATGAAGAAGTTTAGTACCTGGGGTAAGTATTTTTTTCGTAAAATTATATGAATGTGTCTTGTAATGCATGCTGTAATTAAAAAAAATTAAATTTTGAATTTACAGTACTCAGTTTTATCTCGAAAGTGCTAATATTGTATGATTTATTATTGCAGGATCCCAAATAAATCTTGACAGAAATGCAGTGGATACAGCTGATTTAATTCTTTTTTTCGACAGGCTATTTGATAGTCTTAATTCAAGTAAAAAATTTAGCATTCCTGGTAAACCTCTTAAAGCAGCTGTTACTCTAGAGTCTGATCATATTTTATTTTGGTATGAAGCAATTAATATTCTCAACACCATGAAATTTTACTGCCCTAAAAAAAAGAGGTTTGTAGTAGTGCCTTCAATTAAAAATTTTATCCACACTTTAAAAGGATTTATATATTTGACATGGAAAATATTATTTCTTCATCCAAAAAAATATATCTTAACTAGGGTTATCCAGCAAGATGCTTTAGAAAATTTTTTTAGTTGCATTAGAGGATCTGGTGGCAGAGAGAATGTCCCTAGTACGTCTGATTTTATAACATCTTTTAAGGTCCTGATTGTCAACAATTTTATATCTAAACATTCGCCAACGGCAAACTGTGAAGAGGATGAAAATAAGGGACCACTTATTAATTTAAAGGAATTTTTAATAAGCGACATTTTAGAAAGCTCAAGTTACTTCCAACCATCTCTCGAAATGGACATTCCCTTTGCTGCAATAATCCCAGGTCGTATAAAAGTAACCAAATTTACAATCAATTATATCTCCAGATTTCTTGTCAAAAAAATTTTTAAAAAAGTTAATTGTGTTGAATGTATTAAAAATATGTCATTGAAGGATCAACTGTTGGATTTTAATTGTACTCATGCTAGACAATATGATAAAAACCGTTTGACTTTTCTGGGGACTTGTTTCAATTTTTTAGTTAAAGAATCTATTTCTAGATTGTTTTTTCTAATACCGCGATTGTGTCAGTTTAAAGACATATCTTTATTACTAGAATCTATTTTATGTCAACTGTTAAATTTCTCTTTAATTAACTGTAGCAACAACATCGATTCCCACAAGGTATTAATAAAACTGATTATTAAATGTTGTTTACATTTTTGGTGCAGAAGAATTAATCTAGTGTTAAAAGGGAACGATAACAGTTTTACTAAATTTTTAGCAAGGAAACCGAATAAAAACTTAATAGACCCAGTGAAATTAAGCGCCTATAAAAAATATAGAAGTAAAATTAAAAGATCCAAAATCAGACCAAAAAATGTATGATGGGTTGAGTCTTCAAAATTCTGGTATTTTGTTTATCGTACTTGTTTGTATTTTTTCATATTGTGCACTTTTTTGAATATTCTTAGAAAATACCTAGGATAAGCGGTGGTATTACCACAGGCACCCAAAATAATGCGGATTTTAAAAGATTTTTTTTTTATATTGAAACAAGATTTTTTTATGAATATTTCGATTTGTTTTGGAAAGGTTTGACGTTTCGCCCACGAGCAGATATTGTTCTTAGCTCTGCCATTAGAAAGAGAGGTCCTGATCCTCGAAACGATCTATATCTTTTTAAACGTCAGCCAACTTTTTTCTGTATTATCCATATATCAAGTAATATTAATTTCTCTTACGTCTATGGTTGACTCATTTCATTTATGTTTTATTTTTCATCAAATTTTGTTGTGATGTGAGGAACAAAATTAGTTTTTACCTGTTAAAAAGATTTTTATTTAAAACATCTTCATTTTATGAAATAAAACAAAAGACGAAACAATTTTATCATTTTTAATATTTATATAAAAGTATTACATGATTTATTTAAATAAAAACAATAAACAAATTTATAATTTGTTTATTTAACAATAATATTCCTCAACTTCTTTAATTAGAGGATATTGAAAATTCGCCAAAGCAGCAAATTAATTGAAAAATAATCGATATTGGTGATATATAGTACTGAGGTACTTGTAAAATATTGAAACATTTAATTCTACGAATAGCTCCTTCTAAATTTATTCTTGCCTTTGCTATAGTTTCTGTTTCATACATTTGGGATTCTGTTAATTGAGGAGTAGATAGAAATGGAGGAATATTTAAAGACACATCTGCAGGAAGTAGATCCTTGATCAGGAATCCTTTATCAGCTAGTGTAAGGTCACCAGGAACCATTTGTTTCAATATTTTCACAGTGTTCTGCAACTTTTTTGTCTGACGTTGATCCTGAATATGGGGATTGCTCACAAAAGTAATTACACTGTTTGGAGCCACACCTACTAACACCTTCCCAATATTTTTGTGTTTATAAAAACTATAAGTCAACTTCTGACTTTCTAGGTTTGTTGGAATAGCTGAGTAAATTTCTTTACAGTCTATTGTCCTAAAATTTTTAAATGTAGAAGATGCTTCTGGAAGACACGCTTGTTTTTTTGTCTTGAGGGTGTAGTCTCTATTAATTGGTTGAAAAGAACTCCGTGCAGTGGATATATCCATGTCATTACTATATTCGTTACTATAGCACTACTACAACTAAAGTGAATGGCCAAATCCTCATGAGGTAAATTTAATTTTAATTTCATTAAAGTCCTCAGAATCTGATCAATTTGTGATAGCATTTTAACTTACCATCCAGCATAATATTTTATATTAAAGATATCCATGGTTTTACACAGTATGAACAATAAAGTACTTGTTGGTATTCCAGTGTACATAAGCATATGGAAATCATTATTTTTTTCTGTGCTCATAACTGAATCTTATAGAGAGATTATTTAATTTATCAATGGTTTCTTCCTATTCCTGCTTTAAAAAGTAATTTTCAGCTTCTAAAGGTGCCCCCCAAACTCCTGCTTACACTTCTGGATGATGAAGGCGTATTTTCTACATTGGAACTCGCACTTTCACATCTTGGAGGGGTCGGAGCTTCAAAGTTAATTGCTGTAGAAGGTCCTGCTAAGTGAATTGATGAAGCTAAAAAAAATAATAAATTAAGACAAACTATTCAAAAATCTAATAATCTGCAGAAAAATAAACAATCTCAATTTGTTTCAACCATACGATTACAAGTAAAAAAGAACTCCTTTTGATAATATCTTTTGAAGAAATGTGTTCAAATGGAGGCAGTCAATAAGTTTTCCACACAGACCACCCTTATTTGCAACGATATTAAAAACTTTTATCGCTCGTGGGCGGACGGTCAAAACTTTCCAAACAGCGTGTGACGTCAGGACTTGGGCAGTCTGTTGTTAATTTATAGGATGTAATGTGAGAATAATGTTTATTTATCGTATTTATTATTTATATTATTAAACTACCTAAATATGTATGTATTCAAAGTTCGAAGAATCTTAACCTTAAATAGGCACGGTTGAAAATTCGCAATAATAAGCGCGTAATATTAGATGTTTCCGCGTTATTTGGAGCGTAATAATACACTCATTTTTGCACCAAAACCAGCAAAAATTAAATTATACTTTACAAATGCAATGTTATGAAAAAATTGATTAAAAATAGGATTTCGCATAATCAATGTCAAAAGTACTGAATCAACTGCAGTAATACTACCGCTTACCCTATGTGCTCATTTTTAAAATTAATTGATTATTTATTTACTGTCTTAAGCAATCTAGTGAGCAGTGTTTTATAATTTGATTATTTACATTAATTACTGCATATTACATTCGGTCGTGCCAGAAAAATGGGAGGCGCGTGTGTTTCCCCTTCCTAAAATATCAAATCCTGAAAATTTCGGCGATATTAGACCAATTAGTATATTACCAACGCTCTCAAAAATATTGGAAAAAGTTATTGATAATCAACTTCGGGAACATGTCGAAACAAATAAAATATTACCAATTTATCAATCTGGGTTTAGACAGGGTCATGGTTGTAGTTCAGCTCTGTTAGATATTACTGACGACATTTTTCAGGCTACTGACCGGAGCAAGTTGACGTTGCTTATGTTCGATTACTCTAGAGCCTTTGATTCTCTGCAACATGAGGTATTAAGGTCCATTTTTCATTATATTGGCTTATCAGAATCAGCAATAGGAATGTTATCAAACTTCCTAACGGGGAGGACCCAGGCTGTTGTTTATAAGGAAAAGAAGTCAGCTTTTTTGGGTATTGCGACTGGTGTCCCGCAGGGATCCATTGTATCACCTCTACTTTTTAGTAAATATATTTCTGTTTCCAAACGTCTTTAAATCCTGCAAACAACACTACTATGTTGATGATGTACAACTGTATTTATCCTTTTACTCTGATGAATGTCCACAGGCAGTGTCCGCTATAAATTTTGATTTGTATAACTTGGTTCAGTTTTCTTGTGGTCATTCTTTAAAGCTGAATCCACAGAAAACCACAGCTATTTTATTTGGCAAGAAGAATGATAGGGATAATTTTATGCGTAACTACAGCGAGCTGGTAAAGGTGAATAATGTTAACATAACTTTTAAAAATACAATTAAAGACCTCGGTCTTCACCTAGACCAAGATCTAAGATTTTATTACCCCATTACACAGTCATTAAAAAAAGCTTATATAAACCTGAAACTCATTTTTCAAAATCGTCATTTTCTAAATAGTGAACTTAAGACTGCTTTGCGACAGCTTAGTGCTCTCGCATATGAATTACTGTGATACGGTTTATGGGCCATGCCTGTCTGCCTTGGACACTAAACGAATACAAAAACTACAAAACTCTTGTTTAAGACTTATTTATGGGATACGGAAATTCGAACATGTTACTTATAAATTAAAACAGATCGGTTGGTTGGACATGCGACAGAGGCGACAATTGCACTCTACATGTCAATTTTTCTTCATACTTAATCAAGAAACACCCCATATTTGTATAATAAAATCAGATTTCGATGCGATGTACATAATATTAATGTTCGGTTTAAGGGAAAGCTTACTATTCCCTCCCACTCGCTGGAGTTGTTCAAGAGATCGTTTTCGTATAATGTTGCCAAATACTTAAATAATTATGCCATTGATTTATTGGGTAGATCAGTGTCGGCACGGAGATTTAGGACCATGGTTTTGAGGAGCATCCTGGGTGTCTGAGTGAATTTTGTGCGTTTTCTCGGGGTATGTCTTTGAACCTTTTTCTTTCTTTCATTTAAGACTTATTAATATTGTTTTTTTTAATTAATATGGAACTGTATTCAGGTTAATATTTATGTTGTTAACTAATTTTTCCTTAAGTTGAATATTGTTTTTCTTTTGATATATTTCGTGACATTTTTAATTTTAATTTTTCTAAATTGGTTTTCATTGTATTTAGTTTTGTGGGTTAGCTGAACAGACGTCAAAGATATTTTATATCTAGGACGAACTGAAACTCGCCCACCATTTTTGAAAATATAAATGTAGAATAATTTATTAAATAAAGACCTTTATTATTATTATTATTTAAAAAGTACAGGAGAAGATCATATTCTCCAATATATTTATAAAGATTGTGCGGACTTTTTAACTGCCCCGATCGCTTATATTTTTCAAGTTGCCCTTAAAACAAAATTTTTTTCCAGTAAACTAAATACATCAATTATTTCTTCCATATTTAAAGATGGTAAACAAACAAATATTGAAAATTATAGACCAATTAGTGTACCTACTTCACTTTCAAAGATATTTGGGATGATCCTTTCTGATGACATTGTAAACAACATCTATCCAATATTTTATATATTTCATAAAACCTGTCACAACACATGTTAACATCTGAGTACTGATCCAGCCCAGCCTAATCAGCGGACGCAAGGTCATCATAAAGAGCATTCAAATTAGCTTTTTTAAAAATTTTAACACTTAAATTGACCACCAGGAAACCCCTCCGCCGAATTGGGCCAAGCTCCAACTGAACCGTTGGTCTCTTATTTGTAAATGACTTTAAAATATTTAAGAAAGTAACAGATAGTAATGATTGCAGTGCACTGCAAGCAGATCTAAATTCATTAACAGAATGGTTTCAGTTAAATCGAATGTTTTTAAATACTAATACACACTTTTTATGTTTTACACAAATAAAACAATTTCTATTAATTTCAATTACTTTATTTCCGGAACAAAACTACAAAACAAGAGTGAATGCAGGAATCTGGGGGTGAACTTTCACTCAAATTTGTTTAATACTCGCTATCGCCGTATTATTAATAAGGCTTTTGGGGTGCTTGGTTTTGTGATTAGAAATACGAGCCAATTTAATAATCATAATATAATAATAAAATTGTATAATGCATTTGTTCACCCTCATCTAGAATATGAATTAATATATGGTCTAATGGATTGTGATACTATTGAATGTGTTCAAAAAAGGTTTTTGAGATATTTATACGTTAGGAAAAATAACTTATATCCATATCTGATCTCGTATAGCAGTATGTTAGAAAGCTTTAAATTTAAAACCCTTCAGAAAAGAAGGCAAATTTAATCTGTGATATTTGTTTATTGTATTATAAATAATATAAAGTTTAACGATTGTTGTTTAATTAGCTATATACCTCTTCATGCACCTAAGATAGGATTAAGGACAAAAAGGAAAAGTTTTTTCATTGGTAGTCGTTTTCCAATTAATTTTATGTTGACTGAATGCGACACACTATATAAGAATTGACTTTTTTAATTGTACTAAGGAATCGCTATTGCAGTTTATGCAGTGACCTTTAGGTTTATTCAGCTTCTTGTCTATGTTCTCTCTGTTCTATGTTAGTTAAGTCTATTAAATTTCTCTCACTTAATACTTGCCTTGTGGCATGTTATGTTTAGGTGTTTGTTAGAGTTTCAATAAATTAATAAAAAAAATGTTCTTTAGTTACTGTGTATTCTCATTGTATAATGTTTTAATTTTAGTAGAATTTTTGCAAGACTTTAAGGACGCATTTATATATTGTTTTAAATTTTTAGTATATTTATGTTCTAGGCTTAGTAAAGTAAATAAATTTGTTCCTTTTATTTGTGACTTTCTTTAAATCCATTATTTTTCTTGTAGTATATTGATGAAAAATATTTTAATATGTGTAATAAGATTTTTATTGAAATATCATATTTTAAAATAATTTTATAATTACACTAAAAGTACACTGAGAGCTTGACTTTCCAATCGGGAGTGCCGTTGAAAACTTTCAACCATAGTGTACTATTTCAGATAGTTTTCTATTTTTGAGATGTTTTAATATAGTTGGTTGAAAATTTTACATTTTTCACATATTTTCGAAATTGGTATTAGGGGGTTTTTGGGATCATAGGAAACTAAAATTTTTTGAAATTAAATATGGCAGATACAATTTGAGGGACTATATAATGTTACATTTTTCGGATTGATTTAATAAAACAAAAACATTTAAACATGATGTTTCGACTATTATACAGTCTTCATCAGTTGATGGTCAGTCTAAAAGAAGAAAATTACCTTATGTAATTTTCCGTATTGTAACCTATTACTGAAAAGAAGCTAGTGGGGAGTATTGTTTTTCCCATATTTTGTTATATAAAATTTATAGGTTTAATAACAATTAAAAATTTCAGGCATAAAAAGAAAACCATAAAAAATATCGTATTTTTTTCGGCTTATCTGTCGTAACAAATATATACACTCAAAAACCATTAGCAGGTAAAAGAGGTACATCATAAGTTAAAACTTAAAAAATATGCACACACACACACACACAGGTGGTTAAAGTGATTATATATATATATATATATATATATATATATATATATATATATATATAAATATAATCTAATATTTTCTTGGGTATAGGTTTTTCCATTAGAGAAACAAAGGACAATAATTTTCTTTCTGACGTTGCACTCTACATAGTGAGCTTCTTGAAAAGAGCTAGGTATATTTATTTAACATCTACAAAAATTACAGAATTTTATTATATAAAAAATTCTGTAATTTTTGTTATAGTTTAGAGTTTTTTGCGTGATACCGAAATATATAGGGTAATTCTAGAAGGAGCTATGACGTCATAGATTTTTTTTTCAATTGTAAGCCCCATTTTTTATTTCAAAATCAGAAAGGGCACATTTTTTTACATACGACAAGATAAATATTGATGTTGCTTACATAAGGAAGTTATCAAGAAAAATTTCTTTAATTTGCAAGAGTTTCCACCTGCCCACCTGTAACAACATTAACGATATTAAAGTTGTTTACAAAGTTTTTTCTTTATCTCCAATGTCACAAAAAGTCAGTTTTGACATTAGATCTTTGAATTTTGTACCTTAAGGCTGGTTTCTCAGTATAGTGCCGCTCTCGGTTCGATAAAATAGTTTTAAATAAGAGTTCACAATATCGAAATCTCCGCGAAACCGATAGTGTGAATAGGTTCATTGTTTCTCCTGTAAGAATATTTTACTGGATCGGGTCTTATAGTGAGAACCTAGCCTAAATAAGTGTTTAACGTTATTGGTAGGCGAAACAAGGGTGTTGAACGTTTAACTTTATTCTTATTTTGTGGGAAAATAATGAAATTAACGGAACGTGAAAGAATTGAAATATGCATGATTGGTTTTGGAGATAGAAGGCGCATACAAACAGAGGTGGTCGAGTTATTTAATGCAATTCACCCTGATTGGCAATCTATAAGCCAAAGTATGGTAAGTCGAGTTGAGGCAAAGTTTAGGGATATCAGGAAATCTGGTGCACTCTCAATAACAGAAGATCAGCTTAATATTCTTTTGACAGCTCAAGGTAATCCTAGATAAACCAATATGTTCCAACGTGACCAAGATGGAGCGCCGCCCCCCCGTCCTTGATTATTTGTACGAGGTTATTTCGAATCGTTGGCTAAGCAGAAGAGGAACAATTGAGTGGCCAGCCGGTTCTCCAGATTTGACCCTCCTTGATTATTTTTCCTGGGGATACTTAAAAATTAAGTTATACTGGATCCAGCGCGATAATTCAGAAGCCCTAAAAGTAAAAATACCCTAAGAAATACAAAACAACCACTGACGTCATCGACAACGTTCAAAACGAATTTATTTATCGATTTGGCTATTGTTAGAATGTTAAGGGGGCCCATTTAGAACATTTAATTTAGATGCTACCAATTTTTTACAGTATTTTTTTTGACAATTTCCTTATGTAGCCAATATCAATATTTACCTTATCGTATGTAAAAAATGTACCCTTTGTGATTCTAAAATAAAAAATGTGGTTTACAATTGAAAAAAAATCGATAATGCTGTGTCTTTCGGTATCACGCAAAACAACTAAGCTGAAAATAAAATTCGACAGGTTCCAGCGTTTTTCCAAACAAGTACCCATTCATTTGGTTTATATTGAAATTATCCGCTTCTTTTCGAAAGTACTGAAAATATAATTAAGTCAGCAACTGTCAATGTACCTAAATATAATGTATGTGTCCATCACGCACTTGGTACGATTTTTCCGTGTTTTGAAACTAATATGAAAGAAATCTAGGTATATGTAAGCGAATTAGAACCATTTACATACCCAGCTCCTGAAGTTCAAGGATTAATCTCGGTTTGTACACCCAAAAATTCAAAAAAGACATTTGCATATATATACACCAACTTATTCAAATATCTTTTTCTATTAACTTTTAAATTTGTAGAATATCAGTTTATTCAAAATACAAAAAGCTTTTTTTTTACGCTTCTAGTTCTCAAGATACCAGATATTTTATTACACACACTTTTGCATTTGCATTTTTAGAAGGCACCTATAGGGATGCAAATATTTCCAAAGTATGGATACTTTTACTGAAGTATTGAGTATTTTTAGCGATAGTTTTATTACGATTCCAAATAAGCATCGATATTTTCTTTGTAGTATCTGTACCGAAATCAAATATATAGTTCTCATCGAATTCTTCAGGAGAATTAAATAAACGTCAGAATTAAGATTTAATTTAGAAAGATGTTGATAATTTCTGCGAGTTCTTTAGATCCTTTGTACCCACATCGATTCCTATGTTATTCTTTTCTAACTGTACTGTTTAAACTAGTAGGAACATGCTAATCAGTACGCTAATTCGAGAATAAAGTAACCGAGCAATAAAGTAATGCTAAGAGTTTCTGTTTGCCTAAATTATTGTTATTTTTGATATGTTAATAATCCACCAATATTTACCGATAAAAATAGGTTTATAAATCCCCTTTTGCTGATATTAATTACAAACTTCGCTTTTGTATTAATTTTTAACACATTTTTAAAATACTCGAAGGAGTCACGACAAACAAAACCAAAATTAAATAAAAATATTCCGATTATAAACAGCGTCTAAACAAATTTATTGCTGTTTAAATCCACTAATATAATTAAAGGTTATTTCTGAGAAATGTTATATAAATCTTCCAATACTGATATCCGAGGGTATTGATAATTTTTTGCCTACCTAGACATCTACAATATATGAAATTGATTGATCACATTTTACTTGTATTTTTAATAATTATCAAGTATTCAGAAATCACTCGAGACTTTAATTTCCTTTAAATAATAAGTGTGTGTGCTACAATTTTTCTTCACTTTAAACAAGGTATATTAAAAATCAATTAAAAAGTTAGAAAAAGGGTATATCAACTCTTAATCTAAATTTTTGGTTTATTAAAATTATTACGTCAATACAAAAAGAGGAGAGGTTACTAAAAAAGACCACAATAAAAAAACTTAAGAATAAATATATTTTAAACAAATTAAAATACATTTAAACATCTAATCTTCCTTTTTGCTGTCCACTTTACCACCACGAATACGACCAGTTCTGCGTGCGGCAATAAGACCGACTTTGCGACCAGCCGACGTGCCTCTTTTAACGGTAGATGCTTTACCAATATGTTGGTGGTTACCACCACCGTGGGGATGTTCAACAGGGTTCATGGCTACACCTCTTACTTTAGGCCAGCAGTTACGCTTAACCTTGTACTTATGATAAGCTCTTCCAGCTTTTAAGATGGGTTTATCAATTCTGCCTCCCCCAGCAACAATACCTAGAAAAATAGTAATGTTAAAAAATATCCATATGATCAGCTCGTAAGATTTACTATGTATTTTTACGAGAATGTTCAGAAAGAGCCTCTTATCATTCGTCAGGAATATCAGGAGTAGGTATAAGAATTCATCATTGCATTTTATAAATTTGAATGTTTGGAAAAAAAGCATTATTATGAAATTTATTCATGCACTTTAGGATAATCTAACCTCATAATGGTTATTACCATATGAAATTTGTGATTATATATTTACTAAATTAGCCATAACTTTTGAATAACAGGTATCAGAAAATACTTTTTTTTTTTACTTCAGATTGTAATTATTAATATAAGAACAAAATCCTTTCACTAGAGGAGTTTTCCAGTACATTTTTTTACTATTATTTAAGAGATATGAAAAAAATACAAATAAAAAGGTGTTAGGACACATAAATTTCAATTTGAAGTTAGAAAAACCAATATTTGGAAACAGGGCTGGCAAAAACATTTTATTTAATTTTTGACAAAATATTTGCTTTTTTTCCAGCCTATGACATTTTATACACATTTCAATCGTCTGAAAAAATCGAATAAATCTTTTTAGAAATATAAAATATTAATTTTAAAACAAAATGACAATCAGTGATAAATTTAAATGCAGCTCATCGGCTGATCTGCCTGCTGCAGAACAATAATAATAAAAATGATTTCTGGCAAATGTGCCACATCGGAGTACAAGGAGAGGCACTCCAAGATCATCCATCAAGAACTGGCAGAGCAACTGCCATATTACGATTACTATATTTAATGACAACTTGTGTGGTATAAGAAAAAGTGTCACCAACATAAAAAGACTTAAATAAAGGAACTAACAAACAGATATAATAATTAATGTAAACACTAAGATACACTTATATTTTTACTTACCCACCATGGCTCTATTATTTGATGGAATAACCTTTTTCGCTCCAGATGGTAATTTAACTCTTGTTTTTTTTGTATCATGGTTGTGTGCAATTACTGTGGCATAATTTCCAGATGCACGAGCTAAACGACCTCTGTCCCCTGTTTTTTCTTCCAGGTTACAAACAATGGTACCTTCTGGCATAGTACCAACAGGTAAAACATTTCCTAAAAAATATGAACTATAAGTGGGACTATGTCAAATAAAATTATAATACATTTTTTTGTTCTTAGCAATTCAGAAAGAGCCTCTAAAAATTCTTCAGAAGAATCAGAGTAGGAATAGAAATCATCATTTAATCTTTAAATATTGAATTGTAAAGGTATATATATATATATATATATATATATATATATATATATATATATATATATATATATATTTATTTATCAATTTGTTTACATAACCAGTAAAATTATTACATCCACACAGTAATACTACAATATCACAATAAACAATATTGCACCTAGATGCTGCAGCACCTGTATGTGCAAAAAAAAAAAACAAATCATATCCTAAAATTACAGTGAAAGCCAAAACATGGAAACACTTAATCAAGTAAAAAAAAATAAACAAAAAAAATCAATATGAGTACAGCAAATAGATCCACACCAATACACAATTTAATTCTGACGTATAACTTTTTCAAATAAACTACTATTCTTTAAAATAAATTCTTTACACATTTTATTAAAGGTTTTTATTTTATCTATTTGACGGATTCCGGCTGGGAGAATATTGTAACATTTAGGTGCCAAATAATCAATAAATTTAAGATTCATCGTTTTTTTGTTCTCCGGCAATATTAAAAGTTTGTTCATATTTGTTCGAGTCGAGTAGCAATGATTTGTAAAATTCTTAAAATGGTTTGATTTGTGACAGTATGAACATATTAGCTGTATGTACAAACACTTTATACTACATATATCCTGACTATACAACAGACATGATGGATAGATTTTATTTCGCCCATATATAATTTTAATAATATATTTTTGTATAATATTTAATGGTCCTATATTACACTTATAAGCACCACCCCACATGATCAGACCATATCCTAAAAGCGATTCAACCAACGACTTATAAATTATTTCAAGTAGTTTGGTACTTAAGAATTCTCTTATTATGTAAAACTTACTAATTAATTTACGGATTTTATTTGCTAGATAACTGATGTGTTCATTCCATTTTAAGAACTGATCAAAGACAATACCTAAATATTTGGTCTTAGTGACAGGAAGTATTTCTAACTTTGGATTGTCATTTATCATTAAGCTCTGAATATATATATATATATATATATATATATATATATATATATATATATATATATATATATATTTATTTATTTATTTATTTATTTATTTATTTATCAATTTCTTTACATAACCAGTAAAATTATTACATCCACACAGTAATCCTACAATATCACAATAAACAATATTGCACCTAGATGCTGCAGCACCTGTATGTGCAAAAAAAAAACAAAACAAATCATATCCTAAAATTACAGTGAAAGTTAAACATGGAAATACTTAATCAAGTAAAAAAAGTAAACAAAAAAATCAATATGAGTACAGTAAATAGTAAATAGATCCACACCAATACACAATTTAATTCTGACGTATCACTTTTTCAAATAAACTACTATTATTTAAAATAAATTCTTTACTTATTTTATTAAAGGTTTTTAGTTTGTCTATTTGACGGATTCCGGCTGGGAGAATATTGTAACATTTAGGAGCCAAATAATCAATAAATTTAAGATTCATCGTTTTTTTGTTCTCTGGCAATATTAAAAGTTTGTTCATATTTGCTCGAGTCGAGTAGCAATGATTTGTAAAATTCTTAAAATGCTTTGATTTGTGACAGTATGAACATATTAACTGTATGTACAAACACTTTATACTACATATATCCTGACTATACAACAGACATGATGGATAGGTTTTGTTTCGCCTATATATAATTTTAATAATATATTTTTGTATAATATTTAATGGTCCCACATTACACTCATAAGCACCACCCCATACGATCAGACCATATCTTAAAAGCGATTCAACCAACGATTTATAAATTATTTCAAGTAGTTTGGTACTTAAGAATTCTCTCATTATGTAAAACTTACTAATTAATTTACGGATTTTATTTGCTAGATAACTAATGTGTTCATTCCATTTTAAGAACTGATCAATGATAATACCTAAATATTTGGTCTTAGTGACAGGAAGTATTTCTAACTTTGGATTGTCATTTATTATTAAGCTCTGAAAATCTGGCCTACCAGCTCGTGTTAAAGAGAATGCCATATAATTAGTTTTCCCTATATTGAGGGACAACTTTAGGGAGTCCAAGCAGTTTTTTACAATTTTAAAATCATTAATGGCAGTTGATCTTACCTCCTCCCAAGTATTTCCCGAAAATAAGATGGCCGTGTCATCGGCATAAGACAGTATTCTACCCCCAATATTAAGACAAAGTAATGAATTCATATAAGAAATAAATAGGACTGGACCCAAAATTGTCCCCTGTGGCACACCCATCAATATTTTTCGTGGTAAACTAATACTCCCATTGACCCTCACAAACTGATCCCTATTTGATAGGTAATTATTAAAAAGTTCCAGCCCTACACCCCGGACTCCATGGCATTCTAAAACGTTAAGGAGATTATAATGAGGAACAGTGTCAAAAGCCTTTGCTAAGTCAATAAATATAGCCATAACCTTCCTACCATTATTAAGGTTATCCGTGATATGCGAAGTAAGAGAGTACATTGCATCGGTAGTACTCAATCCCTCTAGAAACCCATACTGATTTTCAGAAATAATTTTATTTTCTTTCAAAAAACTGACAAGTCTCTTCTTCAGACACTTTTCAAATATCTTTGCAAAGTTATTAATTAAACTAATTGGACGGTAATTTTCTATTTTGTTCTTTGGACCGGATTTATGTATTGGGCATATTATTGTTTGTTTAAAGTGTGAAGGTGTTTGGCCCGTTTCAAATATAAGATTGATGATATGAGTCAAAGGTTTAACTATCTCCAAGTGTACAAATTTTATTAAACTCGCTCGAATCCCATCTTTACCCGGAGCTCCATTATTTTTGAGAGAATTTATTTGGACTATAATCTCATTCTCGGTCACAGGTTGTAAGTACATAGAATTTTTATTCGCTGTAGGAAGTGCAAAAGCAGTTACTGGATTATTAATTTTTTTTTCCATTTCAGAACCAACATTGATAAAATAATTATTGCAGAAATTAGCCATTGAAGTGTCATTATCAAAATTTTGGTTTTTACTGTCTACTATTGTTAATTTAGAATTTACTCTTTCTTTAGCAGCGTTTGAGGCACGTTCTATAATTTTATAAATTTCTTTGATATTACGATTATTATTTTGAATTTGTTTTTTGTAGTAATCAAATTTTTGTTTTTTAATAAGTTTATTTAAATTATTTCTATAATTTTTGTATTCGTTTTCTAACTCAATATTGTGATTTCTTAATAGTTGTTTTTTTAATTTGTCCCTATGTTTAATTGAAATAATCAGACCAGTTGTGATCCATTCTTTTATTTTTTTGTGTCTCGGTTTAGTTACGTATTTTGTGGTGCAATCTTGTATAATTTCTGTAAAAGTGTTCATAAAGATGTTAGTTGCAACTTCAGTATCGTGCGAGTCGAACACTTTTCGCCAATCTTCGTCCGTCAGTCTGTCCTTTAGCTTTTTATAATTTAAAAATTCACAAGATTTTTCTGTATCCCTTACCGATATGAGTGTTTTATTACTTATATTTAACATAACTGGAAGGTGATCAGTTATATCAGTATCCAATCGGAAAGAATCTAAGTTGAAATTGTTTAGTTTCAATTTCTTTCTTACAAAAATATGATCAAGACATGATATATTTCGCGTAGGTGAGGTAATATAAGCTACAAAACCATATCTCCCCATTAATGAGAGGTATTCATTAACAAAATTCGAGTGATTATCTCTAATATTAATATTTACATCCCCTGTAAAAACCTCGATATCATCTAACAGACTATTTTCAAAATATTCTTTAAGATCATCATTAAACACATTTTCACCGATTGTGGGTGACTTATACACTGCCGAAATGCCAATATCTATATCCTTAATTTTAAGCTTGATTCTACTTATTTTTACTTCAGTGCTTTTTAATTTCATGTGAGTAACTTGTGCATTTAGATCTGTTTTAATGAATAATATAACTCCATCATTTCTGTTAACAATTCCGTCATTATTGTAAGTCGTGTAACCTGGGATGTTATATGTATCTATAGAAGTCATTTTAAAAGATTCACTCAATACAAAAATGTCACAATAAAATAAATTAAACTGCTCTATAAATAACAAAAGATTGTCAAAATTTCTATTTATGCTTCTTATATTTAAATGAACTAAATTAAATGTCTTATCCTTTACTACAATATTCTCACTTAATATATTTTCGTCTACCAGCATATCGTCGATATCTCCATCCAGCGACTGTAGTTGTTCAAGTATTAACTCCTCCGGGGGTTGGAATCTAAATGTGATATATTAATGTGTGTATAATTTGTTAAATCAAAGACTCGACACGCTGATAGACTTTTCCCCATTAACTCCTTATAAGCCAGTCTCTTACAATCTACTTTCAGTTCCCTACTATACGATGCAATTTTGAATATAAAGTTTGGGAGCATAATTGATTGGTAAAACCTATACTGGAATCCCATTACCTGATAGCATCTGTGGATTCTAATTACCATAATCTATTTTACTTTTTAAAATTCCCAACAAATATTGATACGATGGGCACTCTGCATTGTTGGCTTCGTGGTCTATATTATGTTGGAGGTTATATTTTTTATTGGCCTTAATGCAATTGCTGCATCTTTTCTGCACTTTTAAACACTGTTGAATGTTATGATTTTCACTACAATATTCACAAACGGTTTCCTTTGTGCAATTACTATTTTTATGATAATGTTCCTGACACTTGAAACAGCGTTGTATATTCAAGTCCTCATACACAGGATATCGTTCCCATTGCATGTATATTTTTTTCCTGTCCATCAACTGATGAAACATTCTAGGAGAACATTCACCAAAAATTGTTTTTAAACCATTTTTATTGTTTTCTTTTATGTAAGTTATTTTCAGCTCTTCCTTTTCAAATAGGAAGTTATTCTGTTCCCGCAAACAAAGTTCAATCTGCTCTATCGTTAGTTCCCCCTTGTATCCTACGATTTTAAACCTCGGCAGCCTCATTTTAGTGATTTGTATATCGTATCCCTCAAGTTTATCCATTGCATCCATCTTCAATTTTTCAACATCACTCTTACTGAGACATATCCCGATAAGACCACCGTCTTTCATTCCACGTGTGTTTTTAATACCTATTTTTAGCTCTGTAGGTCTGATGTTACTTTGAAGATGTTTTTTAGTTATTTCAACATTCTGAGGCCTTTTGGGTTTTATTATCAAACTTGGAATGTTTTCTCTGTTTCTTGGTTCATTTTGCAGTACTTGTGCAAAAGTTAATACGTTTTCTTGTGCTTTCTTTCTTTTATTCTCTTCTACATCTGTCTCAAGTTCTTCTATTTTCTGTCTTAATAAGTTAATAATTTCCTCCTTGCTGTTGATAATGGCCTTTTTATCATCAATAGTCTGCTGAAGTATCGAGAAAGTACTGAACTGTAAACATTTTTGACAGTAAAATTTTAATGTTCTTCCTCCCTTAAGTTCCAGAACCTTAATTTCTGATGGGGATATTTTACCACATTTTACGCAATTAGACTTACTGCATCCATCGCAGGCAAACAATTTTAAATTTATAGTCTCTTTTTTGCTACATACATCACATTCCATTTTTCATCACAAGCAGGGAAATCGGGCAGCTCGACTTGGCAGCGTCGCTGCAATTTGACCTCGATTGTTGCTATTCAAATATCAATGTAACGAATAAATCGTTGTAATTTGATAATTATTTATCCTTTAAAACTACAGTAAAGCAGTCACCTTTATTTGTAGCTCTTCCCTAGATGTTACTTAGCATCACTCAACGATTTTTCACTTTTAAAACACCAAAAATTTTCACTATTTGGTACGTTTCCATGAAATAACAAAACACACAATCTCACAGTGTTGCAATATATATATATATATATATATATATATATATATATATATATATATATATATATAATAAAATAGAATAAAATATTGGCGAAGCGGACGTGAAAATTTGTCAATCTACATGATTCTCGTATTAAAAAGTACAGAGCACTCCAAAATATGGAAAAACTCCTGGTCCGACAGATGGCGACAGCGCTGTTTCGTCCTAATATGGGACTCGTCAGGCCACCGCAGTCGGTACAAACCATCATCTCGCCTTTGCATCGTATAAAGCTGAATTTATAATCAAAACACAGCAAATAAGACGACAAAGGCGACATCTCGATGGTCCACTTGATAATACAAGAATCACACAGATTAACAAAGTTTGTAAAAGAACCGTCATATGGTGGCGCGACGGTGAATTAAAACAGAAATATGTAAAATCGAGTACACGAAACGCGCTGCCCAACGGTTTGGTGCGGCACGTGGCTTTGGTTGCTTAAATACCGGTAGGCTTGCTTGCCAGTACCGAAAAAATGCGACCCCTATCCGTTGGGCAGCGCGTTTCGTTTACTCGATTTTACATATTTGTTTTAATTCACCGTCGCGCCACCATATGACGGTTCTTTTACAAACTTTGTTAATCTGTGTGGTTTTTGTATTATCAAGTGGACCATCGAGATGTCGCCTTTGTCGTCTTATTTGCTGTGTTTTGATTATAAATTCCGCTTTATACGATGCAAAGGCGAGATGATGGTTTGTACAGACTGCGGTGGCCTGACGAGTCCCATATTAGGACGAAACAGCGCTATCGCCATCTGTCGGACCCGGAGTTTTTCCATATTTTGGAGTGCTCCGTACTTTTTAATACGAGAATCATGTAGATTGACACATTTTCACGTCCGCTTCGCCAATATTTTATTCTATTTTATTTTAAATTACACGGACAAAAACTTATCTACATATATATATATATATATATATATATATATATATATATATATATATATATATATATATAAACTTAGGGAACTGTTTGGAATAGCAAAAACTGAATTTTTCATAATCTTTTAGGTTAATGAAACACATGTCTGTTAAATTATATTTCAAAATAAGATATGTGGGCTAACCACTCTTGCAATTCACATTGGTGTTAAAAAATCTAAGGGTATTCAATATAAAATATATAGTAATTGTAATTTTGATATTTAATTTAAAAAAAATGAATTTTTATTACTTTAGACAAGTAATATCCCTGAGAACATGCAATATTTGTATAAATCGATTAAAAATTTTTTCTAGATGTATTTAACTTAACCAATAGACATTTTTTAGCTTTTACCAGGTTGTCAGTACGGGTTATCACTAATGGTCTCGCGACCAAATGCGAAAACGCATTTTTGTAAATTGATAACCTTAAATTTGTGTTCAAAATAAGATGTGTTTTTGGTGGTGCTTTTTGTTTCTTATTTTAAATATTACTAAAAATACAAAAAACCGATAGTGACATGACAACCAATCCGTTACCTTGTTAACGCCAAAAAAATGTCTAATAATATTAAAGATAGACTTTTTTGGAGTTTACCAAGTAACGGATTGGTTATGGAATTCATTACCAACCCAATTTTTGTGATGCGGTAAGGAAACCCAGCAACATTACTTTGGCTACCGGGTTACAATTATTGTTACCCAGTTTCAGACTTTGGTCACGATAGTGGTTAAGATGAATTATAACCTTAAAATTTATTGTTTTGGTATTCTTTTATTTTATAGATGAAAATTTCTTTTCTTTTATCATGGTTCCTGATGAACTTCATCCAGCAAAGGTAAAGTGATCCATATCCAATAATAGTAAACAAGTAGTGTTATCTGTTCATTCATCATTTGTTACCTTGTGAAAAAATATTGCTGCCATGTCAACAATGCTCTCTTGTATTTTTAGTGATATTTAAAATAAGAAACAAAAAGCACCTCCAAAATTCATCGAAAAACACATGTAACTTCGAACAGAAATTTAAGGTTACATTAAATTTATCAATTTAAAAAAATGCGTTTTCGCCTTTGGTCACGAGACCGTTATGCAGATCATGAAAAAGTTACCATTCTATGTCACAGACATAACTCGTAACCCATCAACTGGTAAACACAAAAAAATGCCTAATATAGGTGAAAGAAAATGGACTTACCAATTTGTAAATTGGCTTTTTTGCCACAGTAAACAAATTGCCCAGTATACATTCCTTCTGGAGATATGAAGAGTTCTTTACGAGTCTTAAATTTGTATGGATCACGGAAGTGTACAACTGCTAATGGAGCTCCTCTACCAGGGTCATGAATGATGTCTTTGACAACACCTTTGATGTACCCATGTCTTTCAGAGAAATCCAAATAACGTAATTTTGGGGCCCCTTTCCTTTTTTTTGTGTGAGATTTGAATACCGATCCGGCACCCTTTCTCTGAGCTCGTATGACACGACCCATTTTATGTATCTAAAAAATCAAAAACTATATTAGAAATTATAATAAATACTTACGGAATATGTTAGATTATATTTAAATGTAACAACAAATGAAATAAGAAAGCAAGATGTTCATAATTTTAACAGATTAATTGAGATTATCAAAAAACACATACCAGCCAAAGCTTGAATACAAAATGAAGGAACGTCAAGCGTCAAAAAATCTATCGTCAAAAAGTCAATGAGTAGCCATTCGAGTATCGGACACAAAAGTAAAAGAATATTTATCCGGTAAGGGATGTTTGTTTTATATTTTTTTAGCTGGTAACTCAATGGAGATACAACAGCGAATTTTGGGTGGTGTTCAACATTCTACGAGCAAGCTTGGAATTTTATTTCTATTCGTTTTATTAGAGCACTTTAGTTTTTTTCCATTTTATTTTCGTGCTTCAAGGAAATAAGAATAATCCAATTTAACCTTTTCCTGGTTTATTCGTGTATCCAAGTTTTGTATCGCAGTATTTTGATCATGCTACGATAAATATAATTTACAACATATAAATGAATGTGGTAATTGTATTTTTTAAAAACATGTAGTTATGAGGAAGTTGGACTGAAATCAAAAATAACTAGTGAGAACTGTTAAGTTCATCCATTTCGGAATACATAAATTGGAAGATACTGCTTTGATTCTACATATAAAAGAAAATATGGGGTTAAATTAGAACCTGGTTAGCGCGTTTTGTATATATGTCGATAATGCACATTTCTCTCAATTATTCTTAATAATTAGGTAATAAGATATTTAAAAAAAAACAACGTATTAGGTTACTTGTGATTAAAAGAAAGAAATTCAAATTTTTTCTCGAATTTTAATAAATTTGTAAATCACAAATATTCTTAAATCCTGTTACTTTCGAGCATACACTCCTATTACTGAATATTGCAGGGATCGGATTGGTAATTGTTATTTATCCGATCATCAGGTCCTATTCCACAGTTTCCCTCCTTCACTGACATTTACATAACCTTACTTTTGACAATTTGTCCACACAGATCATTTCAGTTCCAAATTAGTGTTTTTGGTACCTTTGTTCTAGATAGATTGTTTGTAGAATATGTAATCGTGATAACTGTTTATTCCATGTATTAAATGTCAAAATTTTTATTTATGAAGTCATGAACAGTGCTTCCTTACCGTTAGTACAATGGAATGTGGAAGATACAAAATGTTATTTAGAAAAACAGGGACTCGAAAAAGAAAGTATAGACGTACTTTGCAATGATAACAAAATAGATGGTAAATGTCTTCTAGCTTTAAATGATACTGATTTTACATTACATCCACTTAGTCTATTAACTCTTAGGGATCGCAAACTTTTTTATATAACATGCAAATCACTTCAGAGGGATAATCAAGAATCCCTTTTTGAATTAGGATTACTAGATAACCCAGGATCTAGCTTATATAGTAATCACCAGTGTAAGTCTGATAGTGAATATGGAGATTTAGAACATATTTCACCAACTGTTTCTGAAGAAGGAGGATCAAGATTACCTCCAGAAAAAACCAAAGCTTTTGTTAGTTTTTGCTATGTAGTGGCTGTGACATGGATTACTGCTTTTGTAATGGTAATTGTACATGACCGAGTACCTGATATGAAGAAATATCCTCCTCTTCCAGATATTTTTCTAGATAATGTCCCGCATATTCCATGGGCTTTTGATATGTGTGAAGTGACTGGAACTTTATTGTTTACTATGTGGTTAATTGTATTGTTATTCCATAAACATAGGTAAGTAATTATATTTTCTTTTGTTATATTAAATAATCTGTATTGAAATAAAGAAATAAATATTAACAGATTCATCCTCTTATAATATTCACCCTTTCTATCTAGATAGGCATGTGACAATAGGAAAAGAATTGTCACAGAATGTATTTTACACATACTAGTAAAATCACTCATCTCACAGGTCATGTTAAAAGTTAAGGAAATAATGTAAGAAAGTTGCAAAGCAATTTTTTAAAATTTTATATTATGTTTTTTTTTTTGCAAAGGTTTCAAACCTTGCTTTGTAGATAGGAATTATAATATAGTCAAAGCTGCTTTAGCATTATGTTACCATTGCAGTTGAGTTATACTTGCAGAATTTGAGGGGCTTTCTGTTTTAAAGTTATCATTATAAATATTTAAACTTTCAAGTATTGTTTAGCTCTATGAAATTAAATATTTAAAGTCTTAATATTGGTCATTATTAAATTAAACAATTACTAGTGGGAAAAATTGATATGTTTTTGGAAGTTTTTTGTATTTTATGGTACTGGTTGTTTTACTTCTATTTAATAACTAATTATTGATAATGACTAGAACATATTCGGGATTTTACAGGAATTTTAAAGATTTTTTTGCTTTTCTGGATTATTTGTGGTTTTTAAAATGTTTATAATTTTTATGAATGTTTGGAATTTTGTTGGGAATTTTATATATTTCATAAGTGTATAAAATGAAGGGAATCTAAGGAATTTTTTTGGGTTTTCCATAATTTATTAAGATTTTTTGAAATTTTTTTGGACTATGGACTTCTGAATTTTAGGATTTTGAATCTAAAAAATTTTGGGGATATTGACTTTTCAGTGTAGCCTCTAAAGTTTGAAAACCTAATTGGCCTTTTTCTACACTTAAGTATTTATGAATATGTGAAATTATGAAAAATTTAAAATTTAATAAGTGAAAAATATTAAGTTAACTTAATTTTTAGACTTTTAATATTAATAAAAAGGCCTGACATTGATTACCCTGTTTAGGTTTATTCTTTTACCCCTTAATGCTTCTAGTAATTTAAATTTAAAGTTTTTTAAAATCTTTGACATATTTAAAAATCTGTTTTGCAATTTTTAAAAAGTATGACATTGTGTCATTCTTATTTTCTTACATAAATTTAAAATTTCAGCTCTTTTGGATCACCACAGTTTGATTCGGATGAAGAAAGTAAATTTACTCTTTATTTAATTAATAATTAAGCGGCTAGTTTACATTGTTTTTAAGTAAATAAACATTAGTTTTGAGAAAATACCACATTTTCCTTTGGGTTTATTTTTGTTTTCAATATTAGCATAAAGTGACAACCATAACCACTAGTGGGTTAATTAATGTGATTTTTGATGTGGGCTGATTTTTAACTTATTCTTTTCCAGTTTTATGAGGAATACTCTAATGAGAGTGTGCTGTCCATGAGTAAATTTGTTTTACAATTTCTATAGCGCAGGGTTAAAAACTGATGGGTAACCAGCCTATTTAAATTATGATTTTTTTGTTGAAAATTAAATTAGTGTGTTATTCGCGATTGCATATTGTTTTAATTTAAATTTCATTTTATAAAGTTCAACAAATCCTTTTAAGTGGTTTTATCATCACTTTGAATCATTTTAAATAAAATGTATAATTATTAGATCCCTTTTTAAAGATGACAGAGCAAAGTACTGACCTTGTAGGTATTTATTTCAATTCAAAACTTAGGCTTAAGGAAATGTTTTAAATGGTACAGTTTACCTTCAAGCCTAAGGGCTATTCTTTTGAGTCATTATCACTTTCACTTCTATCACTTGAAGTAATCATGATCACTTCAGCCCAATAACAAGTAAATGCATATTCAAAAGAACATGAAGTTATCAGTTTCACTTTGTTCACTTTGATCAATTGATAATGACTCAAAAGAATATAGCCCTAGTTAAAAAAAACAATAATAACTTCAAGTACAGTTAAATAAAATTTGGGTTTTGTTTAAAAAATCAAAAATAAATTAAATAAAAGAAAACGAAAATATTTTTTTAAAAAACCTTTCCTTAAACTATGTTGTTTACTTTACTATCTCTGCTAGAGATTTTTGATTTGACTCTAAAATAAAAAATATATTGAGGGATATTTTTTACTACTGTAAACTAAAATCAAGATGTGAGCAAGTATTCTATAAAAATTATTGTGAAAAATATTGTCAAAGTAATGATTGGTTATTTCTGTTGTATCTGAAGTACTGCATAAGTTTATCTCTGTCTCAAAAGCGATAAATGAAGCATCAAAATTGTGCATACAGAATTGAGTTTCCCATTATAACTGCGCCATTGCGAAAGAAAAAGAAAAATGTTTTTGTTTGCTCTGAAGAGGAGGAATGACTGTGTTTGGATGGGTGATAAAACCTCTATAACAAACCAATAATATGCTTAATAAATAATAAAAACTAATGATGGAAGAGCATAATTAGGGAAACCTCATACTTCAGAAAATGAGAGTAGAGAAACAATTTTCTTGAAATGTTATGTTGAAAATTTAGTTAACATTTATCTTTATATTTTTTCTTCTTATATCTTGTATTGTTCTGTTTTAAGAATATATTTGATATGTTGTTATTTTTTAGAATGAAAATTTTGTTTTTTTGGATTAAATTAAATTACTCAAAAAATTAATTTATTTATATAAAAATAAATACTTTATAGATTAAAATCCAATTAAAAAGTACTCTCTTAAATTCTTTGTTTTTCAGCATTTAAAATTTTAATTAAAATTTAGAGTTGCAAGTCTCTCTTGAAAGCTCTTTAAATCAATGTTATTAAATATATCAAAGTCAAGTTGTACATGTTAATACATTTGAATCTTTTACAAACAAAAGATTTCCAACACTGTTACATTATAGGTGGTCACTTTAAAGTTGTGGGATTGTGGATATTCTACAAAGTTAGTGATGTTGCTGACAACTTCTAAAAAATACTAAATCAGCAATTTGTCTCCATATCTGTATTATCAAATGGAATTGTTAACGTTGCTTGATTATCAGGTTTCCAAGATTTCTTCAGCTGCTAGAGAATTTATTACCTGTATATTTTTCCATATTGTTAAACCAGTATCCTTCAAGATTTTTTAATTTGGTTTTTAATAAGCATAAAAAATAAATATTGTAAATATAATTAAATTGGTATAGCTCTATCTAGTCATACTTAAATTATTTAGTATTAAGTTTGCGATAATTATTAATTAATGATTATTTCTTAAGGGCGGGTGTGCAGTAAGAAAAACCATTGATTCCATAGGATCACAGGTACAAAAATGTCTATTAATTGATCAACTCAAGGGGGCTTCAGAAATTCATAAATACAAAAGATCTATAGGGCCTCAATCCTTTAATTTCAATTCTTTTAGAGTTGGTAGTTCATTTCCTATAGTAAATGCGGACGGTTTTTTTTTTGGGTGGCTGAAGCTGTTAAGAAGAACCTGACTTATTTTTCAAATTTTGTTTTAACTAAGATATCAATCCTTGGTGTCTAGTTTTCATTGTTACATGTTCTAGTTTTCTTATGTTGCTTTGTACTGTACCGAGGTTTTAGGTAGTGGAACGATTATTTATATTAATTAAATTAATTTTTCCATTGTGTGTTAAGTGGTGATTCATAGTATTGAACTTTTCACGGTCCGATAACGCTAATCAAGTTTGAATGTTATACAGTGGCGGTTCGTGACTGTTTAGACAAGTCGTGCTAATATGTAAGACAAAAAGGAGACTATTATAAAAAACAACAATTCCCGGTAATTATTCGGAACAGTGGAAACACCGAACTTTTCGCTAATTTTTTGCATATCCTCTACTTCGCGGTCATAGAACATGAATCTGATTTTTTTTAGTGGTCGGTTCTCCCTAGTTTTTCTAAAAAAAAAAAAAAAATTTCACTTTCACACCGTATTTTGCTATTTCCACTAAAACACAATTGCACATTTTGGAATATAACACATTATGAATAAAGCGGTACCAAATATTTTGTTAACGTAAGCAGAAAACACTAAAAATCAAGCCGAAAGAAAACGTGAAGGACTTTGAATGTGACATTTATGCATTGTTGCCGGATTTCAAAGGGCCATCAAATTGCACTTGTTCTAATAACAGTTTAATAACTTACTCCACTTATTTGCTCTTCTTGCCCCAAAAGTGAATATTATAAGGCGTGGGATGGCTTTTGAAAAGAGAATAACAGAATTAAAATATCTATGACGTCACAGAATGGTAACAGCATTATAAAATTTGCTTAGTGTTACTGAAATTTCCCAGGTAAAAAGATATGTTCCATGTATTTGTTAAATTCATTGAAGAGATCTATCTTCCCTCAAACAATATGTATTACGTTTATACAGTGTAAACAAAAGAATATGAACGGCGACATAAAAAAACTGATATCACCTGTTACCCGGAATCCAATTCTGTAAGCATATTTCTTCACATTGCCTTTCCTTATTCTCTCAAGAGAGTGACAAACTTATGCTTTAGGACAAACTCAACAAAGAGCACATCTTACTTTTATAGAATTCCTGCTTAGGTAACAAGTGTGTTTTTTATTCGATTTATTTAATACCATTTCAGTCATTTAGCCCTTTAACCATGGCTGTATAGTTCCATCTTTCTTGCTCACATAGAAGCCCCGTTAAATCTTCGTCTTTCCGCTGTGCCGTATCAATAAATGGCTTTTATATTATGTTTTGGACTATAGAAAATCTGTGCATATCAAGTCGCTGCTTTGTTGCGAAATGTCTAAATAATTATTAAAGGAAAGGAATAAGTTGCGAAAAAGCTTAAAAATGTTTTTGGAAAAAATATTGGAGTGCCATAGTATGCTTCGAGCCGACACTGTTCCATAGTATGACTGTATTTATCAAAAGAAAATAAAAACATTTTATTTTAAATAAACTTTACTGTTGAACTTTGAAACCCAGTTTTTTAAAAATGACTAATAGCTTATGAGAAGGTCCAATCGCTGGAGATGTTAAATAAAAACTATTAGAACATAACGAAAATAATTTTTTTTATAAATAGTTTAAGTCGTAATTTAGACTATCGCGGAATTTTAATTAACTTTACCGTGTAAATTTTTGAGAATTCAATTCCAAAAATATAAAAATTTGTACAGAGTCTTATGAGAAATCCTGATCTTGGCATTTTTCTTCCATCATTGGTCGATTAATAAAGATATTAAGAGTGAGAAGTTACTAAGTTGACTATGTACAAAATCACATCCCCAATTTAGGAATTTGGGGTTGTAAAGTTGAGGTGTTTTTGTGTCATATTAATCGTTGAAAAATTTTTGTCAGTCTTGATGTTAGCCTTACAAGTGAACTCTTCCCAAACAGCACAAATACGTCTTAAAGACGTCCATAAAACGTTTGATCTCAACATTCAGGACGTCTTATGGATGTCCATAAAAGACGAATGACGTCCATAACACGTTGTATAGACGTCTTATGTTACAAAAGGTAACGTCTTTAAGACATTTGCTTACAACGTCTTATGGACGTCCCTTCCCAACATTAAAACAACATATTCCACCAATAAAATTATTTATATTAAAAAGGGTCCCTTCAATTTTTTTGTTTGTCTTGTTTACAAAGTCAAACT
The DNA here is from genome assembly GCA_034092305.1 of Diaprepes abbreviatus. Classification (NCBI taxonomy): domain Eukaryota; kingdom Metazoa; phylum Arthropoda; class Insecta; order Coleoptera; family Curculionidae; genus Diaprepes; species Diaprepes abbreviatus. Next base: position 1,010,718 of record JASJET010000015.1, on the reverse strand, counting down.
GTAATTATTCCAAAGCCCAAGAAATAACTTTAATTAAGAAAAAATCAAGAGCAAAATATACACTACCATTTTAAATAACTACAAGTTCCGCATGAATAATTTGCTTTAAAAAATATCTTCAACATAATCTCTTTATACAAAAAAATACATAACTTAAGCATAATCTAAACTTTTTCTAATTTGAAATTTAAGAAGTGAGGTAGAAAAGCAAATATTTTCAGAACTACTACTGTTCGAACTATAAGTGAACTTATCAAATTTAAGCCTTAGTTTATCCCTTCGATATAATAACTCTAAAAGGTAGACTATCAACAAAATAAAAGTTTATTGAAATAAAAAGTACACAAATCTTTAACTAGTTTTAAAAACAAGAATTGTTATCTAGTCGAATAACAAATCTGGTCTGATGCCCTTTTCAGCCATGTTTGGATTGAAATTTCCTCATTCTTCCGACTTTTTGCCAGTCCTGTTGTCTCTGTAGATCCTAATAACAAACTGATTTTAATTTTATAGGATAAAGTTTATCATTTGTGGGAGTAATTTTTTTGATATTTTTGCGAATTTTTATAATTGTCCTCTAATATAGAATCGTGACTTATGCTATTTCAAGGTTAATATGTATAATGAAAGACAGAACTTACTCATAAGAAGTCTCGCCAAGTTGGAATCGTAGAACTTTTTCTTTCCTTTTCGTACTAATCAACTGTACATGGTAATTTTACAAGCTCGATTTACAAAGTCATAAATGCTCCCTACTCCCAGTTTTGAAATTTCTAAATCCTTAAACAAAATTACTTCTTGTAATTAACAAAACTCTATTTTCTATGTTCTTTAAATATAAACCAATCATCAGGAACAAAATAAATCTTACAGGTTTCATTAGTGGAGCACTCCATAAACAAACATTTCGCCTTCCACTTCATTAGTAATATTTCTTGTAATATTTAGGATCGGGTCTGGATGAGCTGTGCAAACCTTTTTCGCACAGATAATATTTTTGAAGATTTCATTTCATAATTCTAATAACATAGTTACTACCAAAATATAAGCGGTAAAGCATTCGGGAATTTCCTGTAACACAACCTATAAATAACGTTACTGTTTTTCCTAAGTACATATGATTCTCGATCTTACCATAAGTATTACATAAACACGAATAAAAAAGATTTTCTGAGGCACATAGATAAATCAACTATTTTAATTAAATTCTTTCAAAAGCTAAATTTTCACAGTCGGCACCCCAACAACATTAAAAATGAATAACGACATGACGAAACCCAAATACAAAACTGAAAAATGACAGTTGACAGAAACAAAAGGCGGGTTTTTTAAAGTTATAGTTTCGCTGGCCTCATATTGTTATTGTTATCGGTACCTCAAACAGTCTGTGACAAAAAGCACCAAACTATTGATAAAAAAGATCACGCAAAAGTTCCATTAACCAAGGTCTTAGTGAGGCTACTAAAAATTTGTCGTTCAATCAAATATTTTAACCTCAACTTGTATTCAGCTGAGCTCTGTGCGGCTTTGCAAACTTATTACCCAACTGCGACAAAATCCATAGGGAAGGAAATGCTTTTTAGTTTTTATCAACTAAATTATACACAACTGTATTTATTTTCATATAAAATGTAGTATGTAGACTTTTAAAAGATATCTTAAAGACGTTGTATATAGACGTCTTATGGACGTCTTTAAAACAACGTCTATAAGACGCCTTATTTATGTCTTAAGACGTTCAGACATAATCTGGATATAAAAATGACGTCTATAAGACGTCTAGTGCTGTGTGGGTTTGATTCTGATCATACGTAAGAATTTAATTTTAATTAACTTAACGGATATGACTATTATTTTTTTTTACTAATAATAGTATCGATTGCATATACATTTTTTTTGTCGGTCTCTTCGACCCTCAAATTTCTTGCCTTATAATTTAAAAACCACTAAATTAATATTTAAAAAACTTTCTTCAAGTATAATTTTTTTATTTTTACGGTGATTGTAAAAAAATGAAAGTTAAACCAATCCTTTTACGGTTACTATAAATTTAATACGGTTATGGTATTTGCAAGTAAACTACGTTTTTACTTATTTAGTCACTTACTGATTTTGCTTGGAAAAAGGCAACATTAGTTCCGTTTCGGCAGGTGGACATCTTTCGAATACTAATGAGCTTGAAATTTGGTATGGAGGTATGACCTAGGGTACAAACAAAAGAAGAAAAACTGTTCATCTATAGATTATGGGATGTGACTTTGTGCGGCATATCAATTTTAAAAATGTCCTATTTAATGTTATTGTTCCATGAAAATAATATTTAACGCCCTAGCAAGAATATAATTGATCTTTAAAATCATGGCTGGAAAGAGGATTAAATTGCAATTTTTTAAAGTTTGTTAAATTACACTGGACAACAGTCAAAATATATCTAAAATAAAATCGAGCAAATCTTACCATTTTTGGTGTGTTAAAACCGAAACTAAACTTATCTTTTTAATATTAGTTTAAGTTTTAGAGATACGTCATGTCACGTCTCCCTAGATATTAACAATATAACCGCAAGAATGCATGTGGTATATTTGTATTGTTATAACGATAGAGGGGTGCGACGTTGCTAGATATACGTTTTTCCCGAGTTAAAGAAATTTTGTACAACTTGGCAACACCGCATGAGGGTTTTCCAGGGATGACCCCCCAGCGGCTTAAAATAAGGGAGATAGCCATTTAAACCCATGTAAATCGACTTTTATGTCTGCTTTGTACTGAACAGCCCCTGCATACAAACAAATGACGAACGCCACTATTGTGAATATTATGGAATTGAATAGAAAATTCTCGAATATTCTTTAAAAACGTAGAAGCCGTATTGGGATACAAAAGCAGCTACAAAGCGGAGGGGTTAGTCAGTCGAAGTTAGTGAGTCGAATTGAATAGTTGGGATTGTAAGATGTCTCGAAAGTGTATTATGTTTGTGGTGAGGTGACTTTTGGGTCTCAGAAGCGGTCTATTATCCCATTGATAAAAAAAGGCGTCTCAGATTTATTTCGGTTGCAATATTGGGGATCCAGACAAACTGGGTGCCACATATCTGCTGTAATGCACGTACTTCAAGTCTGAGAAACTGGATAAATAGAAAAAAAAATCATCTATGCGGTTTGCTGTCCCAATGATCTGGAGAGAGACTTCAAATCATATTAATGATCGCTATTTCTGCATCATACTTCGTGTTGGGCAAGACACAGATATATCTAAAAGAAAAAGTCGGTTTTCAACTATCCAAATATAGCATCTGTCATGAGACCTGTTCCTCATAATAACGAACGGCCTATTCCAGAACCTCCAAAAACATTTACTTACGAATCAAGAGATCCTGATTTCACACCCTGCACGTTATACCTCCACTCGCACAAAATAACCCAATTAGAATCAAATGATCTTGTGAGAGACCTCAAACTTCCAAAAAGTAAAGCAGAGTTACTAACTAGAATCAAGATTGCAGCAGTGGAAGTTATTTCAGTGTGTTTTTCGTAAACGCCATAAAAGCCTAGCACCATTTTTTAACATGGAAAAGAACTTGGTTTTTTGCAATAACATTAGCGGTTTATTGGCAGATTTAAATATAAACTACAAGCTAGAGGAATGGAGATTGTTTATAGAGAGTTCAGCATTGATTTTAAAAGCGTTACTTATGCATATGAGAAATATTTTACCGTCTATTCCTGTCCGATATGCAGTTCACATGAAAGAATCATATGACAATGTGAAGTACTTATTAACAAGTATAAAACCACCAATGGTAGGTCTGTGGCGACTTAAAGGTGATTGTACTCTTACTTGGGTTGCAGTTAGGCTACACCAAGTTTTGCGGTTTTTTTGTGTGAATGGGACAGTCGGGCGAAGGCATTTCATTACAAGAGAAAAGACTAGTCCGTTCGACAATCATTGGAGCCAGGTGAAAAGGATGTACAACAACAACATATGCCATTGGTAGACCCCAAAAAGATTTTGCTGCCACCACTGGATATCTAATTGGGCCTAATGTAAACTTTGTTAAGACACAGAATACAGATGGGCCAGCTTTTCAGTACCTGCGCACCCAAGGCTAAGTGAAGCAAAAATTACAGAAAGTATTTTTGTTGGGCCACAGATTCGAAATATTCTGAAAGACAAACATTTTGACAGCACTCTACCAGATATTGAAAGAAATGCTTGGAATGACCTTCGCCTCGTGGTCACTAATTTCTTCGGAAATAAAAAAGCTGACAATTACTTTACTCTTGTTGAAAATATGCTGTAATCAGAGCCAAAAATGGTTTGCAATTGGTCTCTAAAGATCCATTTCCTAAACTCACATCTGGACTTTTTTACTGATAACTGGGGAGCTGTAAGTGATGAGCACGGCGAACTCTTCCATCAGGATATATCATCGATGGAGAAAAGGTACCAGGGAAAGTGGAATGTTTCTATGCATGCCGACTCCTGTTGAACTCTTGTTAGAGATGCTCCAGAAACAATTCACAAAAGAAAAGCAAAAATACAGGATATTTAGTGTCTCTACAAGTGTAAAAATATGTATTTTTTATTATTTTGTTAAATATAAAATAAAAAAAATTGTTCTTGAAAATTGCAACGAAGTTTTTAATTTCATTGTAATTTTTGTGTTCAGCGCCCCAAAAATTAACAAAAAAATGCACTTTTCATACAAGACACAATAAATAAACTAAAATTTGTTGCGTAGTGATACTTTATATCTCAGGCGAATTAGATATCGAGGTTGATGAATGTTGTGGTTGGAGATAATTTTACTTTTGTAATTTGTCAAAATGACTCCAGAAAGGTGAGCTCGAAGCGTGAAAAATTATTAACTGAAAAAGTGTCAAAAATAGACGATTTTCTTACCTTTTCTCCATTATATCTCCGTAAATACCAATCCTAGAGAAAAATGTTATATAACTCAATTTGTTCGTCGAAAAATTATCTTTCAATCTATCTTTGAAATACGCAAATTTACATTGTAAAATGGAAAAATATGCGAAAAACAAAGGGGAAAAGGCATTTTTTTAAGTGAATGGCAAACAACTTAAACTTAGCCAATGTTTTCGTGACATTTGAGTACATTAAATTTAGCATTTCAACAAATAAATCCCTTAGGAACTTTTACTCCAGTTTAATTATATATTGTGGTTGCAAAGTTAGCACAAAAAGTTGAAAAAATGATTTTTTTCAGGTGAGTGATTGAAAGTTTTAAACTCAGTAAATGTTATTGGCCTTTGGACACGCAAAATTTCACTTTTTAACAAATAAATCCCCTTTTGTCCGGTCTAGAGCGGTTAGGAAAATAGTTGTTGCAAAATTATTTGTTAATCCAGCTCGGTGCGCGAATAGAGAGTTTCAACAATTGTTGAAAATATGTTTAATAATGATTTCTTGATGGTGCTGATTTTTTCACAGATACTAGATGTCACTAGCTTTGAAAGCTTTTTTGTTTTTTTAAGATTGAACAATTAGGAGAGCCAAGGGCATTTAAAAAAACAAGTTTTTTTTGCTTATAAACAAATTGAATATATTGGTTATTTTTCATAGAAATTTTATAAACAAATGTATAGCTGAAAGTGCTCGGGAAGATTTTTCTTCTTCGGTTCCGATAAGATCAATAGTTTCAGAGATATAATACTTTAGAGTGAAAGCTTGTTTGCTGCTAAACGATGCAACATGTTGGGACCATTTTTTAACCATTCGATTGGTTTTTTCAGGTACTTTATTGATATAAAGTTATATATTTGACGTATGCATCGGCTTCATTGTTACAAACGGGTTAGAAGTTTCTAAAAATACTCGAAAATTAAAGCGAGAGAGCTAGAATGTGGTAGTGGGGGTAACGGGCGGCGGGACACCGACTTTTTTACCCTGAAACGTGCAACTTGTATATTTATCGAGATACATACTGTTTTATATTCATTGTAAAGGGTGTTTTTTATAGAGGTATACAACTTTTAAATGGAATAAAACAAAGATGAATTTTTTAAATTGACATGAAATTTACTTTATTCGAAAGATAACCTTCTGGCATTATAATTTAAATTTGACTTCTGACATATGACCGCCACGGCTGGCTCGGACGTAGTCTAATCTGGAGGTCCAATTTTATATGACTTTTTCCAACGTATATCGGCAATAACGCGGCGAATGTTGTCCTCCAAGTGATCAATCGTTTCGGGCTTATCGGCGTAGACTAGCGACTTCACATATCCCCACAGAAAATAGTCTAGCGGCGTTAAGTCGCACGATCTTGGAGGCCAATTCACGGGTCCGAAACGTGAAACTATGGGGTTACAAACGTTTCCTTCAATAAATCAATTATGGCATGAGCTGTGTGACATGTTGCGCCGTCTTGTTGAAACCACAGCTCCTGCACATCATGGTTGTTCAATTGATGAACGAAAAAGTCAGTAATCATGGCTCTATAGCGGTCACCATTGACTGTAACGTTCTGACCAGCATCGTTTTTAAAGAAGTACGGACCAATGATTCCACCAGCCCATAAAGCACACCAAACAGTCAGTTTTTCTGGATGTAACGGTGTCTCAACATACACTTGGGGATTATCATCACTCCAAATACGGCAGTTTTGTTTATTGACGTATCAATTCAAACAAAAGTGAGCTTCATCGCTAAACAAAATTCGCTTATGAAAATCGGGATCAACGGCAATCTTGTTTTGGGCCCATTCACCGAATCTACGCCTTGCTAGGTGATCGTGTGACTTCAATTCTTGCACGAGTTGGATTTTGTAAGCACGCAAACCAAGATCTTTCCGCAAAATCTTCCATAAAGTGAATGGATACATATCCAATTCCTGTGCACGATGGCGGATAGACTGATTCGGGTCTTCCTCTACGCTACGCCCTACAGCAGCAATGACTTCTTCAGTACGCACTGTACGACGTCTCTGTGAATGCGTATTATCATTTAGAGTAAACGTGGTGCGAAAACGTTCCATAGTTAATCGAATTAATTGCTCTGATGGACGATTATGTTGACCGTAAAATGGACGTAGCGCGCGATACGTATTTCGAACAGAACCATGATTTTCAAAATAAATTTGCACAATTTGGAAGCGTTGTTCAGTCGTCAGTCTATTCATGTTGAAATGCCAAACCAAACTAAACAGAAATCACTTGAAAGCTGACAAAATGGCCGCCAGTTAAAAAAGTGTTGCCAACTTAAAGTTCTATACCTCTATAAAAAACACCCTTTACTTTTATTGTATAATTAATATGAGCATATGTATTTTTCGCGTAACGTGTTAACATTTGATTACATTTTACTTTTATATTATATGTAAAAATCTTATTTATCCGGAGATATAACGAAAAAAAAAAACAAAAAATACTTCAAAACTGGGAGATTTTGCAATAAATTATTTTCCTTGCTTCGAGCTCACCTTTCCAGACTGGCACAAGGGTGAATTTTGATCCCTGGCACCTTTCCGGACTGATTTATTCAGAAAATAAAGTTACGTGCAAATTTTACACATTTGAATACTTTTGAGCCTAATTTGACCGGATTGTTTATCGTTAAGCTATTTTTGTGACTAAACCATACAAGACGAAAGGTCATAGTTTGACTTTAAAATGTTATATATATATCTCGTAAGCTATTGATCGGGTTGGGATGATTGGTTGGTTAAGCAGAATGCCGACTGAGCTATTACTTTTCGCAGTTTAAGCCCGTGTTAGATAAATTGCGTTTAAGTTTCAATAAATATTATTATTGATTTAAACTTGAATGTGTTTTTTACAGTAAACATATTTATATTATGCGTAACATCCAAGTTTCATAGGGTGAACAAAATAAATATTATTCTACCGAAACAATAAAACTTCGTAAAAGTTGAAACAACAACAATTATTAATAATTGTGGATAACTGAACAAAGTTCTTTTTTATCAATTGATTAATCTATTAAAAGAATTGATATCTGTAATAGAAAGCCAACTTCAGTCCCAGTGCCAGAATAAAAATTGAAAAAATATAAAGAGATTAACCAATTTTGTACGCAGTTCATTAGTTCCATTCTTTATCGGGACAACAATTTAAAAAAAAACATAGCAAGTACATATAATCTAATCTTGACAAAAAATAAACAAATAAAACAATAAATTATGACTTAAGTTTAAATTCTGGAAAATATTTTTTTTTGTTGTCACAAATATTATACCCTCATTTTGTAACTAAATCTTTATGACGTACTCAGCTTTTGTGAAAACTACGCACGATATATTTTTGTACAATAAATCAAGATGAGTACGCATTTTAAAACGCACGTTTCTGAAATGCAGAAATATAAAGGAAAATTTGTAGATTTATAATATACAGGATGTCAACTTGAAAACTTTCCACTCTTAGTATCTCTCTTCCAGTAAATAATTTTAAAAATTAAAAAGACACGGCAATATTTTTTTCAGGAAGGCACTTTTAAAGAATATTTGCAGCCTTTGTGGTTCAATCCAAGGGGGTGATGGTAGATGTTACCCTTAAAATCTTAAATAGGAAGGGGTGTTAAGTGGCACATCATGTTAAAGCTCGTTTAATTCTCTTTCCAATAAGACCCTTATTTATTATTTTTTGGACAGTACTTTCAAAGAAATGGCGTTCCATAACAGACGTAATTAGAACTTATTTGTACTGCAATTTATTGTTTTTAGTATTAATTATTTAAAATCTACTTATTTAGTTGATTTACTTTTTTTTTCGTATAATAAGTTTTTACTATTCTTTGATTGTTCTTTTTCGGCCTTTATTTATCCACTCCTGGACATAGGTCTTTCTCAATCTTTTGAACATCTCCCTGTTTTGTAACTGATGAATTCATTTTTTACCTGCTACTCGTCTCTTTTGTGGTCGCACCACTCTTCTTTTTGCCTGCCTAGTGTTATAAAAATGACATCACCTGTAAACATCGCTTCTGATTTTTTTATGTCATCAACGTTATGACAACCTAAATATTTCTATTGGATAACCGCATGTATTTGGAAGCTTTTTTACCTCTTGAATAAGCGGTTTTTCTAGGAAAAAATATTTTCAGTTAGATGCATACACCAATTTGCTGTAGTAATAAAACAGTTTTTAAAATAAATTCGGAATATGTATTTTAAAAAGATTGAAAAAAGCTAACTAAAAAGAAAACATTAATTAAGCAAATGTGCAAAATAGCTTCCATTTTGACGAATTCGCTTTTTAACACTTTTTAAAAAATGAAATTGGACTTTATCTAATATCTTAGGATTATTAAAATAGTCCAGTCAAGTTAGCATCAAAAATAGGGGTAAGGTTACATTAATTCGCACCTTGCTAAAAATTGGCATGAATGTTGGGAACCCTATTATCCACATCAATCCGAAGTGTGGAAAAAAATTTATTCAAGGTCAAATGTTGCAAAAATCGGTTTTTTGAGTTTTCCAGCTAAACGGTAAGTTTTATAATAAAAATAGGTGAGACAAAAATTATTCATCATGCAATTATCTATAAAAATTGTTCATACACTTTTTTTCCTAAGAAGCACCATTTCGGAGATACAGCGATGCAAAATGTTGAAAAAGTTGTATTCTTCATAATATGCACACGTTTCCGCGCCACCCGTGAGTACATGGCGCGTTTTTTTTTACGTGGTTTCCCCGGTAGGCCTATTCCACGATCTATTGTGCTTCTGTTGAGTTAAAAAGCTATTGTATTAAATTGAAAATGGTACTATTGTAAATAACAAGAGCGGTGTAAGTAATGCGTAAATTGAGAAAATTATTCGTCTGATTGATACTCTTCTAATGGAACATAATCCATACTGTCTTGCTCTTCTTCTCCTTCTTCTTCTTCTTCTTCTTCTTCTTCTTCTTCTTCTTCTTCCTGCTGAGTACAAATAAATTGTTCAAAGAGCAATGCATCAGATGTCTCCTCGCCTATATCGTAAGAATCCTCTTCTACTGGCGATTCAACATTGGAGCACGATTGGCCTCGACAACTGATACATGCTAATGAACAAAACAAACCAACTTTTTTACAGCCACATTTAGCATTACACCCCGTTTTGCAATTGCAAAAAATTGAATTGAGGAGTTTTTCCGGTGCAGGAGGGAGTAAAGTCTGAATTGGTTCCAATATATTGTCAGTTAACTTCCAACCCCAGTCTTCTGGGTTTAGTTTATTACCAAGCCATACTTGAACTTGATAATATACTCGAAATAGATGTTGATGAGCAGAAGCAGAGGTTGGAGGAAGACAAGCTAATTGTACTTGTTTCTTTTTATACGTATTTTTTGCAAAAGATAAGTATCGAAACTTATCTAAGCACGTAATTTTTTTTGGAGCTCCGTAAATTGAAAGAAGAAAGCGAATTCCGTTGGTGATTACAGCTTGTGGAGTAGAGGTACTTTCTTTGAAAACATCAGCACAATCAACTAAATCTTGTCTCTCAAACAATTTCAAAACTGATCTTTTACCTCTCCTGAAAAATGCTGATGTCGTGTCGCAACCAGTTAGTGCATGTAGAAATAAGATATGATTTTGGCATTTTGAAAAAGCAGATAAACTCTTGGATGAATATATTTTTGATTGTTGTTGAGCCTTCCCAGGTTTTAAAAAATAAATAATTTTTTCAGTTGGCGTTCGAGCAGTAAGTAATACCAACAAATCAACATCTTCACCAACAAGAATAGTTGGATTTGTCGAGTTAAATTGTTCTATTGCTGTTTCAACTATCAGGACATCAGCATCATTATCAGCTTGCTTTACAGAGATATTTTCAGACGTAAATTTTTCTTTCAACATTGTAATGAACCGAGACTTGTTGTGTGTATTTGCGAGAAATTTCTGTTGGCTTGTGGTAACTGTCATAAATTCATCAAAAATGACGTCCGAAGATGAAGATGTTGTAGCTCGACGACGTTGTTCTGCAGCTTTAATATTTTTTGTACAATCAGCATAGCCATCAAATACTACAGTCACTCTATGGTCAAAATGTCTATGTACATACCGCACGTATTTATCTAAAATATGTTTAAATGTTTCTTCGTGATCCCACACTACACGGTGTAATAGATATCCTCCGTCGATTATGTACGTAGCATTTATGTCGTCAATATCTATGTTTACTGTTTCAAAACAATCGTAAATAGCTGACTTTTGTGATTTACGCATTCCAGCATCATCGAACAGTGACAACGGATACGGAGCCAATTCATATTCGAAATATTTCTCAATTTCATCTTCGAAAGCGCTAGTAATACTCATGCGTTGACAGATGTTGCTCAAGGCCGTACGGTCATATAAAATGAGGGACTGGGTTTTTTTTGGAGTTTATATTTTTAAAACTGTATAATATGTATGTATACGCTACGAAAATTAATATTTTTACTTATATTATCGTTCTGTAAAGTATATTACGGTAATTGACATGCATATTATGAAGAATACAACTTTTTCAACATTTTGCATCGCTGTATCTCCGAAATGGTGATTCTTAGGAAAAAAAGTGTATGGACAATTTTTATAGATAATTGCATGATGAATAATTTTTGTGTCACCTATTTTTATTATAAAACTTACCGTTTAGCTGGAAAACTCAAAAAACCGATTTTTGCAACATTTGACCTTGAATAAATTTTTTTCCACACTTCGGATTGATGTGGATAATTGACAAATTGTGTATAATAGGGTTCCCAACATTCATGCCAATTTTTAGCAAGGTGCGAATTAATGTAACCTTCAATGTCTATTTTGACCGGACTAAAAAGGTTAATTCTTCGCGGCTATTCACCGGAGTCTTGTATACTTCTGTTTTAAGAGCGCCCCATAAAAAGAAGTCACACATATTTAACTCGGAAAACGTGGTGGCCATCTTACTGGTGCCTCATTGCCTCTTCCAATCCACCGTTTGGGATATTGGTCAAGTAACTATTGCCGAACAGCAGTGGGTGAGGCGCCACCATGCATATACAATAGTTCTCGCCGAAGTAAAATAGGCAAATTTTGCTGAAGAACTGGTAATGTATTTGCAAAAAATTTTGATAAATATTTCGATTTATCCTGTCTGGAATCACAACAGGAACAATTTGATAGTGATCAATAATACTTGCCCAAACCTTATGTTAAAGTGATGCTGATGGTGTGCAATTTTAATGGCATAGGGATTTTCATCCGCATAAACTAGTTCGTTGGGCAGGTTGGTGACTCCAGATCTTGTAAATCACGCTTCGTCAGTAAACAAAATTTTTCTACCAAAATTTAAATCACGAATTCTTTTGTTTCGAATAAATTCACAAAATGTAAGGTGCATTAGGGGATGCATCGGCAAAAGTTCCTGAACCTTTGGGACGTTATATGGATGTTTTTTTTTTAATATTTATAAACTTTCGACAGTTGATCGAATACGACCCCTATCTTCAAATTTTTTCTCAAAGCCGCCCGTTTTTCGGAGATGATGCTTAGTATTGGCAATTGTTTGGTGGTTTGGTATTCGGCGGTTGCTTCTCGACAAAACTCCACGGAATCATCTAGCTTACGTCGTTTTGAGGTAGATGGAGATGGCTCGACGTTATTTGAGGTAATATTATTTCTAATTTATGTTAATTTTGATTCAAATGGTAATATATTGTTATTTGCCATAACAGCGTCAATTTGTCTTGTTTGAAATTTTCCAAATAACAAATCAATTTGAGGCATTATTTTGTAAAATAAGTTTAACCATGAAAGGAAACTCTTTTTTTTTGAGAATTTTGACATACCTTGATGATTGGTTCGTGGTACTAACATTTCTGCTATCTAAGATTTTTCCATTGTTTCTAGAATGCTGTCTTTGTATTCGAATATGATACCAACAACTCTAGAATTAAAATTCCATCTTGTTAGGGTCGAACGAGGTAGCATTTGTTAACAATTTGATCTAGTATTGCGGTTCTTTGAGGACTATTTCAAAAAAAAAGAACAAATCCCTTGTTAACTAGAAAAAATATACTAACATTTTTATTGGCGGACGAAGCGTTTAACATTATTAAATTTAATTGATATGTATAATAATGCACGTAAGCAGCATATTCATAGTTTTCTTTATAATTGCTTGCACTTCATTCGACGAGCCGCTTATGTTTTCTAGAAAATAAAAACGAATAAAAAAAGCGTTTCAATATTTGATTCTTTTCCAGACAGAGATTATCTTGATTGTCTTAATGAATTTAACAGTTATTTCCTAAACATTAGTTCTAATATAAATAATAATAATCAAATAAATTTATCGAAAATTAAACCATGTAAACATAGCATTTTCTTTGAGCCAAGAGTTGAGTATGATGTATTTAAGTCTATAATGTTGTTAAAAAATAAAAAATTAGTGGGCTATGATGAGCCCACGGTGTCTGCCCTTAAGAGTGCAGCGAAGATCATAGCAATTCCATTAACACATATAAAAACTTATCCTTTCAAAGTGGAGTATACCCTGGGGCGCTTAAGGAGGCTTGGATTAGACCCATGTACAAAAAAATGTTAGGGACCAATTTGATAACTACAAATCAATCTCGCTTCTCTCGAATGTAAACAAAATATTTTTGATGGTAATTTTTGATCGACTAGTGATATTTCTTGAGAGAAATGATGTTTTTGCAGAACAACAAAATGGTTTCCGTAAGGGCAAGTCTACCATGACTGCAGTCTATCTGGCCATACAGAATATCATTGGTTCTTTAAATGAGAACAAAATAACAGCAACTTTGTGTTCAAATCTGTCCAAGTCTTTTGACAGGGTGGATCATGAGGTGGTTTTGGAAAAAATAGAGCGGTGTGGTATTAGAGGTGTTGCTTTGAAGCTCATAGGGTCGTATCTGGCTCAAAGACAACAACGTGTAATTGGAAAAAGTGTGGGCGGGGTGCAGTTGATGTCTGACCCTTTATATATACGAGGAGGAGTACTCAGGGCTCGGTTTTGGTCCGCTTCTCTATATATTATATACAAACGATATAGTAAATGTCATCGATAGTGATATTGTGCTGTTTGCTGATGACACCTCAGTAATATGCAAGGCAGAGAATGTAAAGGAATGGGATGATTGTGTCCTGGGTGCTCTTGTGGGCTTGCACGAGTGGTTTGCTGCGAATGACTTGCTGCCGAATGTCTCGAAGACTAAGCTTCTCATCTTTGGTGTACGCAAAGAAGATAAAATATCAGTTCAATATAAGAATACGGTAGTTGATTCGGTGGAGAGCCTTTCGTTTTTGGGCATTCAATTGACCGTAGATTGGACTGGAAGTCTCATGTGAATTAGCTTGTGGGTAGCATTGCACGGTACTGCTATGCCCTTAGAATTATTGTAAATATGGTAAATGTGGATGCCGCTCTGACAGCGTTTCATGCTTATATACAATCTAGACTAAGATATGATATTATATTCTAGGGAAACTCAGTGGGTACTGACATAATATTTATACTGCAGAAAAGATGTGTCAGAACAATTTATAAAATGAAACAAGTTGAAACGTGTAAGAGAGAGAAAGATTTTAGCATTGTATGGCCTCTACATAAATGAGTGTATAATCTTCGTGGTTAAGAAGTATTCTTCATTCTGTGGAAGTGTAGAATGTAATCATAGTTATAATACAAGAAACAGGAATGTACTTTCGCCAGATAAAGCTAATTTCAGTTATGTTCAACGTAACACATAGCAGAGTATCAATTTGGAACAAACTACCTCAAAATTTCAAAAGTTATAGGGATTCTATGACCAATAAATATAAAAATAAATTAAAATGTTTTCTTATAGGACAGTGCTTAAAGGAATACCTAGAAGATAAGGATCTTTCTGGACTTGTTTAAAGTGCTTGCAGAATGAGCATTAGTATTTTTTTTTCTTTGTGTGACACGATCTACACCCTATGGGTATATGTAATTTATGTAATTATCGTATGAGCTAGTGATGTATAAATAAATAAATAAATATACGCTCCAATGGATTAGATTGGATTCCATTAAAATTGCAAACCAGAAAAGCGATAACGTTTTCAGGCGTAGTACTGTAATACAGACAAATTATTAATGATATTTAGGTCAAATTATTTCAGTAATTGACTGCTCTTCGCATATAATCTAGTTAAACAATTGATTTAAATTTAATCATTATATTATCAGTAGAAAAAATATTTATTAGTATGTTTTATTTTAATTTACAATTTTTTTGGGGGTTGCGCAAATCTGCTAACCTAAGGAAAAGCCGTCACTGCATTGCTGTAGTAATTTGGTCTTCTTCTGGATACCTGTTCTTCATTTGTTTTTTCCTCTTCAGTAATCCATGTATTTCTTCGAATCCCACATTGAGGATGTATTTCTATTTTTGTGGTCTTTGTGTTTTGGATGAGTATAAGTTGATGTAGAATGTTTCAGTAGCCTTAATAATATATTTCTTGTTTTGAAGTATTAGGCTGTTTCGTCTCTTATTCCCGTGATTTTGGTTTTTTCGTTAGATAGTTGGGAACCGAGTACTTTCATGTTGCAATTGTTTTTTATTGTTTCTCTATGATTTTTGTATTGTACTTTCTTTTATATTGTCGAATTTCTTTCTTCGCTAGCTTGTTTAGTTCCTTAAAAAATTGTTTCTGTTGTATTTATTTTCTCTTCTAGCAGCTGTATTGTTGAAGGACTTGCCCTCGTTTCTAAGGGAACTTATTTTCTTGGTTGGGTGGTTAGTATACCTGTGATTTAAAATAAAAGTTTGTTTATATTCTATTCATTTTTTCTATTGTATTCTTTACTTGTTGGAATTCCTTTTCTTTTCGCTTTAGAATTTTTCCGGCCGCATACTGCTATTTCTTAAGAAGTTTGTTTGATTTAAAATTAATTTTGATTTTTGTTCTAACTAATCTGTGATCGCATCTGGTATATAATTTGTTTAAAATAGATTCATCTTTGCATATCGTTTTGTTGTTGGGCAATATATAATCAGTTTTATTTTTTGTTTTGTTGTCCGGGTTTCGCCAGATGCACTTCCTTTGTTTTGGTTTCTTAAGAATGTGTTCAGACATTTATAGGTTCTCCTTGTTGAGATAATTCGTGAGAGTTTCTCCTTGTTCATGTTTATTACCCAGTTTAAAATGTCCAATGTATTTTGTGTTTCCTTCCTTCCTTCCTTTTACCAACTTTTGAGTCGAGATTTTCTGTGACCACTACGAAGTGTGTTGTCTCTTGTTTTCTAGCTTCCTTTAAGTCTTTATAAAAGTTCTTGATGTTTTCTTCACCTGCTATGCTTGTTGGCGCATATGCATTACGCAACTTGTGGGTTGTCTCTTTTATTTAAAGTTAACCTAATGTATCTCTTGTGGACATAACCTGGTACTTGACAATTGTTACGCCTCCAATGTGATTTTTCTCTTCCATATTCTTTTGAAATAAGCTGTGACCTGATCTTAAGGTAGTGCATTTTTCTACAAGTAGACGGGTTTCGCATTTTCCAATAATGTCTTGTTTTATGTGATCCAGTTCTTCAAATCGCGTTCATTTGCTTTGTTTACGAGGGGTATAAGGGAGAATTGGAAGAGATGTGGCGTGTTGACAGAAGTAAAGGTTTAGGACTTGTTTTCCCTATAGTGAGGATTAGAGTAAAACAACGCTCACATAAACAGTAAATTTCTTTCAAAACTGTAATGCGGGGTTTTCGTAAATGTGATCTTGTTGTCGGTTATCGATTGGTGGCTAGATTAATAAGTATGATTACAATTTACACCGTTGATATCTGGTTGAATATATCCTGGGCATCATCAGGTTTTTTTCAAAATCTACAAAAAATATGAATTTTTCATGTAAGTTTTTTTTGTTACAGATTTATTTTAATGAGGAGATTCTTTGCTCTTTCCGGAACTGTCTTCCTTTTGCGGTGCATCACAATGTTAATAACATCCCTCAGTGTCCCGGGAGCACACCTTCAGTGCCAACCTAGAAACTACGCTGTACACTCTTCGTCTACATTTGAAGATTTAGCAGTAAAACTTTCACAAGCATATACTATATGGAGAGGAGCTGGTATGTCTATTCAAGGTGTGAGAACTTGTGGAGACTATATGTTTAGTGGGCATACAGTTGCTTTAACAATGCTTAACTTTTTTATAACTGAATGTAAGTACTTTTTTAATATTAATTAGGAATGTTGTTAGAAGGAATTTCCTTTAAATAATGTTTGGTTGCCCAGTAACATTTATAACGTTGAGTAATAATTTTTTTACATGGATCTATTGTCAATAAGATTGTTTTTTTTAAAACGCTTTACAAAAAATATGTTTGTGCCATGAAATTTGTTGTGACTGGCAGTAAAATTGTCCACGGTTCAAATTCGAAAGTTCTGTTAATTTTTCTTTTGGTGTGTTGTTACGATTTGCTTTTAAATAATAATTAATTTCCTGTTTGTTCATAGAACTTGATATAATGGCTTTGATACTGGTCAAAGAGATTTTAGGTTAAAACAGAGACAGGCATACACATGAGTACTCATGTAGCTATGGTTACCGCCAGGTGATGATCTGTCATGTTGCTAAGTAGATAGATAGAAGTAAGAAAATATGAAGTGTTGCAAACGTACGTCGCTTGCTAGGATTTACAAATTTAAACTTACCACTCAAAGTTTGAATATTTCGTTTTCAGTAATCGGCGGTGGATCAGTAGGTCCGCCGGCGCTTTTCCAGACACCCGTCGTCGTACTTTACCATTTTTTGAACTTGTATTTGAACTAACTTGGCGGCGGAAGTTATTAGAATTATTACAATACCTTCCACTCTAAGGCCATCCACTGTTCAGGGAATTGGAGATTTGCATCCTCATTCCGATTCCATGGAAAGTCGGATGCTCGAGAATGTCGGACTAACTCGTAGTGGTTCGACATGGGTTCGGGGCTCACTCTATGCAACGAACCTGACGGCAATTGGTCCGCATCTGGGATGCTATGGTGCAAACGTAGGTTCCTTGCTACGATTTACAAACTTAAATTTACCACTAAAAGGTTTGGGTTTTTCGTCCTCAGTGGATTCGTCAATGGGTTCGCCGGCGCCTTTCCCAGACACCCGTCGTTGTACTTTACCATTTTCGGAACTTGTATTTGAACTAACTAGGCGACGGAAATTGACGGTGAGATATTACGATAGAAGTTTTTAGGATTTAAAGAAATTTTGTCTTTCATTGACATTTTTTAATTATTTAAATATCATAAAATTTTAAATAACGTAATTTCGGGAATATATATATATATATATATATATATATATATATATATATATATATATATATATATATATATATATATATATATATATATATATATATATATATATATATATATATATATATATATATATACAGGGTGATTCAAAAATCGATCACGAAACTTAAGGGGGTGATTCTACTTGACAAAATAAGGGTAGAGCTTCATATAATTTTTTTTCAAAATGTCATTCGTTTTCGAGTTACAAGCCGTCCAAGTTCAAGTTTTTATTTTTTGTTTTTTGAATTACTCGCTTACAGGAAAACCGATTTGACTAATATTTGAAAGATAGGCTAAGTCTTCTGCGCTTCATCATTTTAGTAACAATTCACATTGATTGTTTGCCGCTAGAGGGCACTTTACCTACATTGAAAATTGTTTTTTTGTCATAATTTTTTAGTGTTGACAGCTACAGTAGTTTTTGGCATAATTTCTGAAAGACTGATGCCAGGCCTTTAAAAAAGGTGCTCTTTATTTACATCGCTAAACCCAACGGTTTAGACGTAAATCACCCTTAAAAATTAAGTGGTAAATTTATTTTTCTCATTTCATTACCACCAGCTACCAGGTAAATAGCTATCAAAGTATACTAGAGCTGTCAGTTTAACATCAAATAAATTCGCTTTTTAAACTATTTAATTTATAATCTTAAAATAACTAATAATGGCTAATCACCAATATTCAAATATCGAATATTTTGATATCCATTTTTGTTATGGAAAAGCAAATGGTAATGCAGAGTTGGCAAGAAGATATTATATGGAGAGTTATCCGGAAAGAAATATCCCTCATGCTCAAACATTTTCCAGTGTGCACAGGAGGCTTGCGGAATGTGGTTCCTTTAAAAGTTATAATGGAAATAGGGGAAGACCTAGAACTGCTAGAAACGTGCAACAAGAAGAAAGAGTGCTTGAAATTATTGAAGATAATCCAGGTATTAGTACTAGAAAAATTGGGAATGAAGTGCGGCTCTGTCAGGCTAGTTCATGGAGGATACTAAGAGAAGAACAACTCTACCCGTTTTATTCAAAAAAGGTGCAGGCTCTTTATGACGATGATCGGCCGAGACGGTTGGAAATGTGCAATCAGATCCTAGCTAAGTATGAACACGATAATCGATTAATTGGCGTCATATTATTCACTGACGAAGCTGGTTTCACTCGTGATGGCATAACAAATCTACACAACATCCACACATATGCTTACGAGAACCCAAACAATGTGGTAGAAACGAAACATCAGCGTAGATTTTCACTAAATGTGTGGGCAGGGATAATAGGAGATTACCTTATTGGTCCTCATTTCTTTGATGGCCCATTAACTGGTGACGTATACTTAGATTTTATCCAAAATCGTCTCCCATTGTATCTGGAAGATGTGCCATTGGAAGTAAGGGCCAACATGTGGATCCTCCAAGACGGAGCTCCGCCCCACTTTAGTATACGTGTCCGACAGTATTTGAATGCAACGTATCCTGAGCGATGGATAGGACGAAGTGGACCATTGGCATGGGCAGCGAGGTCACCAGACCTTAATCCTATGGATTTTTTCTTTTGGGGTCATTTGAAACAACTGGTGTACGATATTCCAGTAATCAACGTCGAGGATCTTCGCTTCAGGATAATCGAAAAGTGCCAAATTATTAAAGAAACACCAGGAATTTTTCATCGAGTTAGGCGACATTTTTTGAAGAGTGTTAGGAAATGTATGGAAGAAAATGGGGGACATTTTGAGAATCTTTTTTAGTTTGTTTAGTACTGTTTCATTAATTTTTATCAATTAAATGTATATCGCAATAATCCATAATATGAATATTTACTGATTAGCCATTATTAGTTATTTTAAGATTATAAATTAAATAGTTTAAAAAGCGAATTTATTTGATGTTAAACTGAGCTCTAGTATACTTTGATAGCTATTTACCTGGTAGCTGGTGGTAATGAAATGAGAAAAGTAAATTTACCACTTAATTTTTAAGGGTGATTTACGTCTAAACCGTTGGGTTTAGCGATGTAAATAAAGAGCACCTTTTTTTAAAGGCCTGGCATCAGTCTTTCAGAAATTATGCCAAAAACTACTGTAGCGGTCAACACTAAAAAATTATGACAAAAAAACAATTTTCAATGTAGGTAAAGTGCCCTCTAGCGGCAAACAATCAATGTGAATTGTTACTAAAATGATGAAGCGCAGAAGACTTAGCCTATATTTCAAATATAATCAAATCGGTTTTCCTGTAAGCGAGTAATTCAAAAAACAAAAAATAAAAACTTGAACTTGGACGGCTTGTAACTCGAAAACGAATGACATTTTGAAAAAAAATTATATGAAGCTCTACCCTTATTTTGTCAAGTAGAATCACCCCCTTAAGTTTCGTGATCGATTTTTGAATCACCCTGTATATATTCGATTTATAAACATTCGGTTTTACCTAAAAGTCCTTGGCGTTTATCTATAAAGTTTATCCAATAAGTAGTTAGAATTCGTGACATTATAGCAGATTCACTGCACAACCCGGCAATGATGCTTATCATTAGTTATTGACCTGTAATTTCTGACAGTTGGAACTTCTTCTGTCAGTCGTGATTTCATTTTAATTGTAATTGACTTTTAGTGCTGTTTTAAAGATATTGATTTGTTTTTTTGAAACAAAGTTAATTTAACTGTGATCATTGGTAAAATACCGTGTGATTTGCAAGAATAAATAAATAAATAAATGTGTGAAGTACACAAATTTCTTAAAAAAATAAAAGGTACTTGGTGGAGTACCAGATTTGGTTGTGACGTATAAGACAGAATAGCTTTTTCTTCATGTATTCATAACAATTGTATGATTTGGAATAACATTTTTTAGTGTCTTCTGTATAACCCCAAAATATCTTTGCATTGAACAATTAATTAATGTGCAGGGGGACCAATATTCGACACTTTTGCAACGTATCTCTATTATTATTAAATGTGGAGATTGTGCTACTTTTTGTTAAACAAAAGATGCAACAAAAGACATTACAGGGCAAAATTCAAAGTTTTCTATTTGCAGGCATTCCTGGTATCTTAGTTAATATGAGTGTTAATGAAAAAGTAAAAATGAAGTATTGTAGAAGTTTTATGTAAAATCCGCTGACATACTTAATTTTTTTTGTACATGCGTCAAATTTTGAGTTATAGACCAACTTATATTTTTTTAAATAGAACACCCTGTATATCCTTCAGTAGCTCGATTTCTTTTTTTTTAATGTAAATTATGTTTTGTAAAAAGTCCCATAAGATAAATCCAGAATTCCAGGACAGAGAGATCAGGCGATCTTGGGGGGCCAACCGTTTTACTGGAAATTATATCATGTTACTTCGCCAAAGGCACATTTTCTAGCAGGTATTACTACATCTTCTAAAATTTCTATAATGCAGTTTGCTGTGAGGCCTGTGCCAAATTCTGCAGCTAATCTGCGTTTCTAAGATAAAAGAAGCTATACGAAATCCAAAGCACCCTTGTTATTACCAATCTTCCAAAATTGTTCCTGGTTCTGACTTGTTCCATGTAGCAATTGCAGAACATTACTCGTTTGTTTGTGAAACACTTTTGATGACCCCAGTTTCAATTTTTATACCTCTATGTCAGGTTGAACGTACTGCTTCTACACGAGCCAGAACATTCATTTCGCCCCTCTCTTTCGGTTTTCTTTGTCATACATTTTGGACCGTGGTTGCGTAAAGGTTCTATTAAATTATTTTTTGATTTAGTAAATATGTCTGCATATTGCTGCTTTCTTTCCTGATATCTATAATGCAAAATTAACTTTTCAGAATCTTATTGCAGTTATGAAATATATTTTGATAGCAGTCTGTAATATACATACCTATTAAAATAGCATGTCATACATGTCATGAAAAAATACTCAGCGTATGAAAAAATCTTTTTACCATACTAATAGGTATTTCGGTTAGTTCAGGTTAGTTTAAAGTTTAAGCATTTATTTCCTGAACAAAATAAATTACCTAAATAATCAAAATATTGGTCATCGCTAGCTTTTTCCCGTTTTCTGTTAAAGAATGGACCCCGTGCCAAAATTTCGTTAACATTTAAATGATGATAAGAAACAAGAAAGCTCTATGCATAAAAAACTGTTTATTTATTATTATTAAAGTATATAAAATAGAGTTTTATTTTTTGAATATGACATCATTCAAGTGTGAGTCTTGTTTATTTTGATATTCTTGAAACCAGGCGCTTATCCAAGGAGGGGCGATCGCCCCCCAAGAGCTTAGAGTTCATGAAAGTACACTCAATTGTGCCTCTTACACTAGGAATGTGTATGTTGCTGGCTTCCACCTTCTCGTCGACAATTGCTTTTTCCTTGCGGTCGCCCCCTTCAAATTTACTAAAAATAATCATCATTACTTTTCAGATAGAACTAAATTGTTGCAGGGGGTACCTCAGGGCTTCATTTTGGGACCCATATTATTCTTAATATATGTAAACAATCTGGGAGATGGATTGGCCGCGGATAGCGTTTGCCAGTTTGCTGATGACACATCAGTGATTCTGGCGGACACTTCTATGGTGGGACTGTCTCAAAAGTCCTCAAACTGCATTAAAAATGCAGCAGTGGTATTCTGATAACAGCCTCACTCTAAACGTAGATAAAACTGGCCTCATTCTTTTTTCAAAGCATGCAACAAGGTCTGAGTCACTGTTTGTTTGGCTTGGGGGTGGATCTATACCAACTTTGGAACACGTTAGGTTCTTAGGTGTTCATTTGGACCCCTGGGAACATCATATCTCAGCTCTTGGGGCTAGGCTTAGCAGTTTGTGTAGTCCGAAGGCTTCATGACGTCATCACTGCAGAGACTGTTACGCTTTTCTACCTTGGACAAATACAATCTCTTGTCTCTTATGGTATTTCCTTTTGGGAATCATCAAGAAAGGCTATTAATATATTTAAAATTCAAAACTGCATAATAAGATGCATCCTCCACCTACATCCAAGAGGTTCATGTCGACCATTTTTTACTCAGTTTAAGTTGCTTACTGTTCCCTCATTATACTTTAGATCTTTAATCATGCTTGCCAGAAGGAACACGGAATTATTTCCGCTAAACAGACAGCTTTATGGAGAAAACATGGTTATGACTACCAGAGGGGCGAATGACCTAAGGATACCTTTACATAACTCCACCTTCTATGAGAGAGGACCACACTATATGGCGATTAAAGCCTTAAGAATGTTACCAAGAGAAATCTAGCTTATCGAGTCGATTAACTGCTTTAAGAAACGCTTAAATGAATGGCTGTCTGATGTGTGCTTTTACTTTTTCAATTTTAATGAATAATTTTTATAATATCAATATTTTTAACTTAATATTTTTTGTTTAGTGGGTTTTTCTCATACTTTTGTATTTTGTGTAAAAATTTCATTCATTTTTAAATTGTAATATCTTATTTTACAAGCTGTAAAATTTTGTTCAGTTCAACCTGACTCTTTTATTACTATTTTTTTTTTAAATTATTTTGTATCTCTCTTTTTCTCCTTTTGTTTTCCTTTGTGTAAAGTTCCTATCGAAATGTCGATTAGTTTTTATCTTAATTGTAGTTAGATCAATATATTTATAATTCTTAACGTTAAACATTTCTTTCTCTGACGTTGCTTTGTTATGTGATCATAATTTTGTTGGCAAATAAAGGATATTATTATTAAGAGCTCTGAGTTCAGGAAAATAGGCCCGATTCTGGCTCTTATACTAGAAATGTATATGCAAATGGCTTCCACTTCCCCGTCGACAACTTGTTTTTTCTTGCGATCGCCCCATCCCCCCCAAGAGCTTTGAGTTTAGGAAAATAAACCCGATTCTGGTTTTTAGGCTAGGAATATGTATGCTGCTGGCTGTGAGTGTAAGGAGTTTATTTGACTCGAATATTGGTTCCACGTTGGAATGCTGAAAAGTTTCTTAAACACAGCAACATTTGTTAGTACTGTTGGTACATTTACGGCATATTTTATTCTTTTTTTTGTTTAGCCAGGCATTTGTAATGTCCAGTTCTACGACAAAATAAACATATTTCATAGACATTATTTTTTAGTAGCTTATTCCGTCCATATATCTAAAGATTATAAATGTTTTTTTTATCAAACTCATATACTGTTCAAACTTATATCTTATAAATGAGAGCTGACCACATATTCTGTCAATTGTTATTTATTATCCAATTTTTGCAAGGTAAGATCATTAAAACTAGTATTATCTAGCCAAAAAAATATGTTTGAAAGCGAAATTGGTTACGCTGTGCAATTTATATTTAAGGTGCTTCTACAAAAATTAAGGAACTTTTTATTCATTTCGTTTCAAAAAATACACTTTCATTGGGAATTTATATCAACGATTTGGAATGCAATTTTTATTTATATTCATAAGTACATTATTATTTTTATTTATTCATAAGTGCATTAATACGTATGTTTTAAACTTTGTTCACGTTAAATTTTAAGTAAAAATTTTGAAATCCAGTGGAGATATGGTTGTCGGCGTAAAATGTGTTAAATAAAGACCGTCGGACGGTGATCAGCATAACTCTGTATACAAGGATTTATCCAAAACGCTAGTACAAATTTTCGAAGTCAAAAATGAGGATCTAGCCCAATTTACCTTGATTCAAAAGTTGACAGTTTTCAAAATACAAGGTGTCAAAGTTATAATTTTTTAAAACTTTTTTGTAAATATTTATCTTAAAAATTTCTTGATTTGCACTATATTTGGTATTTTGAGATCTTTTAGTATGAAAAATCAAAATCTGATCACAATGTTGATGTACACTGCAGAGGGCGCCACCGGCAATACTTCGCCTATATAGAAAGCTTTATAACTTTTTTGTGTCTCAGTATATTAAATTTTTAATTAATAATTAAAAAAATTATTATTAAATATTGTACTTTCTGTTAGTATCATCATCATCAATTACTTATCACTATGTGGCGGCATTTGCGAGTAACACGGTCATCTCGACGTTGGGTGGAAATATTATCTAAGATGTTAACTAACGCGGTAAACCAAATGGTGACTTTTTGTAGAGAAAATAGCTTAGTTCTAAATCAGTTAAAAACCAAAATGATTTTTTAGCCTTGCCGATTTAAAGACAAGTTTAGTTGTTACATTTCGTAACAAGTCAGTTGAGCAGAGTAGAGTAACTAAATACTTAAGGTTCTTTATTGATTAGCATTTTACTTGGTCTGATTAGGTGGACGCAGTTTTTTAAAAAAATGTCAGTTTATACATATGTTATTTGGCATCTACGAATTAAGGTTAATATCGAACTATTGCTTCTTTACTATTAAGGTCACATGCAATCTTGTTTGTCGTACGGCATCATGTGTTGGAGTAACTATTCGGAAAAGGTTTTCAAGGCACAGAAATAATAAGAACAATTTTATTTAAGCCATACGCATTCTTCTGTAGAACCTTATTTCCAGATTTATAAATTATGCCGTTTCCATATTGTTTATTTTTGGCTCGGTTATGCATGCGAAGACAAACCTGTCTGACTATTCTCTGTCCGGAAAAACTCACTATGATCTGAAAGTAAATCTTAATTTAAACGTGCCCGATGTATAGATTGACTAAGGTAGCAAATAGCCCAATTGTTTTACCAATTAAGTTTTACAATAAACTTCCTACGGAAATTAAAAGAGATCTGAAAATTGATAGTTTTAAAAACATACTTAAAAATAGTTTGGTCAAAAATTCTTTTTACTCTACAAAAAAATATTTAAACTGCAACATCTCTTATCTACTATCATAACTTTAATTTTTGTTTGTTTGTTAAACTTATGTGAGTTTGTTTTTAGTATTTTCGTGTATTACTTTCATTTTTTCTAAAGCCCATAACTGTAAACATATTTGGGGTTTATTTACCTACCCTATTCTTAGCATTATCCGCTTTTTTTTGTAAAAAAGTCTATAATATTTGTCTATTGTCTGTTGTTAATATGAAGTGTGAGAGTGCATGGTTGTCCATGACTCACATATTTTGTTTAGCAGCCAGTGGAAGATCATCAAATAAATTAGGCAAATTTACTAGGTGTTCTAGGTAATTCAAACCATTTAAACGAGGTGGTAACATAACTGGTATAAATCTGTATTTTTCACTCTATGATCATCTAAAGATAGGCTGGGACAGGTTATATCCATTCTTTAAAGGGGCAAAAAATCGGCGGTTTTTCACATTGCCCTTTTTAATGTTAAAAATTTGTCAGATTGAATCGTTTGACCATACTCTTTCGTAACTCGTTGCGACATAAATTTTTATTGTTGTTGGCCTGTTGACCCCTAAACTGGTTTTTTATATATGTAATTCTCCTTTCAGGCAGATAATATGAAAAATATATACACAAACAGTTTATTTCCTGCAAATATCGCTCTGGTCCTCTCTCCATACGCGTTTCGAGCACCTCACGATCTCGTCAGTGGAGCTGTATCAGACCGAGAGCAACATTAGCAGGAAATAACTGATATATGAACCATAAATTTCAAGGTATGTCGGCAGGATATTGCACCTGCCATCTACCAACTTCGATGTCAGACTGAAAAATATCGCCAGTCGAACGACATCTATGAATCATCGGAGTAACTTGAAATTTTTAAAAATCAAAATTTCAGTAAGAACTAAAGAAATCTTTCTGCCGTATTTAAATAGTTTGTTATATATGTAATTTCACGTTACTCCGATGATTCATAGATGTCGTTCGACTGGCGATATTTTTCAGTCTAACATCGAAGTTAGTAGATGGCAGGTGCAATATCCTGCCGACATACCTTGAAGTTTATGGTTCATATATCAGATATTTCCTGCTAATGTTGCTCTCGGTCTGATACACCTCCACTGACGAGATCATGAGGTGATCGAAACGCGTATGGAGAGAGGACCAGAGCGATATTTGCAGGAAATAAACTGTTTGTATATATATTTTTCATATTCTCTGCCTGAAAGGAGAATTACATATATAACAAACTATTTAAATATAGCAGAAAGATTACTTTAGTTCTTACTGAAATTTTGATTTCTTAAACTGGTATTGCCCTCTGCAGTGTACTTCGAAACTGTAATCAAATATTGATTTCTCATCGTAACAAATCCCAAATTTAGTGCAAATCAAGCTATTACTGACATATATATTTACAAAAAAGTTTTAAAAAATTATAACTTTGGCATTTATATTTTAGCCTCGGGAATTTGCGCTATCGTTTGGGACAGATCTTTCAGAGACGACACTCTATAGGAACATCTGATATAGTGTCCAAGAAAATTTAGCATCTGTATGAAGGGGGCTTGCCCTTGATCGAAGCTATATGTAAAAATATTATTTGCGACAAGGTGGCTGCTGTTTTAGTCAGAATTGCTAATTTTCCAATTAAAAACGATTGTTCGAAATTTTGAATATCAAGATTTTCATGGCAACTGAATTAGGTTTAAAAGATAAACCTTTCTAGTAAACCTGGCTGTCCAATTTTTATTTGATATCTGAATTATGTATCCGTCCGGTAAAATCAATTTAAGACAATGATTTGGCCATTAGAATGTAACCGTAATTATTTTGGATACACTTGTACATTATTCGATTATTTGTTGGTGACTAGGAAAGAACAAAAATTCGACGTTTTTAAAGTTAAAGTTTCCTTTATTACCAAACGGAGACTAGAGTAAAGTGAAGAAGTTAATTTTTTTTAAATATATGATTAATGCAAATTAATTTAACCATATAATATTGTTTATTTAAATTTTCGTTATCCACGCTTTTACGTTCTACAATTACCACTCAGGGTGTTTTAAAAAGCAACACGTGTAGATAAATAAGATATAATCTCGTTACCGAAATGCGTTATTTTTTTTTTAAAGTTATTTTGATTAATTTATGATTTTTCTTAAATATACATTTATCTGTAAAAGTAAAATTAATTAACAACATATAATGCGTTCGTGAATGTGATATCCCACCGTATTTTAAAATAAACAATTTTATCTCATCAAAAACACACCAGCAAAAGAATGGGAATTTTTGATGAAATCACATTTAATTTGTTAATAAAATGAGGCATAGTAAAACAATTTTCACCCTAACTATAAAACAAAATTCGTGGCTCAGATACAGTGACTTACAGCTTAAATAATGCGGTTCCATTAGACTGGTTCAAGTACCAATCACTAGAAACAAAGTAACACATTGTTGTTCAGAGCCGATTTTCAACAAAAAACTAATAACTATCGAAACTGTGATACATGTGCTTGATTTTGCGTCGCAGGTTAAATTATGCGCAGTTGAATTTGAAAAAAACCTTATTTACAAAAACAATACTTAATAGATTTGTTCGCGGATTACTTTTCGAACCGATTCGGAACGAGTACGGAACTAGTTCAGGATTCTCGTACATCACATGCTCAGTTATTTCTCGGTTCAGGATTTTTTTACGACGAACGATTCCAGAACTTTGAATTGTCTACGGTGGGTATATGTCATTTAAACTACGGTATGAATTGCTGATTGAACTGGTTGTTTAAAATGACTTTTGTCTTTTATTATGTTTGAGTATTTGTATTGTTTTAAAAAAATATTTAATTATAATTGTTGTTTTTATACATTATAAAATTATTGGCAAGTCTGTCAGTTCCCTTTAGAATAAAACTTCTTATTTTTGGCCAGTAGAATTTTTGATAAAAAATATATATTTTTGCTGAGATCTGTTATTTGTTATTTTATATTATTTCCATTGTGTTCAAATTTTGGGAGCTTTAAATAAATCTAATTCTAAACATACACCTAATAAAAAGATGCGCGTTTATTTTAAACTAAAAAAAACTTATTTTAAACTAAAAAAAAATTAAAATATCATATCCTTGAATGGGTCAACAAGTGTCTTGCGCAAGGATAACCATTATCATCAAAAATATATGTCTCATTGCATTTTTCTGGTAGTTTTGTATCGAGGAGAGCTTTTTAAAACTCTGCTGTCATGCACCGAACCAGAAAAGCCCACAAAAATATCATGAATGTGTTCACATACACTTTAGCCTAAAATAAAATGACCCAAATTTATAATACTGTTTTATTTATAAAAATATGTAATATGCATGCAATTTTACATTACCTGGATTGAATATATATCTTAGATAGGATCTGAATTGACTGCGGGCCTGTTAATTTTAATAAGGGTACCATTTATCAGACCAATCATCCCGGGAAAATTATTTGCTCAAAGATATGCTTCAATTTCATTTCTGAATTATTGAGCCATATAATTACTTTTGTCGATAGATTGCTTTAGAAATTAGTTCATTTCCTTATAATCTTAAATAAAGTGCTTTTGCTTATATTGAATCGGTCTGATACATCCCTGTATGATGAAGGTGCATTTGCCGCAAACCATAGTACACTTTAAAATGCTTTTTTAGAATCTTCCTGCCAATATACAACTGTGAGTCATTGATGTCATATGCCAGTTCTTCTACCATTTAAAATAATTAGCACTTTTAGGAATTTTAAATTTCCTCCTCATCGCTGCACGATAAATGATTTGACATGATAGGAATATTCACTAAAAAAAAGTAAAAAACACTTTTTTAACTTATCAGTTAAGATTGTAGATAAATTGACACTAATTAAATTATAACTAATATAATACAATAAATATATACTCGGCCCAAATAAACAAAAGGCCCAAAATAAAATAAATACAATTGCCAAATAGTTGCACATCGCGGCCGCAGCACGAAAACTGGCGCTGCATAAAATTCCGAACTTACAGTTCTTGTTCAATCCTTAGAATGGCTAGAACTAGTTCAGAATCGATCTCAAACTGAGTTATTTTCTCCGCGAACGTGGAACTGTAACTAAAAATTCAGAACTTTGTTATCCGCGAACGTTACTGTTTCAACTGCGCATGCGTATTAGTTCAGAATCAGTTCTAAATTCTTTCTGGAAACAAAGCTAACATTTGCTTCAACTATCTCTAAACAAGTTTTAATAAAGGGTTTTCCAATAAGAGGTGTCATTTTGAAAAGCCCGCTATTTCGGTAGATGTCACTTTTGAAGCTGTAAGTTTTTGACGTTTGACAAGTAGAAACTACGCCATAAATAAAGATGGAACGATACACGCTTCAACAACGCATTGAAATTATTAAAATTCACTATAAAAATGGTGAAAATTTGGCAGAGACGGTTCGTAAAACTCGAACATTTTTGGGTCGTTATGAAGCACCTTGTCGGAGCGCAATAAAGAAATTGGTGAAAAAATTCGAGCTGTTGGGACAAGTTAGTTATGTGAAGAAGAAAACCCGTGCACGTCGCTCAAGAACAGCCGAGAATATTGCTGCTGTAGCCGAAAGTGTTGAAGAAAACCCAGGTTTGTCCATTCCTCGTCGTTCTTTGGAATTAGGGATTCCACAAACGTCATTACACCGTATTTTGCATAAAGATTTGGGTCTTAAGGCTTATAAAGTTCAGTTAACGCAAGAACTCAAGCCGGCCGATCATCAACAACGTCGTGCCTTTGCTGATTGGGTTCTTGAAATGCATGAAAATGATCCGGAATTCCATCGAAAAATCATCTTCAGTGATGAGGCCCATTTCCACCTCGGTGGCTTCGTCAACAAACAAAATTGTCGCATCTGGGGCTCGGAAAACCCAAGAGTTATTGTTGAAAAGCCTCTCTATCCTGAACGTGTGACTGTTTGGTGCGGTTTATGGTTCGGCGGGGTCATTGGACCTTACTTTTTCGAAAATGAGGCTGGAGCAACAGTTACGGTGAATGGATTGCGCTATCGAGAGATGATTAATGATTTTTATTGCCGGAATTGGATGGTATTTATCTGGACCACGTTTACTTTCAACAAGACGGCGCTACGTGCCACACAAGCAACGAAACCATTGATCTTTTACGGGAAAAGTTTCCGGGCCGTGTTATCTCTCGAAGAGGTGATCACAATTGGCCACCGAGATCTTGTGATGTGACACCTTGCGATTTCTTCCTTTGAAGCCACGTGAAAGACAAGGTCTACGCCAACAGCCAAGCGTCGATTCAAGACCTCAGAGATGGAATTCGTGAGGCTATCGAGGATATAGGGCAGCCACTTTGCGAATTGGTTATGGAAAATTTCATGAAAAGGATATGGTCCTGTAGGCATGGTCGTGGTGGTCATTTGGCTGATGTTATTTTCCATCATTAACGGCATACCTTCCTCTTTATAATGTAATAAATATCCGATCATTTATCTTAAAAAATGGCATTTTTCTTTGAATATCAAAATAACACCTCTTATTGGAAAACCCTTTACTTTGATGGTTTTCCTTCATTACGAGGGTAGTGCCAGAAGTATCCGACGTGACTTAGAGATGGCGGTTATACTATAGTCGAAAGTACCAACCCTATTAAGCTAAAATTTGAAGTTTGGAGACTCTACGTTGTTTGGTATTTGTTTGACAACCATTAATGTCGAATGTTCTCAATGAATTACTTAATAAGTAAAATAACAACAGAATAACAATTACCAATGAAACTGGATGTTAACGTCTACTTTGTTTATTGTTTTCATCGTTATTTTGGCGCTGCTTGCTTTGTACCTATACACAAAGTACTGATTTACAGAAAAATGACATAAGAATGATTATGAGTCACTCAGGCTGTCATTAATGTCATATGTCATTTCTAAGTTTATTCGCTAATTTGTCTGTGGCATATCTACACCATTTAAGGATGTTTAGTGGTGCCATAGAGGAGGGTGGGGGGATAGGGGAGGCATGACAAATGAATAAAATAATATAAAATATCCCAGGGAAAAGATATTTTCAGTTTGGTCATGGCTAATAAACAATTGGTTTATTTCTTAGGATTTTCAGGTATTACATTGGCCAGTACGAAGTCCTGATCTCAACTCTATCGAGAATTTGTAGTCACAATTAAAATATGCTCTACTAAATAATTTGATTCTTCACTGTCTCCGTTAAATGTATTGTGGGATCGAGTCCAAGAAAAATGGGAAAAAAATTTATCACATTACTGTGAGAATTTTGTAAAAAGTTTGATAAACCGATTACAAACCGTTAAAAGAGTTAATAGCTTATGGATAAATTATTAGAAAGCGTAAAAATTAAGATATTTAGCCTGGTACATTTTGAAAGGATGGTACTTATTAGTATACAATATGTTTGATACCGTTTATTCACAATATCCAAGTTTGTAGCTATCTGCTTAGAGTTAATATGATGATTATATTGGAGACTTAACGATAATATGTCTACTTTTTTGCCATCACTAGTTGCTTATTGGGACATCTCGAACATGACCAAGCAGATGAAATTTTTTCGCAATCTTACTCACTTTCTATTGTGAAACTGTAGGAGCATTGGAATTTTCTTGAAATAACTGACATACTTCTTCTTGGGTTCTTACCCTTTCGCCATATCCTATAATCATAAGAATTTCTATCCCATGTACTTTGGTAAGTTTCATTTTCAGTCAAAGTTAACTCAGAGTGACAATTTGACAAAATGTGATAAACAGGTCATTAAACAGTTATGCTGGTAAATAATTATTGTATTTCATTTCGAGTTTTAACTGTCGATAAATTGAAAGCAGGTACATTTTGATATAGGACATTTAGTAATAGAAGAAATGTTCAGAATTTTGCAGGAGTATACTAAAATTTGAGAGCCACTATGTGAAAAAATCAACGTTGATTATAGCACAGCTTTTTTCGGGTTGCTCTGCGAAATTAATATATTGGAAAAATTCGTACAAAATAAATAATAAAGTCCATGTGTCCGAGTGATTTTTCAACAAAACCCAGTAGCAGTTGTTTTTTCTTTTCCCGTTTGCTTCTTGGGTTAATTGAAAGCATATGGGTGCATAATTTTATGGTAAGAGAAGAAAAATGAACAAGTTCCAAAGCCGTATACGTTCGGTCAAGACGTATTTATATGTGTTAGGAGCTAAGGAACCTTAAAAATAGGAATAATTAATGCGTGTTTTTATTTAGCAAATGAAATATGAAAACATATTGAACATTTTTTAATTTATTTATCTATTTTAAATTAAGGACCGCATATTTCCTTGTTTGGTAGAACAACTCAATAACTGAAGGCTTTCTGTTAGTTACACACCACTCTACAGTCCAAAACATTTCCTCTCGTAAAAGTTTTTTCGTTGTTTCTGGTCTATTTTAGTTTGCTACTAATGCATTGGCATTGTAATCATATTTTTATAAATAACTTGACCTTACTTAAACATTTTATTGAACTTTGATAATTACTAATGACTAATGACACTTATTATTTATGAGAAAGCAATAAAATTGTCATGTATGTTGTATAAATATCAACAGTTAGAGTAATTATTGTCGTCTTTTTGATATTTTTACCGTTTGTGTGACTTCTGAATCACGCAGTATTATCGTTTGCAAGCTGCATAAGCGGTGTTGTTGATGTAACTTCTGGAGTCCATAAAGAAGTGCAGTTTTACTGGGGTGTGGCGTTAGCTTAGTCCGGGTCGTCTCAGGAATATACCGTTAATTTTTCTTAAGAACGTGGCAGATTCTTCCTTCAGTTGTAAATGAGGGATTTTTTCCTTTCCTTAGAACTTCTAGGCCGGCGGAGTTAGCCTCATATGAGGTGATTTTGAAATTTGTTAGTAGACTTCTGATTACATAGAAACGTTCAGAATGATAATGGTAACTATGTAGTATCTTATGTAACATTTTCTTTTTTGGGGAAAAATGTTTTATTTTACAATTAAGATGTGAAAAAACAGTTTTTTCGAATTCTAGGAAAAGCTATTGTTTTTCAGTAAAAAAGTTTTAAACAAAAGTTATGCGCATTGAAAATAGCTAAAAAATGAGCTAAGGTCCATCCGAATCGGATAATTTGTTTGTTAGTTATTGCAAAAAAACCTGCTAAAGTGGATGTTTTTTTCATTGTTTATAAACAGTAGAACAATATATGGCATTAATTTTATACTGCAACTAAAGGTGCCTCTTATTGAATACAACAAATGTGCGAGATGATGGTTTGAACCGAACGCAATGGCCTGATGAGTCCTATGCTAGGACGAAATAGCGCTGTCGTAATTTTTTGGACCCGGAGATTTTCCATGATTTTGGAGATCTCTGCACTTTTCAACATGAGAGTTTATTTATCAACGGTTTTTATGTCCGCATAGCCAAGAATTTCCAATTTTATATATATATATATATATATATATATATATATATATATATATATATATATATATACAGGGTGTCCAAGATAAGGATCCTAACCATGGGGATCTCGGAAACAGTTGGAGATACGAGGTCGGTTAAATTAGAGAAAAGTTGCGCAATTTAGTGCTAAATTAAACGCAATTTAAAAATTTCAAAAATTCAAAATACTTCCGGAGATTTCCGGAAAAAACCGAATTTTGGCAAAATCGTTTTTAATTTTTGTAGGCTTTATTTAAAGAGATATCAAAAAATAAAAGGTAGATTCTTCTTGCCACTTTTTATTTTTTATAATTTGGTCTAAACAAAATTTAAATCCGACGTTTCGTTTCTGAGATACCATCATGAACTTTCATTTTTTATATGGAACAAAAAAAAGTATCCCATGTATTTGATAGGATTTTTTATTACAAATTCAACGGTGTATCACACTTGCATATCAAGTGTGTAGTTCATTGGCTTTTATAAAACTGATATACCTTTCTCTCTCGCTCTCATGGAGCTCTTATGGAAAGTACTTGAACTACGTATTTGATATGCAAGGGTGATACATCGTTGAATTTGTAATAAAAAATGCTATCAAATACATGGGATACTTTTTTTTGTTCCATATAAAAAATGAAAGTTCATGATGGTATCTCAGAAACGAAACGTCGGATTTAAATTTTGTTTAGACCAAATTATAAAAAATAAAAAGTGGCAATGAGAATCTACCTTTTATTTTCGGATATCTCTTTAAATAAAGCCTGCAAAAATTAAAAACGATTTTGCCAAATTTCGTTTTTTTCCGGAAATCTCCGGAAGTGTTTGAAATTTTTAAATTTTTTTAACTGCGTTTAATTTAGCACTAAATTGCGCAACTTTTCTCTAATTTAACCGACCTCGTATCTCCAACTGTTTCCGAGATCCCCATGCTTAGGATCCTTATCTTGGACACCCTGTATATATATATATATATATATATATATATATATATATGTTTGCAATATATTATTTGTATAAAAAGAATTGCGACTTCCATATTTATTTTTTAAAAATTTCAACATTGTTTGAATACTTAAAGAGTATTTAAAAATGCTTAACACACATAGAAATTTTTAGATAGTCGATACGATTAACCAGATCATAGTTTCCGCGAATACCTGTTGCAAGAAGATAACGGAAATTTAAAGACAGCTTGCTTGTAACTCGCTTTATTAAACTTAATAAATATAATATTTAAAAAAATACAATATACGGTCATTTGTGGAACCGCCTAATCTGTGTTTAGAAATCATCTCATGGGCGTAGTTAAATATGTCTGAGTGTTTTGTTTTGCTCTATGATAAACTTGTTTTATGAAGGATGGTTCATATGCTCCTCTCCAGATCTATTAGATCTGTTTAAAATTAGAAGTAATTTTCCTCTGTGTGTTTTTTATTACGTCTGGCAATTTTCATATAAATTGTAATTTAAATTTGTGTTTTCTACAAAATCCAAATACGGCTATTAAAATTTGGTCACATGTGATGCAAAGTTTTTTGTTTTTGACCTCGTATAAGGTAACTTCATAGATCTGTTTTTGAAAACGTAGTTTGTGTCTAAAAGTAATACACATTATAATTAAGACAAACAAGTATACAGTGTCATCAGTAAAGTCGGCATTAGGTGGAAAATAAATCTGAAATGCGTTTAATTTTTACATTATGATTTTTTTATTAAAAAATTTTTGTTTTTTCAATTAAACTATTTTCTTAATATTAATGTGTATTACTTTTAGATACAAACTACATTTTCAAAAATAGTTATTTTATGAAGTTACCTTATACAGGATCAAAAACACTCCGTCATTGTGGCTATTCACAAACCGGGTAAACCTCCCTCATCCTTCGAATCCTATAGACCCATTTCCTTAACTTCTCACCTGGGTAAACTTCTGGAACGCATGATAAATTCCCGATTATTGTGGTATCTCGAGAAGAACAATTTACTGATAAACTGCCATATAGGCCTGAGAGATCTACAGTCGACCACCTTGTAGGTCTAGAAATAGATATTTAAAACTCCTTTCGCCTACGTAAACATCTAAGTGCCATCTTCCTCGATATCAACAAAGCCTTTGATAAAGTCGATAGAAACAGTATCATTAACTCACTTATAAAGCTTAAGAAGAAGGCAACATGTTATCTTATATTCAAAATTTCCTATGTAACAGAACTCTTGCCGTTAAAATTAGAAACTCTTTCTCCAATAGTATACAATTAAGAAAAAAAAAACTTTCAATATCAGTTTAGATAAGTTAAATAATCAATAGGTTTATTATAGAGAAAAAAAAATTGTTACAAAACGCAAAGATGCGAAATTAGGTCTCCTACCTTAGGAATTTTATTACAGAGTTTTGATATAATAAATCCAAATATAATGCAATACTTTAACTTATTGAATTAAAAAAAAAAAACTTTGGAAAACAACAGTTGTAGCCACTCAAAATTCAAGAAATTGCTGTTAAAATATTAATCCTTAAAAAAATCATAAAAAAAAACAAAAAATATTTGGTATAACATAATTTCAACTACTGCCATCACTTTCTAAATCTGTTATTTACAGCTCGACATATTATTACTATTTCAAATGATATCAAACATTGTTCCCTTCAGTACATTTCTACCGATATGTTTGTTATATGATTTGGAATTTGCTCATTTAAATTCTATAGCGTTAAAGTCGTAGTAGTAAGGTGGATCTCGTAAAACCTCATCACCATGTTGACTTAATAACCCATTTTGCCAATTCTAATAACTCAAGCTTGGTTAATTTATTATATATATTCATATATATATATATATATATATATATATATATATATATATATATATATATATATATATATATATATATAGATATGAATGCTGGATAGTGAATTATTTTTAAGATATTTTTTTTGTTTCAGATACACCAAGATACATATACTATTTGCATACATTGTCATGGATGATGAATATGTTTGGTATATTTTTCATATTAGCAGCTCACGAACATTATTCCATCGATGTTTTTGTTGCGTTTTATATAACTAGCAGATTATTTTTATATTACCATACTTTGTCTAATAATCAAGCCTTGATGCAAAGAGATTCGACCAGGACTAAAGTATGGTTTCCCTTATTTTCGTATTTTGAATCAAGCGTTGAAGGAATAGTGCCCAACGAATATGACACACCAGCTGAAGTAGCCAAAAATTTCACATGTTTTGTAAAGGATGCGATTTGGGATGTATTAAAGGCGTTTCTTTCCTCTTTTAAAAAAAGTGACAACAATGTAAATAGTATTAATTCGAATAATTCTTCCTTGTCTAAGAAAGATAGATGATAAAATTTATTATAGTTAGGAAAAAGTCAATATTATAACTAAATTATTAATTTAACTATTTATTAATTTATTATTGTTTTTTTTTTCAATAAAATTTGTTTTGTATAATTTGTGTTTTAATGTGGAATAAATTATAGCTATATATATATATATATATATATATATATATATATATATATATATATATATATAGAGTTGTTTTTTTTTGTAAATAGACCCCCTGTATATTATTGCATTTTTGGATTCTCCGATCAAAATAAGTGCCTATTTTAGTAAGGTTAATAGTAACTAAACCTTAAGCGTTTTTAAATAATCTGATTTTGACATAATCTAACCTAATATTCATGTTTCAAATACTTAAGAAGTATTTCAGTTATGTACTCGAAATTTACAGTGAAGTATAACAATAAATCACATTTTATATACAATTATAATAAACTTGCTATATTATACAGGGTGTCCAAAAATTAAAACTAAAGAAATAAGAACTTTAAGTGGCTATAACTTGATTAAGTTAAATAGAACGCTATAATTTTTAACTTACCAGAAAATGTACCTTTTAAATACCTCTCGAAGGGCATAAGGGTGTTCTATAGCTAAGTCTTCGCGTTTTCACAGAATACGCCAAATAATCGTTTTCTGCATAATTTTGTGTTTTTTGAATAGATGTTCTAATGTATCTAGTTGCCTATACCATTAGGAAATAACAGGTAATTTACAACTATAAGAATAATAGTCAGGAATATCTTTACAATTGTTCAGAAATTCGGAACGCGATTTATAGTCGTCCAACAGGTTATAACAGCATTAATGGTAATAACATATTGACGATAGCACAAAACAGAAGCAAAATATTTATAGTAGATGTTAGACATGTTGACCATCTATTTCCAAACACTTACATATTCTTTTTTCGAAACCACTGCTAACTCGACAATATTTGCGAGGTATCAGTTTGGAAAGCATCTCTTATACGTATTTTCACATCTTGTGATGTTGTTGTAGACAATTCCTTTTATGTATCCCCTTAAAAAGAAATCTGGTGGAGTTAAGTCCGGAGATCTCGGGGGCCAATTTTAAAATCCGTCTCTCCCAATCCACCTGTTTCGAAAGTTGACATTTAAAAATTGCCGAACCTCGCGATGACAATGAGGCGGAGCTCCATCCAGTTGAAGCCACATAATTGTTCTAATATTTACATTACATTACATCTTCTAATAACACTGGAAGTTGGTGGAAAAGAAGATCGCGAAATATCAAACCATTTAAAGGTTCTTCAAAAAAGTAGGGTCCAATTAAGTATGGACTCAGTATTCCTTCCCATATATTAACCGACCACCTATTATGGTTTCTCATAACTCTGTATTCATGCAGATTTGAATCAGAATAGTAATGGAAGTTGTGTCTATTCACGAAACCATTGTTATGAAAAGTACATTCATCACTAAACAACACATTATCAAAAAAGTGTTCATTTTCTGCCACTTTATCTAACATCCACAAGCAGAATCAGTTCGGTTGTTAAAATCATTTCCGTAAAGCTCTTGACAAAGTTGGATTTTATAAGGATGAAATCTGTATTTGTTAAGAATCCTTGACAGTACAGTAAAAACATTTTCTTAATCCTCAGTGACAAGTTTTCTTATAACAGGATTTTTATAACTGACATTTCCACTTTCCCGAAACTGGTTTAATAGTCTCACAAAAACGACTGGTTTGGATGGTTTCTTTTTGGAAACCTTTGAGCATAGACTCGAGAAGCCAATCAAGAATTTTGATGACATTCTCCATGGATAAAAATCTTATCAATACGCTCTTCCTTTGAATAAATCTTCATTTTGACAAAGCAATAACACAACAATATTCAAAGAATTCATTTCAATAAATGAAGTTTCACAGTTACAAAAATCAATACTGCTATTATAGTAACAGACTTTGCAGACTAAACCGACAGATTAAATGAATTATCTGACGTTTTTAAATGCCATAGGGTACTAGATACATTAGAACATCTATTCAAAAAACACAACATGGTGCAGAAAACGATTATTTGGCGTATTCTGTGAAAACGCGAAGACTTAGCTATAGAACACCCTTATACCATTCCATAGGTATTTAAAAGATACATTTTCTGGTAAGGTAAAAAGTATAGCGTTCTATTTAATCAAGTTATAGCCATTTAAAGTTCTTATTTATTTAGTTCTAATTTTTGGACACTCTGTATAATATAACAAGTTTATTATAATTGGTATATAAAATATGATTTATTGTTACACTTTATATATATATATATATATATATATATATATATATATATATATATATATATATATATATATGTATATTGTGACGATTACGGTGGTAGTCGCAGGCACGCGTTCTACGCACCCGCACAAAATATTGCCCGGTTAAAAAAATTTAGGAAACTGTTTTTAATTTTTTTTTTGAATTAATATTTCAAAATATTTCCCAAATTTAATTAAAAATGTTAATATTTATTTGTTAAGCGCCAGGTAAAAAAATAATTACAATAAATTATAACTATTTCTTACCAATTTGAAATATTTTCAATTTTCAAAATATTCTATATAGATATAGATATGTTCCTACCTGTTAATTGATTCCTCAGGTGAGTTCAGATGTTTAAAAGATTTCAATCAGACAATCGATACACAGAATGATTAAGAACACAACGTATAAATTTTATTTAACAACAAAATATAAATGGCACACTATTATTAATGAATAGTGGATTAAATAAAATGGTCAATGCTTTTATATTTCATACAACAATATTTTTAATCAATATTAGTAATTATTCACTTTTATTTACTATGCATTGTGTTTAAAAACACAATTCCAGTTTTTTTTAAATTGATTTTCTTCTTTGAAAAATTTTCGAATCTCCAAAATATTTTATTGTCGCTTCCTATAAAGTAAGGAATTGACAAATATTTTTCCAAAGTCTCGTTTCACAATTTTCTTTTTTGAAAAATTCAAATTAATTTTTCTTATATTCTTCTTATCACAATTTTTTTGTATTTGTTGTCTGAGAGTTGAAAATTTACTTTACAGGACAAAACTTGAAAATTTACTAATTACTTTTAAATTATGAAATTCTTTTTAATTAACAACAACAAAACACATAACCTCTTTATTTAGAAAAAATATTTTGCTTTTGTTTACTGGTGACGTATGAAAACTTCAGTTTTCCTTTAAAACAATTGAAAATATGAGGTTATGATAATTTTCGGGAGCACAAGAGACGCAGTGTTTTCAGCAAAATGATAACTTCAACTCTGTCGAAATTCCTACGCCTCGGCTTTATATATGCGGCTGAAACATATGAAATTTTTACACTCTGATTGGTCAGATTTTATGACACTTGGCAACTTGATAAATTTTACTACCTTGAAAAATTGCAATTTATGAAGGCTTTTGAATTTTACCAATTTTGACTGGAATTTTCATGTTTTAATTAATATATAGACCTAAATCTAGCTATTGAGCATTATTTAGCTTGCCATAAATAAACTTTAGAGCTTTCTCGACATTTTGATATATATTACAGCCACTTTGGCATACTATTTATATATTAAAATTAATAAAAATTAACACTTTGCATATTGATATTTATGACCATTTTACTTAATTTTGTTCGAAAAAACTCTAAAATGTTTATTGTTGCTTCGGATATTATTATCCTATTATTAAACAAAATTTTCTTAACATCTTAATACCAAATTTGTTTTAAAAAAACTTAAATCTACTACTATACTATATTTTTCAGTTTTTGGTTTTAATTTTTCCATAGTTTGTTTAATAATACTTAAAACTATAACATTTTTCTTCTATTTGGTACATTGCTGTTTGTTTATCACTAATCACAGTGTTTTTTTTTTTCGAATTTCGCACTAATTTTCCACTACATGCATTTTTGTGTCTTATGAGTGATTGTTTTTATTGAGACCAAAGAAGATGTGTGACTCATTATTATTAGTTTTTTTAAACGCATTCACACACTTATTATTCAATCAAAAATATATATTTGTTTATAATAATACTTCCTCTATCTAGTTCAATATTTTGTACATAGTTTTTTTTATCGAACTTTAGTTTTTATGGAGGAAAATACGACATATTTTTGAAGAAAATATCAGTTCTAAATTATTTACTTAGTCAAGAATTTTTGGAATATATTGTCTTTTTCTTAAAACTATATCTAATTATATATACAATAAATTAAACAATACATCCTAAACTATGCTTAAATCTAATTTGTATCCTAATCTAAACCATGTTTACTGGTTTATTATCCATTAATGCTTCATCTTAACCCTTCTGTGTCTGATTTTTTTCTTTCAATCTCAAATAAAATTGAGTCTTATCACTTATTAATACAATATATATAAATACAATATATATATATATATATATATATATATATATATATATATATATATATATATATATATATATATATAAATTAAAAATGCCATTATTATTTAAAGATATTTATTGCAATTACAATATACATATAAGTTTGTCCTGTTTCTGATGATTACGTTACTATCAGTTACAATGTTGAATCGATTTCTTTACGTATACACTTCAGTAGTTTTATTATTTGACAAAAGGGAATTTATCAATTCTTGAGCAATTGGACTGATAATTTGACCAACAATCACCTTATTGTCATTAAGAAAAGCTGCAACATTATCATTTAATATTTCATCTAGTAATGAACTAAAGTCTTCATTATTAAGTAGGCCGTGTATATCAAACTGAAACACAAAAAATATATATTTATATTGAAAGTACTGAGAAAACTCGTTGATTTGACAGGCAATAGTGATATAGGAAGTTCGAAATTTCCCTAGGTCAGTAAATTGATGTTGTGTGCTATATTAGTCGGTGAAATTATTATTTTATTGTAGTGCTTTAAACTCGTTAATAATTTTGTGTGTAAGTAAATATGGAAAAAAAGCTTTTTCTTATACTTTCATTTTTTGGCTATCTATTGTCTTTAAGTAAAATAATTTTTTTTTTAAATGATGAAGGAAATTTAAAGTACGATCCTGGACTTTATGCTAACCTGATACCATTTGAAGTTATGTAAGTCTAAACCAGTCAGGACTGTCCAAGGGTACCGGGAAGGGGTGCAAGGGAGTGAACTTGCACCCTCTTGGTCTTAGGAAGAATTGAATAAAAAAAATCCAGAAAGCAACTTACCTGCTTCGAGGGAGAATAATTAAATCGTGATTCAGTCGCAGTACTTGACAAAGTGAAAATCTAGAGCTACAGTATTAAATTATGAGTACAGAGGATTATAAAAAAAGGTCAAAGGGGTAAATGCGTAGCCCACGAGTGTCATTTTGGGAGTTTTGGGAGTTTAAGTTCTTAAACAAGAGATCAACGTTGAACATCAACTTTGGTGTGTTTTAGAGAGATTTTTGCACTCCCTGTCATTTTTTGGATGTGTCACTAAGCAGTCTTCTCTTAGGATTTCCTCCCTTTTTTGCGTTTCAATTTAGTTTTGGTTAAGCTGTCTATATATATATATATATATATATATATATATATATATATATATATATATATATATATATATATATGATTCAGTCTTAATCCGGAAATACATCCGTTCGTTCGTTTGGTTTCCTGTAGAAGTTTGCAGACGTTTCGCCAAAATCTCATTTGGCATCTTCTGTGCTTGTTGATTGTATATTAACTGTTGATCTACAACCACCAAGCACAGAAGATGCCAAATGAGATTTTGGCGAAACGTTCTGCAAACTTCTACAGGAAACCAAACGAACGAACGGATGTATTCCCGGATTAATACGGAATCACATGTTCCCATCCGAGCAGGACTACGCAGCAACATATATATATATATATATATATATATATATATATATATATATATATATATATATATATAATGTGTTAAACCCCTCTCTATAACTAGTGGGATTAGAACAGGTTTCTGTCAAGTCTATTGACTGTAGAATAAATGTTTGATTAAAAGATTATCTTACCGTGCCACTGCCAAGTGTAATTTCTACGGTAACATTAGAAATTTGAAGACCTCCGCTAATTGAAACTTGTCCTCCAAGCTCTATTTCAGTATGGTCTAGGATAATTCTAAAATAATATTTTTCATTGTTAATTTAAGAGCTTTGGTTACGTTATAAACAACAGCTTAAATTTTATTACAATGAGGAGAATATTCATCTCGTCCTCGTTTAGAACTTCACCAGTAAATAAATAAATAAAAAATCTTCAAAAGAATGGTACAAGTATTTACGTTAAAATTCCACAACAGAAAAACAAAAAACTTTTTAAAATTTAAAATATTAAAATCAAGTTATTTTTTTTTACCTAAGATGAAATTTTTCACAGTCATATGTTCTCATATTTTATCACAGTCGCGCTTCATTTCTTTCGATTAAAATAAAAAATATAAAATCTGAATCTAAACCACACGATAAGTAACTTATTTTGTCGTGGAATTCTGAAAAATAAGTAGACCGAGAAAGGAACATCGGTCTGTTTACGTAGGAATCACGCGCTTTTGGTAAAGCACCAAAAGTTTCAACATATAGATCCTAGCAAAAACAAATTGGTTCGAAAAATCCAGATTTTTGCCAAGACGTCACGGCAA
Organism: Diaprepes abbreviatus; assembly: GCA_034092305.1. Taxonomy (NCBI): domain Eukaryota; kingdom Metazoa; phylum Arthropoda; class Insecta; order Coleoptera; family Curculionidae; genus Diaprepes; species Diaprepes abbreviatus. The sequence goes on along the minus strand of JASJET010000015.1, from coordinate 966,186 downwards.
ATGTTATTTAAATTTCGTTATGCGAAGCTAGTTAAGAAGAGTTAGTCGATATCAAGAGTTAAAAACAAGAGTTGATATCGAGAGTTAAAAGTTAAAGTTAAAATCGGTAGTTAATGATTTAGTTCAAAAAGTGTATAGACAGAGCAAGGAGAGTGTTACGCGGTACAGTGTAAAAATTTTTAAATACAATTTTCACAGTAAAATTCTAAATGGTTTTCTTTCTCTAGTAAATAGTTAATACACGGTGTTAAAATGGGATAATAACCCAAACTTTTAGCTCGCCCTGCGTAGCCGCGACGTGTGGATAAGAGAAATGCGGATTATAAACAATAGCAATTAGTAGCAAAGTGAGCATTTTTTCTAATTGAATTTTTTTAAAGATAAAATAGAATAATATTTAAAATTACTCCCTAATTATGTTAAATTATTGGTTATTTCTTTTTGTAAACTAGAGTCGCTTGTATATAATTTTAATAAAACTTAATCTAAAAAGGCCATCAGGGTTTTAATGATAAAAAAACCTGTTGTAAACAAGTTAAAAGCAGTAGTAAGTACTCTAGAACCCCGTCCCACTCCACATTATTATTTGCAATTGCTCTAGCCCTAAGGAAAGTTGGAAAAACTACATGAAAAAAAAGAGATAAAAGAGGGGCTAGGCGTTACACCCACCGTCGCTAACTGTCATTGCTAGTTTTGTATTTGTCGATTTTGTAACTTCCAATCTGTTACTACGAAATGTCCGAATTCCATTGAGCCAATTTTTTACCGTTTGTACTAAAAATCGAGCGTGAACACATTTTCGGTATCTGCTCTGATTTCGTTGAAACATACAAGAATGCCGTTGGTCGTTAGTAATTATAATCAAAATGCTTCAATAACTTACCCTGCCCTTCCTTTTCCATATAAAGGAAAAATTTCTGCTAGAAGAATATTAGCAGAATATTTCGTATTGAGAGTAAGTTCTGGAACAACAATGGTTGCGTTCAATGCCATGTCTAATATAGATACGTCAATTTTTGTTGCTACCAACTCTTTCAGTCCTGAGAGTTTAAAGTCGCTTATACTCGCATCTCCACTAAAATAAAATTTGGATTTATATTCTTATTTTGTACAGTGAATATAAAGGTTATTAACACTAAGCAACATACAATCAATACAATAAAGTATATTTTTTGAATAGTGCAATTTGTCCTAAATTGGCATATGTACTTAGATAAAACTACATAGGCGATATTTCTGTTCCTACAGGTACTAGTGGAGGTGACCAAAAGTTTTGGTGACTGAGGTCTATGAAGTTATATGGTTGATTTTTATGTGTTTTCATTGGTTAAATCCGAATCTTTAACATGATAAGCCGTCACGTGGTTAGGAAATTGTTATTAACAATTTAATTTTTTTTAACACCTTAAAATAATTTATAAACGAGAGATCGATTTCGGACTTATGCCATTCTGTTTCAAATTTAATAACAAACACGAAACAGTTAGTTACAGGCTGAAATATTACAACATTAGCGCAAAATTAGTGCAGAAAATGTCATGCGTGCTCAGGGCTTTTACAAAATCAATTATAACTAGGCTTCTAATTAAAATTTTTCATCGTTAATTGACTTATTTTGGAGGTAAAGCCTTAGACAATATGCTATCGGAAATAATTTTTGGACAATTATAAATAAATTGCCATGATTGAAAACTAAAAGTTTTGAAGATTTTTAGCCATCTCAATTGTTTATGAGAGAATAGGGGCTAGCAGTATAAAGATACCCCTAATAAAATTTATATGGGATATTCCGCGTCAACCGTATCAGAGCTACGAATAAAATTAGAAGCAACCAAAAAAATTGACCAATGTCTAGCACAAAAAACCTTGTAACAATAAAAATTCGCAATAAATTGAGTCATTTTTGGCTCAGAGTATAGCTTATGGACGCTCTTAAAAAGCTGGTATGGTAGGTTCACAAAATCTTATATGGCGGATCCAAATGACGGTCTAAAATTCAATATGGTTGCCGAATTTTTGAAAATCAACCGATTTGTACGAAATTTGGTTATACGGCTTTTTTTTTGGGTCGCTGATCACAAACCCGAATCGGATTTACAAAATTCAAGATGGCGGATCCAATATGGCGGACGTATTTTTTGAAAATCAACCGATACAGGATGCAGCGCAGGAATTCTACTAGAATAAAGACTAGTGTACAGTATTTCATGTAGTATTTTACTGTCGCTCTAAAAATGAAATAAAACATCACACCATAATATTACTCTCAGATTGTACCAAGCATTATGCAGCAGCAGTTTATTTGATGCAAAAAAAGGCCATACCAGTTATAAAAAAATTATGTCCAAAAGTGAAGAAAATTTATTGCGCATCCGACGGCGCTGAACACCATTTCAAGAATATGACTCAAATGAACTTTTTGATGCATCATAAGCGGGATTTTGATATAGATGCTGAATGGCACTGCAATGCTACTACACATAGCAAAAGTTCATGTTATGGGACTGGAGCATGCCTGGAATCTGCAGCGACTCGTTATAGCTTACAAGTACATCCAAACGATGGTATTTTAAATTTAGTTTCACTCTTTAATTGGGCGAAGTCAAAATTTCAAAACATACAGTTTTTTCACTATACCAATGAAGATCATCCAAGAATTTTAAAAAAGCTTAATAGACTATTTCCTAACTCACCTGCTGTGCCTAAAATTCAAAGCAGTCATGCATTTATTCTATGTGCTGGAAATAAACTTAGAATTAAAGGTTCTCTAATGCAAAAGATGCTAGATTTCTGCAATATTAATTACTTAATCGGTAATAAAAAAACACTCCTCATAAAAATAATCATTACTCCAAATATGCTCAGTGATTTGCTAAAATTTCAGTACTATTGAATTTTGAGCCATGAAGGAGCTTTGACATTAAGTCTGTCAAAATTTTTGAATTCTTAACACAGATTTATAATCAGGGACCGCAAAAACCTCCTTACATAAAATTTGGTGTTAATCGATTGATTTTCGAAAATATTGCCGCCATATTGGATCAGCCATCTTAGATACGCTGTATTGAACTTGAGAACTTCGGAGATTCGTAATCGGCGACCCCAAAAACCTCGTATACCAAATTTGGTGCAAATCGGTTGATTTTCAAAAAATACGTTTGCCAAATTAGGTTTGCCATCTCTAATTTTGCAAATCAGACCTTGGATTCGTGATCGGCGATCTCATAAACCACAGTGTACCAAATTTGGTGCAAATCGTTTGATTTTCAAAATTTCGGCTACCATATTGGATTTTTAACACCCATTAGATCCGTCATGTTGGATTTTGCCAATTTACCACACAAAATGAGCCCTTTGTCGATTTTTTTGGTTGCTTGTAATTTTGGTCATAGCTCTGATCCGGTTGATGCGTATTGTCCCATATACAGATTTAGGATCTTTTCTATTTTTTAAAAAATATTGATTAGAACTGAACTTATGGCTAATTTAAGTAGCGCCATGTTACTCGTGATGGCGGGGTGGTTATGTCAGTGTGCGGCGCGCTCTTGTCAGCACTTGAAAATGTTCAATCTCATCATCTCATGATACATCGAAGATTGAAGAAATTTCCCACCTAATAAGTTAGTCAAAAGGGTCACTCTAGAACGATAAATAAATTTATTAAAAAAATCAAACTGACTTTTAAATTTTGACAGATTCCGTTATATCATTACTCTACATTTAATAAATGAGAGATTCCCAAACTTTGTTGACCCGTAGACCATGAGCCAATTTTTGTGTGTTTTCTGTAAACCACCCTTCCCTGGCCTCTTAATATTGAATGTTCACAATTTTATAAACATATTTTAGATAATTGAATCTTAGTTTGATGATTGAACGTTCAACTCGGCGAGTTGGAAGTAGTATGAACAATGTCAACGTATTAACAGGCACTGTTGACGTTAGGCGCTTATCATCAGACCAAGGCTTGGCACAGAGCTATGCAATCGATAGAGAGTGGAAAATATTAAAGCAATAAAGTTTTTATAAAAAAAAATTAAACCGACTTCTAAAAGTGCGCTAAAAAGTGAAAAATAACTATAAATTTTTATATGAAATTGAACTTTTTGAAGTCGGCGCCAAACTAATACCTGACAAAATGTGATTGGCCTAAACTTATTAAAAATACTTTATTTGTAATTGCTTTCTTAGCCCATAATTTGTATATATTAGTAGTTATTTATTTCATTTAGAAATAATATGGCGCTGACTTCAAACATTTAAATTTCATATAAAAATTTATAGTTATTTTTCACTTTTTAGCGCACTTTTAGAATTCACTACAATTCTTTTTATAAAAATTTTATTTTTTGATTTTTAGTTTTGAATTCATTATAATATCCATAAATTCTTTGAACTAAATACTAATTGAGATTAGTATACCTCGCAATAACTCCAAGGTGGCAAAAAAGTTCCCATTTCATCCAAAGTTGTAAATCACCCTAAACTGAGCCACTAAAAATTCTTTGATTTTTAGAGTTCTCCAAATACCAGTGAAATTGTTTCAAACAAATATTTAGTCTGTCATAGTAAATCCGCTATCTTAAATTTCAAATTAATTTTAGATTGGTAATATAGGCCCCAAAACCTTCCAATATCGATATCTAAAGAACTTGAGTTTGTATACGGCTCAAGAATCCCGCAATATCAATTTTAGTCAAAATTGGAAAATGTAAGATTTTCAGTCCCTCATATTGTATCTTATCAACCTAATAGTTGTAAAAAATTAACTTCATATTCGTAATACACTATCCCTAAAACCCCCTGATACCAAACCTGAAAAAATGCGAATAAGGTAAAATTTTCAACTCACCATATTGGATCCGCCATACTGAATTTCGAAGAAATAATTTTAATGTCTTAATCTAATCTAAATCTAAATCCTTCAAAGCCCCCTAGTACCAATTTTGGATGAAATCCGGAAATTTAAAATTTCTAGAAATCTAGATTTCTAGCTATTCTTATATCTCTAAAATGACATGTTTTTTTTTTCCAATAACTTTCAAAACAAAAAAGATATGTGATGGTTAATATTTGAATTTCAGATAAAGTGACCTCTGGTGGCACAGTACAGAAACATTTTTATAACAGAATTATCATTAAGTCATTAAGCGGAACTTGTGAGTCGAATATTAACTTGATAAGTTACAAAGTAACCACAAGATATTAAAAATAATTAAAAAAAATTAAACTCTGACAAGCTGTAACGTATACAGGGTAACTCAAGAAAGATATTTGACCTCATCGATTTTTTTTTTCAATTTTAAACCCCATTTTTTACTTCAAAATCAGAAAGGGCACATTTTTTTTTTACATACGTCAAGGTAAATAACGATGTTTGTTATGCATTTTCTTCTTATCCCATGCTCAAACTGTCCTAAAAAATATATAGACATGACAAGCCAATTGCTAAAGAACAGATTAAATGTTCATAAATATACGAAAAATGCGTCAACAGCGTTAAACGAACACACACAAGATGAAAAACATAGTTCGATTATAAAAATACCATAATTAAGAACAAAGATATTAATTATCAAAAATTGCAGATAAAGGAAATGATAGAAATTAAAAAAGATAAAAATATTGTTAACGATAGAACTGATACAGGAAATTTGAGCCACATTTATACCAGCCTAATTTAAAGAAAAATATTAAGTATTCGATCCTGTTAATAAATCAAAAATTGAATATCCCCTTAAACATAAAATTAAATGTATGCTTTCTTTCCTTTCTTTTTCGGTCCATTGTTAGAATATAAAAAATAAAACACACTCGCATTCCATGTATCCTAAGTACAAAAATAAACATTAAAAATTTCATTTCATTATTACTAAATAAGCAAAAGTCAAGGTATGTACCTGTAAAATTAAATACTTTTTTAGAAATTTGACTAGTTTTTTAAAGTGTTGTTTGTTTTATGAAATTGTAAATATGTTTGTGGATGAATGTTTTTTTTATTATATAAAAAATATTTTTAGGAAGATCAATAATTAAAAGAGCAAAACAATTTTTTGAAAATGCCTTAAATAAAGGGCGAAATGTCAAATTGTTTTTAATTTTTTGGTAACTAAAAAACCTAATCTCAAGAAAAAACAAAATAAGAAGAAAATGATGTAATCTATGGTTTAAGAATCTGGAAAATATAATATATATATATATATATATATATATATATATATATATATATATATATATATATATATATATATATATATATATATATATATGAAAAAGTGGATATGTTATTAATATTTGGAGAGTGTCATAGAAATTCAAGGAATGCTGCCGAGTTGTATGCTCATAGATATCCGAATCGGCAACATCCAGTCCATCAGTATTTTCCATATGTCGAGACTCATTTTAGGCAAATAGGAAATCGAGAGGCGGAAAAGAGGTTTATCATAAATGAAGAGACTGAGATTAACGTACTTGCTATGGTTGAGGTTGATAAAACAGTTTCGTTAAGAAAAATTAGTCAAGAACTGCGGATAAGTTATGAATCAGCAAGAAAAATACTGAAAAAGCATGGATATCGAGCATTTAAATATCAGTTACATCAACATTTGTATACTGAGGATGGCGATAGACGGGTAGTGTTTTGTGATTGACTGCTTCAAAATCATAGAGTTAACCCAAATTTTATCGATTTTATTCTGTTTTCCGACGAATCCCGATTTACAAATAATGGTATGTTCAATAAGCAAAATACTCGGTACTGGGCCCAACAAAATCAACATGAAATGAGAGAGGGCAATTTTCAAGAAAGATTTGGCGTCAATGTCTGGGCTGGTATCGTTGGAAACAGAATAATTGGGCCAATATTGTTTCAAGGTCAGTTAACAGGGGTTAGATACTTAAGTTTTCTTCAAAATGAAATCGAAAATCATTTCAGTGATATACCTTTAGCAGTTTTACGGCGAATTTACTTTCAACAAGATGGAGCATCGCCTCACAATACTAGAGAAGTTCTTAATTATTTAATAGAGCATTTTAATAATCGAATTATTGCAACCAATGGTCCGGTACGGTGGCCAGCCCGCTCACCGGATCTTACTGTGCTCTATTTCTTTGTCTGGGGATATGTTAAAGAAAGGGTTTACTATGGAGCAGCCCCAGCTACTCCTGAAATATTAGAAGAAAGAATTTTACGGGCATTTAGAAGTATAACGCCCCAAATGCTACAAAACGTGTTGAGAGAAACAATTGAACGAGCTGAAATGTGCCTTGAAAAAGAAGGAATGCACTTTGAACATTTACTACATTAAACTTTTTAACAAATTCAGCTACCGTACTTTTAAATATTTTAAGTGCCTCGTCTAAGTTATTAGTTTATTTTGTTAGTTTTTGTTAATTTTGTTAAATTTTTAATCCAATTCCTGTTTTTCATACTAGTCACTAAAACTTTGCGATTGTATTTTTTTGACATCACCTAAGGCCGTTAGATTAGTTTGCGTCCGATCATGGCCACCTAGATGCAATTTTAAAAGTGGCTCTAAAAAATGAAGTAGACGTAAAACGTTTTTAAAATGTCATATTCTGATCTAGACTTGTGTCAGAAATCCAAAGATGTTAAAATATACAGGGTGTTCTATTTAAGAATTCAAAACCGGGGCCATTTCCGGTGAAACCGGAAGTGACCGGAAAGTGGAAAATATGCGAAAACTCTCCTCTTCACATACCATTTACCTGTACCAATTCTCAATTTGATACACACAATACTCTAGAAATTATGACTTGTCTAATAGATTCGTTGACACCCGGTATATATAGTAGAGAGAATATGTTGATTTGACTGAGAAATGATGTAAAAATGACATGTGTCCTCTAATATAGGGAGTTCCAAATTTTCCTGTATTATTTTATTGTAGTGCTTTGAATTCGTTCATAATGGTATGTGTAAATAAATTCATCTTTTAAGCTATGTATTTAAGGTCTGGTAGTGAAATAACTTTGTATAAAATGACGAAGAAAATTTAGAGTCAATTTCTGAGCTCTTTATTGACGTACTATCAACTGATAAAAATTACATATACCAGACTACCCAGGCCTGTCACTAATGTTATATGTTATTTCTAGGTTTATTTAGTACTTTGACTATACTTTCGATGCGTTACTATTCTGTATCTGAATGTATACGTTACTATAAGTTCATTTGCTTTCATTGTTAGAAAGAGTTGTCGCTGATAACAGCAACCTGTTTTGATATTTTATAAAATTTTTATAAAAAAATTGAACCGACTTCTAAAAGTGCGCTAAAAAGTGAAAAATAGCTATAAATTTTTATATGAAATTGAACTTTTTGAAGTCGGCGCCAAACTAATACCTGACAAAATGTGATTTTCATAAACAGATTAAAAATACTTTATTTGTAATTGCTTCCTTGCCATAATTTGTATATATTAGTAGTTATTTATTTCGTGTACAAATAATTTGGCACCGACTTCAAAAAGTTCAATTTCATATAAAAATTTATAGTTATTTTTCACTTTTTAGCGCACTTTTAGAAGTCGGTTCAATTTTTTTATAAAAATTTTATTTTTCTATTTTTAGTTTTAGAATTCATTATGATATTCATAAATTATTTGAACTAAGTACTAATCGAGATTAGTGTACCTCGCAATGGCTCCAAATTGGCAAAAAAACACCCATTTTATCCAAAGTTGTAAATCACCCTAAAATGAACCACTAAAAATTCTTTTGTTCTTAGAGTTTTCCAAATACCAATCAAATTGCGTCAAACGAATATTTAGTCTGTCATAGAAAATCCACTATCTTAAATTTCAAATTAATTTTAGATTGGTAATATAGGCCCCAAAATCTTCCAATATCGATATTTAAAGAAAATAAATTAATTTTTTATCCACCATATTGGATACGTCATATTGAATTCTTTAAAAATAATCTTGGTGAAAATCGGACAAAATTGATTTTTTCTGTTCGCCATATTGAATCAGCCATATTGAGTTTTTTAAAAATAATTTCAGATTCTTTATGTCAGGCCCCGAAAACTTCCCCATACCAATTTTGGAGAAAATAGGACAAAATTGATTTTTTCGTCCGCCATATTGGATCCGCCATATTGGATCCGCCATATTGGATCCGCCATATTGAATTTTTTAAAAATTATTTTAGATTCGTCATATGCGACTCCGAAAATTCCCCCGTACCAATTTTGGAGAAAATCGGACAAAAATGATTTTTTTGTCGGCCATATTGGATCCGCCAAATTGAATTTTTTAAAAATTATTTTATATTCGTTATATGCGACCCCGAAAACTCCCCCATACCAATTTTGGAGAAAATCTGACAAAATTAATTTTTTTGTCGGCCATATTGGATCCACCATATTGAATTTTTTAAAAATAATATCAGATTCCTTATGTGCAACCTCGAAAACTCCCCTATACCAATTTTGGAGAAAATCGGACTAAATTAAATTTTTTTGTCCGCCATATTGGATCCGCCATTTTGAATTTTTTAAAAATAATTTCAGATTCGTTGGGTACAACCTCGAAAATTCCTTCATACCAATTTTGGAGAAAATCGGACAAAATTAATTTTTTTGGCCGCCATATTGTAAGCGCCATCTTGGATTTTACTGCATCAATTTCATCTAAAAAAATATGGAACCACCGCAGTAACTTCCTTTACATAACGTAAAAAATTTCATTCAAATCGGTGCAGCCGTTCCGGAGTAATCGGTGTACATACATAAAAAAAAAAGGCATAGTCGACGAATTGAGAACCTCCTTCTTTTAGAAGTCGGTTAAAAATACATTGTATTTAAATGGGATAACATGAATTTTGTCACAAAGTGAATATTGCTATAAATAAAGATAATAGCATCATCTTGTTAATGTTATCAGACAAAGCTTAAAGAACAACATATATTTGTAGTGTAATAGTAATTCACAGAAATTCATTTATTGCTGCGCTAGTCGAGTTCACAAAAAGTCGAGTGACTTTATGAATGCATTTGTGTGGATATACCTTACTAGTAATTTTGGTCATACTCTGCTTTGGTTAGGTATACAAATAAATATTTTAACAACTTACTTCAACAACTTCTCTGTAAAATTAAGGGATAAAGAATCAACATCGATTGTTTCGGGTAGATCACTAATAATTTTCTTGATGGTATCATTAACCAATCCATCAATTATTCCTTTAAGTTTTTGCTTATTTTCATACAGATCATCTGAAAATCAATAAGAACAGGTTAATGTAATTGTAATTTTCTGACACTTTGCAGTCAAAACTTTTGTTAAATTAAGGAAATAGTGTCGGTGCCAAGTGTTCTTGTGTTTGATTTAGGTCTGTGGAATTTTAGGGTTGATTTGTATTTATTTTGAGTTGCTTTGGAAGTTTAATTATTTATAATTCAGTAACTGCTACTGCTATTAGTATAAAAACGAAGACACTTACTTGAAGGTAAGCCAAATACAAAAGCCACACAGATTGCTCCAAAAACCAAAATTTTTCCCCGGAGATGCATTATGAACGTAACAAATATCACTTGAATCAGTTCTTTTCTTACAGATAAAAGTTGATATTTAGTTTTCGGTACTCATATTTATAGAAATTTTCTTGATAAGATACAAAGGTGTATGCATTTTCACAAACACTTCAATATTAATTGTAATTGAAGATAATCTGTATTTTTTTCTCCTGCATTGCAAGGTAAGAGAATATGTCATTGTTATATTAATTAAGTTATGAGCACATCAAAATTTGTAATCAAGAATTTTTAGGTTAATGTTAAAATATAATTGATATTGTATGCATGTAACAACTTATCTTTTCTGGGAAAAATTAGGAGGCTCTTAATTTGATACGTATATATACAGTCGGTCAAAAAGAAACTCGTTTACCAATCGCTATTTTATTTATTCCGCTTTCCATGGAAGAAATCAAAACTAAATTTTTTTGCTGCTCCGTTGCTAGTGTGATGCCCCGGGACTAATTTTATTTTTCAAAGAAGTTAATAAATTAAAAATATTAAAACGATTTCACAAGCAAAAATTTATCCAAGTTTATAAAAGGAAAAGTCGGATTAAAAATCTGTTTAAATAATTTAATTTAAAAATTGAAGTTTAAAAGTCAAAAATAAAATAATAAAAAGTTCTAAAATATCAAAATAAATAAAATGTTAACTTACTCCCATTTTGTTGTACTGAACAAGATTAAATAAAATTCAAACACCTTTAGAATCAGCATCTGAAATAAAATTGAATTTTTTTTAAAGTTCAATTTTTAATAACAGAAATCGACCGACCGCTGGTTCTCGCATTTGTAAAATAAAAGAATTTAAAACATTCCGGTGATTCCGTGATCCGCAGGTGTTCTTTTGCTTATGTTGCATTCGTGAGATTCTAAGTACGCAAATTTAGGATGGTAGGCGATCAAATTGTTTACACGTTCCTTCACGAAATTCTCTAGCTAGCAATTAATTCCTGTCAGTAATTAATTAAGAAATATTATTTATTGTTGTTTTTCGCCGAGATTTCTAGCCAAAAGTCACATTCCAACTATAAAGCAAATTCTTAAGCTGCCAGATTTTAATTAAAAAAATATTGATTTATTTATGTTTTTCGCAAAATCAGCTAGCCAAGGCACGTACACAAAAAAGTCCCGTAGATTGCGACGTCACTAGGTGATATAAATACGACCCATCTCGCTCTGAAACAGAGCAGTGAAGAAGAAGAGTTAAGAACGGTTGGTTGAAAGAGTTGAAACAGTTAGTTCAAAAAGTACTTATACAGTGCAAGTAGAGTGTTTCGCAGTACGGTGAGAAAATGTTTTAAATACAATTCTCACAGTAAAATTTTTGGGTGTGTTTTGTAGTCCAGTAGACAGTTTATGCGGAGTTTTAAAATGGGTTAAATTAAACTTTTATCTCGCGCTGCGTAGCCGCAACGTATGGGTAAGAGAAATGCGGACTATAAACTATAGTAAATAGTAGATAATTAAATTAAATTATCGTTGATTTTTTTTGTTAACTAGTGCCGTTCGTACATAATTTTAATAAAACTTAATCTAAAAAGTTTATCAGTGTTTTAATGGTAAGAAAAAAGTTTATAAAGAAGTTCAAAGCAGTAGTAAGTACTCTAGGACCTCGTCGCGCTCTCCCTTATTAAGAGAAAACGCTCTAGCCCCTCGGGAAGTGGAAAAACTATATGAAAAAAGAGATAAAAGAGGGGCTAGACGTTACACTAGTATTTATAATTTACCCTTGTTTCCACGGCAGTCGTTCAAGTATGGATCACTTGATATTTTTTAAAGTGACCTCCAATAATACTAACCTATAATTAACAATTAATTTCTGTATTGTATGCAGATTCTAATAAATTAAATAAAACACTTTTATTACACTATCTTCAAGGGCTTTCCTATAGAAGCATTTACTAATCCATGTTCATATAACATTTTTTCAAAAATTGTCATCATTTCCGGGCACTCTCTGTATGGACTGGATGTGCGCTAGCAGCACTTTTGGTGTTAAATGTCACGCCTAAAAAATGCATTTTAACACTGATGTAAATTTTTCAGTAAGAAATAAAGAAATCTATCTGCCGTATTTAAATAGTTGTTATATATGGAATTCTTCTTTCAGGCAGAGAAAAGGAAAAAAATATGTACAAACAGTTTATTTTCTGCAAATACTGCTCTGGTCCTCTCTCCATACGCGTTTCGACCATCTTATGATCTTGTCAGTGGAGCTGTATCGGAACGAGAGCAACATTCGCAGGAAATAACTGATATATGAAATATAAATTCCAAGATATATCGGTAGGATATTGCAACCTGCCACCTATCGACCTCGATGTCAGACTGAAAAATATCGCCAGTTGAACGACATCTATGAATCACTGGAGTAGTGAGAAATTTTTTTAAAATAAAAAAAATTCTCATTGCTTTTTTGAGTAACATGCTTTTCTAAAAATAAAAGAGACATTAAGATTATTAAATATGGACTATTTTCAAGTTTTGTTTATATTATAACAGAGATTATATACTCCTACTTTCTTAGCATGTACTGTAGAGTGTATTTCGAACTTCCATTTTGGTTCTTTACGGAAAATCTGTTCCTTGAAATTTTAAGGACAATGTTTACTCTCTAAGAATAAAACCATTAACACTTAAGCACAAACTGTTGTGTTCATCTCCTAAGAAATTCACCTCGTTTGTCTCGGTTGTTTCTTTCTATCTTGCTCTACCCATAACGTCAAATTTTTTGCGACGTATGGTTCGGATTGAAAAAATAATGTTTCGTTTTCTGTCCTTTTCTTATTTCTATACAAATTAAGATGAACAGGTCTCAAAACTGCCTTTGATATGTTCGTATATTGATGACGCATCGGTATTCTTTCACTGGACCAACTGTATCTGTGTTATGACAGTGTTGCCAGTTTATAACTACTATCATTAATAGAGAAAAGTAATATAACGAATTCCAATAATATCAGTTTTTGTAATCTTAACCTCAAAACTATTCTGTCGATTATTATAGTCCTGAAAGGCATACAAAGAAATTTTTTGTGCCACCATAATTAGGTTATAACTTTACCCCCCCCCCCCAATTCACTAACATGCCCTAACTTTAAAATAGTTTTGAATTGATATCAGAAAGTTTAAACTGACAACAGCAATAATAAGTCAAGAAAATTTTAAACCCTAAAAATATAAGCATAAGAAAAAACATCTTTTATTTACTTAACCGGCAAAAGTTTATTTATTTTCGGAATATAACTCTTTCTTTTACATAATTCAAGGCTTTATCGCTAGGTTCTTATCCTTAATATCCCGATATAAGCGTTTATTTGTTGACATATGTAATATCAATTATAATAATATCATTAGCAAAACAATACTGGTAGAATAGATGGTCTAACTTCCATGGCAACTAGATTGGGTCTAAGTCTGAAACCTTCTTAGTGAATTTGGCTGTTAATGTCTACCGTTTCCGAATACGAAAAGTGTTATTTTAACGCCAAAGCTATGGACAGTTTCGTAACTAACTTCACAAATTTTTCGTACGAATAACGATTTTCACTTTGTTATTTTCGTCATTACGTCAATTTTAACTGTTTTCAATTAAAATCTTCAATATGTCTTCATCGAAGAGACGTTGCTTAAATTATTCAAATACATTTTGTAACATTTGTGATGAATATATAGTAAAAAAATGTCGAAGAACCTATATTTGCATCTGTGAAAAATGCGAATTTTGCTTATTTTGAGATGAAACAATATTTGTAAGTTATGTAGTGAACATTTAAGACAGTGAGTAAATGAAAAATGAAATCATTTGAAGTTTTGTATACGTATGATTTGGATGGAATCGAAAAATCACTACGATGATTTTTATTTTTGTGACTTCAAATTATATGTGCATGGTGTTAATAGAAAAAAATGACCTAATCTGACCTTGTGTCCACTAGAAGGCCTGTGCTTCACTCAGCAGATATACTATACCAAGATTATCGTTTGGGCCTCTACTTTTCACTCAATATGTTTTAGATGACCGGCTAAGAGAACTAGACCTTTCAAAAGAAAAATCAGATCTATTAGCATCCAGATTTAAAAAGAAGAATTTACTATTTACAGGTACGAATGTTACATTCTATTTTAATCCAGAAAAATAATTTCTCCCATTCTTTAGTTCGGAAAGAAAGTTATTGTTTTTGCAACGATATTGGTAGTCTTTTAACTAAAACTAACTTTTTATCGATAGTTGAAAACGAGGTTTACAATCTATTTTAACTACGAATTGACAATAAACATGGTGTTGTCTTAATTACTCTTTCTATTTAATTAAAGGAGGAGTTTCAAACTGAGGGATACAGTTTTGAATTTAGAAAAACGTGGATTTAACAATGGTAAATTTTTTATTAGGTCAACAAAGCGGCTACATGAAATTTTCTTGTTTCATTTGTTTGTAAGACAGCAGATCAAAAAGCGAATTAAAAAGAACTGGGCATCCTTAACGACTGGAAAATAAAACGTTATAAATTCAGCTTTGATATCCAGAGAAAAAATAATTTTTCATCCACATAAAATTAGTACTGATGAAACAGTATGTGAATGTATTCGAGACAAACTGGTTTTTGTTTTAGTTATATATCACGAAAATTTCCTGGTTTAAGTACAGAGAAGCTAAAAGAAGGTATTTTTATGGACCACAGATACGGCATTTTATGAAAGATAACAATTTCGAACATTCAATGAATGATTTAGAATCAGCGGAATGGATAACTTTTGTAGTTATTGTGAAACACTTTATAGGAAATTATAAGTAAGTAAACTACCAAGACTTGCTGGATCTGCTGGAAAATTTTAAAAAGTTTGGGTGTAACGTAAGTATAAACGTTTCCGACCTCTTTAGCCAGATTTCTTGAAAATCTTGGTTCTTGTAGTGAGAAGTGACAGGACAAAGAAAGGAACTGGATGATCTTTATTTCGTACGAATATGTATAGAGTGTACCGAACATAGGGTGCAAAATAAACTTATAGAGATAAAGTAAATAATGCAATCACCAAAACAAAAGAAATATGAAATTGTATTCACCAAAACCTTAATAGAAAGAAAAGAGAAACAAATCATAACATCGCTTAACCACTTTGTTGAATATTTAAGCTCTATTACTAAGTTGAAATTGTTTGAGGCCTATGGTCAAAACATGTCCTTGCCAGCAAGACCTATAGAATTAATTCCTCAAACAATGATAGTGTTTGCGGTTTTCAAAGAAATGATACTATCGATTATTAATTAGTTAAAGAACAAATGCTCCTTGGTTAATTTCAGAATCGGTCCCATTTCCTTTGACGTATTTAATAAACAGGTCACTTTTAGAGTGCATGTTTCTTCAAATACTAAAGTAGACGGCAGTAATGCCAATACATAAAAAGGGTGATCCTCACAACCAATTACAGGCAAATATCCATACTGAGTGTATTTTCAACATGGCTTCAGACAGAACAAATCCTTTGAAATAGCATGCTGTGATTTACTTAATTTTGTATATACAGAACTCGACAAGGGTAAGTATGTAATATGTTGAATATTTGACTTTACAATGGCATTTGACATTGTGACTAGAGAGTTTTTATTGAGAAAGATTTTTTCCTCGGATATAAGGGAAAATATCCTAAATTTTATTGGCTCGTATATGTCTCATAGAAGAATGTCTGTCCGATGCCAGAAAAGTAAATCAGATCACAGAAAAGTTGCCTTAGGTGTGCCGCAGGGGTCGGTTTTGGGGCCTCACTTGTTTATAGTTTATGTTAATGACCTACCTAGATTCATCAGCAGGAGAAAGTTAGTTATGTTTGCTGATGATACCACAACAGCTATATCTGCAGATGCCCCAGAGTAGCTATTGCGTGCGGCAGAAGGTATGTGTGAGGAGTTTTGGCGTAATCAGTTGATATTGAACCCGACGAAGACTGTATATGTAAACTTCAATATAAAAAAACTATTGCTTATAGAGGATAAAGTAACGTATAATAATGAAGCCTCACCTACTGTTAAATTTTTAGGCACATGGCTTGATGAATGGCTACACTTCCTTTCTCCCCATGTTGATCATGTTTGTAAAAAATTATATTCTGCCTTTTTTGCAGATGAAATAATCTCTAGGTCAAGCTGGGCTACTGACTGTGTATTATTCTCTGGCATACAGTCATCTGTCAAGCAATTCCATATCATGGGGAAGAGGGAGGGAGGTGAATCGAGTGTTTTTGGTTCAGAAGCAAATAATGAGGTTGATATTCGGTCTTAAACCGATGGATTCGTGACAACCTATTTTTAAAGAAAACAGCATTTTAACTTTTTATTCGAAATATATTCTTAAATATGTTTAATATGTTAAATAAGATTATTCAAAGTTTATCACTCTTGGCTAAGGTCACAAATATGGTACACGAAATCCGCTGAGAGATCCCCAATTTATAATTTCATTGTTTTGTTTAATAGATTGCCTGAAAAAAACTGAAAAGCATATCAAGCAATAATGAATTCAAAACCGAAACAAAAGATTTCTTATTCAAGGATTATTTTAGTCTTTTAATGATTACTTTAGTCTCTAGGGTACATTGATTTTCTCATTGCATCCTTCGTTGATCAGTGCGAGGGATTATCTTTTTTTTTTGTTTTTTCCCAATTTATTGCTTTAGGGTTCCTGTCTGTAGCTTGTTGAATTTTAAAATATTTGAGTAAGTTTATGTTACATATTACAAGTAGTATCTTGTGATACCAACTAAATGGAACCCAACGTAATCGGTACATAGCTTTCATGTGGGCCCCAAGCCACATCGGCATAGAGGGGAATGAATTGGCCGACACTCAAGCAAAATCTGCAATCCTTGAGGGCACCTCTTTCTTCTCTTTACTCAACCCCAAAGAATTCAATAGATACATTGATAACACTATTCGCAACATTGCGCAGGCTCGCTGGGAATCTCTAGAAAACCCCAATAAACCCTTCCACATCAAGAGAAATTTCTCAGAGACATATCACTTCCCCTAACTGTCCAGAAGGGAAAATGTTGTTTGGAAGAGAATCGCCATAGGACATTGCAGAATGACCCATTCCTTTCTCCTTAAAAACGAGGACCCCCCTCAGTTTCCATCTTGTCTTTCCCCTTTGTCTATAAAACACATAATTTCTGACTGTCCCTCATACAGAAACGCTAGAGAGAGGTATCTAACTCCAAATGACTTTATGACAGTTATGTCTTTTGATCTTGCTAAAGCCAAACGTTTATTGTGTTTCTTGAGGCACACTGATCTCTATAATAAGGTTTAACTGATCCCAACAATTTCTACAGTAGGCGCTAAATGGTCTGAGTTACTGATGCGCCTTTAACCTTTAAACTAACTAACTAACTAAATGGAACTGTTTTTTTGTTTTTTCTTGCATTAAGGTTTATTATTTATATCTTTTTTACTTTATTCACGAAACCGATGCTGAAGTATCAGTCTTATGGCCAATAAATTAATTCATTTTATTTCATGTCATTTCAAAAGAAGAGGGTCTTAGGGACGCCTATGCAAAGAAATCAAGAAAAAGAAGCTGTCTCCCTGTAGCATTAAACAATAAACCGTTAAAAAATCAATAAATTCGTGTTTTTTGGGTTTATGTTACATCACAAAAACTATACGTGGCATAGAAAGAATATAAATACAGTTAGAATTTGGATAACTAGTAAACTAAAAAACAATATTAGTTTTAGCAGCACTAAAACTACTGTAGGCCTGTTGTGATAACTATTTGAAACAAAAACCAGGTCGTATAAAAAAACTATTTATTTTGATTATTTATGATCATTATTTTAATAGATATCAGGTAACAAATTACAAAACTATTTGTTCTATGGCATGCAAATCGAGTCCTTCTAATGCATTAACGGTTTTATTAGGTGCCAAAATAGCATTAATGAGTTCTTGAGCGATTGGGCTGATAATGTTGCCGATTACTTCCTTGTAATCATTAAGGAAAGGTGCAACGTTATCATTTAAAACTTGGTTTACCAATGCACTGAAATCTTCATCATTGAGTAGTCCATGTAAGTCGAACTGAAAAATAAAAGATTCATTATACTATGTTTCTTGCGAAGTAGTAGATATCTGTTAGACTTCCATTGTCTTTATTTTTGTTGAATATCACGACGTTTCGGCTAGTAGTTATCTCTAGCCGTTTTCAGTTTCCCGTTAATCATGAATTAATGAATACTGTGTATATATACTTTCTTAGATTCAGAAACTATAAATGCCGTGCAAGGATTTGAATCTTACCGTTGCTTCGCCTAGTCCGATTTGCACTGTAACATTTTGAATTGAAAGTCCTCCAGTTATGGAAACTTTTCCTCCAAGGGCTATTTCAATATCGTCAAAGGCGATTCTAAAAATCGTTTTTGTTCATTAAAAACTGTAGGTGTATACATGGATTGAAGTATTCACTTTACAAGTATGCTTTACTGCCCTGTATGCATATGCATATAAAATGTGAAACAGCAATATCAAAGTCACATAAGTTCATCTCGTCGTTCCCAAAGTTCTCTATGAACACATGCTAATTGCTTTCATTTTATTCATTATTTTGGATGACCTCTAACATGGTTAGATTAACATATTTTTCAAAAAAAAAGATTACTTTTAAATTCTTATAAAATTTTATGTGTTCCCAATGTACGACAAATAATAAACTTTGAATAAAAGGCCGTCTTTATATTTAAAACATGACTTAAAGATAATACATTACTGTAACCTAACATTTTGTTTAGGACATCGTTGCCGTCAAAACATTTAAAGATGACATAAAGTGCCTTTTTGGCCGCCGATGTATTGAAGACACCAAAAGTGCTTTTCCGTCTGACAGTTGCGCACTGAAGACCTTGGGAACGAGGAGATAGACTTATGGGAATATTAATGTTGGAATTAAAGATTTTTCAACATGTTTAGTATTTATTTTATGTGTATATGCTTGTATATTTATTAGTTGTGAAAATATTGAGGATTATCTACACTACGTTTAAATGTTATTTTGAAAGTTGAGTTGTTCAAAAATCTAATCCAAGAAAGGAAAAAATGAAAAAATAAAATATAATTTATAGTTCAAGAATATGAAAAATTACATATATATATATATATATATATATATATATATATATATATATATATATATAGAGTTAATTTATAGACAATTAGTTGAATAGTAAGATAAAGCTTACCCTGCTCTGCCACCTCCATAGAGAGGAAGAAGACTTGCTAGAACTACATCAGCATAATATCTTGTATTGATGCTAAGTACTGGAACAACAATTGTAGCATTCATTGCCAAACTCAATAGTGCTATGTCAATTTTCGTTGCTACTAATTTCTTTAACCCAGAAAGTGAAAAACTAGATAAATTTGCGTCACCACTGAAAAAAAAATTAATTGTTTATTTGAAAGTAAAAAGTGAAACTTTTTATATAGTTTTCAAACTACTTTTAAGTTGTTGCTGAACCAACTTTTAGAACAAGATGTTTCAGCAGTTTCGTTGTCCACACACACTACTGAAAAAGCAAAAATATTAAAAAACGAGTATTGGAAATTGGGCCCTTTTTGAGAAAATATTATCTTGTATATTTTCACCTATTTCGTGAGTTATATCACGGCCTAACCCTAAGATGTGCTGGCCAAGCAATCCAAGATGTCACGTTTATATACCCGACTTGGAGAAGACGCAGTCAGTCAGTTGAAGTCCGTTGAAGACGTAGCATAGTTAAACTAATAATTATATATTTTATTTAATCAATAATTCTGTAAACAATAAAATAAATTGTTTTTTAAAAAATCTCTTCTGGTCTCGTGAGTTAACTCGTGAAAGAAACCTTTGCAAAAAAATATTACGAATATAGAAGCATTTATCATACAGAGTAACTAATCCCGATTTGGATGTCGAACATCAGAGATAAACTACCACATAATGGGAAGACGTCAAGCATTTGCCTCATCGGACTACAAAGAGCGACACGAGTAGTGGACATAGGGGGTTCAAAATTTACCTCTTGACCACTTTTTTAATTGGTTAGCTAAGAATGACCTTCATTCTGATTGTGTGCCTAAGTTTGCCTTTTATATTGATTAGTTACCCAAACTCCACATCTTTTTTTTTTCTTACATGAGAGAATCTGAGCAGACAGGTGGTCCACCACCACCAACAAAAAAATGCTGTTAAATTAAAACTCGCTTAAACTAGTGAATCTGAGTGTACTACATTCACTTATAAATCGATTTCGAGAGAGAGAGAACAGAAACAAATATATTTAGATTCCCCTTGCGATAAAACAATTCAGTTAATACATTTAAATTTGGCTGGAAGAAGAGAAACGTTTCACGCAAGACTGGACTATTTAATAAGATTGATAAAAATAATTTGAAGATGATGAGGAAGATGAAGTTGATATATGCTGGGACGGAAGATGATGTTCCAAACGGGTGTGGTAACGAATGTTTTTTTTTTAAAGTGCCAAAAATAGATACCATACTTTGAGATTGGTTATTTCAAACGAATAAATGTAGCTCTCTTTGAGACTCTAGTTTATGAAATCAGTTCTCCTCCAACTGCAGTTGTAAAGAAGAAGGAGGTATAGGGTGGAGCTAAAAATGGTAACCAATCAAAGGAGAGCTACAGTTTACAGAACCAATCGATATAGCAGGCGAACATGGACAACCAGAAAAAAAGTCGTTCTTGACTGACTAATCAAAAAACTGGCAGGGGTTAAATTTGAGCCCCCTATATCCACTACTGACATGATCCAGTCGCCAAAATCATCTATCATAGTACCCAAACAACCTGGAATCTTCACAGAAAATTAACGAGTTCCAGCTTTACTGGGATTACAGACCACACAGTTGCTCCTAACAGATACGACCTCGTTTTAGTAGATAAAGTATCCAAGCGAGCAACATTAATTCCTAACAACAATTTGAGGAATAAACATAATGAGAAAATCCCCAAATACAAGGCTTCTTGTGAAAGTGTGTTTAAATAATAACTTGAATTCTTAACGTTATAACTTCTCAAGACTAATTGCAACAATGTTGCCCATTATTAATCATTGTGGTTTAGTTTCGATAATTGACACACTATTTTAAAATTTTTTTTTGTCTTTTTGAAACAAGGTGAATTAATTTGACAACTATGGAGAAATATTGTTTAAACTGCAAGAATAAATACATAGATATGTGGAGTACACCCTTAAATAAAAGAAGTATGTTATGGAGTATGAGATTTTGTTGTGACGTCTAAAACGGTATAGTTTTTTTCTTCATGTATTCATAGCAGTTTTGGATATATACAATTGTTTGGCTTCGAATGTGCTTGAAAACCTCTATTGATCTAAAATGTTTAAGATTGAAATAGAAGGCAGTAGTCTTGGATTGTTAATTTTAGGAAGTGGAATAACTTTAGCGTTATTCCATCCTAAAGGGAAGTAAGGGCTTCTAATAGAGGTAATTGTAATGTGAGCTAATGGACGTAAAATAACATATAGTAACGAAGGACTAGCGTAATTTGGCCGCGTCCTTATAGAAATGATATATAGATGAATCTTTGTTATTATTTATGTTTCTATTAGAGTTGAGTAGTTAATTTTAGTTTGTATTAGGATGTGAAACTGTTAACAAGTAGTTATTAAAGGATTGTTATTTAGTAGTGAGAAGTGTTGTTTTTATTATTTGGATCCAGTGATTTTCAGGAGAGAGAATCGTAACAATATGTTAAAAATATTCATTACTGTTGACCAAAATGTTGGGAGAGGTATATACAAACAGCAACATAAGAAAAAATTGTGGTCAGATCATTACATTATTTAAATGTAACATATTTATATGGTATAAAAATGTTAGTATGCTTTCACTATATGTATTTCAAAACTACAGTATATTTCTTCTATTGGGTGATTGGTGGGCAAGCACACTATAGATTAGCTAGATCTTGGACCTATGTTCTTTATAAGTTATTCAAGTTCCGGAATAAAAAACATTTATTTTATAGCTTACCTTATTATACTGGAATTAAAATTAATTGGTAAAGAGTCAATAGCGATAGGTTCTGGCAATGAAGCAACTAAATTGTTAATAGTATCGTTTATTAAACCATCAATTAATCCTTTAAGTTCATGTTCATCTCTATATAGGTGATCTACAAAGAAATTAAAAAACTGGTGTAGCTTTAGTCATAATAAGATACATGTGTTTTCTTTTTTTGTGCTTAGGTGATAACATATCTGAGCAAGCAGTTAAATTGCAGTTTTTGTTGCTATCTAAAGGGGAAAATCTATATCTATAATTTTTGTGCAGGTAATAATAAATAAGATGAATGCTCTTCTGAAGTCATTTTATAAAAATAATTTTTGTACTGTTGGCAGTAATATTAGTAAGTCTCCGAATCCGAAAGAAAAAGGAACATATCTGTCAATAGATTTTGAAAATAAATTATACATAGATCCATATATATATATATATATATATATATATATATATATATATATATATATATGTATATATGTATATATATGGTACACCCATGGATAAAAATATCAAATGTTTATACTTATTTACTTATTTCCCTAATTCCGGAACCTTTCTACTGTTAGGTCCTGTTCCTATTGAATTCCATGTTTGACGTTTAATTGTCTATCTTGTCCTTGATCTACCTCTCCTGTATCTTCAGGTACTCGTGTTCCAAATACTATTTCAGTAAGTTCATTATCCCGTATTCGGTACACATGCAAATCATCTCAACTGCCCCTATATAAATAATGGGTTCTATTTGCAGTGTTCGTCTGTATGTCTCATTTCTGATTTTGTCTCTTTCGCACTTGTTTCCTATTCTTTTCGAGAATCTCATTTTGGTTGCATTAATTCGTGATTTTATTTTTTTTGACAAGATCCTTGACTCGGTGTTATCACTTTCTTCACTACTTTTCCTAGAAATGTTGTGTTTGTTGTATTATTCTTCATATTCTTTATTTTCCTTTCCATTTTCCGATTTTCTTCTATATTTGTACCCAAGTACCTGAAGTGGTTTACTTGCTCATATTGATGAAATAATGCAGGATGGCAAGCCAGCTTTATATTAGGTGTTTCCTGCCTCTTTGAATTTATCATGGTTTTTATTTTTTGTATAATAATTTTAATATGTATCTTCGCTAGTTCTTCCTCTATTCCTTCAAGATTGTATTGTAGGTTTTGTCCTGTAACCGTTATTAATGCAATTTTATGTGCAAACATCAACTCATTCAGTTGGGTCGTCTTCATTTGTCTTTCAGTGTAGGTTTTATTATATTTCTTAGTATTTTTTCTATTATTTTGGGATACTTGACACTGTAATTAGCGCAATTCCTTCTTTCTTCCTTCTTACTTATTCGCATCTGTTTTCCAGTCCTTTGGTATTTTTTAGTTATTTATTATATCGTTCATCAATTTCCTCATCTTATAAAATTTTATTTTCTCATATATTTAATTATTTCGGGCTTGATATCTTTCTCGGGAGTTTGTCCTAGTTTTATCTTTTTTGTGTTTCTTCTAATTTCATTTATGCTGCGGATTTACTTATTCTACGTTTTCTTCTTCTGCATCGCTCTGTTGTTTTGTTACTTCCAGAGATGTTAGTTTCTCAAGATACTCTCGCCATCTTTTCATTATTCAATTTTCATTTGTTATTAGGCTTCGTTCTTTATCTTTTATGTTTAGCATGTTATATTCTGTTCTTTGTCTGAACTGTTTTAATGTATCAGAGAATAATTTTTAATTCTTTCTATAGTTTTCTGTTATTTGTGTTCAAATTCCTTCCATGAGTTATTTACTGTCAAATTGGACTCTTACCAGTTTTTAGTATGCTTTTCTACTTTTTTTCTATTTTATCTGTTCACCGTTTGGTTTTTCTCGTGATATTGTTTGACATTTTCGCCTTGCCGCAACTTGTCCCTGTTCCTGAGATGATCCCATTTCTTCTCTATGTTTGTCTTACTGTTACTTCCTTCATCTTTTAATTTCATTTCAAGTATTTCTTGGGAGTTTTTTCGAGATTTTTCCTTCTCTAGTAATAGAACTAACTTGTCCTCGCAAATGCTAATGGATGAATTATGTGATGTTGGAAAAGACTGTTTTGTTCTAAACATGGCTCTTTTAATTTGCGTCTAAATTAACTTACATTTAGTAATATTAAATTATTAAAAGTGGTCGTTGTTGCTTTTGTATATCTATAGCTTCCTTGATGGGGTTCTTTCGAAATTTGATGTCTTTTCAAAATATTCGATACTGTATATTATCCTTTCCAGAGACTTCGTGATAAATCTTTTTGTCTATACCCTTGGTTGCATAGTTACATAGCTACAATAGCTACTGGCGGCATATTGTTTTAAGTGATATTTTATCTAAACGTCAACATTTTTAAAACAACTGAATAATATCTGCCTACTTAAGAACAAGTATAAATTTACTGCGCCAGTTTTAAATTATTTTCAAACAAAAGTGATAACAAAAAATAATCGATTATTTTTGTCCATGAGTGTGCCAATAAAGTATGTAAGATTTCTTGAACTTTATTCCCGATTAGCAGGGAGAAATGAATAACGATTTTGACAGGCTAATACATTACGCCGTAATAATTAATTTAGTTTTTCCGCTCATATTCTGCCCCTATTTGTGATGTCAATATGAAATAAATTTTATACTATTTTTGCCAATTGACGCTACATACTAATGCAGATATTACTTTTTAGAGGCTAAAAATCATGCATCACATCGTGATATTTCCAGTGAAAAAATCTTTCATAAAATTTTATTATTGTATTTTAATAATTTGGGTTGCGCGTTGATATGTCATTAAGGACAACTCGGCTTGTAGGTATAGATAGCGTTACAAAACTCATTTGGTAATATCAAAGTTTATATACAGTTTGAAAATTTCCCTTATTATCGCCGTTCCATTAAATAATATTGAAAATTGGAAAGATATATCAATTTTATTTTCAAGGAGGTGGGCATTATCTCTTAGATTTTAAAAAGGAGGGGGAGTCAAGTGGTACATTATTTCAAAGCTTGTTGAATTTCCTTTTGCAAAAATATCCTAGTTTGTTTTTCTGACCAGTAGTTTTTGAAAAATCGCGCTTCAAATTTTTTTTGCTACTCCTGCAGAAACATTCTTATACAAAATAATTTTGCAGCAAGTTTTAAGGATTTGTTGTAGAACTGACATTTCAGTTTTACTTGGTGAGCTACTCAGTGTTAATTTTAATAAGTGATTAAACTGTGAAAATAGTTAGTCCCGCCAGAAAAATATGCAAATGATTTTTGTCTAGGGAGAGGTTGGAAAGTGCACATAAACTGCTGTATTTCTTTTTAATTATTGAAATCCAAATCGTTATGTAAGTTATAGGTATGACATTGATTCGGTGACAAAGTTTTTGGAGACTATTTGGAAGGAAAATGAAAAGAGACATAATCGGCAAGTACTAAATAAAGAAGGTCAAATTGAGGTTTTAGGAACATTTGTTGCAGAGCCCACCACCTCCTTACGAACAGTTGCAGAACAGACGAGAATGTCCTACAATACTGTAAGAAAAGCACCAAAATAGATGAATTTAATCTCTATAAAATGCAGATATTTAAAAAGCTCTATGAGAACGATTTTGATAGAACAGAGTTTTGTGAAACTATGTCCAATTTAGTCGTCGCTATTCTTAAACTTCTGCCAGATGTCTGTTTCATCGATTAATGTACATTTTTTGTAAATGGCAATGTAAATAAACTAAATTGTCTCTATGGGAGTGAAGAAAATTGACATATTATTCGATCAAACAGGTAATGTATGGGCGGGTATTCTTGGAAATATCATTATTTGTCCTTTATTTACTGAATAAAAATATGGCGAGCGGAGTGCGTGACGAGCTCGTGGTAAGCCTGTCGCGAGCTTGCAGCAAGACTCCTTTGAATTTTTCTGAGTTCTATTGATGTCAAGCTTCTTCGGCGGCAAGTCTCAAAGAAGGTAATAAATGCGCCTGGGATACAAGAAGCTATTTTTATCATATTTCTATTGTTTGCTAGCAGAGCGACCGACACTCGCAGCTCTCCATTTTCTGTCGGTCTTTTTGTTCCTAACTCAAAGGAATTATTTTATCTAGTGGGACGGGTTTATGGTACGCTCTTTCCAAAAAAAACGAGAGTGACGATACGAAATAATTTAGTTTTTTGTTAATGAAATGAAATTGCAGTCCACTTGGTATTGATTAGTGAATATGGAGTGGTCATATGAACATATGTTTACTTTAGAGGAGAGGTGAAAATAATTCCAAAATTTGTAAGTTAAACATAAACATTTTAAAAAAGAAAAGAAGATGGATGAGCGGAATGAAATTTCTGTGGCTAGCGAGAAGAAAATTTAGAGACTGTCTGCAAAATGGAAATGGGCTGCGGAAAATATACTTCTTCTGTTTTGGAAATGGCTGGTCCTATTTTGTTTAAGAAATGTTTATAATTTAACAACTTTAAATCTGTTAGAAGTTCCAATCCTGATCGTTTTTTATGTAATAAACCTAATGGCAATAAAATCACACTGCATAAAATTAACAAGGCTGCCGTTTGTTTTTCGTCGTCAATAAGTCCGATTTAAAAAAAGAAATAACTTTAAACTTGGTCATACTTTGAAATTATCAAAATTTACAAATACTTATAAATATCTTTATCAGTAAATATTAATATATTTTTATTTATCGCTATCTTTGACACCAGCCGCCGAAGGTACAAGTGTTTCATGACAAATTTGCGTGGTGCGCTTGTCTTAATCGAACCGGCAAAGTTCAAAGGAGGTTCGTTACAAGTTAGCGGCAGGTTCGTAACGGGCGCGTCACGGGCTGGGCTCGTCATATTTGCACGCACCTTTAGATTTCTTTCTGCGGGGATATCTCAAATCCATTGTCTATGAAACACACACAACCTGCTGATATTGATGATCTTAATGAGTGAATTACAGCATCATGCCGGTCAAGTCCCTTTGAAGTTTTCCAAAATAATAGAGAGAAGTTCGAAAACGGACTTTATTGTTGTTTAAAGCCTAATGGGCAACATTTTGAACAGTTTATTCCAAATTAAAAGTTTTTCGTAAAAGTTATTTATCTCTCTCCTTTGTTCGTTTCCAACACTCACTTAATCAAATCGGCAAAGTTCAAAGGAGGTTCGCTGCAAGTTAGCGGCATGTTCGTCACGAGCGCGTCACGCGCTCGGCTCGTAATATTTGTACGCACCTTTCTCTAGAGTATGTCTAGAGCCAGACGATAGACTAATAAGCTTTCACGTGGAAAGTCTGTATACTAATGTACCATTAGAGGAATCACTAGATATAATCAAAACTAGACTTTCAAATGATACTACTTTATCAGATCGAACCACGTTACCACTGGACAGGGTGATGGACCTTTTGGAGTGTTGCCTGCGTAGTGCTTACTTTCAAGTAAAGGACAAGTTTTACGCTCTGGACGACGAGCTTCCGATGGGTTCTTCACTCTCTCCAGTCATCGCCAATATATATATATATATATATATATATATATATATATATATATATATGGAATGGTTCGAAACTCATGCCATAGAAAAGGCGAAAAACCGAAAGTCTGGTTGAGATATGTCGAAGATACTTTCATCGTATGGAAGGGCAATGATCAAGAACTTAATGATTTCCTGAAACATCTAAATACCATTCGACCTACAATTAAGTTTACCATGGAAAAAGAGATAAATGATCAATTGCCCTTCCTAGATGTCATGGTGAACCGTTAAAACGAAAGTATTAAAACTTCAGTATACAGAAAGCCAACACATACTGGACAATATCTTAATTATAGTTGTAATCATTCTGTTGTAACAAAACGAGGAATTATACGCAACCTCTATAATCGCTCTATATCTATATGCAATAATGCCGAATCATTGGAAAAAGAGGTAGCAAATATTCAATCCGATTTACAACAGAATGGTTATCCTTTAAAACTAATTGACGATGTTATAAATAATTATAGAACAATGAACACTTGACAGCAAGAAACATTCCTTCTTCACAATTCCGTACATTAAGGGAACGTTGGAGAAAATAAGACGAATTGCCAGTAGTTATAATATAAAAACAGCCTTTAAATCAGGAAATACAATTAGAGCTAATTTAACATAAACCTAACCTAAACCTATCAATAAGAAAGAATGTGTACAAAGTTCCATGTGAGTGTGGTGAAATGTATATTGGAGACCAATGGAACTTAGAATTAAGGAACATAAAGCTCATACACAAAAGGGGAAATGTCAAGATCAGGTATTGCAGAACACTCCTGGAATAAACAACATCATATCAAATGGTCTGAGGCTACGGCAATATATATGGAACCCAACATGAAAAAAAGAAAATTTATAGAAGCAGCATACATTAAAAACAATAATGGAATCTTCAGTAAACCGAGTGTGGAGATACCTAAACTTTGGCAACCACTACTTTGTAATATCAAATCCTTGAGGTGTGTACAGTGAAGCGAAACTTTGCGCTTCAGTGGACACAGTCCCTGTATAAGCTCGTAGTCTTAAGACAAAACATTCAGTTTACACTTGATAACGATTAGAGATACAACCTAAACGAAATGTCGTAAAAATAAATAAAAATAAAGACAATGCAAGTCGAACAATCACATTTTAGTCTACAACCTTTAAACAAAGATTTTATACTTGTTATAACAAAAAGATGGCTAGGCAGAAAAAAATATAAAATGACTAAATTTTTCTCGTTTCGTTTTAAAGTACACCAGATAACATACTTTTGAATTATGATTTCGAATGGTTAATTGTTCACTATTTTATATATATATATATATATATATATATATATATATATATATATATATATATATATATATATATATATATATATTAATTTAAGAGGTACTAGGCTATTTTTAAAACTTACCTGAGGGTATGGCCGATACAAAACTCACACAAAGAATTCCCAAAAGAAAGATTTGACCTGACATTTTGATTTTGCAAAGAAGTTTAGAAAACTTGTAAATCAAGTCTTTTTTAATTAATGCTGGCACGCACTCAAATACGTATATTTATATATTGTTATTTTTTGATAAGATATACACGTTTTAACAAAACAAACACTTCAATGTTATTTGCGATAATATTAATTAGAACACCTGTTTGCCAATGTTGGTAATTCTGAAGCTGTGTTCATAAAAGAAATGTACGGTTTACAGAAGATCGGGTTTAACAAGTTACCATTTTTCATCTTCACATCGTTAAAGAAATGGGGTATTTTTCGCGAATTTTATATTGGTTCTCTTGCCATACGCATTTTGACTACCTAGTGGTTTTATCTGACGTGTACGAAGAGAAAACCAGGGCGAAATTCGAAGGAAATAAACTGTCCGTCCCTTTCTTAGCGGTCTGAAGGAGAAATGAGAAACGTAAATAGTTCTTTGCATTTTATTTAATTTAGAGAAGGTACTACTTAAAGTAAAAATGAAAATAAAGTCGTATGAATACATATGAGTATATTAAAGTTGTTATAAATCTAATTCTCCTATTAAACCAAATTTTTATTTTTCATAAAAGGCGCTGATTCAAGTTTTATCTAGCTGGTTTAACAATGCAAGGGAGAGAACTTGAATTTCGAATCGAGTGCCATTTTTGTTTGTCCATTTTCAAATTTGATAGGTTCTGCTTCTTCATTATAGACGCCCATTGTGTGCAGATGTTTCCCTAAACTGCAGTGGTCGGTGGTGCGTTATAAGTCCTGTCATCAGCCTAATCTGTTGTCTGCTTATTTTGCCTGATTGTAGATTGTGAGTGGGTCGTTAAAGCCTTTTTGCCTCTCTACAGTAGTTCAACATATAAGATCTTATATATATATATATATATATATATATATATATATACTTTACTTAAAACTGCGAAATTCGTAGTTGGTTTAGTTGCCCATATCGGATAATACGACCTCTATCCTTAAAGTAAACAAGATGAAAGAATTGGAGCCGGAGTATTCGGCAGGAGCACAGAAGTCAGAGAGTACTACCGTCTCGGACCCAGGAGGTTTTCGGCTTTGCCGATCCCGAATCCGATGTTAATATTTGAAAATTGTAAATAGCAGATGTGTGGTAGAGGCCTAAATGATCGAAATTTAAAATTTTGCAATGTTTGTTTTTAATTTAAATGAATATTTTCCTTTGAAATACATTTTTGTGTTAGAAAATATGTTTACCTAAACATTTTCAGATATTATGAAGTGAATACAAGGTTCATTAGAAGAAAAAGTGACTTTTCACTATTACCAACTAAATTTTATTAATTCATAAATGATTTTTATTATTTCATTAGTTAATCAAAGGCTTCACTAGAATAAAAAGTGACTTTTGACTATTTGTAAGTGTCTTCTACTAATCTGTAGTGAAATCTCAAAATTTGAAAGTGAAAAATCCTTTACGAAGGGACAAAGGGGGGACACTAATTCGACGTTAAAAAGTATAGTATACGAAAGAAAGTCAAGTATATTAACAGTTTTATTGCAGGCTTATAATGATTCCGATGATTTGAGGATGCTATTAATTAAATTAAAAAATTTTATAACCTTGCTGCACCGACGTTGAAAACCTTTTGGGACTCATTTTCGTTATGTTTCGTCGACAAAATCAAATTAAGAACTTTTTGTCCGCCATCTTAAATTTTTAAATTCTAATCTTAAATTCATGATCAGCGACCTTGAAAACATTATTATACACATATCCATATAGTTTTCAAACTTCTTCTTCTTCATGTACCTTCTCCATTTCGGAGGTTGGCTATCATCATTGCTATTCTGACCTTGGAAGCTGAGGCCTTGAATAGATCAGATGACTTGACGTTGAACCATTCTCGCAAATTCCTAAGCCAGGATATTCTCCAGATCTTTTTCCCACAATCTTTCCTTGGATTATGAGTTGCAGAATCTTATACCTTGGACCTGTCATGATGTGGCCGAGATATTGCAATTTTCTCTTTTTTTACTTGATCTAGGATCTTTACGTCCTTCTTCATTCTTCTCAGAACCTCCAAGTTGGTCACATGTTCTGTCCATGATATTCGCAGCATCCTACGGTAGGTTCACATCTCGAAGGCTT
Organism: Diaprepes abbreviatus; assembly: GCA_034092305.1. Classification (NCBI taxonomy): domain Eukaryota; kingdom Metazoa; phylum Arthropoda; class Insecta; order Coleoptera; family Curculionidae; genus Diaprepes; species Diaprepes abbreviatus. Next base: position 934,455 of record JASJET010000015.1, on the reverse strand, counting down.
CTAGTTTCTGCTCGCAATGTAAGTTGAGGGTCCAAGTTTCTACACCATACAATAGGACTGGGAATACATAACATTTAAGCATCCGAATTCTTAGGTCCAGGCTCAGATCGCGACTACAGAGCAGCTTCTTGATCTTCACAAAGGATGCACGGGCCTTCTCAATGCGAATCTTTATTTCTGAACAATAGTCCACGGAACAGTTGACACTTGTACCCAAATAGTCACATCTCTCGACTCTTTCGCCTTCGACATACAGATGTTCATTGGGTACTTCAGTTTTGGTGACGTGGTCTTCTTAACATTAAGTGTCAGACCATATTCTCGACTAGTTGTGGTGACATTATTCAACATATTCTGAAGGTCTTGCATGTTCTCGGCGAGAAGTACTGTGTCGTCTGCGTAGCGCAAATTGTTCAGTGGAATGCCCTTAACTCTTATTCCACTGGTGTCATTTTCGAGGGCTTTGGCGAAGATTTCCTCTGAGTAGAGGTTAAAAAGGAGTGGTGAGAGAACACATCCTTGTCTCACCCCTCGCTTGATCTCCACTGCATTCGTTAGTTCAGATTGGACACGGACAGACGCACTTTGGTTTAGGTACAGTTTTACAATTATTTGTATATCTCTTGTGTCAAGGTTTTTTCGTTTCAGCGCTTCTATTAGTTGTTTATGTCTCACTTTATCAAATGCTTTATTATAATCAATAAAACAAGCGTATACATTTTGGTTGACATCGAGACATCGCTACATCAAGACATTGTAGGCGAACAGGGCCTCCCTAGTGCCATATCCGTTTCTAAAGCCAAACTGAGTATCTGGTATATTTTCTTCCAGCTTCTTATAAATTCTAGTTTTCAAACACATGTTTACAAATTTATATTTATTTTTATATAGTATATTTATACTATGCTTAGTCTTTTGCTAGAGCACCGCCATCTTTAATGTGTTATCGCTTCATTGCGTCTGAAAATGGATCTGGTGTTGATGGTTTATTCACCAGGATAACCACCCAAGAATAGCAGTCTTAGCAATGCCAAATACTGGTTCCAGTCCAATACATTTTGTAGCAGACCCTTGTTCTGCAAGTTGGTTCACTTTTTCATTGGTTAGGATGCCCTTGTCTTCTGGTACCCATGCGAGGCTTTGCAGACAATCCCAGACCTGTTTAATGTTATCTGATCTCATGGGAGCGCTGATTGACTGTCGGACAAAATGAGAACGATCCTGCCTCTGTAACCCTTAGTTAGATTCCTTCGAAGATAAATTTCAATAGTATGTAATTCTGCCTAAAATACCGTGGTGTACTTCCCCAATGCCTCATTTATGTTGTTGTGTCTCAAATATCATGGTCAGTTTTGGACCTGTCTGTAAATCAAACGATGCTTCCTGGCTAATTAAGTAATCGATTAGATCCTGTCTTTAAGTGAGTCTAAATGGTCTAGGATCTGCCAAAATAGCATGCTCTTGGCTGGATGTCACTGATCGTCTCCAACAAGGGGTACGTCACCAATCTTTTGATGTTGGTGTGTCCGACGGTAGGTTCAGTCCATCCTAATTTGTTTGGAAACGTCCTGTATACCCCTATCTTCATCTCAGCCTTGATTATTATATTATGGCGGGGGGGGGGGGGGGGCTTGAGTAAGCTGCACAGGTAGGCCAGTTTTTGAAGTTTGGAAAACTCCAGAATGGTCTGTGTCTGAGTGATTTTTGCCCACTATACAATCGAGCTATAGGTTAACATGGGTCTTATTACTGAAGTATATTATGTGTTTTACTCAATGCCCTTTTTGCAGCCATGATGGCTATCATGGCATTACAGTTTGTAAGAACGTTCATTAATAGTGAAAACCCATTACAGAAACGGTGGAGAACGCATAATCGACCGTCGCTGCCTGTTATTCAAAATTTTATGAAGAAATTTGAGCAAATGATTTAATAGAAAGATCAGAAAAATCGTTCTCTTCATCGCCCCAAAACTTCAGCTGAAAAGATCGCGGCTGTGAGTGACAGCGTCGCAGGGCAATCAAACACCTCCATCCGGCATTGCTCTTAGGAACTGAACCTTCTCCGTATCACTCTTCAATGAATTTTTACAAAATTTGCGCTTTCATATTTACAAGAATCAGCTAATTCAAGAATTACGGACTACTGACGATAGATTGCGAGGAAATTTTACCAGTTGGATCTTGGAACAACAGTAAATTGACGATGTAATTCATAACAAAATTATTCTTAGTAACCACGCTTATTTTCACTTCAATAGCACCGTAAACAAATAGAATTCTCAAATCTGAGGAGAAGGGGGTGGAAAAAATTCTCGGCCATAAAAATTTCTCCTGAACCGAAAATTTTCCTCTAAAATTTATATCACGTAAAAATTATCTAACAATGAAATTGCGCTCCAAAAAAAAAACAGAACTAGGACGTCTCAAAATTACACAAGTAAGTCGTGTACTAAATATAAATATTTACTTTTCAAATGTTTTGTAGCGCGAGAAATGTGAGTCTGCATTTAAATTTATATTATTAATCAAAATATTTTTATATTTATACAAAAACTAAAGTGGTTTCGACTAATTTTTATTCTACAAATAAACAAAAAAAGTCAGTCTTGTTGCAGGTTTATGGAAATAATAGTTCATGTAAAAGCTAGTCGTATTTTATATTTCTGTTATGAACATGACATCCGAGCATAAAATCTTGATTATGTAATTTGTTGTTTCTAATACTTCGCTCAATTTTGATTTGGGATAGTTACCATACGCGTTTCTCCACAATTTTGAACATTTGTTTCAGCTGATTTTCGGTATCATCAGTTTAAGATCGGCCATGTACAGAAGATGATTTGGTCTTCGCACGTCTTCACGATTTTTCATAATACTGAAGCCGCATCGGATGGGATTTAAATGGATTGGTATCGGATTCTTGGCAATGCAGAACCATAAAGCGCTTTATAAATGTTCTTGAAATATTCTCCTTCATATTGAGATTGTGTCTGTCTCGATGTTCTTGCTATTTTGTTGTCCATGTAGATGATGAAAAGGTTCCTTCGGTTGGTAAAGGCCTGATTGCAGATGACCGAATGGATAATAAGTTGTCCCTTGCAACTCATTGCGCCTTCGATATATCATTTTTTCTGAATTGCATTGATATTGTTTTGATCGCAAAGCGCATGCATACATTATGTCAAGTAGAATATGATCACCTTCTACAGTGTGGGAAGGCAGGTCATTGGCCGATATTTGGTTGGATCTAGTGTTTATACTGATTTCTCGGCAAGAGATACGTGACTTCTTCTGCAAGAAACAATGACATTTTCTGTGGAAAAACATCGTTTATCACAACAGTCAGTCATTGGTGTATACTCCAAAACTTTTTAATCAAGAGTTTTCTAATTATAAAATCCCTGACGATGATTTCCTTGGTGGTGAGGGGTTCGAATTGTATCTGACTGAATTCTGGCAGAATTTGTGCTCTTCTTTGATCCAGCTAACGTTGATGTTGCAGCAAATTAATAATAAAAATAAGAAGACCTTCGACTCAGTGCCACATGAATGGAATAAAACTATATTGAGAATGTATAGGGTCGATAATCATTTTGTTTCCTTTTTTGAACGCATCATGTCAACCTGGAGAACTAGGATCCAATTGCAAATGCCATCCAGCGATACCATCGAAACTAATACAATCTCAATACGAAGGGGAATATTTCAAGGCGATTCGCTAAGTCCCTTGTGGTTCTGCCTTGCAATGAACCCACTGTCACACCGTTTGAACTCCACCAAATAGGGCTTTAGTATTAGAAATAACAACGAAGAAGACGAAGTAGTAAGATTGAATCATCTATACATGGATGATCTTAAACTGATGACTGCTACCAAAAACCAGCTGGAGCAAATGGTCAAAATTGTGGAGGAGTTCTCCGGGGATATCGGAATGCAGTTTGGACTTGACAAGTGCCGTATTTTGAACATCGTTAAAGGAAAAATAAAATCGGGAGCGTTTGAGATGTAGAACGGTAAAACTATAGATGCAATGGAAGCAGAACAAACACAAATATCTAGGTATGGAACAGGCTAAACGAATTGACCTTCGCATTATGAAGGCCAAATTGACAACCGAATTTGTCAGGAGGGTGAGATGGGTGCTAGGAACTAGTCTAAATACTAGAAATTTGTTTAAGGTGTTTAACACGTACGCATGCTCTGCGCTTAGCTACTCTTTGGAATTGTAAAATGGAGCAGGACGGAGATCGAAAACCTGCAGAGGAAAATAAGAACATTCTTAACAAAAGCACACAAACACCACCCTCGGAGTACTATTGAACGTACAATGCTTCCAAAACACCAGAGGGAAGAGGATTGGTCGATATTAGTAAGCAGCTCGATCAACAAATAATAAACTTAAGTTCTTATTTCCACAGGTTAGCGGACTCTTCCACACTACATCGAGCAATATGCGAGGCAAAAGATTCAACGCCGCCACAGCTGAGGGAACGGGATATTGTTTCTCACCACCGAACAGACCAAGAGAAGTTACAAGCCTGGCTACAGAAACCACTTTATGGACGACATCCAATTGAGGACATCCAGGACAATGTCGACAACTCAGCGTCGAACTACTGGTTTATTTCAGGACAGATGTTTCCGGAAACGGAGGGCTTCTTGCTAGCTATCCAAGACCAGGTTATTCCGACGAAGAACTATCGAAAGTTCATCATCAGAGATCCCTCAATAGAAAATGATCAATGTAGATATGGCTGTCGAACATCAGAGACAATCTAACACATAACTGGAGGATGCCAAGCGTTTGCCGCAACCGAGTAAAAGGAAAGACACGACTCAGCCGCTAAGATACTCTACCAAGAGTTAGCAGATAAGTCAGAACTATTGCAGGTAGGAAAATTGCCTTACTACAAATACAATCAGAAGTCTATTCTTGAAAACAACGGGTTCGAGCTATATTGGGACCGAACGGTTCTAACAGATCGCTTATAATAGGCGAGACATTACACTAACAAATAAAATTTCTAGGCGAACTATACTTGTTGACATTGCAATACTTAACAACAACAACCTAAGACCAAAATACAACGAAAATATTACCACATACAGAGATCTGGAGGTGCAATTCCGCAGACAGATGAACAGCGTCCACATGATTAACAAAATATCGTCAACTCGAGTGATACCAAAGAACCTCCTGCAGAACATCAAGGGACTGGGCCTTAGTGAGCATCTGTATAAACCGATTCAGGAAGCAGTTCTCCTTGCAACAGCGAGAACCGTCCGAAAGTTTGTAGGAAGTACAGAAGACCACGCCACCTAACACCCGATAATATGGAAAGGGTCCCCACAGAGCTTTATACTTTTGGTGTCTTTGTATACCTGGTATGAGTTAATAATCCCTGGAGGAAGTACGAAGCCGTTTAGCTGGTAAATCTGAGATAAAACATTTATTATTGCACAAAAAATTACAAAAAAATCAAAATATAAATATAAAAATAGGAATAGAAGGTTCCGATCAACATCCTATGTAGTCGTAAGTACTGTTTAAGTCTACATTAGAACATTAAAGTAAAATACATAAACACTGGTTTTTTAGAAAAGTTGCAGCATTTTTATACAATATTGTTCTCCCAGACCGCAAAATTGCGCACAGAGCGCACACAAAAATGGTAAGAAAACAAAAAAGTTTTGTGAATTATATTCATTGTGAACAGCTACTGACTATGTAGTAATGTATGTTTAGACTTTCTTCTAAGGATGCTAAGATTAGTGAAAAATTCCTAATTTCATATTTATGTAAGAGATTAGCTATATTGTATGATTACGATTATTTAAACATTTCCTTATTATGCGATGTTATCTTTAAAACATTTTTTTTTGCATATATTTAAGTTGTGAAAATGAGTTCCAAATGTAAGTTTGGTAAGGCGGGGTTTTCAATTTAACTATTTTTTGTCTTTTGACGTCTTTGAATTTGTTTGGTGTCGACAGAACTCAAAAAAGGACCATAGACATATTCGCAAAATTAAATTGCGATAAAATAAGTGAATCGCCTAAATCAGTTTTTGTTTTTTGAGAGGGATATTGTCTGTGTGAACATTTTCAAAAACACAAAGTTACATGCTGGATAAATTTTAGTTTTGTATCTATCATAAGGGTTGTCTGAGGCTTTGCAGAGCGGATCCAAGGTCCACTCGGTGTCAGAGGTCCCTCAGGATCTCACATCGGTACATTGTTGTTCAACTTATTCATTATATGTTCTATTTAACTGCTTTGTCAAGCAAGTTCTTATTCTCTGCGAATGACATGAAAGTGTATAAGGTCATCGACAGTTACAGTGACTTCTTGGAGTTTCAGGGAGATCTTGATAGATTTGTTTCTTGGTGCGATGTGAATGGGATGAGTTTGAATATTCCTAAGTGTAAATTCATCAAGTATACTAAATCTCGTTATCCACTGGACTTCCACTATTACTTGAATGGTAGAGGGCTGACCTCCATTGATTCTGTGCGGGACCTGGGAGTCATTTTTGATTCCACCTTTTCATTCGTTCCTCACATCACTGCTCTGCGCTTAGCTACTCTTTTGGAATTGTAAAATGGAGCAGGACGGAGATCGAAAACCTGCAGAGGAAAATAAGGACATTCTTAACAAAAGCACACAAACACCACCCTCGGAGTGCTATTGAACTTACAATGCTTCCAAAACACCAGAGGGGAAGAGGATTGGTCGATATTAGTAAGCAGCACGATCAACAAATAATAAACTTAAGTTCTTATTTCCACAGGTTAGCGGATTCTTCCACACTACATCGAGCAATATGCGAGGCAAACGATTCAACGCCGCCACAGCTGAGGGAACGGGATATTGTTTCTCACCACCGAACAGACCAAGAGAAGTTACAAGCCTGGCTATAGAAACCACTTTATGGACGACATCCAATTGAGGACATCCAGGACAATGTCGACAACTCAGCGTCGAACTACTGGTTTATTTCAGGACAGATGTTTCCGGAAACGGAGGGCTTCTTGCTAGCTATCCAAGACCAGGTTATTCCGACGAAGAACTATCGAAAGTTCACCATCAGAGATCCCTCAATAGAAAATGATCAATGTAGATATGGCTGTCGAACATCAGAGAGAATCCAACACATAACTGGAGGATGCCAAGCGTTTGCCGCAACCAACTAAAAGGAAAGACACGACTCAGCCGCTAAGATACTCCACCAAGAGTTAGCAGATAAGTCAGAACTATTGCAGGTAGGAAAATTGCCTTACTACAAATACAATCAGAAGCCTATTCTTGAAAACAACGGGTTCAAGCTATATTGGGACCGAATGGTTCTAACAGATCGCTTATAATGGGCGAGACATTACACTAACAAATAAAATTTCTAGGCGAACTATACTTGTTGACATTGCAATACTTAACAACAACAACCTAAGACCAAAATACAACGAAAAGATTACCACATACAGAGATCTGGAGGTGCAAATCCGCAGACAGATGAACAGTGTCTACATGATTCCCAAAATATCATCAACTCGAGTGATACCAAAGAACCTCCTGCAGAACATCAAGGGACTGGGCCTTAGTGAGTATCTGTATAAACCGATTCAGGAAGCAGTTCTCCTTGCAACCGCGAGAACCGTCCGAGTTTGTAGGAAGTACAGAAGACCACGAAACCTAAGACCCGATAACATGGAAAGGGTCCCCACAGAGCTTCATACTTTTGGTGTCTTTGTATACCTGGTATGAGTCAATAATCCCTGAAGGGAGTACGAAGCCGTTTGGCTGGTAAATTTGAGATAAAACATTTATTATTGCACAAAAAATTACAAAAAAAATCAAAATATAAATATAAAAATAGGAATAAGAGGTCCCGATCAACATCCTATGTAGTCGTAAGTACTGTTTAAGTCTACATTAGAACATTAAAGTAAAATACATAAACATAGGTTTTTTAGAAAAGTTGCAGCATTTTTATACAATATTGTTCTCCCAGAGCGCAAAATTGCGCACAAAGCGCTCACAAAAATGGTAAGAAAACAAAAAAGTTTTGTGAATTATAATCATTGTGAACAGCTACTGATTATGTAGTAATGTATGTTTAGACTTTCTTCTAAGGATGCTAAGCTTAGTGAAAAATTCCTAATTTCATATTTATGTAAGAGATTAGCTATATTGTATGATTACGATTATTTAAACATTTCCTTATTATGCGATGTTATCTTTAAAACATTTTTTTTGCATATATTTAAGTTGTGAAAATGAGTTCCAAATGTAAGTTTGGTAAGGCGGAGTTTTCAATTTAACTATTTTTTTGTCTTTTGACGTCTTTGAATTTGTTTGGTGTCGACAGAACTCAAAAAAGGACCATAGACATATTCGCAAAATTAAATTGCGATAAAATAAGTGAATCGCCTAAATCAGTTTTTGTTTTTTGAGAGGGATATTGTCTGTATGAACATTTTCAAACACACAAAGTTACATGCTGGATAACTTTTAGTTTTGTATCTATCATAAGGGTTGTCTGAGGCTTTGCAGAGCGGATCCAAGGTCCACTCGGTGTATACTGATTTTTCGAAGGCCTTTGATTGGGTGCCTCATGGAATTCTGCTGTATAAGCTTCGGGGGCTGGATTTCTCTGGTCCACTGTTTGGCTGGATTGAGACCTATCTGAGTAATCGTCGTCAGGTAGACACAGGTCCCTCAGGGATCCCATATCGGTACATTGTTGTCCACCGAACTCATTATTGTTCTATCTAACTGCTTTGTCAAGCAAGTTCTTATTGTCTGCGAATGACATGAATGTGTATAAGGTTATCGACAGTTACAGTGACTTCTTGGAGTTTCAGGGGGATCTCGATAGATTTGTTTCTTCTTCTTCTTCTGTTGGTGCCTATCCTCTGTGGATGTTGTCAATCACATTGGCCCATATGACCCTATTGACAGCAGTTCTAAATAAATGTACCGTCGTCATTCCTGTCCATTGTCTGATATTCCTCAGCCATGATGTTCGTCGGCGACCCTGAGTTCTTTTACCCTCTATCTTACCTTGCAAAATTAACTGAATTAGTTGGTGTTTCTCATTGCGCATTACATGCTTTAAGTATGATATCTTTCTGATTTTCACATTGCGCATAATTTCTGGGTCTTTTTTCATACGTTGCATCACGGTGTTATTTGTGACATGATTGATGTATGACATTCTGAGCACGCGGCGGTAACACCACATTTCGAAGGCTTCCAGTCGTTTAGATGTTGTTTCTGTTAAAGTCCAGGCTTCCACTCCATATAGAAGAGTTGAAAATACATAACATCTCAAGACTCGTGTTCTTATATCAATGTTCAGGTGCATATTGCACAAGATCTTTCTGAGGCGGTTGAAGACAGCTCTCGCCTTCTCTATGCGGCATCTAATCTCCTGTGAGTGGTCCTATTCTCTGTTCAGACTGCATCCTAGATAACAGTTTCCAAAGTTTCATTATTTCCTCTAAATTGGTGGTGTATTTCGTCATTTTTGCTTACTATAAGGATTTTTGTCTTTTTACAATTTAATTTCATGCCGTATCTTTCACAGGCTTCCACTACGCGGTCTATTAGTGTTTGCAGATCCTCTGCATTATCGGCCAACAGAACTGTGTCGTCTGCATATCTTAAGTTGTTAATGCTTTCGCCATTAATTTTTATGCTCTCTCTCATTCCACTGATAGCTTCCCTGAACAGCATTTCCGAGTACGTATTGAATAACGTCGGCGATAAAATACAGCCCTGATGAACTCCCCGTTTTATTGTAAATTCTTGTGATGTTTCGTTGCCTACACGTACAGTCGCCCTTTGCTGTGAGTAAAGGTTTCTAATAAGGCGTAAATCCTTGTCATCGATACCTCTTGGTGCGATGTAAATGGGATGAGTTTGAATATTCCTAAGTGTAAATTCATCAAGTACATTAAATCTCGTTATCCACTGGACTTTCACTATCACTTGAATGTTAGGCCGCTGACCTCCATTGATTCTGTGCGGGACCTGGGAGCCCTTTTTGATTCTACCTTTTCATTCGTTCCTCACATCACTGACATTGTTAGTAAGTCCTTCAGGATGTTAAGTTTTATTAAACGTCATGCTAATAAGTTTTCCACTGTGAAGTCCTTTAAAATACTCTATTGGTCATTAATTCGAACATACCTTGAGAACGCTTCTTGTGTTTGGAACCTGCACTATGAATCACATGTGTACCGGCTCGAACAGATACAGAAACGTTTTCTCAGATTTATTTTATTAACTCAAAATTCAACGGGTGTTGACCTTGATTGTGCTGCTGTGTGCTCCGAGTTGAATTTGTTCCCCCTTGCTAATAGAAGAGAGGGTAGAGACTTACACTTTTCTTTAAGACTATGAACGGTATCACCGATTGCCCGCGTCTGCGGTCGAGTGTTGGTGTGAGGATCCCTCCCAGGATTACTCGCATTTCCCATATATTTCACCGGCCTTTTCACAGAAGGCTGGGTGACTTAAATTTCTTAGATACGTCCTTGAATCGTTTTAAACGATGGCTGTTGGAATTGATTGACGATTGATGTTTGGTGTTTTTGCTGTTACAGATTGACAGAGTACACTTTTTTTTTCTTTCGTAAACACCCTTTTGTTATGCTATTATTGATTTCACATTGTTATGTTTCACTCTAGCTCTGTAATTAATTATTGTAAAATGGACAGTGTTGTTCGTCGATAAATAAATAAATAAGACCTAAAATTTAGTACAGGGTGAGTCAACGATTGGATGAAGTAAGTTTGTGCCTTTTCGGTGAAATTTACAAAGAAACTATATTTATTGTTTGATACAGTTTATTTTTAAGCAGATTTTAAAAATATTTAGGACTCTACAGGGTGAGCCAAAAAACTAGGACAGCATAAAGTTGTATTTTTTTTTAAATAGAACACCCTATATACGAATCATATTTTCGATTTAGCTTATAATTTTAAATCTTTTTTATTAAGAGTTTACTACAACAAAACTTTATAGTTTCTGAGATAATTAAGTTTAAAGAAAAAAAGTCACATTTTCAAGCATCAATTCAATCCTAAATAACGTTTTCAATTTTGTGACAAATATATTCAAATTTGGAATTTAGCAAGGCCAAGGACAAGTTAACATCATTTTTACCTAATATTTGCAATAAAAGCTACAGAGTGTTGAACACATCGGCTCAAATTTGAACAAGTTTAAATGAATAAATATCTTTTTTTTTTAAATGGTACACCCTGTATATTTTTATGTTATTTAATAGAGTAATAAAAACCCTAAAAGTTTTGTTCAATATATCCTATTTATAATAGTTTTTGAGATATTTCAGTTTTTCTTATTTTCCATACTTTTTTACAGAAATAGTCTTCATTATCATAGTAGCCATGGCAAAAACAATGTAAAAGAACATTTTTCTGTGTGTCAAATTTATAACCGCAATCGCTTCTTTTGGTTTTTATGTAGTGTAGTTTGGTTTTTTTTGCATTCATCTTATATTGTAAAATGAATTTTCCAAAGAATGAGTATAGATATGATTTATACAATAGGAGAGGCTCAAAAAAATTGCCTTCTTGCTCAAAGAATTTACAAAATGAAGTATCCTGATCGACGTCAGCCTAATACCCATACTTTTTAAAACTTAATGCAAAGATTTGATTCTTCTGGTACTGTTGATTATCCAAAACGTAAAGTGGTCAACAAACCAGTAACTAATGAAGAAAAAGAACTACAAGTATTGTTAAATATTCAGGAAAATCCTTATATTGGCAGCCGTCAGTTAGCAGCATTATGTGAAACATCACAATCCACCGCTAATCGTACTACCAAGAAATATAGGTATCATCCATATCACATGGAATTACACCAAGAATTGCATGGACAGGATTTTGAAAGTCGTATAAACTTTTGTCGTACAATAAATGAGGAGATTCAAATAAATCCAAATTTATTATGCAAGGTAATGTTTAGTGATGAAGCTACTTTTAGAAGTAACGGTGCCGTAAATAGACGCAACATGCATTATTATGCCACAGAAAACCCATTTTGGATTAGAGAGGTGCAACATCAAAACCACTGGTCATTAAATGTTTGGTGTGGTATTCATCATAATCGAATTATTGGACCCCACTTTTTTAATGAACCACTAAATGGCCATAGTTACCTGAACTTTCTACAAGAAGAACTACCCAACTGCTTCAAGGTCTCGATAGGGATGAGCTCGACAGTATGTGGTTCCAGCACCATGGTGCGCCTCCGCATTACCATCGTGAAGTTCGTGCGTTTTTGGACCAACGATATCCGCAAAAATGGATTGGGCGTGGGGGTTTCATTGAGTGGCCACCAAGGTCTTGCGACATCACCCCATTAGATTTCTTCCTATGGGGTTATATTAAAAATAAGGTGTATGTTAATCCACCAACAACAGTGGAAGATATGCGAAACAGGATTAGGGATACCTGTAGAACAATAACGCCACTAATTTTGTCCAGGGTCCGAGAAAATCTGCAAAAAAGACTAAATTTGTGCATTGCACAAGAGGGTCGTTTATTCGAACACTTATTAAAAAGAAATAATTAATCTCAGTATTTAATAGGTAATTTTTTTGTTTCAATTTAGTATAAAAGTAAATATGTATTTGCCTTGTCGTTATTGTTGTGTTAATTTTTTCACATTATGTTTAATTAAACTATTGCCGTTGTAATATAACGAATAATGTATTTCATCATATTTAACCACATTCTGTTTGTTTCTGTAGTTTCTTTTTATTATTTTACATGGCTACTATGATAATGATGACTATTTCTGTAAAAAGTATGGAAAATAAGAAAAACTGAAATATCTCAAAAATTATTATAAATAGGTATAGGATATATTGAACAAAACTTTTAGGGTTTTTATTACTCTATTAAATAACATAAAAATATACAGGGTGTTCCATTAAAAAAAAAGATATTTATTCATTTAAACTTGTTCAAATTTGAGCCGATGTAGCTTTTATGCAAATATTAGGTAAAAATTATGTTACCTTGTCCTTGGCCTTGCTAAATTCCAAATTTGAATATATTTGTCACAAAATTGAAGACGTTATTTAGGATTGAATTGATGCTTGAAAATGTGACTTTTTTTCTTTAAACTTAATTATCTCAGAAACTATAAAGTTTTGTTATAGTAAACCCTTAATAAAAAAGATTTAAAATTATAAGCTAAATCAAAAATACGATTCGTATATAGGGTGTTCTATTTAAAAAAATACAACTTTATGCTGTCCTAGTTTTTTGGCTCACCCTGTAGAGTCCTAAATATTTTTAAAATCTGCGTAAAAATAAACTGTATCAAACAATAAATATAGTTTCTTTGTAAATTTCACCGAAAAGGCACAAACCTACTTCATCCAATCGTTGACTCACCCTGATAATTAAAAAGGATATTAAAAATTCCGTTTTCTAGATATAACACATCTTGTTTTTCCAAGGCCGAGTGTTAAAAAATCTGACTATATCATAGAAAAATTGAGAAAAAATACATCGAAAATATCTATTCTAAAGTTTTTTTCGGATCATTTTAGCTTCGCAAACATGCTAGGAGGTTTAGCTTAAAACGCCTCATATAAATAAAAATATCGCTAGTTCTGACGATATGTTAATTCTACGAAAGAATTCGTTGGTGGATATGCAGCAGATATGTCTAATACAGAAAACACTGCGAGTTACACTTCCATAAATTATGATATTTAAAACATTTTCTTTAAATTTTAATATTTTTTAAATAAAAATTACAAAATTGTTTTCTGTAGGTATTTCGTAATTATCCCCTTCAATCCTCTCCTCCTAATTTATACAAATGTTAGAATTGTAGCATTTAACACAATTGGTAAGCAAAACAGAATTTTCTAATATGTTTATTAACGTCATTCGTTCTTAAATAGATAAAAAGATCAATTTTGAAACACTTTTAAAAATTATTTTAAGTAAATATTGCTTTTAATCGATATCAGAAAATAACTGATAATAAAATACTTATTGTTGTCTAAGAAGGTTATAAAATTTTAAAAAAACTGATTGTCATTTTTTAGTATTTTGTCGTTGAACGAAATTATTCGTTGGTATAAAAATTTCAGGAAATACGAGTGTTCCTATAGGTATAGACAGGCCACTTTATTTAAGATTTGTTTACCTATGTTGACATTAAATTAAAAAATTGTATTTTTTTTATCGATTTTACATAAAAAAGAAATAATACTTGACAAAATACGCTTTAAATAAAAAGGTTGAGAAATACTTTATTTGTAATTGCTTTCTTATTGTAGCTTGTTTGAACCTCGTGTTAGCAGTTACTTGTTTCATTTCGTAATAATTTGGAGACGATTTCACAAATTTTCAATTTCATATAAAAATCTAAATTATTATTTTTCGATTTTTAGTGCTTTTTTAGAAATCGATTAAATTGTTTTTATAAAAATTTTGTTATTCGATTTTTAATTTTGAACTCGTCATAATATCCGTAAATTATTTGAACTAAGTGTTAAGCGAGATATGTAGTGTACCTCGCAATGTTTCCAAGGTCGCAAAAATACACATATTATCTAAAGTTATAAACAACACAAAATTGAGCAACAAAAAATTCTTTGATTCTGAGAAATCTCCAAATTCTAGTTTTAAAAGAAATTGTACTATACAAATATTTAGTTTACTATAAAACCACTATCTTGAATTTTAAGAAATAATTGTAAATTCGTAATCTAGGTCCCCAAAAATCCGTCAATGAGTTCAAAGAACTTGGAAAGGTACATATTTAAGTCCGATATATTTTATCAAGATTTTAATTTAAGACTCATAACATACGCCCAAAAAAACTTCAATATCTATTGTGGACAAAATCAGAAAAAGGTAAAATTTTTAGTTCTCCATACTGTGTCTGCCATATTTCATTTTATGAAGTTAATTTTGGATTCGTAACCCACAACCTCAAACATCCCTGATACCAATTTTGAAAAAGTGTGAATCATCTACAATTTTCGATTTGTCGTATTTTATTCGGCATAATGAATTTCAAAAGAATAATTTTAAACTCTTAATCTCTACCCTCGAGAACCCCCCCCCCCCCCCCCGCCGTTGCAATTTTGGATATATCGAGCAATTTTTTAAAAATAATCTTAAATTGCTTATTTACACTCTCAGGAATTCCTTAGTATCCATTTTGAACAAAATCGAGAGATGTAAAATTTTTAATCCGTCATACTGGTTATAATATATTGAATGTTTTTAAAATATATATATTTTTTTAAGTTTCTGTGCCTTTCGATTTAAAATTAATTGAACTTTTTCCTTACCTTGGCGACTTGTCGCTTATAGGCACTACCTCAGCTTAATAACTTTATGTATGATAGAAACACACACCCACAGCGCGCGGCTTTCCAAGCGGTTCCCCGTTCAATTGCTTACCGTGCTGGCCGTAGGCAACTCCATCGATCGCATGCAAACTAGTTTGACCACTAAAACCACGGTTATTAACAATAATTCTAAATTCGTAATTTACACTTCCAAAAAATCGCCAATACTAGATTTAGAAAAAATTGAGTGATATCAATTTTTTCTATCCGGCATATTGGATCCGCTATAATGAATTTTTTCAAAATTTCAATTTTCGAAAAATAAGACAAAATTATTATTTTAGTCTGCCATATTATAAACGTCATCATAGTTTTTTTCTATCTTTTTCCAGTTGATAATAATGATATTGATGCCAGGGCACAAGGGAATCAAAGGAAATGAGGAAGTAGAATTAGGGCAACATACAAAAGATTTTATGAGTCGAGGTGCTATGGAGGGGTTAGAAATTACTCACAATCTATAATCCATAATCTGCAT
The DNA here is from genome assembly GCA_034092305.1 of Diaprepes abbreviatus. Lineage (NCBI taxonomy): Eukaryota > Metazoa > Arthropoda > Insecta > Coleoptera > Curculionidae > Diaprepes > Diaprepes abbreviatus. Next base: position 918,556 of record JASJET010000015.1, on the reverse strand, counting down.
TCAGAAAGGAGTATTCTACTATTAAGTACGACTTATCAAAGACAAAGTGACAGCAACCCCGTATTCAACAAATGCCTAATTTTAATCAGAATCTGTTACGGGTCAGAGTTTGCAGAACAGCCGCTGCTGTTAAGGCAGAATGGGTGGAATATTTTTCCTAATCTTAAAAAAGGTTCAACCTTTTAAATGTGCAGGTATAGTGCCTTACCACATAGTGGTAAGGCACTACTCCTTCCTTACTTCCATCTTAGACATGCGTATGCAATAAATGAGACGCTAGTGATTCTATTCGTTTTGGAGGACATTCAGTCCGATGAATTATGGAGAATGACAGTTGCTTAATATACTGAAATTACTCCATTTTGTACTTTCAAGGTTTTCCCAGCAAATAAGCTAGATTAGAGTCGAGTTATAAATTTTATCCCCTACCAAAACTTCTGGAACATAATTTTTGATGGTCTTATATTAATAACAGTTATCAATAAAGTACTATTCTATTTAGTTTAATAAAAATAAAACTTGAAATAACTTTACTATCTTATTAAAATATTTCACTATTTTACTGCGTAAATTATTTATATCCTTTACTATTTTTTTTGTTATTTACATCATTCATTTTATCACCGATTATAGAAATATTACATGATAAGATCATCAACAATCAATAAAATCTTGAAATGCATTTAGAGTAAACTTAATAAAAATTAATTAGATATTATTTGAACTAATTCCAGCCTCTTCAAATATTACCAAAATACGAGTAAAGAAACGTTTAATTAAATTTGCCAAAGAGAAATTTGTGTGATCGTGAAGCAATGAAAAAGCTGTTGACGAACGAAATAAATGTGTTATAAAAAGATAGTAGTTATTTAACGTCCCAAGGGCTACGTTGAAAGATTACGTGAAAAGTTCAGAAAAATCTGTAGAAAATGGAGTTTCTGGGAAAACAGGAAGAAAACCAGTTTTGCCGGTAGAATTAGATGAAGAGTTGGTAAACTATTGCCTGTAAATGGAGAAGAATTACTATGCCATTACCGCTTCTGAGGCTTTTCAATTGGCTCATCAGGATGGATATTCTACATCCATTTTCATAGGTTAAAAAAAGGCGGACAAAAAATGGATTAAGTTATTTATGGTTCGTCATTCCGGTTTGTCACTCCGTAAACCAGAGTCATGAGCTCGTGTACAAGGAACTGTAAAAGATTAAATTAAACCCTAATAAAATAATTTATATTGATGAAACAAGAATCAGTATTGTTCAGCATAAAGTCAGAAAAATCTTGACTATAAAAGGTAAAAGAGATGTTCACAAATCATCTTTTGAAAGTAACTATTGTTATTTGTATGTTAACAGTTCTTTAAGGAGTGCAATAATTTTTGGATCCAGATATTCCATTTATGATTTTCGTATTTTAAGCTTTGAAGTAATATACGCAGGTTCTTGTAGATATTTACACCATGTCCCACGGGAATAGATGATTGTTCATTTCCATTAAACAATAAAACTGCCTTTAGACTTGTCTTCGAAGAGCAAATAACAAGTCGCCACTCGGTAGGTTTATAAGACAGGTCGAGTTCGTTGATTTTTGGGTCCTTGTCGCAATATCCGGGATCTGGAGGAGCCAATGATGTTAGCCCTCCCGATCGGGGAACGATGGTGCCACAGGGAAGGGCTAGGAATAAACTCGGACAAAGCCGAGGTGGTACTCTTTACAAAAAAGAGGAAAATGGGGAGACTTCCCACAATTACATTGACAAAAAGGATTCTACAAAGGGAGAGTTAAATACCTGGGAGTAATTTTGGACTCACGACTGACCTGGCATGATCATATTGAAGCTCGAATCAAGAAGGCCATATGTGCTTTTTGGGCTTGTAAACGAGCCTTTGAGTGCACAGGGGGGCTGACACCTACAGTGCTATTTTGGATATACACTATGATGATCCATCTCATGATAACGTACGCCGCTAGTGTATGGTGGCGTAGTACAATAAAACGCAAATACAGCCTTCAATTTGACAAAGTTAAAAAATGGTTTGTGTGAGAATATTGAGTACTATGAGGACTGCTCACACAAGGGATCTTGAAGTCCTGGTGAACCTGTCTCTTCGTTACTTATACATATACAACGAGGCCCTGAAGGTTGTTTATTGTTTCAGTGACTTAGGGCATCATGTAATTGGAACAGGCGGCTACTCAGATGTCTGGAAAAGTGCGGTGGAGAGGTGTCCATCACTCCCCATGCAAACAGAATACATGACGCCGCTTTTAAAACCCATCCTCTCTTTGGATATATTTCTGCCAAGTAGAGAGGATTGGGCAAGAGAGCAAAATCTCCCGAGAAATAGATCCTGGTGGTATACTGATGGATCTGGACAAGATGAAAGAGCTGGAGTCGGAGTGTTCGGCAGGAGCTCAGGAATTAGATAGTACTACCCTCTCGGACATCGTGTGACGATCTTCACAGAGGAAATTTTTGCTCATCTCTGTGAGAGGGATATAGACAGGAATAGGGTAATAAATATATGCTCAGAGAGTAAGGCTGTGATATTGGCACTGAAGTCCAGTGTCGTAACTTCACGACTGGTGTTTGAGTGCAAGGACGTACTGAACGGTCTGACAAGGGACGGTTGCACAATGAGACTCCCGTGGGTCTCGGGCCACTTGGGCTTCCGCGGTAATGAAGTAGACCGTCTGGCGAAGTTGGGTTCGACAACTGAACCATAAGAACCCCAACCAATTCTGCTTGTCCCAATTGCCGTTGGTAACAGGAAATTAAAATCGCTGCTGGAAAGTAAATGTATCGAATCATGTAGGGGAGCGAGCTGCGAATTGTGGTGGGATTGCTGACAGGACATTGTCACCTGATGGGCTATCTTCATAAGATCGGTGTCGAAGGCGACCCGACGTGCAGATACTGTTTGGAGGAGGCTGAAACTGTTGACCAAGTCCTCAGAGAGTGCCCAGCACTAAACGGACTGAGACAGATATATTTAGGAGATACAATTTGGTTGGCCTCGAATGCCCTGCAGCTATGGTGGGACGTAAAGAGCCCAATAGAGGCCTAGACATCGATGATCTAGTATCACCATTCTCCCTTTCATTCAACCCGCAATATCAAGACAGTAAATTAAGTCATTGGCCACTGAGAAAAATATTGCCAGCATTGACTGCCTTTTCTGAAACGTGAAAATTTTCCCTCTTTCCCACTGCTGTAAACGAGATCCAAGCAGATGTTACTTTGTTTTGGGAAGATCCAAATCAGGAATAAGATCATTGAGCTTCTTCTGATATATAAAATGGGACTGTTTACTACTACTACATTCGTAATAGTCCTCCCCTTGAGAACTTGGAACTTCTTTTGGTTCAAAATCATCTAGTTCATCCGATTCCGAGGCGATTTCGTCTTTTTCTGGCAGGGATAGATATGCTATAAGCGTCATGAGGTGTAGGTCTTGTGGCTGAAGGGATATTAGGAGATTCAATTTTATGTTTGCTAGAAAACCCCAAAATGTTTGTTAAGCAACAGCAGCAATCATCAACATGATTCTGAGGTTCCTGCCAAATCATTGACACTCCAAACTTCATAGACGTGTGAGTACCCAATAGCCATTTTATTAAGATTCTTGAGTAAGCGTGGCAGTAAATTTTGGAAGCACAAGTTTTGTCTTGATTGCACCTAAAATATAACTCTTGGGCTTTTCTTACAAGTCTTTCGTTGAACTTTCAGTGTCACTTCACCACCTATATAAGAGAAACTGCTCAGTTTGTCCTCACAGGATCGCGACGACATCGTTTACATACGGTGAAAGTTCTTTGCACTTCACTCGTATATCCAATACTGAACCTGCGACGACCGACTGGCTGCTTATATACCCGTTTTGTACATCTGATATCAAGAGTATCAGAAGCAACTGTATACAGGGGCCCTTCGATAAGTCGCTAACCCTTCGATGAATATGGGATATGGTATATTCGTCATTTTAAGCACTAAAAAGCTGAAACTTCGTAGATAGTAGAGGGGGTGTCATCGCTCGTCGCACCCCGATGTGCTGTAACAACTTATATATAGCATAGATACATTCTTATACCTACTTTGCAATCAATCAAAATATGTTGTTAATGTTCTCTATATTTGGCTACGTGATATGACTACTATCGTAATAATGATGGTTTTCGTGTAGAAAATTTTTTAATATTTTCCGTATCAGGGTTGTTATATCGTATTCTGGGTTGTAAAGGTGAATTGGGATTTTCTAATCCGATGTCAGGGATGCCATGTACTTGGTACAAAATTTCTTGATTTGGTGAATGATGTTTCTTTATTTCATTATGATGAACAAAACCTTCGCTATACGCTTTATGATTATCAGAAAATTGACCGATTGTGGATAAAAATGGGCGTGACACCTGTGAGCGCAATTGTTCAGAGGAACGCAATTGATTATCATAACCCGTTGATCGCAATGAACGATGTGAACTCTGAACTTGATTTTCAAATGAGTAATGAGTCACCGACGCGTCATTTGTTGATACCTCAGAGAGAGTGTCGAAATTGTCGATGAAGTCATCAAGGTCAGGGTTAAGACAACTTGTTGGTCTGGGATTAATTAAACCTTCCGGTCTAATCATGGGTAATGAGCGAGTTCTCTGTTGATTCAAAAGTACGTTTGGTTTTGAAAGAAAGAAAGGGCACCCGGCAGGGGGTGCCGGAGAGGATCCACCGTAGCCCCCCGACCTGAAGGAAACCCAAGCCGCCTCACCTTTTCTTTAGAATTGGGGGAGTGAAATATCTTCGGTTGACATGATGGATGGTACTTGTCTAATAATGGAAATGTTTATTTAAACAAGCAGAATTGGAGAAATTTGGAAATATTTCTCAATGATAAATTATGATACTCATATGAGAAGAGAGCTAATGTGAAATGGGGTTAATTGTGGATGATGAATGAATAATTTGAGAAGTAGAAAAATTCTAAAAAATTATTTTCTTTGGATAATTTTCAGAAAAAGATTTATGGGACAAATACTCTAAGTCTTGAATTGAAAAAAATGCAAGAAAAAGGGAAAAGTCAGTCAGTCTATTTCCGAAAAAACGCGAAAACTTTTATTTACCAAATTATGCCGATGAAACTCGAAGATTTGGAAAAAAGTTCGGCCGCTAAATTATCCGAAAAAAAGTAATAAAAAATGTATGGGTAAGAAGTCTTATTTACAAAGCAAAAAAGTATGGGTAAGTCTAACTTAATAGAACTTTCGATGTGCTGACAAAAGTAAAGGTAACAAGAAGATTAATTTATTATGACTTTCATTGCGGAAAAAATGTATGAGTAAATGGCGAAATAAAAATATTTATGATGAAAATTATTTAATTAAAAGCCTAATTAAATGAATCTTCTTAAAAAAATTTATCTGAAGATGATGATGATGGGCAAAACAGAAAAAGCTAAAAGTTATAATGTGGATACGCGAAGTTTGTATCGGTGATCAGTGATTGCAACCTCAGTTGAGGTATACAATCACGAATAACGCCCGATTTTCGAACTCTAATGTACCGGGCTCTGGGAATCGAAACCTATCTTACCTTAAACCTGTTAATTATGAACCAGAAGACTCCCGATACACCGTATTTAAACCGATTTTATGCAAAAAAAGACAAAAATATGAATTATTATTATGGTTTTCAGGCGCCCCAGCCTTTGGCAATTTCCCGGGAAAAAGCTACTAGTTCGTCCAGGGGCCTCGGAGGTATTTTAGGGTTAGTAAAATTTAATTAACACTTATCAGCCACGCAGCCCTCTAAAAAGATCGTCGTTGTTGTACGTCTTCTTGGCTGTTCAGCCATCCTGAAAACGATGAAAATTCTGAAATTGTCGTCTCTTTTATAATTTCTTTCGTAAAAAACGAATTTCTTTAATAAAAAACGAATTTCTTTATAAAAATCAAAAGATCCGACAACTCTTATTGTATCCTGCTTCTTTTTTTCTCTCTTCTCTGCTTCTTTTCTCCCAAAAATCGTATTTTTTGAAACTTTCTATAGTACTTTATAGAACTAAGAAAGACAACTGAAAACTGCTGTTGATGTAAAGTTTGGTGTATCGCACTAAGGAACGCCTCCTTTTTTATATTTGGGTGTGGTTTGGTCGCTGAACGCGTGTTGAATCGAGCTTTCCGGATTTCAGTCAGTCGTCAAAAGCGCCAGACTTGTCTGATGTTGTTCCTAAAATTGCTATAGTGTGCGATATCTTCATAAAGCAGGGACCATAACAACCGTAGGCGAAGCATTTCCAAGTATAAATTTATATCGCTAGACCGTAACGTGATGCGTGTTTGGTCCTGTAACGAGCGCTATCGTGGTTCATTTCCACCAGGTCGCTATTTGTCGTTGTTATAAGGTAGATTTAGAAAGTGAAAAGTCGTTTCTAAGTTTTTTCTACCTTATTGAACCGCAACGCAGGGGGGTGCGGTGAGAGTCCCTCCTAAACCACCCGACCAGATAGGAAATCTGGCCGCCTCACCTTTCTTCTCGCTCACCGGGGCAAAGGGGAGTGAATGATAAAAGGGGCTTTTGTTTCGTCTTGTTACTTCGGGAAATTGAAGTAAAGTTTGCTTCCAAAAATAAGCATTTGTCTGCTATGCATAAAGCATGATGTATGTTTGAGCGTGGAATGCTCCAAGGTTGAGATTCTGAGAGAAAATCAAGAATTGGGTAAACTAAGCATTACGGTGAATAACACTTAGCCAGGGGATACTTGCAAGTGTATGAGTTTATAGGCCTTTTGTTTTTGTTTGTTATTTTCCGCAAAGAAAATTTGGAAAAAATTTTGTAATAAAATTTTCCGCAAAAGAAATTTAGAAAATTTTTTGTAATAAAAATTTCCGCAAAGAGAATTGTTGTACAACGTTCCGCATGAAAATTATACATAAATCTGAATATAAAATCCGCTACAGGGATGTAAGGTAATGCGCATTTTGAAAATTGAGAATAAAATTTATTCCGCAATTGAAATGTTTTAGCGTTGTTTATACCCATGTGTTTAATTAACGTATGATGTGTGTAACTATAACTATCTGTACATATCTTTTCTTGTAATCCATTCCTAAACGTCGTAAAATATAGCAGTGTATTTAACTCTCGCAAGGGATACATCTTATAACGAAACTGGTAATAAGTTGCCTTTAATTCCCGCAGTTAAATTCGCTGAAGGGGGATAAACTAAAATCTTAAATAATATTTCAAGAACCGTCCTTTCTCCAGGTATTCTCTCCTAAGAACCCCGAAAGAAAGGCGTTTTCATGTTCTGAAATATATCGTAGAAACTGAAGTTGCTTTTCGCAAGTGATTAAAAAATGTAGGGGTAACAAGGAACAGATCATAAGAAGTTTTGTGTTCATGTCCGCAAAACAAGTAAGGGTAACTAAATCGTATCGAGTTCTCAAAACAAGTGTGGGAAACTGAATTATATAGAAGTTCGAAAACAAGTATGGGTAATAAAACGCTATGAGAAAAAGTATGGTTAACCAGGTTGCTAAAAACAGTACTAGTAACTGTGGACTTAGAAAAATTATGAAAATTTTATCTAAGCGAAAATTGAATATAATATTATAAAATAATATTATACGAGTGTTAAAACGAATGAATATGAATTTGTTTTGGAAAATTTTTTTATGAATTTTTCTGGAAAAAATATGATATGGGAAATCATATCATATTTTAGGTTTGAGGTTATGTTATGGTTGAGTATATGGAAACTCATGTTTAATTCGAATTGAATCGCGAAGTTTATGTCGGTGATCCGTTACTACAACGCCAGTTCGCGTATGTAGTCTCGAATAGCACCCGATTTTCGAACTATAGTGTCTGAGAGCCCTGTAGTTGAGAAAACTTACCCAGGCGTTCGTATGCAGATACTACCTAAAGTCCAACACTATGTTTTATACAAGGGAAATTCTCAGACACCGTATTTAATCCGATTTGTTTGCATTTCGCTTTAAAATCTTCTTGAATCTTTGGTTTTTCACTATCTTTGTGCAAGTGATAGCTACTAAACGCCCAAAGATCCCGAGAATATGATTTAAAGTTTAACGAAGCGAAGACTGGACGTTCTTTGAAGACTTCGATGCCTTCAGAAAGATCGTCGTGGTTGTTGTATGGAGGTACTGGAACTGGTAAGCGCCACGGCCGTTGCTTTTTGTGCTTCTGAAGATGGAAATCCAAGAAGAACGATGCTTGTGATCGACGTATTTTGTAGTAACTTTTAGGCCACGCCTTTAAAGTTAAAACCTACGAATGAAAATGCTGGATTTTGTTCCATAAGCACTAATGCTTTTTGAACTATGAAATTGAAAAGGAAATCGTGTTTGAAAGTTGGTGAAATGGTGTTTTTCACTTGTAGGATGATCCATGGTGATCAGTAAGTAACTTTTGAGGGATTGGAGGAGAGGTACTTTTACTAGATAGGCGGATTTCGGTCATGTTTGCTAGCATTTTTCACGTATTTTATAGACTTTCTGATGCAAGATGAAAATATAGGCTTGTAGAATAGTACTTCTACTTTCAAAATCATTTTACAAAATTAAAATCGTTGAAAGAACATTAAAAATTTCAAATGGCAATTGCGCAAAAACCAATGAACCGACAGTACCGTTTTGGCAAAGGCATAAAGTTCATGTAAATTATACTATTTTTTTTTATATATTTTATTTCGTGAAAGTCCAGCGCTACAACTTTAAAAATGACGGTGATATGGCATTTTAAGAAAGCGCAGAATTTTCTGGTTTTTCCTGTTTTTCTCCGTTACTAATGATACGATTGAGTCGATCCAGGTCTTATTATGTTGGTATTTTTATTCCCTATATATCACCTGTTTTATACCATCGAGACTGCTTTCTTAGTTTTGATTTTATAAGCAAAAAACGAGAAAAAACGCAATTTTTTGGTTTTAGTTGTTTATAACAAATTAATGGATCATAGTAGAAAGTAGAAAACATAACAAATATCACTATGGATTGTTTTTAGTGTGATAGTGCTAGGCCTAAAAAATAGCTACTGTCAACACACTGAGCGATAAATAGTGCAAAATTCATGGAGTAAATTGGTACAGTGATATCATCTTACAGAAAAAAATGGTATACATAAAATACAAAATAAAAACAGCCGATATTAATGTATTTTTCAGAATGTGTATATTGCTAATGAATGCTATTGTTTTGCTAATTTAAATAAAGTGCAGTAACTTGGTGTTTCATTTATATTATTTAGTTAACATAGGCTGTAAATGGTCCAGTGAATGGAGATTGTTGAACCTTGTTCGGTTTTTTAAATAAATCCGTTTTTCCACTTTTTCTTAATGTAAATTTGTTGTCCTTTCTTCTACTTTTTATCAGTTTTAATTTGGGTATTATTCCTTTTACCATTTTGACACCTAAAAAAGAAAAGTACCCTAAAGTCTAGCTAGTAATTAAGAGAAAATGTCAAAAACTTTATATTCATTTATATACAGGGTGATACACTGGTGTGGTAAAGTACAATATTTTTGCAAATAGAAGAAAAAATTACCTTTACAAATATTTTTGGCAATAAGATACTTTTTGTACGCTAAAAAAGGTCTTATGTATATATATATATATATATATATATATATATATATATATATATATATATATATATATATATATATATATATATTCTCACGGGTGTAATGTGTAATTGAAGGTTTTCGGGCATCCCGTATATGTGCTGAGTCCCTCTCAGGACTGTAAGACAACTGACGTCTCGTTGAAATCTCATTCACCATTTTCAAAGCTCACTGTATGGTGTCCACGAGCGAACTGACGCCTGCGACACGGGTGCTGTCAGTCCCATCGGACGCGTTCGTTTTCCAAATGGTTCTGGAAAATCAAATTGGGCACCTGCTCTGCGTCATCGGCCCTGTTGCCAGTGTTAGGGGTTGCGTTGCCCAGTTGTAATCTGTTTCGTTGTTAAGCGGTACTGGTTGATGTTTTGTAAGAAGATTTTTCCAAGTATTAGGCACACGCTGGCTATCATCTTTGCTATTTAAGTTGTTGGGCCTCTTTGTAATTTCAATGGCTACCTTTATAACTCACATTTCGATAGCAATTTTGTTCCTAAGAAATTTATCTTATGTTCTGTGTTTAATCAGTGTTGGGCCAGTGCAGAAGAAGTTGTTTTTTGCTTGACAGCGTTTATATATATATATATATATATATATATATATATATATATATATATATATACCCCATGTTCTTTCGTTTTTACATTTTGGTAACGCACTGCGGGGTCGTTATTTACGCCACTGGTTCAAGACAAAACTTGGGCTCCCAAAATTTGCTGCTACACTTGCTCAAGAACCTAGCGTAGCGCCATCTAGTGAATTGAAAAAAAAAGTGGGCTTTTAAGCATAAAATCGTTTAGATTCCCTAGCGTACCTGTTTAATAATTAATATAATGATAATATTATGTAATAATAATTGTTTTTTGTAATTATTTTTAAAGAAATATGTAATATATTATAACCCAAACGGTGAGTATAAAAACGATAGACCACTTATGAAAACTGGTCGAACGGTATCTTTCATTGAAAAACGGTAGATTTTTCGTTAAAACGGTAGGATTGGCAACACTTATTGTTTTGGCTTCATGTGCAACCGGTATAAATTTCGCACCACGCCGGTGGATGTATAGATGTTGTTTGACTGGCAATATTTTTCAGTCTGACATTGAAAAGTCGGTAGATTTAATATCCAGTTGACATGTTTGGGAATTTAAATTTATATAGACAGTTGTTTCCTGCGAATGTTGTTCTTGGTTTGATACAGCTCCACTAACGGAGCCATTATATGATCGAAATGCATATGAAAAGAGAACCAGAGTTGTATTTGCAGGAAATAAACTGTCTGTTTATATTCTTTTCTCTAACTGTTTCAAATTAGGATAAATATAGGCAACTATTTATACACGGCAGTCAATAGATTTATTTATTTCTTTCTGAAATCTTAATTTTTAAGTTTTCATTCTATTATAGAATATATAGGGTGTATCATTTAAAAAATTTAAAATTGTTTTTGTTTCTTAATTTTGTGACGTGCCATCGGTTGGATCGTTAAAAAATCTTCTACATATATAATAAAATAGGTTAATCAATATCCTAAAAAAATATGACAAAACTTTAACACATGTAACTAAATAAAGCTGGTCTCAGTAAGTATTATTATTGCATTTTTTAGTACAAAAAAAATTGTTACATTTTAATGAAAACATTATATTCGAATCATTAAAAAAAAAGTGTATCACCAAAAAAATGTTACCAGGGAGTCCATAAAATCATTGAATAATTAAAATTTGGTTAAATTTAAGTAGAGAATAAAATAATTTATAATTGCATCTTCAAGATGATCGAGATTGACTCTGAAATTATGAAATTTTAGAAAAAATAACTAACATTAAAATTTTTATAAATATACGTTTTGTACATTCAAAGTACGAATTATTTGTGAAGGGACAAAAATTTTATGATTTAGAAGTTATTGAATCTTATAATGATAGAATATTTCTACTTATCAAAACGTGTACGACAGAGTTAGTATAGTTAGCTAGTATTATACATGTAATCAGGCGCGGACCCAAGGGGGGGGGGCGGTGGGTGCGACCCCCCTCCCAAGAGCTTTGAGTTCAGGAAAATAGACCCGATTTTGCCTCTCATACTATAGTTTATTCAAGAACTAGAGAGAGGAATAAATCATTTTTTACCCTTTTTTTTCTTCGCAAACTATCTGTGTTCTTTAGTCCGGTGTCTTTGGCAAAATCTGTTAGACACATATATTTTTCATAGGAATGGGTTAGAAATTTTATAATGAAAAATACCGGTCTATAATAATGAACCATTTGGGTTGGATTACAATAGATATTTGGATGTGTGAAGTGTTAAAAAGAATTTTAATCCTTATCATAGGAGGTTTATTTTATCACTAACTATTTATGGCATAGAATATCATTTTGGTAATATACGTAAAATAAAAAGTTTTTAATATATTATTTTATTTCTTATGATTTCTTAATAATTCACATACATCAGAAATATAGATAATTTGGACATATTTAACACAAATCACAACTGAATTTTTATTACTTTTAATTTTGGCATAGCAACCGTTTTGGGCACGTTCACACTAAAACGTAGCCTTTTTCTCTCAAAAAGTTATAATTTAAATACTTACATAATACCCATTGTCAAAAATGCAAGAAGTTAAACATATAAAAAAATAAATTCGTCCATATAATATTAAAATTTTTTTGGGGCTTTCGGTCAGTCTATTATTAATTAAAAACATTTTTAGGACATTTGACGTTTCAGTTTATTGATTTCTTAAACCATCTGCAGAATTACAATTAAACACTAAAACGAGATTTAAATGAAATTAATTTTTATATGTTACAGAAAATTTAAATACGTGTTTACGCAGTTAAAAAATACATATCTAATACGTAATCAAAGTCAGTGAAGCTATCTTCGCTCAAATTAATTATAATTGGTTCCTCTGTCTCACCGATCATGAGATCGAGTTTCCACATTTTCTTTAATTCTTTTATTATATGGATTTTTCCCAATTTTCTTCAGTAGCTTTATTCAAAAAAATCTTTCAAAACCTCAGTTAAATTACTAATTTTGTAAGTTGTGTTATTTCTAGCAATTCTACCTTTTACTTGAGAGAGATATTTCTTTCTTCAACGGACATTTTCCGGACGATCTATAAGAACAGATTTCCTATCTGGTTTTTCCCAGCAAAAATTAAGTTCTCTGAGCAATTTCCAGAGCTCAGTTCTTTTAATTTCAGGTAAATCGCGATGTTCATTGATTTTAGTTAGAATTTTGTCGGCGGTTGGGATCTGCTTTTCATAATAAAATGTATGGGTGAGTCAACGATTGGATGAAGTAGGTTTGTGCCTTTTCGGTGAAATTAACAAAGAAACTATATTTATTGTTTGATACAGTTTATTTTTACGCAGATTTTAAAAATATTTAGGACTCTACAGGGTGAGCCAAAAAGTAGGACAGCATAAAGTTGTATTTTTTTAAATAGAACACCCTATACACGAATCGTATTTTCGATTTAGCTTATAATTTTAAATCTTTTTTATTAAGGGTTTACTATAACAAAACTTTATAGTTTCTGAGATAATTAAGTTTAAAGAAAAAAAGTCACATTTTCAAGCATCAATTCAATCCTAAATAAGGTTTTCAATTTTGTGACAAATATATTCAAATTTGGAATTTAGCAAGGCCAAGGACATCATTTTTACCTAATATTTGCAATAAAAGCTACAGGGTGTTGAACACATCGGCTCAAATTTGAACAAGTTTAAATGAATAAATATCTTTTTTTTTTTAAAATGGTACACCCTGTATATTTTCATGTTATTTAATAGAGTAATAAAAACCCTAAAAGTTTTGTTCAATATATCCTATACCTATTTATAATAGTTTTTGAAATATTTCAGTTTTTCTTATTTTCCATACTTTTTTACAGAAATAGTCTTCATTATCTTAGCCATGGCAAAAACAATGTAAAAGAACATTTTCCTGTGTGTCAAATTTATAACAGCAATCGCTTCTTTTGGTTTTTATGTAGTGTAGTTTGGTTTTTTTTTGCATTAATCTTATATTGTAAAATGAATTTTCCAAAGAATGAGTTAATAGATATGATTTATACAATAGGAGAGGCTCAAAAAAATTGCCGGCACTGGGGCAGGTACGTTGGAGGTTTTGGTAACAATTTTATTACTCTCTCTAGTTCTTGAATAGAGTATAGGAATGTGTATGCTTGCGATCGCCCCTCCCTTCCCAAGAGTTTTGATTCTGCCTTTTACACTAGAAATGGGAATATTGCTGGTGTACCCCCCCCCCCTCCGTCGACAACTTGCTTTCACTTGCCATACTGTACTTTTGTGATATCACTCCCCACCCTCCCAAAGAGAGAGGCTGGATCCGCCCCTGCATGTAATAATAATAAGAAATTTCTGTCATTACCATAAAATTTTTTAAAGTTATGTAAATGAATTGTTATTCGATATTGCAATTATTATTTAAAACTTCTTGTGTTACTTTAATTTATTTGTCTTAAAAGTTACCTTATACGTATATACTAAAAATATATAGGTTAAATAGGAGAATGAACATAAAAGATCACATATTTTTCCTTCGGCAACTAACACTCGGACAGTGTTACTGGTAAGTGAAGCCGCCGCATGCCTGTAGAAAAGGATGTATAAAGAGGCTCAACTTTTAAGTACTTCTATATTATTATCTAAACTAGGAATTTCACATGTGATTATAGATAAAGGCACCTGTTTCAGTCGAGTCATATTATGCGTTCTCCGATATACTTTTTTGTTAAAAAAATATAAGTGTTTTATTTTTAAATAACACTTGTTCATATTTTATTGCAAAAGTAATTTAAATGTAAATAAAATGTTGAACTTTGGTATTGATTAAAACTTTTAAATTTTAATATTAAGTGGTAAATGATTTAATAGGTATTTATTATCTTTGTGTATTGATGCACGAAGAATAATGACAGAAGAAAAGAATCAAATTTATTACGGTTATGGTTAATATGTCCCCATGTACATATGGTCCACGGAAATTTGACAAAAACAAACTCCTTTTTGGAAGAAAATGTAACCTGTGATTTTATTATTGGAAAGTACAGGGTGTCTCAAAAGAAAGTTCACATTTAAAAAATCGATTAAAAAAAAAGTCAGGACTTTATTGAAAAAATGTTTATTACATATTAAAATACATTGTTTGGGAATTTATTTTTTAAAAATGATATCGTTCAAATATAATCCGTTGCGCTCACGGCATTCATTTAATCGAGCACTAAAATTGCCCATGACGGCTCGGCAGGTATTCTCCGTGATGTTTGCCATTTCGTTGCGGATATTTTCTTTTAATTGTGCCAGGAAAGTCGGTTTGTTGGTGTAAACTTTTGATTTGACATAACCCCATAGGAAAAAGTCCATAGGTGATAAATCAGGACTGCGTGGAGGCCAACTTATGTCATCTTTCTTTGAGATCAATTTGCCAGGAAAAATTTCACGCACTCGTGGCAGAGACATGTTGGATGTGTGTGAAGTTGCTCCGTCTTGCTGGAACCATGTTCTTTGGTTATAACCAGGAAAATTTTGCAGTTCAGGCACGAAGAAGTCGTCTAACATCTCCACATACCGCTCTGAAGTCCCTGTTACTGTGCGTTCCCTTTCATCTTCAAAAAAGTACGGGCCGATAATTCCTCGCGCCGACATCGCAGCCCATACAGTCACTTTCGCCGAATGTAGAGGTTTCTGATGTTTGTGTTTTGGATTGTTTGCACTCTCCAATAGCGGCAATTTTGCTTGTTTACATGACCATTAAGATGAAAATGGGCTTCATCCGAAAACCTATGCACATTTAAAGCAAGAGCACGCTTACGAATCGAAACGTTTGGGTCGTCACGAACAGACTGAGTAACACTCTCTACGTTTTCGACCGTTCTCGAAGACCTCCGACGCCCGGATTTTGGTTTATCTAGTGTTGAACCGGTCTCTTCAAACTTCTGGACCCATTTTCCAATAAGCCGAGCGCTTGGCGCATCATTTAAGTGACGAATATGTCGAAAATTGCAGAATTTTCTACGCGCTACAGTCGCCGAATTACCATTTTTGTAAAACTCACGTACGCACAAAGCACGGTCCGCTCCCGAGAAACGCTCCATAGCGACTAAATTCCCAAGAGCCAAGCTACCGATTGACATGCCCCCCGCGCCGCTCGGAATAGTTGCGTTCACGCAATAAGCAAAACAAATGTGTACTTTCTTTTGAGACACCCTGTATATATTTTAGCATCCTAAAAAACATATCTCGATGTTAACATTGACAACTCTGTGCTAACAAAATGTCGAAATAAAATCGGTCAGATTTTTCGGTTTTTCCAGTTTATTTCGAAAATTGAGGATTCTATAAAAAAAGTTTCAAACAAAAGTTGAAGATAATTGAAGAACCGATCGATTCAGTATTTGCATGCTTCCTTCTGATCTGTCCTTTGCACAGCCAAGTGCATGTCGGTACCCTGATGAGTCTAGTAGGGACGAAACATGTACCTTTGCCGTATCACTGTGACGGGGAGGGTAAGTTTTGACTTTCTTCTCGGTATGGTGGTACATGTAGGCCATCATCTCGATGGTGGTGGAATAGGATAAATTGTTTTCCTTAGCAATTTGTTCAAACTGTGCAACCTCTAACACGGAAAGGATATGGTTGGAACGAAGTTTGCATTTACTGTTCGCATTTTATTTCATATATATATATATATATATATATATATAAATATATATATATATATATATATATATATATATATATATATATATATATATATATATATATATAATTATTATTTTCGGAAAAAAGACTTGAAAGTTGAAAGTTCGACCTTGATTTTGCACTCTCCTAATTAAAATACATCCACCATTCTTCCAGCAAATTGTTAAAAATGACATATACTTTTAAGATCCATTTTTTTAACAATTTGCACTTAATTTTGGACTGAGATATTTGGAAAAAAAACCGTTTTTAAATCACAAAAATAGCAATAACTTTTTCTCTAGTGAACTTCAAATCTTTTTAATGCTCTCAATAGATTTAAATCTATCATTTCTGATCTTTGTAAAACAAAATTTTATAATACGATTAAAAATTTTTTTTTTCAAAAATTTGAAACGTTGCGACTAAAGAATATTAAGGGTTTAAACTTAGGGAAGATATTGTTGAATACTCGTACTTTACCTTGGAATTTTTTCGTTGCATGAGAGACACTCCTCTAAGATCTATGGACAATCGAAATGTACCCAGAATCTCTCCGACCATTTTAAAACTACGCGGGCACAGGTAGTGTGCAAGTAGTGGGCAGTTCTATCGGCCCAGGAGCCATGCTTGCTCTCCGTTCGGTGCAGCATCCTCATTTTGAAAGATATTCTTAGATAAGTAGTGTTTTTGAAGCATGTTTTTTCAGTTGTATACATAATGTGGTAGTTTTAGTACATATTATGATACTTTTTTGCAAACCACAGGTAAATAAACATTGTTTTATTAAGTGTATTTGTAAAAATTCTTCTAAATTTGCTTTTCTTTCAACAGTTATAATTACATTATCTCCTTCATAAAGTTAACAAAGAGAATACTTGGTTGATAGTGAAGTGATAATGATGCAAATAATCAAAGCGATGTTGAAATGAGCGATGATTGCAAAAAAGAGAAGATTAAATAATAAATATTATATGTCTATTATATTTTTTTATACATGTAACTTTTTGTAAAAATATTGATTTTAATAAAATAATGAATGCTTAATACAATAATAAACGACTTATTATTATTTAATGTAATCTGAATATTATGAAAACCATATTTATTCTGAAAAGACGCCGCTACAACGCTAAGATGTAAGTCCATGCAGCCTCTGCGCTTGTAGAGCTGCAACACTCTTACCACTTGTACCCGTGATGTCGGATAGCATAGTTGGATAGATTCTGGGAGCCTTTAGGTGGTCTACAGATCTTAGAGGGGTTTCTCTCATACAACGAAAATATTCCCAGGTAAAGTGCAAGTATTCAACAATATCTTCCCCAAGTTACATTCCTTAATATTTGTTAGTCGCAACGTTTCGAATTTTTGAAAAAAAAAATTGTTTTTCATCGTAAGATAGAATTTTTTCTAGAGATTGGAAATGATACATCTAGAATCGAATAGTTTATTCATGTTAGTCACAACAAGTGTATCATGCGTCAAAGATAGCATAAAATAAGTATAATATAAATCTATATAAAAAGAAAAATTAAAAACAAAGATATACATTTTAAGATAGATTAAAAATACAAATACAGTTTAGAGATTAAAATTATACAAATCACATGGTTAACGGAAAGCATACAAGATGCAAGTTACAAAATAAAAACATTAAAAAATATATATACCATGGCACAAGGCATCGTGGATTAAAAGTAGTTTAGATAAAGTGGTAATTCAAAAATTCTTCTGTGCTATAAAATGAATTTTGAACTAAAATATTCTTTATGGCTTTTTTCAAAGTCACGTTCATCCATATATTTAATTTTTTCCGGTAATATATTGAAATATTTTATTGCCCAGTATCCTGCCCCAGTTTGGCACCTCTTTAACCTCCAGTAGGTAGGAACAATGTTTTGTTTGTGTCTAGTCTCATATGTGTGAATGTCATGGTGAGTTTTATAGGTCATAAAATTTTGTTTTAAATAACGGAGGTTTTCAAAAATATACTGTGCTGGAACTGTCAAGATTTTAAGACTTTTAAATGCTTCACGATAGTCATCCCTAAACTCAAGAGCTGTTAAAACTCTCACTGCCTTACGTTGAAGGGCAAAGACTCGCTTGGCGTCTGCTGCGTGTCCCCATGCCAAAATAGAATATGATAAGTGAGAGTGGAATAGAGAGAAATACGCAGTCCTCAATGTCTCCGGAGACACACTGTTAGAGAAACTTCGCAGAAGGAAAAGATCCTTATTTAATTTTTTGCATAATGTCTCGATGTGAGGTTTCCAAAGTAGTTTTGGGTCCAAGTTCACTCTCAAAAACCTAATATCGTTCTCATTCACTCCCTCATTCATATTTCCCAGATCTCTTAGTGAGAAGATGACCCTGTTGGTTTTGTTATTATTGAGGATAAGCCTATTTGCTGCAAACCACTCTTTTGTTCTCTGTTATGCCTCCACAGTACCCTCAAGCACCTCCCGTCGAGGTACCAGCCGTACAGGATATTGTGATGTCATCGGCAAAAAGTGTGTATTTCGCCTTAGAATCCATTTTGGGAGATCATTTATATACAACAGGAACAATATTGGTCCCTATACCGAGCCCTGAGGAACTCCTATATTTAAAACACTTTCCGCCGAGGACACCCCGCCCACCCGCATGATTTGGACTCTGTCTTTTAGATAAGATCTAACAAGGTTGATGCTGTTAAGAGAAAAGTTGTATTTTGCAAGTTTTTGCAGGAGGATATCATGGTCTACACAATCAAAAGTTTTACTAAGATCTCAGAGAAGGACTGAGCTATATTGAATTCGGTGGAATGATTCCAGTATGTAGATACAAGATCGAATATACAGAGCACAGTGTTCTTGCCCTTTCGGAAACCGAATTGACATTCAGTAAAGCAATTATTCCCTTCTAAGAATTCGACTATTTGCAGTGCCATGCTTTTTTCCACAATTTTTGAGACAATATGAAGCAAGGATATTGGTCTATAGTTCTCAGGCAAGTTTATGTCTCCCTTCTTAAATATCGGACGTACAATAGCTTTTTTAAGAATTGAGGGGAAGGTACCCTCTACTAAACATATGTTTATCTAAATCTAATGAGAACATTAAAAAGATTTTAAATTCACTACGAAAAAGTTATGCAATTTTTTGGTTCAGAAATTGGTTTTTAAAAATTTCCTGGCCCAAAATTAAAAATAAATTAAAAAAAAATAGATCTTAAAAATATACGTCATTTTTAACAATTTGCTGTAAGAGTGGTGACTCTATCTTAACCAAGAGAGCGAAAAATTAAGGTCAAATTTTCAACTTTCTTAGAAAATTTTATACACACAGATTCCAAGTCTAGCATTTTTTTTTAAATTAAATAATATCTATATGTACCGTGAATTTTGAGACAATAGTTTTTAAATTAATATGGTTTTATTTTAAATAATGAAAAATTAATTTTTTTTTGAAAAAAATTATATCTCGATAACTAGTAACGCTACCAATAGGTAATTCAATTGTTTACAACTTTTGTTTGATTTTTTTTTAAACAAACTTTAGTTTTTGAGATAAACTGGAAAAACCGAAAAAAAATAATCATTCTTGGTCCGCTATTTTGTTAGCACAGGGTTGCCGATGTAAACATCGAGATATGATTTTTAGGTGCCGAAATATACACTTTCCAATAATAAAATCGCAGGTTAGAAGTCTAATTTCCGTTTACTTATATGACTGATTGGTCTGTTGTATCTTATACCTACTTTAGATTTCTCCGAGAATGTTTAACATTTTTAATGAAATTTAGTAATGTGTTAGGAGATGGATTGTTTGGGTTTGTGGTGAATAGATAATAAATAAAAAATTACATATATTGCGTGCAATGAAGAATAAGTGATATTGAGGAAGAAGAGAAAAATATAAGAACTGATGTCTCCCTAGAGAGTACTACGTGAAATCCACCGAATTTTACGCAGTTTGTCATGAAGAAGTATCAATCAAAGAATAAGTCTCTTTGTAGATTTCTAAAATATTACCATTTTTTAAAATTTTTGTTAATATTTCCATAAATATTACTTTTGTTATTTATTCCTATAATTTTCTTATTTTAGTTTTTGCCCAAGTTTTTAAAATTAATGTTTCGTAGTCATTGGTTGTATTTTTGAAAACGGTATATATGCATTTGTACAGTCCAGACTCAGATATGGTTTGATGTTTTGGGGCAATTCCTGTGATGTTAATATAATTTTGATTCTGCAAAAAAGATGTTTACGATGTATTTTTGCAATGAAACAACAAGACAGTTGCAGGACTGTGTTTATTAGTAACAATATTTTGACGGTTATAGGTATGTACATTTTGGACTCGGTGATGTTTATTGTTGATAACAGGGATCTTTTTGAGGGTGCATCTATTAAGCATAACTACATTACTAGAAATAAAACAAATCTGGTTTCTGATAAATATAACTTTAGTTTTTTTGCAGAAAAATGTCGAGTTTTCTATAATAAAAGTTTTTAATTCTTTGCCTGAAAATATACATTTACTACCGAGAAATAGATTAAAGTGTGTCCTGAAAATCTTTTTATGTAAAAAAGCCTTCTATACATTGGAAGAGTTTTATGAGTGTGATAAAGGCAGTATTGTCTCGAATTAGAATTTTAGTTATTGGCTGTATTATTAAATTTTAAATGTATGTAAGTGTACTTGTTATTTAATTTTTGTCTCATTTATAATATCTTAAGTTTTAATTGTTTTATTTTTACTATACTAACTTGATAGAATTATTCAAGAAAGATATTTAAACCTGTATGATTATTGTTGAGGTTTTTTCTTTTTCATTTGTTTTATCTACACCTAAGAATGAATTATAATTTTTATTGTGATGTTTATTACAGTAATGATATTTTTTTGACATTGTTCCATGCCCTTATGGGTTTTTTTTGTAAGTAATACTTACTGGAATAAATAAAAACTTATCTATCTATCTATCTATCTATCTATCTATCTATCTATCTATAATAGAAATAATATGAATCTGTCCGTTTTGTTCTTGTAATTTTAATAGAGAAATGCAGTCTTAGAAAAAAATCCCTTCTTTCAATTAAAATTGAGCTTGATTAGAAACTGATCCCTATTTCGACCATATATATAACGTCTGGTGACCGAAGTGAAGTTTCATCTTGTCGAAAACAATTGAAAATTGATATTTTCAATTGTTTTGATTTGACAAAATTTCGAGATCATCAAAAAAAGGTGTTGATTATCTAAATAGAAAAGGCTTCTAAATTCGTTTGGTAAAAAGATAATAATTATTAAGATATTTTTATGCATTTCGCTTGACTTTGAATTCAAAAATTATACTAAATGATCGAAAACCTACTAGATAAGGAAAAAAATTGAGTATCTACCAAATAAGGCAAGAAGCTGGAAAAAATATGCATTTTTAAGTAAAATTATACGAATTCGTGAGAAATCGTGAATAGGAATAGCCTTTCCTCATACATATTTTAAATTTTAATAAAACTAAATTTAACTAGAATTCGTATTGGAATTATTACCTAGATTTTGATTTTTTGTAATAACCTGAAGAATTTTTGATAATCGATACTTTTTTTTATTGGCAAGGATCTTGACTAAAGATAAATGTTTATCATGCCCAGGATTCATTCCAACCATATTAAGATTTTCAGCCTTTCTCGTATCGTAGACACCACGAAAGGCTGATAAAGCTCTCGATACACCAACCTAAAAAATACATAAATATTGACAAAAATCCGTATTCGTATTTAATGCTTAATAATCATATAAATAGGTGCGTAATTGTCAACATTAACAGGAATACATTTAGCTAAACACTCGACCAAATAAAATAACATGCGTAATAACGCTTTTAAATTATTTTATAATTTCAATATAGGCTGTTATTATCGGCTATAACAAATATTTTCAGCAATCAAAGCAAATTATCTGATATTAATAATACGGAATAATAGTGCATAAAAAGTTTATAAATTTTCCTAAAAAAGTTTTTGGTAAAAGTATATAATCTTCAAGACAATAACAATGCCATTAATAATAATCCAAATATTTGGACGTAAAATTTTTCGCTCTTTTCATTGGCTATTTCAAAAACAGGTCAACCATCTGAAAAATATGATGTTCTTGAGGTCACTTTCAAGAGTGATTTAAGACCATGATCAATATCATCATCAGATCCTTCATTTTAAAAAGTTGATGCTGGTAGCCGTTACTATGTGGTAGTTAATCATCTTCGGGAAATGTTTAAAAATGAACTACTATGTTTTATACCACTAAATTTATTTAGAAAACAGCGACTGCAGTTTCAACTCACAGAGTCATTTTCGAACTGAATTACAAAGATAGACTATGTATTTAATACAGAAACATGAGAAAATTTAGGAATAACTAAAGACTACCTGAGAAATTACATTATTACAAAGAGGAGGTACTAAATTTTGGGAACTAATTATTATTTGGCAACAACAAATAACAGGGAAAACCCAAGTTCTGTCGGTCATTAAGCAATAATAAAAAAGAAGCTAATACTCTTTTAAAACATAACATAAAACTAGCTCTTAAATCTCAACATAATCTGTCCACTATCCTTTACAATGCTAAAGATAAAATTAATAAATTTGATAAATCAGGAGTTTATAAGTTAAAATGTTCAGAGTGTGATAGCTTGTACATTGGACAAAGTGGTAGAAACTTTAAAATTCGTTTTTCAGAACACTACCGATCATATAGACTACAAAAAACAGACTCGAGCTTTGCCAACCATTGTTTAGAACATAACCTAATTTAATAACACTGACATATTACATTATTCAACAAAGGGCCAACAGTTAAATATTCTTGAATCTTTAGAAATATAATAAATAATAATTATATATACATATTCGAAGTTAATGTAAGAAAATGTTAAGTCATAAACCCTGTGAATACCTGAGGATGTCGAACAAGATGTTCTGTAATATCAGCACCTAATAGTTCTTCATGAACATCCATACGAATGGGAATTATTTTATTTATAATCCAAAGTAAAAAAATTGTTGATCCAATTCCCCAAGAGACAAGGCACACTGATGTTAAAGCTTGAATACCCAGTAGATACCAACCACCACCTACAAATAGAAAAATCAATAACGTTAAAAAATTCGTATAGGTTAAACGCTTGCACATCTTCAGATCTGTAACTCTTTAGTTTAGACATTTTTTTTACAAATTTGAATATTTTTCGAGAATACTTAATGTAGTACTTTTCCAGACTTTTAGAAAACCAGTGATTTTAGCGTTCCTATTTTCAAATGGAAAATAACCTTGTTTACAAATTTGCGATCGCGTCATGATCTACTTATAACATGATAAAAGTGAACAATTTACACCTAATATTTTTGTTTTGTAAGTTGTACGTTGAATATACGGAATACCTAAGTTGTTTACGTTATTTACAATTGTTTTAACGGTATGCTCATCCGAGCGAAGGAGGTAATAGAAATTAAATGACGATTTATTTTCCTACAATGGTTTGTTAATTGGTTTTAGAAAGTGAAGATGTGGTGAAAAGAGCTTTTTCAAAATTGTGCATGCCAGCGACAAACCACTACCGGGTATATTCATTTGACTGGACGCTTGTACTATGATCGTACCTTGAGTTCCACTATCAGAATTTTTTTTTAAATAACACTAAACTCAGTTTTTGTATTAATTTGCATTGCATCATTAGGAAATCATCTGAAAATAACTTTCTTCCAGACGCATTTTTAATCTCCAAATAAAAATTAGAGGATACATAGAGGTCTTATATTAGAAAATAAAATACTTAAGAATGAGGACTTCTTTACAAATATGCCCTCTTCAATAACTCATAACGGAATTAAAAATAAATTGGAAACATTATGTTTACAAAAATTTTGGCTATTTAATTTATTTTACGAGGTTTGTCCCAAAAGTATCGAGCCTACCTTCATATCTCCGCATTAGTGTTATTCTTTATCATCCGGCGAGTGATATCCTTCAAAGTAGTCCCCATTTAATTGAATAACAAGTTCCCAGCGGTATTTTCACTTCCTGAAGCAGTCCTGGAAGTCAGTTTTCGGAATTGCCTTCGGTGTATTCGTCGCGTTCGTTTCAACCGTCTCTTTGTCATCGAACCGGTGTCCTTTGAGCGGCATTTTTAATCTGGGAAAGAGCCAAAAGTGGCAGGGAGCTACGTCGGGACTGTAAGGAGGCTGGCGAAGCTGTACGACTTGGTGCTTTGTTAAATATTGCTGCACAAGATTCGATGAATGCGCTGGCGCATTGGCGTGGTGAAGCAGCCAATCACCGCTTGTTCAAAGCTGTGACCGTTTTTTTCTGACTGCTTCACGCAATCTTTTCAATACTTCAAAGTGGTATTCTTTAGTGATTGTGTGACCTCTCGGAGCATATTCGTGGTGCACAACACCTTCATAATCAAAGAAAACAGTCAACATTTTCTTCACTTTGCTCCGACTTTGACGTGCTTTTTTTGGTTTTGGCGATTCAGAATGCTTCCACTATGAAGACTGTCGCTTTGTTTCTGGATCATAGCCGTAAACCCATGATTCATCACCAGTAATAAACTTCTTGAGTACATTTTCATCATTAGAAGTCATTTCCAAGTGGTCTTGAGCGATCACTTTCTAGTTAGCGTACAGTCAACCGACGATCTCCTTCAATTGGAAGTCGCACACGCTCAACATTTACTTGTGTTATCGCGCTCGAAGATCTGTCAGAGCGAGAATCACTGTCAACTGACGTGCGGCCATCTTTAAACCGCTTGTACCACTTTTTTATTCTTGCTTTACTCATACACTCCTTTCTAAATGCCTTATTCATCATATTAATTGTTTCCGAGCAAGTTTTTCCAAGATTAAAGCAAAACTTCATGCAAATTCGTTGATCTAATTTTTCCGTCATTTTTTATAATAACAAAATGCGACGAACGAAAAAAATACACTGTAAACAAACGCACGCCGTTCACAAACTAACACGTCCACTCGATAACTGCGCACATCAACGAGTTCGTGAAGACTTACTGGTGACGCCCATGCCCCACAGAGGTCGCTCAGAAGTTTTGACGCGGAGATATGAATGTAGGCTCGATACTTTTAGGACAAACCTCGTATACTAGATCTACACAAGTAAAAAAATCACATTTATGTGGCAATAAGAAGTTTAATTGGAACCAACCTTTAGTAAGTCCACGTCGACCCGAGGTGGTGTCTAGGGGATAAGGGCTTTCAGCAAAAATTCCAACAGCAATAACTCCTAAAACCATAAGAATAATTAAAAATATTCTTTAATACAGTAAATTTTAGTTCTTTAAGCTTTCTCTGTATAGTTGCTTATATTTAATTGATAAAATATGGTTCCAACAGTATGACAGTTAAATAAAGAAATCCAAAATAATATTAGCGACATAATTACATCTATGAATTTGTTGCCAAGAGGACGAAAAAATGCCTCTGCTTTGCATAAAATGTGCTGGAAATATTGAAGTCAATTTAGTGGTGCTTTGGAATTAGCTAGAATTTCTTGAATTTTGGTTTTGGAAATTCAGAGGTAGACTAAAAGAATATTGTGTACCTGTCTCTCTATAACTACCAATAGAGCCCTGAAAAATACATTCTAAAATTGAGGAATAGCTATTGATTTTCGTAAGCTTAACACACTTAATATTTATTATAAGTTCTTTCATTAATTTAAAATTTATTCGTTTTGTAGTCATATCTTATTATTAAAAAATTATATTTTAAGAATATATACAATTTTGTGTATTGAGAGTTTATTAGCAGTAAGATTTTTTGAGGAAAATTTATAATAGATTATATCTTCTTATGTATTTTAAGGATGTAAAGTTTATTTTCGCTGCATTAGCATTATATTAAAATTCTCACTACTGTTTCAGTATACTATTATAGTTGTTTAACTGTTATATACTATAGGTTGATACTACATAAATAGAGCCGCTTAATTACCTGATTATCACAATAAACAGAGTGAAAATCATTCAGGTGAAAATTGTGAGTGGAATCTACAGAAGATAACTTTTACTGAACTTGAAGAAGAAAACATAGTAGTTATTTATATTATTATATATTTTTAAATATTTACCCCAAATTCCACCAACACCATGAACCGCACTGGCACCTACAGGATCGTCAATTTTTATCTAAGAAACAACATGAGAAAGTACATATTTAATACATTTCATTTATAAACATATACATAATACATAAGTTACCAAATTACCATGACTTACGGCACGTAGACATGGGCTTTAATGCTGGGTATTGCGTTAAAATACAAAAAAAGGAATAAGTGGATTCGACAAAAAACAAAAATAATAGTCGTAGTAAATAGAGTTACACAATTGACATGTGATTTTGTAAGAATCAAGGATAGTAGGTGTAATGTATGTTATATTTGCTCCAATATTGGTCATGATTTGGGAAGAAAGACAGGGGAAGATCAGTGATAAAATGGTATGAGAATGTCAATAGAGTAGCAGAATTTTAGTGGCAAGGGATTGCACATAGGATAGAAGAAGTTGGAGACATCTAGAAGAGATTTGTGCTCTAAAATAGAAGCAAGGGATAAATATATATATATATATATATATATATATATATATATATATATATATATATATATATATATATATATATATATATATAAATTATATTTTCAAAATTAACTTACCATATCTATGACGGGCATAGCTCCGCACACTAAAATTGCACCTATGGATCCAATTAATAACGCTTCCCAACCTAGAAAAATATATTTTTATAAAATTATTCAGTCCGCATCTTCTAAGGTAGTGGGTTCGATTTCTTGTATTTGCTTGGTATTTGTAAATATTTAAATAAATATATGTTAGAATCAAGGAACAGAAAAATGTTAAGTATCGTTGCATTGCTTGGATTGCCATTGAAGCCGTGCACAGCCAAGATAGTTTTGGACAGCTTTTGACCTCGTGTAACACACTTTAGTAAATAGAGAACCTAATAAGGCTAAAAGGTTGTGTGACACCAAAGGTTGGTAGCTGCTAGATGTACAATTTGAAGTTGAAATATTGTCGAGGACTGGTCGTATGATCAAGAAAATATAACATCTGTAAATAATGCAGCTTTGTCATCTGCGAGAATTTAGATGTTAATTTGTGTTTTCCATTTAAGACCTGAAAATGTAGTTACTTGATATTTGACTTAAACTTCCTCATGGCAAAATTAAAGGAAAATCAAACGAGTCTAATGTTTGATTGAATGAATAGACGGAAATTTGACCGTTAATTTGATCTTATTTTTGGAGAATAGTTAAGAGGAAAAAATTTCATGGTACTTCATTGTAGGTTTCTAGAAAAAAGAGCCCTCAAAAATTTTAATGAGGAATTTTATTTTGCATTTTTGAATTGTCCGTCTTCCTCAGCTCCATTCTTTTCTTTATTCTAAGCCTTGTACCTGTGTATTGGTCGCATCTGATTAGTTACCGGTGTGGATTGGTATAATTAATTACTATGTAAAAAAAAATTTAATCACCTCAATTTATGTTCAAAACTCTTCTACAAATTCGATTTTTTTTCACCTACAACTAATGGATAATAATCATTTGAAACAGCACGTGTTTCTTCTACTTGATTATTCATTCTAAAGTGGGTATTGTTTAATAGCTGTCTATAATCATTATCTTGCCTGTCCGGTATAAATAATTTTGATTTTATTATATGGTGATAAAGTTGCAACATTCGTTGCCTCATAACATCACAGGCACTTTGTGTCAATAATTATCAATTATAGAATGTTAGATAATAAAAGTTTTTAAAATCTAACTGCTTGCAGTGGGTTGTCAACTCTTATCTGCCATCTTTAGTAATATATGCTTATAAAACAGTCTCTATTGTGATTCTCTAAAAATAATGTATTTAATTTTGTTTTGAATTGAAAAACCCAAAAAATTTTTAATCGACCGTTATAAAATACATAAAAAATTCGAGACAGTTTGCTCTAAAATGATGAGTCGTTAGATCAAAGTTGTTGACGTTCTTCACTGCAGAATACTCCAACATTTCGTACAATTCTTTACTAAGCTTTTGAGGGTGTTAGCGACCGAGATTTTGGTTATTTGCTTATGTTTATTAACAATTGATCAGCGTGTGGAATGTTAGAAACCTACAAAATATGTTTATTATCGTAACTCAATAAATATAGTATATTAAAAACTACGAGTCTTTGATTATAGAAGCAAGATCATGATTACGAAATCCGCCTTAATTGATCTTCGCAGTTTATTCAAGCGAATTATATCGAACGTGTTAGTACAGGATGGCTAATTAACAATAGGTACTAGCTGTATCTCGGAGATTAATAATCGTACGATTTTCGAAAAAAAAAATAATCAATTTGCCCCAAAAAAAAATGGAATTTTCTCAAAAAAAAATTTCATATCAAGGTAGGTCGTAAAAGCTATTATTGTACAGGGTGAGTCAACGATTGGATGAAGTAGGTTTGTGCCTTTTCGGTGAAATTAACAAAGAAACTATATTTATTGTTTGATACAGTTTATTTTTACGCAGATTTTAAAAATATTTAGGACTCTACAGGGTGAGCCAAAAAACTAGGACAGCATAAAGTTGTATTTTTTTTAAATAGAACACCCTATATACGAATCGTATTTTCGATTTGGCTTATAATTTTAAATCTTTTTTTATTAAAAGTTTACTATAACAAAACTTTATAGTTTCTGAGATAATTAAGTTTAAAGAAAAAAAGTCACATTTTCAAGCATCAATTCAATCCTAAATAACGTTTTCAATTTTGTGACAAATATATTCAAATTTGGAATTTAGCAAGGCCAAGGACAAGTTAACATAATTTTTACCTAATATTTGCAATAAAAGCTACAGGGTGTTGAACACATCGGCTCAAATTTGAACAAGTTTAAATGAATAAATATCTTTTTTTTAAATGGTACACCCTGTATATTTTCATGTTATTTAATAGAGTAATAAAAACCCTAAAAGTTTTGTTCAATATATTCTATACCTATTTATAATAGTTTTTGAGATATTTCAGTTTTTCTTATTTTCCATACTTTTTTACAGAAATAGTCTTCATTATCATAGTAGCCATGTAAAATAATAAAAAGAAACTACAGAAAAAAACAGAATGTCGTTAAATATGATGAAATACATTATTCGTTATATTACAACGGCAATAGTTTAATTAAACATAATGTGAAAAAATTAACACAACAATAACGACAAGGCAAATACATATTTACTTTTATACTAAATTGAAACAAAAAAATTACCTATTAAATACTGAGATTAATTATTTCTTTTTAATAAGTGTTCGAATAAACGACCCTCTTGTGCAATGCACAAATTTAGTCTTTTTTGCAGATTTTCTCGGACCCTGGACAAAATTAGTGGCGTTATTGTTCTACAGGTATCCCTAATCCTGTTTCGCATATCTTCCACTGTTGTTGGTGGATTAACATACACCTTATTTTTAATATAACCCCATAGGAAGAAATCTAATGGGGTGATGTCGTAAGACTTTGGTGGCCACTCAATGAAACCCCCACGCCCAATCCATTTTTGCGGATATCGTTGGTCCAAAAACGCACGAACTTCACGATGGTAATGCGGAGGCGCACCATCGTGCTGGAACCACATACTGTCGAGCTCATCCCTATCGAGACCTTGAAGCAGTTGGGGTAGTTCTTCTTGTAGAAAGTTCAGGTAACTATGGCCATTTAGTGGTTCATTAAAAAAGTGGGGTCCAATAATTCGATTATGATGAATACCACACCAAATATTTAATGACCAGTGGTTTTGATGTTGCACCTCTCTAATCCAAAATGGGTTTTCTGTGGCATAATAATGCATGTTGCGTCTATTTACGGCACCGTTACTTCTAAAAGTAGCTTCATCACTAAACATTACCTTGCATAATAAATTTGGATTCAATTGAATCTCCGCATTTATTGTACGACAAAAGTTTACACAACTTTCAAAATCCTGTCCATGCAATTCTTGGTGTAATTCCATGTGATATGGATGATACCTATATTTCTTGGTAGTACGATTAGCGGTGGATTGTGATGTTTCACATAATGCTGCTAACTGACGGCTACCAATATAAGGATTTTCCTGAACATTTAACAATACTTGTAGTTCTTTTTCTTCATTAGTTACTGGTTTGTTGACCACTTTACGTTTTGGATAATCAACAGTACCAGAAGAATCAAATCTTTGCATTAAGTTTTGAAAAGTATGGGTATTAGGCTGGCGTCGATCAGGATACTTCATTGTAAATTCTTTGAGCAAGAAGGCAATTTTTTTTCAGCCTCTCCTATTGTATAAATCATATCTATTAACTCATTCTGTGGAAAATTCATTTTACAATATAAGATGAATGCAAAAAAAAACCAAACTACACTACATAAAAACCAAAAGAAGCGATTGCGGTTATAAATTTGACACACAGAAAAATGTTCTTTTACATTGTTTTTGCCATGGCTACTATGATAATGAAGACTATTTCTGTAAAAAAGTATGGAAAATAAGAAAAACTGAAATATCTCAAAAACTATTATAAATAGGTATAGGATATATTGAACAAAACTTTTAGGGTTTTTATTACTCTATTAAATAACATGAAAATATACAGGGTGTATCATTTAAAAAAAAAGATATTTATTCATTTAAACTTGTTCAAATTTGAGCCGATGTGTTCAACACCCTGTAGCTTTTATTGCAAATATTAGGTAAAAATTATGTTAACTTGTCCTTGGCCTTGCTAAATTCCAAATTTGAATATATTTGTCACAAAATTGAAAACGTTATTTAGGATTGAATTGATGCTTGAAAATGTGACTTAATTATCTCAGAAACTATAAAGTTTTGTTATAGTAAACCCTTAATAAAAAAGATTTAAAATTATAAGCTAAATCGAAAACACGATTCGTATATAGGGTGTTCTATTTAAAAAAATACAACTTTATGCTGTCCTAGTTTTTTGGCTCACCCTGTAGAGTCCTAAATATTTTTAAAATCTGCGTAAAAATAAACTGTATCAAACAATAAATATAGTTTCTTTGTAAATTTCACCGAAAAGGCACAAACCTACTTCATCCAATCGTTGACTCACCCTGTATTCTTGATAGCTTTCTGAAAAAAAGAGCTTTTGAGTCATCTTTGTCAGTTGTGAAGTAAAGTGACGGGGAAAGGTGACTTTTTTTTTGAAAAATGACAATAACTTCAGTTGGGTTCTATAAAATATAGTGAATTCGATTTTGTTTCATAAATATTTACACGCCTGATTTTTAGAGTTAAAAACTATGGTTACCACATCATTTATAGATTCGCCAAAGGGCCATTGTTTAAAAAATTCTGTCAAAGCTGGATTATTGTTCTGGTTATTCAATTTGTTAGTGGAAAGCAGAAACTTTCTTTCTAGAAATATGTGTGAACAGATGAAGCAACATTTAATGATGATAAAGAAGTCAATACGCACAACGTGAATGCAGGAGGTGCAGTACCGAGGACGTTGACGAGAAATTAGGAAACAGAATTTATGAATCTAATTTAAGTTTATACGATTTAAAGATGTTGCATTCAGTCCGTTGAATCAGATCTATATATATATATATATATATATATATATATATATATATATATATATATATATATATATATATATATATCTTTATCTTTTTTCTCATTTTTAAGGGTATTCTACTTGTCATCAAAAATTTTTCTATATGAGTACTTTATGTATTAGTTAAAGAATAAAAGAAAATGTTGAACTCTATACATATGAAAAAGCTCCAGGGTAGCGAAACATGTGTTTTAATTTATAAATATTTAACTTGAATATAGTCAAAATTTAAGTGAAATATTGTTTTTACTTAATACGTAAGTGTAATGGTGAAAGTCCTCCTAGTAACGGTTGAATCAATTAAATATTTATGTGTATAAAATCTCACAATATATTAATCTAAACTAACCTGAGTATAAAAAACATCCTCCAGTAACAGCCACTAATGAACCTAAGATGCCATTAATAATGTCTAAAGAATCAATGCGACCTCCAAGCTTCACCATGCTAAATAAAATACTTGCTGTGCCACCTCCAAAAGAGGACATCATTGTCATTACTGCTGCTTGTGCCGCGTATTCCCATTTTGCTCCACTTAGACCGTAGGTGCTACCAGAATTAAACGCTAACCAACCCCACCAAAGAACAAATAGTCCCATTACTGCATTTACAGGATTACCTTCAATAAATAAATAATGAAGAAGTGGAAAATTTTAAAATACATTTCAGTTTCAGGATTTTTCAATAATCATTTGTAAAAAAAAAAGACTAGAAAAATGATTTTGACTAATCAGCATAAAAAAAATTCAGTAGATTTGATCGATGGCTAGTTTTCATCACAATTTTGTGGAATCCTTTGTATCACTACAAAGGAATTTTACGTATCGCAGTATCTAAAATAGTTTGTCACTGGAAAAAGTTATGTTAGTTCGATGCTCAAAATGTGTATGTGGATGATAAAACTTGTAAGAGTGATTGTGTGTTGTAATAACATCATGTAGTTTATGGGGTTTAAAAGTTTAGTAATTTAACGAATGTCAACCATTCGTTTCGTCAAGTTTACAGCCATATTCTTTAAAAAGGTTCAACCCTTACTTTAGATCTAGTTGCCATCAAAGTATGATCTTCTGGTTGATCAGTTTTGTCTGGCTTGTGATATGGTTTTAATTTCTATTATATACGTCCGCAAAAGAGCTTTATGTAGGAAAATAAAGGATAAAAACCTTATAATCGATAAGAGGAATAGTTCTCTTATCGACAAATAAACAAAATTTTCAATTTTTGCTAGTTTCACAATTAAAGAAAATAATATTTTTTTTTGGTGTATTTTCGAAATATCTTTTATTAGTACCTCTGTCCTGATCAAAAACATTTAATTTGCTTTTTGTTTATTTCTACAACTAGTCGCTGTGTCAGACCGTATAAAGGGTATCCCAAAATTTACACAAGATTTGAATATTTCACCATTTTTGCGGTAAATTGTGTCGTATATTCCCGTCTGTCGTTTCAGGAAAATTATTAATGGAGATCGGTTTTTCCGCGAAAACGCCACGAGGTACGTTTCGATGGAACGCGAACGACGTATACGAGCTGTGAATGAGCTGCGTATCAGGAGTGGTCATTTTTGGTATGCGTTTGTCCCTGCATTACGTGGTCCCTACTTTGAAGTGAAGCTTGGATGTTATTTAAAAACTGTTCCATTGGAGAAATTGAAGTGTTATGATTTAATTGAGCATTTTGATTTATTAGGGTCATTTCAGATTCATTACGAGTATAGAATTCTGTTAGGTTTGGCGTGACCCCACGAGGACAGTCTGAAATGCCACCCGCATCATCAGACCGGAAGGAACTGTGAGAGAAGGGATTGGACATTTTTAAATAAATTCTTTTTCTCTTAAATTGGAATGTTTTGTACAAAAATGCAAAAATCACGGAGTGCTGGGTTTCAATATACTTAATACATGAGAAAAATTAAGTATATGGAATTTGGGTTGAATGAGAACTTGGCCAACATTTACTTTAATTTGTTTTTTATTAGATGTGAGTTCTTATAGAATTTTTTGCAGTAAAAATTTTTTAGACTGGGACTCTTAAGTTTTTTGCGTCGAAATTAAAATTTAGTGTTGGGACTCTTAATAAAATTTCCGAAATTTAATTATTCCGAAATTTTTTGCGCTAAGCGTAAACTAAGGCACGTTTAGTGTTCTTAGATCCGTTAACGATGTCACTATCAGGTTGTCACTAATTTCCTTTTGACAGAAAATTATTTGTCTCAATCGGGATGTCTAAATCGGGTATGTCACTTTCAGGTTTCCTTTACGCAATTTACTTTCCACAAATTATTTTATTCGTAGCACTAAGCGCATGAATACTCCGTATATTATTTATTTTAAACAGTTTTCGCAAGAATTAAAAAAAAATCGACGAGTAAAGGTTTTTGAGAAGCTTATTTTTTCCTACGGCCCTGGAATTTCACTAAAATTTGAGTTTCACGGCTTTAATTTAACTGAAGACTTTACTTTGAGGTTCCTCCCCTAGCACTGAACTGATATCACCTACTAGAGTTCGCTTCTAACGATTTTCCGCCTAACAGACGAGGTTTCCTGGCCTCTCTAGTACCGCAATCTTCTTTCTTGAATCGAATTCTTGATCATCTTATTAGGACAACCAAGGACCTTTCTTCTTAAGCCGTCGTAAGCAGAGCGGCCTCCCTCGTTGCACTAGGGGAAACAGCTTGGCTGGAAGGGAAACTGACAATAATTTCATGCGAGATTACCGACGAGTGGCCCACCTATTGAAGATTCCCCGTGCCTTTCTCTGACGTGGTGCAAGTGCCACACTAATCAGCAACGGCGGAGAATCTCACGTTTTGCCTGAGTAAATGCTTTAAAAGACTTAGATACTCGTGTGCGCGTCTGTAAGAAATTTGAGAGATCTGTGTTCTTTAATAGACAATCAGATTCTGCTAACGAATCGCGAGATCGGGTGTTATTTATACTTTCTCGGCACTCCTCGGGTCTTCCGAAAGGAACCAATCAGCGCTTAGCGCGGTCCGCCAAAGCTTTGTGTCTGCGCCGGCGTCTGTGTCGGTGTCTATGCGCCGCTACCGCCGACAACGTGCAGTTTATTTCTCGGAATTTCAATCGTTTTTATACGATTATTTTATTTTTATGATTTTTTTAGTTTCTTGTAGATAGAATTCCACAACAATTGTTGGTAATAAAAAAAACAGTGTGACAACTCACAGTTTAGGGTAAGTAAAAATGGAGCACTACACGGGAAAACAACGCGTTTTCATTGTTGAACAATATTTCAAAAATAATCAAAGTTTGACGGTCACAATTCACAACTTTTGTAGAAATGGTCGGAATATTGATTTAACTTCGTCAACTCTGAAGGGAGTAATTGAAAAATTCACGGAGATTGGATCA
This sequence comes from Diaprepes abbreviatus, assembly GCA_034092305.1. Taxonomy (NCBI): domain Eukaryota; kingdom Metazoa; phylum Arthropoda; class Insecta; order Coleoptera; family Curculionidae; genus Diaprepes; species Diaprepes abbreviatus. The sequence goes on along the minus strand of JASJET010000015.1, from coordinate 883,138 downwards.
TTTGGATCATTTGGCGATGTTAAACCTATTGGCCGTCCAATAACAAGCCGTTCAAAGATTAATATTGAAAGAGCGCGCAAAAGTGTGGGTGAAAGTCCAGGGACATCAATTTGGCGTTGTGGACAAGAATTATAAATTTCAAGAAGCTCTCTACAGGAGATACTTATTAAAGATCTGTCTCCATGCTTGCAAAATTCAGTTTTCACAAGAACTGAAATCTAATGACCATGGGTTATTGAACATCAACAAGTGGCTGCTGATTTTTCGAGCAAAGTCATCCTAAGCGATGAAGCTCATTTTCATCTTGTTGGCTTCGTTAATCGTCACAATTGTCATATTGGAGGTACAGGGAATCCACATGTGATTGTAAAAAAACAAATGCATCCAGATCATATCACTGTTTGGTGCAGATTTTGGGCTGGAGGCATCACTGGACCATACTTCTCTGAAAATAAGGCTGCCTAAGCAGTGACTATAACTGGCGCTCTATATCACGACATAATAATCGAGTTTTTTCTACTTAAATTGCATGATGTTGATGTAGAAGACATGTGATTTCAACAAGACTGCGCCACATGCCATACAGCTTGTGAAACAATTCAATTACTACATCAGTCATTTCCTTGTCGTGTACTCCCTCGTTTCGGTGATTAGAATTGGCCCCCTAGATCATGTGATTTAACACTACTGGATTCCTTTCCATGAAGTTATTTGAAGCCAAAGATCTATGGTAACAAGGCCACAGTTACCCGTGGTTTGAAGGAGGAGATTCAATACTGTATCAATGAAATTCAGCCACATGTATGTAAAATGGTCATGCAAAATTTCGACAAAAGAGTGCATATGTGCCAGCAATAAAGAATATATAATTAAATTTATTGAATTGAAATCTTGCGTAAATTTTGAGTCACCTGTTAGAATTTTTGCGAGGGGTCATTTCGAATTCTTTGTAAATGCAGCTAACAATTCTATGCACTTATTCTGTAGATGTATGAGATGAGATATTGGTGAAAACCAAATTGGCTCGTTGAGACTAGTTTTTTCTTTCCAGAGTGGATCAAGTTGTAGAAGCAGGAGTTTTTAAAAAATTTTCTCTCGAGGGCTGATTGGTTAATACGATTATTTAATGGTTAGACGTTTTCTTGAGTTTTTATTAGTCGTACCACATTCCATTATTTGAGAAGGTTTCATATTTTTGATATAGGGTTAAACAGATAACCTGATTCCTTTCATTAGGATACTTTCTTAGTACTGACATAGTTATCGACAATTTCACACTTCTTAATTTGTTTTTGATATGTTGATTTAAGGATTAGATGTGTTATCAATGTGTCTGTTTCTTGTTATGAGCTTCCAGTCTGTTCTTTCGTAATCGTAGGGCTACTTGCTGAGGTACTACCAACTACCAGTTTACATATCTCCTATGAATCTATGTCCTTTGTCCTTTCTCCAGTTGCTAGAGTTATATTTCAAGTAGCAACCTGAATAAACGTAATAAAATGTTTAATTGCGTCAAATAGATTAGAATCTTTTTCAAGTGATTAATTTAACAAATGTTTAAGGTTCAAAAGTTGGTTGACTTATTTTTGAAATTTAAGATAGATCATATTAGCAAATTAAGAAGTAAACCTTTTTAATGGATCTGGCTGTTTCAGAAACTTAATAAGTAATTAAAAAATATTATTTTTCTGTAACAACTAATATTTTCTTTGAACTATAGCAAATATATATATATATATATATATATATATATATATATATATATATATATATATATATATATTTGAATATATAAATTTTTAGATCATTATACCTTACCAAGAGGCAATGGTCCTCGGCCATTGTCATAACGACCTAAGCGAGGTCCTAACATAAGAGCACTAGCCAATGCTGCGCTTCCTCCTAGAAGATGTACTGCTCCAGATCCTGCTATGTCTACAGCACCCAGTTGTTTTAAAAAACCATGTTCTCCCCATAACCAACCGGCAGGTATACAATATATGGCCGTATTGAGAAAACTAAGGATAAATTAGAAATTAATATTTTATGTGGTCGGTAATGTTTCAATAGATAAGCCAAAGGATTCGAGGAGTCACTTAAGTAGTAAAAAATGAAGCTCTAATAACTTGATTTTAGCATATAGAGAGCCAAGTATATTTCGGTTTTCGACTTTGCTTTGGGTTTTAGAACGTGGTACTCTGATATTTTTATTGCATAATGCGGGTTCTCTACTTTATTCTAAAAAGATGTTTTAGTGATATAGGCAGCGAGTTTACATAATCACTTTTGGCTCAATAAACATGTCTTCGAGATATTTCAGTGGCTCTGGGGCTTATTGGTAACGTACATATTCCTCAGTTTAATTCGATGTTAATGACAAAACCTGCATTTTTTCTTTTTTGTGTTATGTCCTATCTGCGGCATGTTTGTGTTCATTTGAATGAAATTCTAAAAGCTTTTTCATGCAGTTAGGCAAATGGAAAAATGAATCTTTGCCCTCTAGTATACATATTTTTGACTTTTATCCTATTTTCCGAGTTCCTTCTACTTAGGCTACAGAAGAACTTTGAGCCAGAAAATATATTTGTGCGCTCTCACGAGCAAGATGATAGGCAATTTTGCCCTCTACTCCTCGGCACCAACATCTAAGTAACTCAGTTGGGTTTTGCGCGTTTATTGAGGGATTGTCTGTATTCCTACCTGAGTATTGCATTGCATGGATATTCTGCGGTACATATTATATATATATATATATATATATATATATATATATATATATATATATATATATATAAATATATATATCTCAGTTTGAAAGATGGTAAAGGTTTTAAAAGTCTTCATTTGGATTCGTAGCCACTAGTTCTGATCCACTTTTTCACCTTGAAATTTAATCAGTAAGCTTTTTGGAGCTATAAAGTTTTGGTGATCCTTCACAATAGCTTTGAAAATCGGGCACTGGACACTCAGTCTATAGGTTTGTTGAAATCGTCAATATTCAACTGCATTTTGTGTTTTTTCTGCTATTTGTGTAATTTTTGTGTTTAAGTCAAATTTTATCAGATAATCAGCTTTACATAGGAAAATATTGTAACGGACTTGATAGCAGAATACATTTTATAGTATAAGTTTGTGTTTGTAGTTTGTAGGGTTTTAGATTTAGTTTCTACGAGTTCATAATGTATTAAATTAGTTTTACCTTTGTTAATTTCTTCATGACACGTCTATGAAAGAAGATTTGCAACTTTTTAGAGAATTCTATTTCCTTATTTTCGACATGGAACGCCTATCACATAACATCTAGGAATCGCCAGATTACTCCTTTTTCTTATTTTTATTGTAAAGGGTGTATTTTATAGAGGTATAAAACTTTTAAATGGAATAAAACAAAGATGAATTTTTTAAATTGACATGAATTTTACTTTATTCGAAAGATAACCTTCTGGCATTATAATTTAAATATGACTTCTGGCATATGACCGCCACGGCTGGCTCGGACGTAGTCTAATCTGGAGGTCCAATTTTCGATGACTTTTTCCAACATTTGTGGCCGTATATCGGCAATAACGCGGCGAATGTTGTCCTCCAAGTGATCAATCGTTTCGGGCTTATCGGCGTAGACTAGCGACTTCACATATCCCCACAGAAAATATTCTAGCGGCGTTAAGTCGCACGATCTTGGAGGCCAATTCACGGGTCCGAAGCGTGAAATTATGCGGTTACCAAACGTTTCCTTCAATAAATCAATTGTGGCACGAGCTGTGTGACATGTTGCGCCGTCTTGTTGAAACCACAGCTCCTGCACATCATGGTTGTTCAATTGATGAACGAAAAAGTCAGTAATCATGGCTCTATAGCGGTCACCATGGACTGTAACGTTCTGACCAGCATCGTTTTTAAAGAAGTACGGAGCAATGATTCCACCAGCCTATAAAGCACACCAAACAGTCAGTTTTTCTGGATGTAACGGTGTCTCAACATACACTTGAGGATTATCATCACTCCAAATACGGCAGTTTTGTTTATTGACGTATCCATTCAAACAAAAGTGAGCTTCATCGCTAAACAAAATTCGCTTATGAAAATCGGGATCAACGGCAATTTTGTTTTGGGCCCATTCACCGAATCTACGCCTTGCCAGGTGATCGTGTGGCTTCAATTCTTACACAAGTTGGATTTTGTAAGCACGCAAACCAAGATCTTTCCGCAAATCTTCCATAAAGTGAACGGACACATATCCAATTCCTGTGCACGATGGCGGATAGACTGATTCGGGTCTTCCTCTACGCTACGCTCTACAGCAGCAATGACTTCTCCTGTACGCACTGTACGACGTCTCTGTGGATGCGTATTATCATTTTGAGTAAACGTGGTGCGAAAACGTTCCATAGTTAATCGAATTAATTGCTCTGATGGACGATTATGGACGTAGTGTGCGATACGTATTTCGAACAGAACCATGATTTTCAAAATAAATTTGCACAATTTGGAAGCGTTGTTCAGGCGTCAGTCTATTCATGTTGAAATGCCAAACCAAACTAAACATAAATCATTTGACAGCTGACAAAATGGCCGCCAGTTAAAAAAGTGTCGCCAACTTAAATTTCTTTACCTCTATAAAAAACACCCTTTACAATGTAGTGTGAAAATCTGTCTAGAAAGACCCGTAGTCTTCTAGTATCCGGAAAAAGGGTATACAAAAAGTTCCAAATCGGCTTTCGGGGACAGTTTAGTTTGAGACGACCTGGATGTAATTTAAATTGTATGACAAGTTGTCAGATTTTGAAAATAAAACGTCATAAAAACAATTCTGTGTGTGTATAAAGATCGCCCGCCCGGAACAATATTAAATATATAATACCTTATTTTCTTGTGAATAATAAGACCATGTGCTAATCATATTAGCACTATTGAGTATTTTAAATTTTGTCTTTATAAGTTCTAAATTATAATCTAAATTTGAATAAATAAGATCAGGTTAAGTAAGTAGCTACTCAGTAGATAGAATAAGAGCATTGGGAATTTAGAGTTGTTTTCTTATTTGAAGGGTAACATTTACATTTTTGCTAAATTTCAATATTATCTGTCAATGGGAAGTATCCTGAAGGTTTTTATAAATTTGTCAGTTGGTCCCTCAGCAAGCAAAAAATTCGTACAGGACTGTGATAAAATTAACATTAAGCATAGTGCGCAGTACCATGCTTCTAGATTATTTTTTTGTTTCCTATTTTAAATATAATGTTTTCTATTTAATTTGCGGAAAAAGTATTGAAATTTCGGAAAAATTATAATAATGATTACTTGTGACCTGCAGGTTTATTCAGTTACTGTATATTCTTTACTATCATAAAAAATTTGGGTAATTATAACACACTATAAAATATCTTACCTAAATAAGCAATATGCTTTAAAGTTGCAACGTTCTGCCATAGCACCACTTACGATTGTAGTAGCGGTAGTCGCAAAAGATAGTTGAAATATAAAGGCAGCATAAATAGCACCCTTTAAAGGATCCTTGAAAGCGGGATCTATAAAGAAATCTCCCAAAGCGATAAATTTGTTGTTAAGAGAACTGCGCCCAAACGACATTGCGAATCCAAACATCCAATAAGTTAATCCTAAAATTTATTTCAGCTCTTGTAATGGTTTATAATAATTAAAACAAATTAAGTAATATTAACGTAAACCTTCAAATACAGAACAGTAATGTGTGAAAATTAAAGCAACATTTTAATAGTTTTCTTTAAAAGAAAATTTTTAGTAAAACTTAAAGCTAAGATAATTTTGTGGAGGTTATTTTATGTGTAATAAATATTTTTGAGCTGAATTATTCGAATTTCAATTTCGAAGTAATTAAAATACACTGTTTTGAATGCATTTTCTGAAAGTAAAAAATTAGTCTTAATTTTTAGATTATTTGTTTGACCTAGATATAGTGTATTCGAAATAATTTCATGTTATAATGAAATGGGCTATTTAGAGATTCTATTGACAGATTACATTTAAAATCGTGCAGTAAAAATAGTCAAAAAATAAAATGCTTTCTTTGTAAAATATTATTCTTGAACCCAAAACAGTGTACACTTATTTTGCCGTTTTGCGAAAAAATCATTTTCAAGGAAGAAAAATGACAGTCATTTTTTATTAAAAATTAATATTTTTATGACTAATCGACGTAATTTAGTTTTTTCTTTTGAATAAGGTCACATGAGTGTTTTCAGAAAAAAATTTGTAAACCGAAAAAGTTTTCAAAATTAACAAAATGGCAGCCGTTTTACCAAAGAAAATACAAACGCGATTTTCACGAAAACTACATTTAATGTTTTTTTTTCATGGGTTCCTTGTTATATGCTTCTTCAGTTACAATTGCTTTCTTGGGTGATGAATGAATGCATTAATGAAAAAGGGGTGGTGATACTAGATCATCGATGCCTAGGCCTCCATTGAGCCCTTTACATCCCACCATATCTGCAGGTTATTCGAGGCCGATTGTGTTTGCGAATCCAAGTAGCCTCGTTATTTGAACTTGCCTAACTGCTTCCGATAACAAAACTATATCTCCCAAATATCTCTGTCTCAGTCCGTTGAGTGCTGGGCACCCTCTGAGAACATGGTCGACAGTTTTATCCTCCTCCAAACACCATCTGCACGTCGGGTCGCCCTCGACACCGATTCTATGAAGATGGCCCCGGAGGTGACAATGTCCTGTCAACAATCCCACCACAATTCGCAGCTCTTTCCTTCCCAAGGAGGGAAGCTCCGTGCGCTAGGCCCCGTTATATGTTCCTTAGTACACCTCATTCCAGGAGCTCCCCTCCATGATTCAATAAATTTGCTTTCCAGCAACGATTTCAATTCCCTTTTGCCAATAGCAATTGGAACAGGTAATATTGGTTGGGGTCCATACGGTTCAATCGCCGAACCCAACCTTGCCAGTCTGCTTCCTGATTCCCGCGTATGCCCGAATGACCCGAGACCCATACGAGTCTGACTGTGCAGCCTTTCCTTATCATACCATTTAGTACATCCTTGCACTCAGATACCAGTTGCAAAGTCACGACACTTGACTACAGGGCCAATATCGCAGCCTTACTGTCTGAGCATATATTTATTACTCTATTCCTGTCTATTTCCTTCTCACAGAGATGGGCACACGGCAGAATAGCATAAATTCCCTCTGTGAAAATTGTCGCACATTGTCCGAGAGCGTAGTACTCTCTGACTCCTATGATCTTGCCGAATACTCCGCTCCAGCTCTTTCATCTTGTCGAGATCCATCAGTATACCACCAGCATCCATTTTTCGGAAGATTTTATTCTCCCTCCCAATCCTCTCTACTTGGCATAAGTCTCTCCAGGGAGAGGTTGGGTTTTCAAAACGGCGTCGTGTAGTCTGTCCGCATGGGGAGTGATGGACACCTCTCCACCACGCTTTCCCAGACACCTGAGTCGCCGCCTGTCTCAATTTCAAGATGTCCCAGGCAACTGAGACGATAAACAGTCTTCAGGGCCTCGTTCTCTATGTATAAGTGAAGAGGAGACAGGTTCAGCAGGACTTCCAGAGCCCTGGTGGGAGCAGTCCTCATCGCACTCAATATTCCACACAAGCCATTCTTTGAACTTACGTCAAGTCAAGTCTTGGGTGATAAAATGCACGGGGAGACATAAAATGTTTTTCTTTTTTCATTTCTCATCATTCAATGAGTTTTTACCGGGAGTAAAGAACGAAAGCTTTCACGGATTTGGTCAAGTTGAAAATCATAGTTCTTGGGTTTAAATCATGTCAAATAGGAATTATTATCCGATGTCTCGCCTACGATTGCACGAGGCATCTTCAGGGATCTTTACTCCACGAGATTAGAACACTGAATGACTATCGAGGAGCAACAGCCCGGTATTTATATCCGACTGGTACTCAACGAACCGTGATCCAGCGTTACAATCGATTTCCACGTGTGATGTAGACTGTAATCGGCATCTCTATTAATATTATTTGGATATTTACAAATTGCGATTGATTCTCTAATTTCACGTGTAAAGAAATCAGACACTGATGCTAGCACCTTAGTTTCTTTTACATTAAAAGTGTGATCTGAGCAATGCTGGTGTTCAGCTAATCCTCTTGGTTATAGACGGTTCTATTTCACCTACATACACTTTACCACAAGAGCAAGGTATCTTGTAAACGTCTTCTGTTAAAAATGTAATTGCCTCCTTTGGAGACTACCAATATTGTCTAGTACATCTAGAAAGGGAAGGGCACCATTTGATTCAGTTTCCATAGTAAATTTTATGTTATGTTGATTTAGATGATCCAGGAAATTATGAAGGTTATCTGTGCCATGCGGCCATACTACGAACGTATCATCTACATATCTGCACCAAAATTTAGGTTTTAGAGGAGCAGAAGACAAAGCGTTTTCTTCGAAAGCTTCCAAAAGATGTTAGCTACCACAGGTGATAGCGGAGATCTCATGGCCGCTTCCGAAGTCTGCTCGTAGAAAGTTCCTTGAAAATTATAATAACTAGAAATCAGACATGCTTTAATTAATTAGTAGGGTGGAGTCCATGTTCTTATTTCGTAATATGTCCGATGTTATGGAAACTGAATCATCTATAGGAACATTTGTGTACAGAGATTCTACATCAAAATTGACCAATATGTCTCCGGGCTCTAATTGGATGCTTTTTAATCTTTGGACAAAGTGTCCAGATTTTTTAAAAAAGGATTTGATTTTTCCTGTAAAAGTTTGGCCAGATATTTACCTGTTTTGTAGGTTGGTGAGTCTATTTCAAGGAAATTTCAACGAGCAGACTTTGGGAGCGGCCTTGGGATCTCCGCTATCACCTGTGGCAGCTAACATCTTCATGGAAGCTTTGGAAGAAAACGCTTTGTCTTCTGCTCTTCTAAAACCTAAATTTTGGTGCAGATATGTAGATGATACGTTCGTAGTTTGGCTGCGTGGCGCAGATAATTTCCTGGATTATCTAAATCAACAACACCTTAGCATAAAATTCACTATGGAAACTGAATCAAATGGTGCCTTTTCCTTTGTGATGCACTACTTCAAAGGAAAGAAAATGACAAATTAGGACATTCTGTGTACAGAAAACCAAAAATATACAAATCGATATCTCAGTGCAATGTCACACCATCATCCTTCTCAAAAAGAATCCGTCATAAACTCTTTCGTACATAGAGCACTTTCAATATGTGACGAACAATCACTGAAATCAGAAACAGAAAAAACTGACTGATGCTCTAAGAGACAACGGATATTGCGCTGAAGATATAAGACGTTCTGTCAATAAATATAACAACCCAACTCTTCAACAGAATGTCATAAATGTACCTCCTATGGACAGTGTTGTGTTACCTTACATATACGGAACCACCGGCAAGATTGCCAGATTGGTCCAAAAATCAAACATTCGGAGAATTTTCAGCACATGTAAGGAATTTTTAAAAAATTAAAATTTTTAGTAAGAAATAAAGAAATCTTTCTGCCGTATTTAAATAGTTTGTTATATATGAAATTCTCCTTTCAGGCAGATAATATGAAAAATATATATACAAACAGTTTATTTCCTGCAAATATCGTTCTGGTCCTCTCTCCATACGCGTTTCGATCACCTCATGATCTCGTCAGTGGAGTTGTATCGGACCGAGAGCAACACTAGCAGGAAATAACTTCTTCTTCAAGTGCCTTCTCCATGGCGGAGGTTGCCACTTATTTTGCCCTGGATTATGAACCGTAAGATGCTGTACCTTTCTCCTCGCATAATGTGTCCGAAATATTGCAGTTTTCTGTTTTACTGTTATCTCGACTTCCTTTTCTTTCCCCATTCTTCTCAACACTTCGGCGTTCGTAACTCGATCCACCCACGAAATCTTCTGAATTCTTCTATAGGTCCACATCTCAAAAGAGTTAAGTCTTCTCATTGCCTCTCGATTCAGTGTCCATGCTTCCATTCCATAATATAGAACACTATATACGTAACATTTAGTTTTTCGTATTTTCAGGGCTAATGTTAGATCTTTGCTGCAGATAACCTTTTTCATTCTAATAAAGTTGACACGTGCTTTCTCGATTCTGGTTTTTATTTCGACGGTATAGTCATTATTTTCTGTTATTAAGGTTCCCAAGTAAGTGTACTTCTTAACTCTTTCTATGTGCTGGCCTCCTACCATTAGGGTTTCATTATTATTGGTGTTGTTTTTACTAATTATCATGAACTTGGTCTTTTTCGTGTTAAGAGAGAGTCCATATTCTCCACTGACTTTCAATATTTTATTCATTATCTTTTCTAGGTCTTTCAAACTATCAGTCATCTGCATACCTAATATATAGGAAATAACTGATATATGAAATATAAGCTTCAAGGTATGTCGGCAGGATATTGCACCTGCCATCTACCGACCTCGATGTCAGACTGAAAAATATCGCCAGTCGAACGATATCTATGGACCACCGGAGTAATGTGAAATTTTTAGAAAATTAAAATTTTTAGTAAGAAATAAAGAAATCTTACTGTCGTATTTAAATAGTTTGTTATATATGTAATTCTCCTTTCAGGCACAGAATATGAAATATATATATATATATATATATATATATATATATATATATATATATATATATATATATGCAGGAAATAAACTGTTACTCCCCGATAGTCATTCAATGTTCTAATCTCGTGGAGTAAAGATCCCTGAAGATGCTTCGTACAATCGTAGGCGAAACATCGGATAATAACGCCTATTTAACACGGTTTAAACCCAAGAACCATGATTGTCAACGAAGTTAACGGGATTTTAAAGTTGAGATTGTGCTTGTGCAGAGGAGGAAAATACAGCAATTGCTTTATTCAAAATTTTACAACTGGATAACGATCACTGTTCACGAGTTGTTTAAGAGTGGCTTCATGAAAATAATGTTGGTGTTTTACGATTCCCTGAAGAGAAATAGCATATGCCTGTAAAATGACAGCAAAAAAAAAGGATACATTGTCTTAATTGCGTGGGATAGTGTAAAAAAACTTATTTTAAAAATGACTTTATTAAAAGATTAGTGTACCTATTAAGATATAATAAATATGTTAAAATAATTTACCGCCCAACACAATGTCCACGACATTTTTCATCATAATATTAACCTCATTCTTTATTGAAACGCAGCCAGATTCCAACATACCAAAACCTAAAAAAAAATACGATTGATAAAAAATCATTAACAAAGTTAAAAATAGTAGCAGCTGCATTCAAAGTTGAAAGTATTTGTGGTATTTGTATATTGAAATGTAATTTGAGTAACGCTAAGCTTTTTTGCCGCTAAATTGTTCGATCTCAGTTCCAAATATTCAAATTTTTTTTCAACTAAGATAAAATTGGTATAACCAATAAATAATATCAAAGATTTACATAAATTTGATTAATTTGGAGACTAAAAATAGAGTTGGTTTAAAAGGAAATCATGTCTCTTATCTTCCTGCTATCAAGGGTTTTCCTCCTCTAGGAAGGACAGTTTTTTTTAATAAAATAGTCTGATTGATTCATTGCTTGAATGATTTAGCAGGCTAAGGTTGAGAAGCCCTTATACTGCAGCCTTATAACCTATTTTGTCACCACAAATACCCAAGAAAATTCAGAATATATATATATATATATATATATATATATATATATATATATATATATATATATATATATATATATTTATATATATATATATGTATATATATATATATATATATATATATATATATATATATATATATATATATATATATATATATATATATTTGAAAAAGTTGTTTTATTCTCCTTACGACCGTTAAGAAAGGGGACAGACAGTATATTCTCTGCGAATTCCACTCTGGTTCACTCTCCATACTAGTTTCGACCACCTAATGGTCTCATCAGTGGAGCTGTAACGAACCGAGAGTAAAATGCACAGAAAACAAATGTCTACTTAAAATCCCCATATCGTAAAGTATCGGCAGGATATTACCTGCAGAACTTGATGCCGGACTGCTATCTTAAACAGTACAAACGAACATCTGAATATACCCCGGAGCGGTAGGAAATTTATTAAAAATAAACAAATTCACTGTCTATATATTTGAAAAAGTTGTTTTATTCTCCTTACGGCCGTTAAGAAAGGGGACAGACAGTATATTCTCTGCGAATTCCACTCTGGTTCACTCTCCATACTAGTTTCGACCACCTAATGGTCTCATCAGTGGAGCTGTCGTAAGGAGAATAAAACAACTTTTTCAAATATATAGACCGTGAATTTGTTTATTTTTAATAAATTTCCTACCGCTCCGGGGTATATTCAGATGTTCGTTTGTACTGTTTAAGATAGCAGTCCGGCATCAAGTTCTGCAGGTAATATCCTGCCGATACTTTACGATATGGGGATTTTAAGTAGACATTTGTTTTCTGTGCATTTTACTCTCGGTTCGTTACAGCTCCACTGATGAGACCATTAGGTGGTCGAAACTAGTATGGAGAGTGAACCAGAGTGGAATTCGCAGAGAATATACTGTCTGTCCCCTTTCTTAACGGTCGTAAGGAGAATAAAACAACTTTTTCAAATATATAGACCGTGAATTTGTTTATTTTTAATATATATATATATATATATATATATATATATATATATATATATATATATATATATATATATATTACGTCGGATATTCGATATAAACCAAGACAGTGGCTACGTTACGTGGATGACACATTCGTTATCTGGCAACATGGGGAAGAAAATCTCAAAAGTTTCCTGGAACACATAAACAGTATACATCCCAAAATTAAATTCACCATGGAGACAGAACAGGAAAAAGAACTACCGTTTCTGGATATCCTACTGAAAAGAAAAGAGAATGGCTTGCTTTCGCACACTGTCTACAGAAAGCCCACTCACACCAACAGGTACCTCAACGCCGATTCACCCAAAAAATCGCGAAAACCAAGAGCTCCAAGGCTTTTGTTCCTTATGTAAGAGGCACCACAGACAAGATCGCAAGAATTCTCAGGAGACACAACATTGAAACCATTTTCACCACAGACCGTAAAGTAAAAGATCTCTTGCCAACACCTAAAGAAAGAATCCCTCTAAAAAACCAGGGAGTGTACGAAATTCCATGCGGAGAGTGCAGCTCATCTTACGTAGGCCAAACCAACCGTAAAATAAACGCCAGAAGAGACGAACATATAAACGCTGTCAAGCAAAAAACAACTTCTTCTGCTCTGGCCCAACACTGGTTAAACACAGGACATAAGATAAATTTCTCGGGAATAAAAATGCTATCGAGATGTGAACACCTGTCCACAAGAGTTATAAGGGAGGCTATTGAAATTGCAAAGAGGCCCAACAACTTAAATAGCAGAGATGATAGCCAACGTGTGCCTAATACTTGGAAAAATCTGCTTACAAAACATCAACCAGTACCACTTAGTAACGAAAGAGATTACAACTCGGCAACGCAACCACAAACACTGGCAACAGGGCCGATGACGCGCAGCAGGTCACGCCACCTGATGGTCCGGAACCATTCGGAAAACGAACACGTCCGACGCGCACACGGTACCGACAACACCGGAGTCGCAGGCGTCAGTTCGCTCGTAGACGCCATACAGTGAGCTTTGAAAATGATGAATGAGATTTCACCGAAACGTCAGCTGCCTTACAGTCCTGAGAGGGACTCAGCACATACACGGGATGCCCGAAAACCTTCGATTACATATATATATATATATATATATATATATATATATATATATATATTTATGTTATGTGAACAAGTAGGTTGCCATAATCACAGCAGCCTGTTCAGAAGTTTGCCTTCTGAATATAAGCTTTACGGATTAATCGATCCTTAAAGATGGCCCCAATAGGTTAGAGATTCGCATTCGAAGATGACGTGTAAGCTGTTTTGTTATCTTCGTCACATAGTCTATTGTTGGTTCTTCATTATAGGTCCTCAATGTATGTAGATATTTAAGCAGCAGTGGCCGGCTATTAGTACTGTTACCAGCCTAATTTGTTTTTTTTTCCAAACAAAAGTAATTGAAAAAACCCAGGATTTTGTGACTCAGTTTGTTGGATGGTTTGCTTAACAATAGTTTGCTGTGTCTGTGAGCAGCAACGTGGTTCTAGTGATTCTGGTGTTGATGATCCACTAAGATAACCATCTACGAATAGCAGCCTTATTAACGCCAAATACTGGTTGCGATCCAATAAATATGGTATCAGACCACTTTTTCGTTGTCTAGGAGACTCTTGTGTCCTGGTACCCACGCAAAAATAACCTTGTTGTGTTTTGCTAGAGATAAGGTTTTGAAGATAATCTGACTTTTCCCCTTGTGGTGGTTTCTCATAGAACATTTATTTAAAACTGTATCTTTGACAATATCTTTTGTGTCTGTCATAATAAAATCCGATGGATGTTTGTGCTTCCATCTGGACTGGCTTAGGTTCACATTGTATTTCTTCCTTTTGCTCTTTTTCATTATAAGGATGTTCTGTGATGTGAATTCCACATATCTTCGTGGAATATAATTTTTTTTGATGCCTTGTGTCGAAGTTATATAATGAAGACGTAAAGTCTGGAATAAATTCATTATTTAAAAAAATGCCGTTTTTTTCGAAAGATCATTTGGACACGTCAGCTTTGTTTTTTTTTTTATACGAATTTATTCCAATATATTAAATCTTACTGGACGCTTCAAAAGAAGCTGTGCTATATTCAACTTTGATTTTTAAATTATGACTCTCAATTTTTTGTTTACTTTTAAACTCCCGGCAAAATTCTGTACATTTTTTCTATTACATGTCCTATTCCCAATTGTAACTGCTTCCGATATATTGATAGTTAAAACTTGAAATAAAATGCAATGATTATTTACTGCATAACTGATTCAATAATATGTTCCTTTGTCACTTTTCGTCATATTGTCAATTTTGGTTAATTTTATTTGAAGAGGAAACTTACTGAGAGAGAGCTGGTAGAATTTAAAAAGTTGATGCTGGTATTCGTTAGTATGTAGTAGTTAATCATCTTCGGGAAATGTTTAAAAAGGAACTACTATATTTTATACCACTAAATTAGTATAAAGGTATAAAACATAGTAGTTTCTTTTTAAACATTTTCCTGGTAGAATTTCTTAAGATGCTGGATATGGCGATAGGGGAAGAACCCAAGAAGAATTGTAGCAGTTATTTTAAGAAAAATATCCTTATCTTTCGCCCATTTTACAATCGCCAGTGAACGAGTGGCAGCCAAAGTCTTGAGACTTAAACCCTCACAAGATAAAGTTTTCCAAACAAAGCTAAAGAGGACTTAATGAATCGAATTATTCAAGAAGTAATCCTAAATATACAGAAGTTAGCCAGTGGGAGGAATTTTTTAACATGTAGTAAAATGATCTTCTCCACAGAAATATGCTACTACACACCCGAATACGTGTGGTTCAGTGTAATGTATGGTCTATTCAACTATATGGTGTTGAAACTTGGTTATTTAAGGCTGGGCGCTGAATCGGACCGAAGCTTTTGAATTGTGGACACTCCGCCGACTACTGCGTATCCCCTGGACTGCTCACATAAGGAATGATGTAGTTCTACGAAGTGTAGAAAAACAACTAATGGACACTGTAAAACAACGAAAAGAGTCATATCTAGGGCATATACTAAGATGACCTGGCTATTCCATACCAAGGCTAAAACTACAGGGAAAAATTCATGGCAGACGGGGGCCAGGTCGAAAAGAACACTCTTGGCTCCGCAATATAAGAAACTGGTGTGGTATATCAGACGCCGCAACCATATTTAGACAGGCTGAGGAGGGCACTCTAGTTATAATGTGACCATGAGATGGACAAATGATCGCCGACGTGTGGCATAGCACATGGCACCCGAAGAAGAAGTAAAATGATAAATGAATTGTTGTTACTACTTCATTTTGAATTTTAACTGTCGAGAAATTGATAACAATGTTTAGGTATAGGACATGTAGTAACAAAAATGTTTAGAACTTTGCAGAGAGTCCAAAAGTGTACAAAATTGGTGGTCACTGTTAAAAAAATCAAAATTGACTCAACCTTTTACCAGAGCCGCCGCTCTCCCCTGACATGTCCTTTCATTAGCTAAGGTTCCACCGTTTAATAATAAATTGCTAATCGTCATCATATTAGGTATCTTTCGAAACACTTTTAATAAAATATTATTAAATTAATTTTTGTTTCACTGGCACCCCACTGAACTAAGACTAAACATATTCTGATTAAAATAATTAAATTTTGTTGCCAGTAATCTTGAATATTTTTTTTTCTAAATTAACATGCTCCAACATATAAACATTTATTGTTTATCGAAAGGTGATAAGTGGTGACTTGTGTTAAAACTGATGTGAATATTTGAATATCATTGTATATCAAATTTCGAAAATTGCTCGAAAAGAATATAATTTCTGTTTTTTTTTTAATTTATTTTATTTTCATCTAAATTAGGCGTAGAGTTATATCCAAATATATATATATATATATATATATATATATATATATATATATATATATATATATATATGTTAGAGGTTACACAGACTGAACAAATTGCTACAGTACACAATCCATTCTAGTCCACCACCATCGAGATGATGGCCCCTATACCACCACATCGGGAAGAAAATCAAAACTAACCTCTCCGCTACAATGATACGGCAGAGGTACGTGTTTCGTCTCTACTAGACTCATCAGGGTACCGACATGCACCTGTTTGTGCAAAGGACAGATCGGAGGGAAAAATGCCGCGTTCAGTGTTGCATTCTTCCTTCCGATCTGTCCTTTGTACAAACAGGTGCATGTCGGTACCCTGATGAGTCTAGTATAGACGAAACATGTACCTCTGCTGTGTCACTGTGGCGGGGAGGGTGAGTTTTGACTTTCTTCTCGATGTGGTGGTATAGGTAGGCCATCATCTCTATGGTGGTGGAATAGGATGGATTGTGTTCTGTAGCAATTTATTCAGACTGTGCAACCTCTAACACAGAATGGATATGATGGAACGAAGTTTCCATTTACTGTTCGCATTTTGCTTCATTCATACACGGAGTTGCATATAGTTGTATGTTTGCTGAATGTGATATTTAGCACTACAACGGCATAATGTGGATATATCCACTGCTATTGCATCTCACACGGAGGAATCCGTGAGAGCCGCATAGACATACATGTATATATATATATATATATATATATATATATATATATATATATATATATGTATATATATATATATATATATATATATATATATAAATGAGGAGCTATTGATGTAATAATTAATAAAAAGATTAGTTGACAAGCGATAAGAGTTTACCGTTGATGTTTTCATGTTCCACTTAAAGATATCAGTGAGCTTTTGTAAATTATGTAAAAAGAAAGCCTGTATTAATTTTTTTACGTTCGATTTGCAAACTGGTCACGATAATTTGATCTTGCCTTTGAGGTCATGGGCATATCTGAGGATGAAATTACTGTGAAAATGATCGGTCTTTCCATTTCCGTGGGTCAGGTTGGGGTTCCCTTTTCAAATTTGAAATTGAGCTTCAAATGACTTTGAAAGTCAAGGTCAAGGTTGCTTTCGAAGTCATTACTACTTAGCCCCCGTCTCAACCAATAACTTTTGTACGAAACATTTCACGAAATACTGCGATCTTTTGTTTTGACCTCGTATTGACCTTGATATTTCACTTCCGCCTTAAGATCAAGGTCGGATCTTTTCCGCCCTTTTCATTTAAATTTCTGAAATGGACCTTCAAATTGCCTAGAAGGTCAAGATCAAGGTAATTTTCTAGGTCACTATTAATTAGCCTTCCTGCCACCTTATAATTTTTGTGATCTTACCGAAATATTCGGAATATATATATATATATATATATATATATATATATATATATATATATATATATATATATATATATATATATATATATTCCCTTTTTTGACCTGCTATTAACTAAGAAACTCAACAACACCCTGGGCTTTAGCGTATATCGGAAACCCACGCATACTGACCGATATCTCAATGCAGCGTCACATCATCACCCCTCTCAAAAGCAGGCAGTAGTCAACACATTAGTATCAAGATCTCTCCGCCTAACAGAACTTGACACATAACAAGACGAAAGAATGATTTCTCACAATCAGATATAAAGAAAGTCATGAAAAGACAAGAGAAGACTACAACAAAGATCAAGGTCAAACAAGGAACAAAGCCATAATACCATACATAAAAGGAATAACAGACAGAATTGGAAGAATCTTAAGAAAACCCAACATACAGCCCATATTTAAACCACAAAAAACAATAGCCAACATCTTGGGAAATCCCAAAGAGAAGACCAACCTTGAAAATAATGGCGTTTATAGCATTCCATGTACAGATTGCCATCAAATTTATATAGGACAAACAAACAGGCACATATCAGTAAGAATCCAAGAACATCAAAATAGCCTCAAAAACAAACAGACAACCTCAGCCCTGTTTCAACAAACAACCGAACATACCATCGACTTCGAAAAAACAAAAGAAATAGCACCAGTACAGAACTACAAGTTACGCATCATAAATGAAGCCCTAGAAATCGAAAAAGCGGGACAGCTAAATAAACGAGACGATGCTATAAATGTTCCAACTACATGGAAAACATTATTAAAGAATCAAGAAAGAAAACAACAAAAATTAACTAGTACACGAGAGACCAGCATACAAGAACAAAATATATCGCACTCAGCAGAGGGGAGGAGCCTGCGAAGCCGCTCATCCACTCAAGAAGCGAGCCAGCTAAACAAAACTCGAAATTCATCATAGACAACCATCAGTTTTCAGCGAGTAACGAGACGAACCGCATTTGAAAATGCCAAATAAGATTTTGGCGAAACGTCGTGAAAACGATTTTTTGAAGGAACGGATTGAAACCCGGAATAACCAAACTCTTCATTCTACCATCCGTGAAAACCTACAATAACAGCTAGATTCACTAAGAAGATTTAAGATTTAATCTAGTTGCCGTGAAATTTATATTTTCTAGTCGACCAGTTTTGTTTTGCTTATGATATTGTCATAATTTATATTACATATGTCAACAAATAAATGCTTATATAGGAATATTAAGGATAAAAACCTAGCGATAATGTCTTGAAATATTCAAGAGAAATAGTTGTATCCTGAAAATAAATAAACTTCTCTAGTTTTGCCGGTTCAATAGTAAAACAAAATTATTTTATTATTATTGTATTTTTAGGGTTTAAAACTTGCTTGACTTATTGTTGCTCTTGTCAGTTTAATCCCTCTGCTGTCAATTTAGGACGATTTTAAATATAAACCACGTTAGTGAATCCGGCAGTAAAATTTTTTCCATGTCTTTACATTTTACTGGTATCCCCTATTAGTAATACGTATTAATTTATTTTTTTTAGAGGCACAATGCAACTTTTCATAGGTAAAAATTTCCTCTTTGTCACAAATATGTTCCAATTATTGATATTAAATAAATTATTAATTACTATGAGAACTAGTACTCTGTTTAAACTGTATCCAGCATATCGGGAATGAAATACGTTACTTTCCTAATACTGTAAAAAATACATTCTCTATTTGGGTGTTAATTGAAGAAATATGATTTAACGTAATGCAACTATTACTTCCATGCTCCATTTACCCCAGGTTTCTCTATTAAAATATTAATAAAAATATAAAACGTTACCTGTTTGCATTGTAAAAATCATAAATGAACTTGTAATTATCCAATTACTATCTTCAACAGTAATATTAAATAAACCCGGTATTACATAGCTACTATTAACCAAATCCAGATTTTGCATTTGGCCGACGTATTTTAGTTCAGTGGGTGAATCAAATAGGTCTTTCTGGAAGAAAATAAAAATAAATTGAAGAACATGTCAATATTTAAAGTAAAACGAATCCCATTACAGTAATTTAGATAATTTACATTGTTAAGTATAATTTCCCTAATGTAAATAGAATCAGAAAATAGATTTATATTTTATTCTTTTTTTGTTAGAATAAGTAGGTAGATCAAATAAGATGATCAAGGACTTATACGTCACAAATATGAAAAAATAGCATTTAGCATTCTGATTCGCGTATTTAAATAATTAGGTTGATGATTTTATGATACTTAGGTGTAAATTTGATAAGGAGTAAAAAAAAAGTTTCTTTGTTTCTGTTTTGGCTTGAGGCAATGTTCGGAACTGTAGAGTCGAATATTTTCACTCGGTTGAAAACAAAATATTTTTCGTTTGAATATGAACGTCTGATAAAGCAACGTAGCGTTTCAAGATTACAACCAATTATGACGTAAAATTATTTCAAAAGAGAAAATTTCCCTAACTACTAATTTTAATATTTAAGGAAATTTTTATTCGATTATACCAAGAGAACAATGTATTTAATTATTAATTTATGTCATCCTTTATTTATAACATATCAATTGCATTTAAAAGATATTGTAATATTTAATGCACATTTTTACAAAAAAGATCTATGATATCACATTCTCTATAAATAATAAATAAGTTTAAATAATTTTCGTCATAAACAGCAATGAGTAAAACGTCATTACTAAATAAGATTATAACTGAACTCAAAATCCGTAGCAAAATTGTTATATATAAATATTTAATTGGCAATATTTCAAAAACTAAAAATTTACGGCATATACACAATCTTACCAATATTTTTAATGCTAAATAATATAAAATTAGAAATTTGGGGGTTCCCTTTTGAAAAAATTGACTTTTGACGATTCCTTCAATTTAATTTTTAATCGTATTTTTTGAACACCCTGTTCTAATAAAGCAGGTCCCTCTCAACTAGGCGCGGATCCAAGGGAGGGGGCGGTGGGGGCGATCGCCCCCCCCCCAAGAGCTTTTAGTTTAGGAAAATAGACCCAATTTTGCCTCTTATACTATAGTTTATTCAAGAACTAGAGAGAGTAATAGATCATTTTTTACCCTTTTTTTTTCTTCGCAAACTACCTGTGTTCTTTAGTCCAGTGTCTTTGGCAAAATCTGTTAGACACATATATTTTTTCATAGGACTGGATTAGAAATTTTATAATCAAAAATACCGGTCTATAATAATAACAATACATATTTGAATGTGTAAAGTGTTAAAAAGGATTTTAATCCTTGTCATAGGCGTTGGAAGGAGGTTTATTATCACTAATTATTTATGACAGAATATTATTTCGGTAATAAACTTAAAATATAAAGTTTTTATAATATTATTTTATTTCTTATGATTTCTTAATAATTCATATACATTAGAAAATATAGATAATTGTGACGTATTTAACACAAATCACAACTGTATTGTTATTATTTTTAATTTTGTCACAGAAACCGTTTTAGGCATATTCAGACTAAAACGTAACCTTTTTCTCTCAAGAAATTCTAAGTTATAATTTAAATATTTACAAAATATCTGTGTATTTTCAAATGTAAATAATTTTTATATGTTACAGAAAATTTAAATATTAAATTGTGTTTACGCTGGTAAACAATACGTATCTAATTCGTAATCAAAGTCAGTGAAGCTAACTTCGCTCAAATTAATTAAAATTGGTTCCCATATTTTATTTTATTCTTTTATTATATGGATTTTTTCCAACTCTACTTTATACTTGACATTTTCCGGATGATCTATAAGAACAGATTTCTTATCTGGTTTTTCCCAGTAAAAATTAAATTCTCTGAGCAATTTTCAGTTCTTTTAATTTCAGGTAAATCCCGATCATTATTGATTTTAGTTAGAATTTTGTCGACGGTTGGGAGCTGCTTCTTATAATAAAATATATGTACAACTCCTTTTATTGTAGTTTACATATCTTCTTCCAACGAGATTTTTCGTCTGCCTGTGATCGAATATATATAATATATTATATATAACAATTCCAGTCGTTTTTTTGCCTTTCAGTATTCGGTACATAGTAGATTTTCCAACTTCTGTCATGTTGGAACATATCTCAACAGAGCTTTTAACATTATTATCTAGATATTGATATCTTAAGGTATCATAAATATTAATAGTAATAAGTTTTTCGTTGAGGAAAAAATGCCCTGGTTTAACGATTTTGGAATAAATATAGATGTGGAAGCCATATCTTTTTGGTATCTTACTAATCTTAAATAATTTATAAAAACAAGCACAAACAAGATAAATCACTAAGGACACACTGTAAGGTGTACTTTGCTCACTAACAAAAATTAAATTGAACTATCAGAAATTTTGTTATTGCAGTAATTTTATAAAAGCATACAATATTTAAATATAATTAAATATAATTAGATTTACGGCAGTCCTCAGTTACCTGCGACACTGGAGCAGGTACGTTGGAGGTTTCGGTAACAGTTTTATTACTCTCTCTAGTTCTTGAATAGAGTATAGGAATGTGTATTCTAGCGATTGCCCCTCCTTTTCCCAATAGGAAAATAGAATCGATTCTGCCTTTCATATTAGAAATGTGTATGCTGCTGGCACTCCCTTCCGTTGACAATTTATTTTTATCGCATTAGCTCCCCCAAGAGCTTAGAGTTCAGGAAAATAGACCCGATTCTGCCTCTTATACTAGGAATGTGTATGCTGCTCGCATGTCATACTGTACTTTTGTGATGTCAAGGATTTATCATTAAAATAAAAAATGTTACAAAAAAATAATTAAATATAAAACTCACCAGGTCGTAAATAGTGTGTGATTTGGCAACATTGTGTTTTTACTGTTAATATTTCTGAGGCAGTACTCTTTCAAAATGAATAAGTTTACAAAATATTAAAATGTTTACTCATGATAGTCGAATCTCTCGTGACAAAGATGCAGGTAAATTTTAAAGTCTAGAATTTACACAATGGCTTCAGAATATACTGAACGCAAAAAACATAAATTAGAAGAAAATTTCACTTCATTGGATATGTATGTTCATATCAATGACCTAGTGATAGAAATAATTATTTATTAAAATTTAAAATGTATTATAAAAATTTCAACTTTGATTGATGGGGGTATTGGAGAAGCACAAATGACAAAAACAACAATATAGAGATTCTTGAAAACAAACAAACTCCCCGGCTGCAGAAAAAAAAAATAAAATCCGCTTAATGAAATTAACACCTGAAGTGTCTGCTGTTTTGATTTTCTTAGAAATACTAGAAAAAACATTTATTACTGGCGGTGAAGTCGGAGTAAAATACCTATTGTCTGAAAATGTTGGTAAAAAACCATGTGTCACAAGTACGCCGAAAATTTAAATGTCATTAAAAAAAACCAAAAACGTTTTTACAAGAAAAAAATTAATAATAATTTTACTGATGATTTACTATTACATTTAATTTAAAGCTATCTGCTAATAGAGATATATTGGATATATCTATTAAATTTTACAGTTACCAAAAGAGTAGACTTGTCAAAAAAATGAAAAAAAATTATTTGACAATTGAAAATGAATAGTGAAATATTCAAAAGCAAGACTAATATATATATATATATATATATATATATATATATATATATATATATATATATATATATATATATATATATATATATATATATATATATATATATATATATATATTGTATAAATAAGTGCTACGGTTTTATTTGATATAGATAGAGTGGAAATCACAAATAGAAGGGTTAAATAATGTATTTTAACGGTTAATAAGCCAGTAAATTTTGTTTAGAATAAGATAAAATTAGATTTAAGGATAGGATAAGATGTATTGTTTAGTTTGTAGTATACATAAAGAGATATAGTCTTACGAAACAGACAATAAATTCCAAAATTCTTAACTAAGTAAATAATTTAGAATTAGTATATTTTTCAAAAATATGACATATTTTTCTCGATAAAAACTAAAGTTCATTAAAAAACTATGTTAAAAGTATTGAACTAGTTAGAAGAAGTGTTAATACAAAAACTATATATATTTGAATGAACAAAAAGAGTGTGGATGCTTTTAAAAAAACTAATAATAAAGTGTTACACATCGTCGTTGATCCCAATAAAAGAATCACTCATTAGACACAAAAGTACGTGTAGTGGAAAAATTGGTGTAAAATTAAGACAAAAACACCGTGAATAGTAATAAACAAACATTAATGTATGAAATATAAGAATAATGTTTTAGTTTTAAGAATTGTTAAAGAAATTATGTAGAAATTAAAACCATGATTTATGTAAAACTGTAAAATGTAGGATAGATTTAATTAGTTTATAAGGTAAATTTCAGTTTATTTTAAGCAATTTTGGTACTAATATGTTAAGAAAATTATGCTAAAAAATAAGATAATAATATCAAAAGCAACAATAAACATTTCAGAGTTTTTCGAACAAAATTTTAGTAAAATTGTCATAAATTTCAATGTGAAAGTCTTAATTTTTATCAATTTTTATATATAAATAATATGCCAAAGTGGCTTTTACATATATCAAAATGTAGAGTTTATTTATTGCAAGCTCAATAATTCTCACTGGTCAGATTTAGGTGAATATATTAATAAAAACATGAAAATTCTAGTCAAAATTGGTAAAATAAAAAGCCATCAAAAAATCCAATTTTACAAAGTATTAAGATTTATCAAGTTGCCAGGTGTCAAAAATCTGCAGAAATTTCTTATGTTTTGGCCGAATATAAAAAGCCAAGGCGTAGAAATTTCGAAAGAGTTGAAAGCACTGCGTTTCTCGAGCTCCCGAAAATTTACATAACCTCAAATTTTCAATTGTTTAAAAAAAGGAAATGGAAGTTTTCCTACGTCACAAGAAAACAAAAGTAAAATATTTTGTTTTTTTTAAATGTGTTTTGTTGTTGTCAATTAAAAAGAATTTCATAATTTAATTAAAGTAATTAGTAAAAGTTTCCAAGTTTTGTCCTGTAAAGTAATTGTTCAACTCTCAGACAACAACAAATATGATAATATTGTGATAAGAAGAATATAAGAAAAATTAATTTGAATTGAACTAAGAAGAAAATAGTGGAACGAGACTTTGAAAAATATTTGTCAATTTCTTACTTTATAGGAAACGACAACAAAAAATATGCACACATTATTGGCGGATGCAGTGTTTAACATTATCAAATTTAATTGATGTATATAATAATGCAGGTAAGCAGCACGTTCATAGTTTTTTCTTTAAATTGCTTGCACCCCATTCGACGAGCCGCTCATGTTTTCTAGAAAACAAAAAAGCGCTCAATCTCTTAGACATACAGAAAGATAGAGGAACTGCATAATATTTGACTGCTTTTCTAGAATTTCTTACAAGAGATTGTTAAAAATGTCAAACACATACACGATGGTTTTTATTAATTTCTTCGTAACTCAGAATCCTTTGAATTCGGAAATCAAATGTATTTGTCTACACAATTTGGAGCAAAGCACTTAAATTTGGTTGTTTTTTTCTCTCCAAACATTTTTAACCTCTTTAAAATGTAATAAAATATCTTGATCAAAGTATAAACACTCACTTTCACAAAAATTGAAATACCGGTACATCATGCATAGAAATACCGGCACAGTAGACACCACGGTTGTATTCTAACTTGAACTAAAGTTTATGAGATGAAATGAATCTCCAAGTCTTAGAGAGGCAACTTCATATACGCTCCAATGGATTAGTTTGGATTGCATTAAAACTGCAAACCAGCAAGGTGACGTTTTAATGCATTATACTGTAATACAGATAAATTTTTAATGATATATAGGCGACGTAAGTTAAATTATTCCAATAATTGACTGTTGTTCGCGTATAATCTAGGTATAAAATTGATTTAAATTTAATTATTAAATTATCATTAAAAATTTAAAAAAATATTTGAATTTATATATATTAGTACGTTTTATTTTAATTTACAATTTTTTTGGGAGTTGCGCAAACCTGTAAACCTAAGGAAAAGCCGCCAGTGATAATCAATTTGTTTAAATCTAAATTGTAAAGCAGGAATGATTTCAAATGAAATAACAACTTAACTTTATTGAAACTTTCGTCAAAGAAAACAAAATGCCTTTCTAAACGAAGACGCGTCATCTTTCATTAACGAGAAATCTCCCGAAGGTTAAGATATCCTTGGTATTTAATAACTGTATAATTTTTTCTATTTATAATAAATAGGACTTTTCGTCTACTGTATCCATAGGAACAGTAAAATGATTCCCTGCCTGATGAACACTGACTCAAAACCAGTGGGTAATTCAACAGGTCCGTATTAGATACAAATATTTAAAATCTTGTTTATAAGTGCAGTTGATGAAGAAAACTAAACATGTGATAATATTAGTTCAAATTTTTTAAGGAAATTTAAAATTACATTAAATCATTTATAATAACTTTTCTTTCGTCATCCAACATTTTTACCTGTGTATTTGAATTTAGGGCAGTAAAGATTCAGAACCCACCTAATTTGTTTGGACACTTATTAAAGAACGATTTAGGGTTCAGGGCACTTAATTAATATGTGGCGAGTGAGCAACAACATCTACAATACAAAGACGCAGCGCCAATTTTTTATGTCATTAACTGAAGGCATGAAAACGACACATTTTTGTCTGCTTTTTATTGGATTTATATATTTCTTCACTTTTCAATTTACTTAAGGACTAATAATCGTTATTAAAATATTTTGAACTTTCATTTAAATAAATTACCTATTAACAAGGCTAATTACAAGGATAAAAAAAATTATAAGTAGTTAATGATTTGAAACAACCCTACTCTATATAAAATGTTTTATACGTTCACATTTATATTAATATAATATAATAAATGTAAGTTTTTGTATATACCTAGAGTATAAAATTTTTCAAAGAATAAGGAATAAGGAATATCTTGATCAACATTTTGTAAGTTCTCAATCACAAAAGGATTCAACATTTTCACTGCCAGTTTTACATTTTGTATTTCCAACCTAGACGTACTGGGTGGATAATTTTAGATGTTTTATAGACTCTCTGGGAAACCGTAAAAAATCTGATAAAATAATCCCGAGTTTTTTTTTTGAGAAAATCATAATAGCAAAAACAAATTACGAGTATCACGATCGATTTTTGAAATTTACAATTTTCTAAAACGTCCTATATTTTATTTATCAAAGCAACTACAATAAAAACTAATAAGGCATTCTTAAGGTACTCATTCTGTAATTACGGAGATATGATATCAAGTTTTAATTTTCTAAATGGAACACCTTGCATTTTTTTACATAATCTTTTCTGAATTTTGCATTTTCTTTAAGAATATGTTATATTGTCAATATAAATTGACAATAAATAAGCTAAACACATATTTTCTATTTTTTTTTATTAAGCTCACGGATTAGGTTTTCTCGGTTTTCCGGGAAACAGAGAAAATAGTGGAATACCAAGGCTAGAATCGTGTTCTGAAATCTGTAAATATGGGGTTAATGTCGAAATTTTTTTGAAAAAAAAAACGTCGTTTTCTTAGATTTTACTTAATCGACTTAATTACTTTTAAAATATGTTTTCCATTTTAGATATTTTTTTTGATAAATATTTATATATCCAGAAAAACGACTTTCTTCTTTAATTAAATACTTACCCATATTTTAAGGTCGTAGAACACAATTTTGGCCTTGGTTTTTACTATTTTTTCTCACTTTTCCGGAAACCTCAAAAAACCCCAAGCGTCACTTTACAAAGCACTTTTATTTCTGAAAAAATACCGAATCTACGTATTTATTTTGAATGATATTAGTTAAAATATACTGTAGGTAACACGGGCGGTTCTAGCCTGTCTCTTTAGGGGAGGGGGGGCGGTGATATCACAAAAGTATAGTATGGCAGGCGAAAATAAGTTGTCGGGCCTATTTTTCTGAATTTGAAGCTCTTGAAGAGAGGGGGGGCGATCAAAAGAAAAAACAAATTGCCGACAGGGGGGGGGGGGGGAGATGCCAGCAACATACACATTTCTAGTATAAGAAGCAGAATCGGGTTTATGTTCACGGACTCAAAGCTCTTGGAGGGAGGGATATTACAAGAAAGACAAGTACCAGGGGGTGCCAGCAGCATACACATTCCTAATATAAAAGGCAGAATCGGTTCTATGTTCCTGAACCGAAACCTTCAACGTACCTTTTCCAGTGCCGCAGGTAACTGAGGACTGCCCTAAAACTAATTAATTTTAATTATATTTAAATATTACTACAACAATAAAATTTCTGATAGTTCAATTTAATTTCTATCAGTGAGCAAAGTACACCTTACAAAGAAATGGCTTCCACCTCTATATTTATTCTAAAATCGTTAAACCAGGGCATTTTTTCCTCATCGAAAAACTTATTACGATGAATATTTATGATGCCTTAAGATATCAGTATCTAGATAATAATGTTAAAAGCTCTGTTGAGATGTTTGCCACATGACAGGAGTTGGAAAATCTACTATGTACCGAATACTGAAGGAGAAAAAAACGACTGGAATTGTTAATACTCCCAAGCCACAATCGATGATAGACAGACGAAAAACCTCGTTGGAAGAAGAAATGAAAACTGCAATAAAAGGATTTGTGCATACATTGTATTATGAAAGCAGATCAAAACCGTTGAAAAATTTTAACTAAAATTAATGAAGATCGCGATTTACCTGAAATTACAAGAATTGAACTCTGGAAATTGCTCTGAGAACTTAATTTTTGCTGGGAAAAACCAGATAGAAAATCGGTTCTTTTAAATCGTCCGAAAACTGTCCGTTGGAGAAGGAAATATCTCTCTCAACTAAAAGGTAGAGTTGCTAGAAATAACACAACTTACAACTAACAAATTAGTAATTTAACTGAACTTTTAAAACACTTTTTTGAATAAAATTACTACGGAAAATTGGTAAAAATCCATATAATAAAAAAATAAATCAAAATGTGGAAACTCGATCTCATGATCGATGAGATAGAGGAACCAATTATAATTAATTTGAGCGAAGATAGCTTCACTGACTCTGATTAGGAATTAGATACGTAATATTTACCAGTATAAACACAATTTATTATTTAAATTTTTGTTTTTTGTTGTATTTTAATGTTTATGTTGTATATATATTTTTTGTCTTTTTTTATATATTTTTATTTTAGTGTGTCTCACTCTTTAATTTTATATGTATTTAATTCCAATTAGCCGTAAGTTTTTTTATTGTTTTATTATTATTCTGTCTAGTTCTTGAATAAACTACAGTATAAGAGGCAAAATCGGATCTATTTTCCTGAATTCAAAGTTTTTTTTTTTGGGGGGGGGGGCGATCACCCCCACCGCCCCCGCTCTGGATCCGCGCCTGGTAGGTAATATGTTTTAACTATTTTTATACAAATTTTAGCAAACAAATCAAGAAAAACTTTATTTTCAACGAAATACCAAAAATACGTCTTAGAAACGCTATCGATCTGCAGATTATTGAACACAACAAATATTCTATGCAACGTTGTCAGATATAAAATACTTTCGTGATATAAACTTTAAAATTTATCCATTTCAGTTAATAACAGTTAAATGTAGAAAAAAGGATGAAATTTTTCTTAATCGCTAAAATTTTTCGTTAGTTTTGGGTGAGTTCAGGTTTAAGTTGGTTTTAGTTGTTTTGGAAAAAATGAAACTAACATGAACTAACCTAAACTGACTAAGATTTATTAATTAAAAAACCGTTATTGTAGAGTAGAGACTACGTAGAGCAAAAAACTCAAAGGAAGGTTAAAATGTTTTTCGGATCCTTTTCTTTTCATTTTTAACAGAACCAAAAGAATATATGTAAATTTCACAGAAATCGTATTTGTAATCTGACAACAGCGCTTTTCAAAACAAGTCACGGCACTATTTAATTTCGGGGTTCATTTGTATTCATTTGTTTTCATTTGAATTTTGATAATTTTCTTGATTCTTGCGGTAAAAAAAAATTTTATATAACAGAAGTTTCTATTAATGTGGAATTTGTGGTTGTACTAAAATTTTTAGAGAAAAAAATGAACCTAGAATTAAAAGTGATTTTCCCTATTGCCGGCAAAATTGAAATTTATGGAAAACGAGGTCAGAATCAAGTTTCTAGATTTCGGAATAGGAGGTGTTTCCAAATTTTTTCAAAAAAACGTCGATTTCCTAGATTTCCATTAATGCACATTAAATATTTACCGATTTTTTCTAAGATATTTTAAAAAGATTAAAAAATGTTTGACAAATATCACTTCTAGTGTAGTAGTCCTAAATTTCAGATTTAACGGAATGAATATAAAAAAGTGTAATAAAATATTTTATAAAAGATTTTTGTCAAAGACCTTCGATAGTATACAAACGAAAAGTTCACCAGTCCACACTGCGCTCTGATGGATTTGCAATTAGACTAATACACAGTTAAAGTGTGTAATCGTAAAATCGTTTCTCAGTCGCATCAGCCTCGCCATGCACCAAGCAGTTGGCTCTGGACCTTCCCAGGGAAAGGTAGAAAGCCTTTTGAAACCGGTATATATCGTCGACCATCGTGTTCTTTTTATGTTCTTTAAAACGAGTTGTATACGGTAAAATATGCCTTTTTGAGAATGTTCGTTCGTGATTAAAGAGAAAAATAGATATATTTCAAATTTGATGTTATGCCCATAAATGCTGCCTCAATTTTAAAATGTTTTAAATATTGTTAAATCCTTAAATATTACCACAGGTATGTTGCTTGTATGTCAAAACAGTAATTAGCTCATTTTACTTGATAATGCAGTTTTTATTGCAGTTTGTTTGTAATAAATAATGATACTCATTAGAAAGTTAAAGTTAATATGTTTTTATGACACCAGACATATGAAAACAATTAATAGCGTCACTTAGTCTGATAAATAACGAAAATTGATAAATGCAGATTATGCCAAGAAAATAAACGATTCAACATATTTTTACATTTTTTAGAAATACGTTCGTAAAAAACTTAAAAGATTATTATTATTATTCAATTTTGCACAGAGACGGCCCAAAGCACGATTTTTATTCAAGATAAGGAGAATTTTTGAGCAAGCGGCCACACTTATAAAGGGTCCAGTAGTTTAGAAAACGGATACTTAATAGTGTTTGGTAACTCTACATACATTATAAAATATTGGTTATAATTTTTTTAAGAAATTATTTTGATTATATGAAATAATCGGATATAATTTCTGTAGGCAATTGTTTCGATTATACGAAATATAGAATGACGTTTTTTGGAAAAATTCAATACTCACCCTCTTTTTCGAGGTCATAGATCACGATTCTGGCCTTGGTTTTCCAATATTTCCCGAAAAACTAAAAAAATCACGTTTCACTTCACAAGGCACTTTTATTCTGAAAAAAAAACACCGAATTTTTCTATTTATTTTCAATGGAACTAGTTAAAATACATTGTGTGTAAAATATTTCGACTATTTTGCAGAAAATTTCGAAAAACTTGTATTTATAACGAAAAAATCAAAAATATCTCGTAAACGTCATCGATCATTGCTACTATTGAAAACGACAAATATTCGTTGCGACGTTGCCAAATATAAAATATTTTTGTGGTATAAACTATAAAATTTGCCCCATTTTAGTCAACAATATAGTTTAATTTTTTGTATTGATTTTGCCGATACTTGGTGGAACTCCATATCATAAAAGATAACGTAGTAAAACTAGATTTTCACT
Organism: Diaprepes abbreviatus; assembly: GCA_034092305.1. NCBI lineage: Eukaryota > Metazoa > Arthropoda > Insecta > Coleoptera > Curculionidae > Diaprepes > Diaprepes abbreviatus. The sequence continues at coordinate 851,409 of JASJET010000015.1, read as the reverse complement.
TAAATTCCACTTTAATTGAAACTTGAATAACATTCAACATGATTCGCTACACGGTAGCTTTATCAAGAATGAATACAGTTTCTTATGTCTAGGTAAGGTAAACCATTTTTGGATTTTCTCATAATAAACAGGTAATTGAAATAGGTCATTAAAATAGGTTCAATAAAGGAGAATTATTCAGGTCTAATTGACAATTTAATAAAGTATCAGTGTTCTTAAATTTATTTATTTCTAGGGATTCCAATAAATTTAATTTAGTGCCTTTATTTTCTGTATGTAAATTTGAAAATTTGATCAAAATTATGACTAGATTCTCTTAAGTGGTTTGAATAATGAGAATCTGTTTTTCCTTTAATAAAACTACTAAAGTGTTCCTTAATTCTTGTTGAAAAACTTCTGCCTGACTGTCCTATATAAAACTTAGGGCAATCTTTACATTTATATACAAAACTTCAAATCAAAAATTCGTCAGATCTAATTTACAAAATAAAAATATAAACCTTCCTAACAACGCCAGATTAATTTCATTTGATGTCAGTAATTTATTTCCTAGTGTCCCTATCCAAGAGACAATTTTGTAGTTGAAAAACTTCTCTCTCTAAAAAATATTAACATAATTAAAAAACAAGAAATATTAAAATCATTAAAAACATGTCTGAACAAAATTACTTTGAATTTAATGGAACTGTATATTCTAGTGAAGAAGGCTTGATAATGGGTAATCTTCTTAGTTCCTTACTAGCTGACATATTCATGGATTGTTTAGAAGATCTCATAAGCAAACACACTATTTTTGAGAAATTTCTTTACTGGCATAGATATGTCGATGATGTCTTAACTTGCTTTACTGGTACAGACAGACAACTGACACATTTTCTCAACTTTATTAATAACATTCATCCCAATATTACATTTACAATAGAAAAAGAAATAGACAACAAAATAAACTTTCTAGATTTAACAATATCAGGGAAAATAATTTACATGTCTTCTCAATCTTTCATAAACCCACGCATACAGACACAACCATACACAATTCTTCTTGTCACCCAACACAACATAAAATGTCAACGTTCCATTGTATGTTACATAAACTTATTACAGATCCTTTAAATAAAGTTAATTTTGAAAAGAACTAAACATTATTAAACAAATTGCTGTTAACAATGGATACACCTCACAAATAATAAACAAAATTCTAAATAAAAAATTATACATTAAAGGCGTTAAATCAGGTATTTCCGTAATGAAAAATAATACAAAAAAATTTTTTACGAAATACATATTTTGGTCAAGCAAGTAATTGCATCGCAAATTTCTAAAAAAGTTCAATATTAATGTGGCTTTTAAAACCAATAATTCAACTGGTAATATTATAAAAAATAACAAAACAAAAACAAAAAAAGAAAATAATCGGGTGTATATAAAATAAAATGTAAAGATTGCCCTAAGTTTTATATAGCACAGTCAGGCAGAAGTTTTTCAACAAGAATTAAGGAACACTTTAGTAGTTTTATTAAAGGAAAAACAGATCTCTATTATTCAAACCACTTAAGAGAATCTAGTCATAATTTTGATCAAAATTTTCAAATTTTACGTACAGAAAATAAAGGCACTCAATTAAATTTATTGGAATCCCTAGAATAAATAAATTTAAAAACACTGATACTTTATTAAATTGTCAATTAGACCTGAACAATTCTCCTTTATTGAACCTATTTTAATGACCTATTTCAATTACCTGTTTATTATGGGAAATCTAAAATGGTTTACCTTACCTAGACATAAGAAATTGTATTCATTCTTGATAAAGCTACCGTGTAGCGAAACATGTTGAATGTTATTCAAGTTTCAATTAAAGTGGAATTTAAGTGAAAATCTAGTTTTACTACGTTATCTTTTAGTTAAATTTTTTATTGTGATAAAAAAGCGTAAATTTTTGTTTAGTATATGTTAAGCTTGGTTTACTTGTTTGGAAAATCGAAGCCAACCTAAACTGACCTAGACTTATTAATTAAAATTTTTATTGTCCAGAGATCACGTGGAGGCGAGACAATTTTTGCCAGGGAAGGAATATCGGGACAGGTTGAGTTAATAAGAAGAGGGTGGTTGAGTATCTGCTGCAAAAAAATATGGTTAGTAAAATATATGACCAATATGTATAGAAATGAATTAGGATTATAAATTCGATGAAAGAGGAGTATTGTTTGGCGTAGAACCATAGAAGAAATAGGCGTCTTAAAGATATATCCAATAAACGCAAATTATTATGTTCTTCCTCATTTTCATTAAAAGAGGGGGGGTAGGTTTTAAATTGGTTCCTTGTATTTAAAAAATCATGGCACTGATTCTTGTCCCGAATCAAATTTTCCACAAAGTAGCCTTGGAAGTGTTCTTTGCGCCGACTAAATCGCTGAACATTTCCACGTAAATCCTTCCAGGTCCTTTCAATGTTTTGAATGTGTGAGCTCTACTATTGGGATAGACGAAATTTTGTGAATGACTCATGGTCAGGTGTTGTAAGCCTTTGTCTGCTAAACAGTCGTGTTATCCATAATCCGACAGAATCATAGTTCCCGGCAGTATATAATTTTGAGAGACGTGTTTAAAAAATCTCCTTCGATAGTTCCGCAACGGGACGAGAAAGAGCCTTTTTGTTTCCCGCTCTGTCCTTCCGAAGATCAGTTGTGCATCGATCATTCTACCCCTATTGTATTTTCTGTTACCCATTTTGCATTCATCTATCTCAACAATTTTCCCTTCCTAGCCCAATTTTTCAGAACTGTCTACAATTGTAATATAATCCTTTTAAGACCGTTAATATTGGAAAGGAAATCATGCCTAAGAGCCGTTTTACACACACAAGAATTATTGCCAAAATTTATCTGATAATTATGTTGAAAATTTTCATAAAACTAATTTGCTGTTTTACACATCAAAGAATTAATTGTCAAAATTTTGGTGAAAATTTTCGGCATAAAAATATAGAACGTGTTCTATATTTTTATGACTAAAATGCAGAAAGTGCGCGAAAAATCGACGCAGAATAAAATATGTGAATTGACAACCCGCGTTGGTAATCAACTTAATCTCAATGCTTACTCATTGTTTCTTGCACAAAATATTCCTTATTTTGCGGTTTTTTAATTATATATGTTTGGAAACTTTATATTTATGACATTTTAAGGTTTATTCCCAGATTATCAACGTCACATGTTATGAAAAATGCACATGAGCACCGACAAAATTACCACCAAAATTATATTCAGATTTCTTGTACGTATCAAACAGAGTGGTATTTTATTGTAGAAAAAATTATCTCCAAAGAATTTTCGGAAAAAATTTGCTGAAAATTCTTGTTATAATTTTCGGAATAATTCTTGTGTGTGTAAAACGGCTCTAATAAAAAAAAATAAAGGAGGGGAACAGACAAGAACAAATATGATCCTTAAACCATTTAATATTTCAAGGCAAAATTGTTTCATTATATAAAAATCAATCAAGGGAAAAATATATGTTTTTCGAGTCTTTTTCTTTACAGCTTTAATAGAAAGAAAAGAATATATGTAAATTTCACATAAATCGTATTTATGCTCTGGCAACAGCGCAAATTATTCGTCTTTCTAAACAAGTCACGCCTCTATTAACTGTGATAAGTCTTTTTGTTTTGATTTGTTTCGGAGATTGTAACACAATATTAATGATATGATTTAACTTAAAGTGAAAAATGATTTTCTCTGTTTTCCGCGAAGTTGAGGAAAAATTATGGAAAACCAAGGCCAGAATCGTGTTCTACAATAGGGGGGTAAGTGAAGAATTTCTTTCAAAAAAACGTCGTTTTCCTAGATTTCACTCAAAAAAGGTAATTATTTACACATTTTACACATATGAATAACAAAGAACTATTTTAAGGTTGACAACAAATTAGCAAATAATGTACTTTTACTTCACATTGATTAATTTTGAACCATTACATCGCAAATCGCTATTAAAATATATCATTTCGAAGGAAATAACATTTATCCATGTAAGGCAAGAGATTTAAAGCCATTTTTTTACTATCTTCAAAACAACATTTTTATTTTAATCTAAAACTAAAAAGTTACCAAAAAAACGTTGAATTTTAGGTGTCTCTATATGAATATTGTACATAATATAGAATTGTAAAATTTTTAGACCGCCATTTTGCATCTGCCATATTGAATTTTTATTAAATAATTTAAATCATTACTTTCACCCCAGAGACTCCCAGTACCAATTTTGAAAACAAAATCGGGAGATTCAAAATGTTTAGGCCGCATATTGAATGTTTTAAAATAATTTCAAATTCGTATCGGTTCACTGAAAATCCTCATATACCAATTTGCATAAAATAGTAAATCTAAAATTTTTAGGACGCCATATTGTATCTACCATACTGAATTTTTTTAAAATTAATTTTAAATTCGTTATTTTTAATCCGCCATATTGATTTTTTTAAAAAAATCCATTCCAATCTTTGGAAAAAATAAAAAAAAAACTTACTTTGTCACCATATTATAAGCGCCATCTTGGATTTTACAAAGCCAGTTAGAGGTAAAATGATATGGGACCCCCGAGGAACTTCCATAAAGAATTTCATTTAAATCGATGCCATCGTTCCGGAGTAATCGATACATACATAAAAAATACATAGCTTCTTTTGTATATATATAATATATATATATATAATATATATATATATATATATATATATATATATATATATATATGGTAAACCTGTTTTAATTTTCAGAAATTCATTTTAGATTCGTAAACTACGTCCCCGACAACTTACAAATAGGAATTTTGAAGTACTTGGGAACTGTAAATTTTTACACCGCTGTTTTTTTATCCATTATATTGAATTTTAAGAAATTAATTTTGAATCGTAATTTACGGTCCTCAAAATCATAAATCAACTAATACCACTTTTGGAAGAATTTCAAAAATATACATTTTTTAGCCCTCATATTGAATCTGTCATATTAAATTTAAAAAAAATAATTTAAATCTTAATCTACACCCCGAAACATCTTATTACTAATTTTGGATAAAATCGGAAAATGTAAACTTTAGTTCACCATACTGAATCAGTTATAAATAAATTTTTTAAAATAATTTTAATTCGTGATATTGCGATCCCGAAAATTCTTCTATTCTCCAATTTCGGTCAAACTGATATGCATCACTGCAACAACTTCCAGGAATATAAGGCAAAAAATTTTAATTCCATTCCTTCTTTTTCAAAGTCAGTATTTATCCACCGATATTTCATCAATGGACAAGGTTTGTTTATGTTTCGACATCTAACAACAATGTATCATAGTTTAATCCATGTTGCCAAATTGTGTTTGACAGGTGTGGCGACTAATTGCGGGTTTTAAGAAACCTTTTAATCTTTGACCAATATTTTTTTTAATTTAATAGTTTATGTTATGCTGTATCTTTGTAAATATCGTAAAATGATTCCATTTTTCAACTGAAAAAATTTCTGAAAAAATTTTAATTTTTCGAAACAATACAACGATATGTTAGTTTAGAATACCGCACAAAAACTCTTAATATAACTTCACGCCTTGCGAAATATTTTCCAGCACGGTTAGTGTAGTCAGGAAGTATTTTTCATAATTTTTTAGTATTTTCGTTATATTTTTAGTGTTTGTTCCAGCTAAGTGAGTAATTAATCAATGAATGATGTGAACTACTGCCCCTCTTCCACAAAGGTGTTGGTATGATGCAGAATTTTAGGTTATTTTAAAATACTCATATCACTTAGAAAATTAGAAATTCTCAAATTAAATCCAAAAAAATTATGAAAAAATAAAAACATTATCTTACTTATGATTTGTGAGTTTTCAGTGTATTAGATTGGTAATATTTCTTTTTCTTTATCCCTAATTTTTGGAGATGCTGGTACACTAACAATAAGAAATATCACCAAATATTACCTATAGTACAAAAAAGTTTTAATTTGATCTCTGGTCTATGAACAGGGTACTTTAAGAAAAAAATACCAAACTAATTCAAACAATTTCGCTCCATTGAAGAAGCAATATAAATTTATAATTTTCTTAAAAATGCATCGGTAACTTTCAGGGACTACTAACTACGATTTAAAATAGAAATAAATTAGTAGACATTGGTAAAGACGTACTAAAAATAATATAGTCACATATTTGTAAACGTCAATTAAAAATTTAAAAATAAACAGAAAATCCGTTATAAATGAATATTTAATTCATCATATTATAAATTAAGCGAATAATTTATTATTACAATAATATTAGTAATTTTAATAACATCAATTAATTTAAAGATATTTGTAAATTTTATAAAAAAACTCTGGTTTGTTTATGACAACTTTATTTATAACCTATAAAATTTTTATTTACCTTTTTTAGTTTGTCAGAGTGCAGAAAATAATTATCTCGCATTTTCTAAGAAGCAAAATATTCTTCAGGATTCATTGACGCGTATTAAAATATACAAACAGCAATTAACTTGCCGCTTTTACATTGAAATTTTACATATTTAAATTTAATATATTATTTTAAATTAAATTTTTAAAAATTTATTAATTAAGGTAAATCTTCTAGTCAAACGTGTATTGAAATATTAACCATGTATAGGGATGCAACATCGTTCTTATAAACATCGAGGTTGAAAACATCTAGATTCTCAAAATAAAACTTCGGTGTTGAGAAATATCGGTCATAAGAGCGATACATGGATGTTTTTCCGATGTTTTAAAATATTTTAGAAAAGTGAAAACGCGAGTAAGAACTAGAAATATTCATATCATCATCAGAAATTTTACATAGTTTAGTTTAAACATTTTAAAACTCTAAATGTTAGGTGCAATTCTTACTGACTGATCGATGATTAACAGACGTCACTTAAATTAGACCGCCAAAGTAAATAAAACGAATTTTAAATAGTAAACATATTTCTATATTTTAATTTATTTAACAATTTTGAAATGGATTTAAGGGAAAGAAGCTTAGATCATCCAGTCCCCAGAAGCATATTTCTTTCCTGGGTGATGGTTACCCCGCTTTCCGAGAACAAGCGCTCGCTCGGCCCAGACGTGGTTACAATAGGGAGATGTATCATTGCAGTCTTTACAAGAGTTGGAAAAGAGATTTCATATCCTTCCATATTTCAATGGCGTCTCTTTTTATTAGAGTGACAGGAAATGCCAAATACATCTGAACCTCTGCTTCGCTGATGGTTTAGATTTTGAAGAACCGATTATTGTGGACGATATATCGGCGATGTATCGCTCATCTAAACATCGATGTTAACATCAATGTTAATGATCGAAACATCGATGTTTTGCAAACATTCATGTATCGTTTACACCCAAACCATGTATTAAGATTTATAGTTTCCGATAAATAACATAAAACTTTTTATTTACTTTTTTGTTTGGCAGAGTGCACAAAAGGTTGTAATTTTGGTAATATGGTATGGTAATAAAAATTCAGATGCATTTTTTGCTATTTGGAAATGATTTTAATTAATTATCTATCATTATCGAAAGAGAAAGATATTTTTTTCATTTCTTTAATGCATATTAAAACGTACTAGCATCAATTAACTTGGCGCTTTTACATTAAATTTCTTACACAGGTATATTTAATGCATTATTTTAAATTAAAATAAAAAAAATATTACTTAAATCCTCATCCAACCAAACGTATATTGACCTATTAATCAAGATTAATAATTTCCATGTAACTGATGAGATGGAATTTTTTTTTAAAGTTCAGCTAATCTTTTTAAGTTTTGAATTGGCTTAAATACATTTTTTTTTGGAAATTCAATATTAAAACACCATAATACCAATTAACTTGGAACTTTTACATTGAAATTTTACATTTATATATATATTTTTAAATTGAAATTTAAAAAATTGATTATTTAAATCTAATCCTCATCCAACCAAATGTATATTTTATCTAAATATTAAAATAAAACATGTATTAACATTTATGCCTTGCGATATAACATGAACCTGAACTTTTAATCGATTAATATCATCGAAAAAGGACATTCGCCAGTTGTCAATTTTATTAGCGAGGTTAGCAAATTAATAATTTAAAAAATAATTGCTCATAATTTTTTTTCTTAAATTGTTTATTTCGGTGACAGTTGATAGTGAAAAAAGTATGGCAGAGATTTACTCCCCGAAACCTACCCTTAGAGACAAAAATAGGGTTGAGAATAGAATTATATTTTTTATTTCCGACCCTGTAGGTTACAATGAGAATTTTATTTTCTTAAATTATTTAGTTTGAGGACAGTTCATTATAAAAAAAGTATGGCACGATTTACTCTCCGGAACCTACCCTTAGCGACCAAAATACGGTTGAGAATAGAATTATATTTTTTATTTCCGACCCTGTAAGTTTCAATGAGAATTTTATTTTCTTAAATTATTTAGTTCGAGGACAGTTCATTGTAAAAAAACTATGGCCGCGATTTACTCTCCGGAACCCACTCTTAGCGAAATAAATAGGGTTGAGAATAGAATTATTTTTGTTATTTCCGACCCTGTAAGTTTTAATGAGAATTTTATTTTCTTAAATTATTTAGTTCGAGGACAGTTCATTGTAAAAAAAGTATGGCCGCGATTTACTCTCCGGAATCCAACATGACGATATAAAAATTTTTAATTTTCAGATTTTATCCAAAATTGGTACTATGGGGCTTTGAAGGGTTTTGATTTAGATTAGATTAAGATGTTAAAATTAGTTTTTCGATTTTGTCTAATATTGATACTGCGGGTTTCTTGGAACATTTAGAAACTTATTATGCAGTATAAAATATATCGGGCTAAGAAATCTACGTCTCAAGTTTTTTAAATATCGATATTGGAAGAATTTGGGACCTATATAAGGGATTTACTATGATAGACTAAATATTTGTTTGACACAATTTCACTGGTATTCGGTGAACTCAATCAAAGAATTTTTAGTGGTTCATTTTAGGGTGATTTACAACTTTGGATAAAATGGGTACTTTTTTGCCACCTTGAAGTCATTGCGAGATACAGTAACCTCGATTAGTACTTAGTTCAAATAATTTATGGATATCATAATGAATTCAAAACTAAAAAACGAAAAAGAAAATTTTTATATAAAAATTGAACTGACTTCTAAAAGTGCGCTAAAAAATGAAAAATAACCATAAATTTTTATATGAAATTGAAATTTTTGAAGTCGGCGCCAAATTATTTCTAAATAAAATAAATAACTACTAGTATATACAAATTATGGTAAGCAAATAATTACAAATAAAGTACTTTTAATCTGTTTATGCGAATGGCATTTTGTCAGGTATTAGTTTGACGCCGACTTCAAAAATTTCAGTTTCATATAAAAATTTAGAGTTATTTTTCACTTTTTAGCGCACTTTTAGAAGTCGGTTCAATTTTTTTATAAAAATTTTACTGTTACTTTAGTTTTATGAAATAATGTTGTTCTTGTTTATTTGCAATCAAATTTCAATATTCTGGTTTTATAATTACAGTGATGTTTAAATTAAAAAATGTATTAATAATTAAGTATTTACAATTGAAAATATAGGAAAACATTAAATTTAACTTTTAACGTGTCTAATCTTTGATATAATTATTATTGTCAAAATTTTGCATTTGTTTCTTATAAATTGACCATGATCTACTGTTACAAATAAAGTATATTATTGAAAATATCGAATTCTGACTTTGTTTTTCAAAATAAAACAACGCATTATCTATTGTACAAGGTGAGTCAACGATTGGATAAAGTAGGTTTGTGCCTTTTCGGTGAAATTAACAAAGAAACTATATTTATTGTTTGATACAGTTTATTTTTCGCAGATTTCAAAAATATTTAGGACTATACAGGGTGAGCCAAAAAACTAGGACAGCATAAAGTTGTATTTTTTTAAATAAAACACCCTATATACGAATCGTATTTTCGATTTAGCTTATAATTTTAAATCTTTTTTATTAAGGGTTTACTATAACAAAACTTTATAGTTTCTGAGATAATTAAGTTTAAAGAAAAAAAGTCACTTTTCAAGCATCAATTCAATCCTAAATAACGTTTTCAATTTTGTGACAAATATATTCAAATTTGGAATTTAGCAAGGCCAAGGACAAGTTAACATAATTTTTACCTAATATTTGCAATAAAAGCTACAGGGTGTTGAACACATCGGCTCAAATTTGAACAAGTTTAAATGAATATCTTTTTTTTAAATGGTACACCCTGTATATTTTCATGTTATTTAATAGAGTAATAAAAACCCTAAAAGTTTTGTTCAATATATCCTATACCTATTTATAATAGTTTTTGAGATATTTCAGTTTTTCTTATTTTCCATACTTTTTTACAGAAATAGTCTTCATTATCATAGTAGTCATGGCAAAAATAATGTAAAAGAACATTTTTCTGTGTGTCAAATTTATAACCGCAATTGCTTCTTTTGGTTTTTATGTAGTGTAGTTTGGTTTTTTTTGCATTCATCTTATATTGTAAAATGAATTTTCCAAAGAATGAGTTAATAGATATGATTTATACAATAGGAGAGGCTCAAAAAAATTGCCTTCTTGCTTAAAGAATTTACAAAATGAAGTATCCTGATCGACGCCAGCCTAATACCCATACTTTTCAAAACTTAATGCAAAGATTTGATTCTTCTGGTACTGTTGATTATCCAAAACGTAAAGCGGTCAACAAACCAGTAACTAATGAAGAAAAAGAACTACAAGTATTGTTAAATGTTCAGGAAAATCCTTATATTGGTAGCAGTCAGTTAGCAGCATTATGTGACACATCACAATCCACCGCTAATCGTACTACCAAGAAATATAGGTATCATCCATATCACATGGAATTACACCAAGAATTGCATGGACAGGATTTTGAAAGTCGTGTAAACTTTTGTCGTACAATAAATGCGAAGATTCAATTAAATCCAAATTTATTATGCAAGGTAATGTTTAGTGATGAAGCTACTTTTAGAAGTAACGGTGCCGTAAATAGACGCAACATGCATTATTATGCCACAGAAAACCCATTTTGGATTAGAGAGGTGCAACATCAAAACCACTGGTCATTAAATGTTTGGTGTGGTATTCATCATAATCGAATTATTGGACCCCACTTTTTGAATGAACCACTAAATGGCCATAGTTACCTGAACTTTCTACAAGAAGAACTACCCCAACTGCTTCAAGGTCTCGATGGGGATGAGCTCGACAGTATGTGGTTCCGCACGATGGTGCGCCTCCGCATTACCATCGTGAAGTTCGTGCGTTTTTGGACCAACGATATCCGCAAAAATGGATTGGACGTGGGGGTTTCATTGAGTGGCCACCAAGGTCTTGCGACATCACCCCATTAGATTTCTTCCTATGGGGTTATATTAAAAATAAGGTGTATGTTAATCCACCAACAACAGTGGAAGATATGCGAAACAGGATTAGGGATACCTGTAGAACAATAACGCCACTAATTTTGTTCAGGGTCCGAGAAAATCTGTAAAAAAGACTAAATATGTGCATTGCACAAGAGGGTCGTGTATTCGAACACTTATTAAAAAGAAATAATTAATCTCAGTATTTAATAGGTAATTTTTTTGTTTCAATTTAGTATAAAAGTAAATATGTATTTGCCTTGTCGTTATTGTGTTAATTTTTTCACATTATGTTTAATTAAACTATTGCCGTTGTAATATAACGAATAATGTATTTCATCATATTTAACTACATTCTGTTTGTTTCTGTAGTTTCTTTTTATTATTTTACATGGCTACTATGATAATGAAGACTATTTCTGTAAAAAAGTATGGAAAATAAGAAAAACTGAAATATCTCAAAAACTATTATAAATAGGTATAGGATATATTGAACAAAACTTTTAGGGTTTTTATTACTCTATTAAATAACATGAAAATATACATGGTGTACCATTTAAAAAAAAAAGATATTTATTCATTTAAACTTGTTCAAATTTGAGCCGATGTGTTCAACACTCTGTAGCTTTTATTGCAAATATTAGGTAAAAATTATGTTAACTTGTCCTTGGCCTTGCTAAATTCCAAATTTGAATATATTTGTCACAAAATTGAAAACGTTATTTAGGATTGAATTGATGCTTGAAAATGTGACTTTTTTTCTTTAAACTTAATTATCTCAGAAACTATAAAGTTTTGTTATAGTAAACCCTTAATAAAAAAGATTTACAATTATAAGCTAAATCGAAAATACGATTCGTATATAGGGTGTTCTATTTAAAAAAATACAACTTTATGTTTGTTGTGTGTCCTAGTTTTTTGGCTCACCCTGTAGAGTCCTAAATATTTTTAAAATCTGCGTAAAAATAAACTGTATCAAACAAGAAATATAGTTTCTTTGTTAATTTCACCGAAAAGGCACAAACTTACTTCATCCAATCGTTGACTCACCCTGTACATGTCAAATACTAAACTTTTTAGAAAAAAACTAACTGCTCCATTGAACTCTACGTAAAGAACTCTATAAAAATCAGTTTTTACTTTTTTTTATAAATTAACGCATAACGGAAATACGAGATGTGTCTTAAAAACAAAGATTTTCAAAATCATCCTGTAGATTAAAAACTAAGAGAAATTATTGGAATTAGAAGGCTTAAAGGTTATATTTTAATTAAAGATCGATAATAGGCTATTTCTAGTAATTCCGTAATTGGGTATTTCTGGCCCTGGCTTTTGGGTTAATTGGAAACAGATGCTCGCGAAATCTTATCACAAAAGGAAAAAATATTGCGAAGTTATCAGGATGTATCACACAGTAGGACTGATATGACGAAATTTTAAGGGTTCCTGAACAAACCAATTGAAGGCAGTTAAAAGTCGAGTTATGTGGGAGCCGAAATTACCATATAACCATCCTAATTATTTTATTAGATGTTCAAAAGTAGGTTTGGTTTGAATAAGAAATATGTATATTAAAATTATTAATATTAATACTAATAAATTGTGAAAATGTTTGCCGCCCAACATTGCCATAATAGAATAATTTTTTCCAACCGACTGTAAATTGAAATAGTTAATAACTTCCAAAGAAAAGGCGTATGGTCGATTCTTTGTTGGATATTAAAGACACTAATATCAATTACTTTACAACTTTTGAATTGAAACTTAATACGACATTTAAATTTAATGTATTTTGATTATAAATTCTTGAACCCACATCTTTCTTTTTAAAAGCAATAAACTCGGGAATTGTCTACTTATCCGGTCAAGTTAGCCCTAAAAATAGAGGTAAGGTTACCAAAATTCGCATAGAGCTGAAAAATTGTATAAATGTTCGAAACACCATTACAAATAAGTTGTTAAAAGTCCCCAACGATCCCATACCTGGAAAAAAATTTATTCAAGGTCAAAGTGGGGAAAAATGGGTGTTTCGCGTTTTCCATCGAAACGGTAAGTTTTATCATCAAAATAGTTGAAATCAAATTTGTAGATTATAAAATTACCTATAAAAATTGTTCTTACACTTTTTTTCCTAAGAGTCACCGTTTTCGAGATATTATCGCTCGAAAACTTGAGAAAGCTGCGTTCTTCTTCGCTCTCAAAAGTCGACCATCTATGATTGTTTTAAAACTATAAACATTGATATTAACAATATCAATGTGACATACATCATCGATGGAGGATATTTATTACACCGCGTTATCTGGGATAGTGAAGAAACATTCAACGTAATTCTGGATAAGAACGTTCAGTATGTACAGGGTGAGTCAACGATTGGATGAAGTAGGTTTGTGCCTTTTCGGTGAAATTTACAAAGAAACTATATTTATTGTTTGATACAGTTTATTTTTACGCAGATTTTAAAAATATTTAGGACTCTACAGGGTGAGCCAAAAAACTAGGACAGCATAAAGTTGTATTTTTTTAAATAGAACACCCTATATACGAATCGTATTTTCGATTTAGCTTATAATTTTAAATCTTTTTTATTAAGGATTTACTATAACAAAACTTTATAGTCTCTGAGATAATTAAGTTTAAAGAAAAAAAGTCACATTTTCAAGCATCAATTCAATCCTAAATAACGTTTTCAATTTTATGACAAATATATTCAAATTTGGAATTTAGCAAGGCCAAGGACAAGTTAACATAATTTTTACCTAATATTTGCAATAAAAGCTACAGGGTGTTGAACACATCGGCTCAAATTTGAACAAGTTTAAATGAATAAATATCTTTTTTTTTTAAATGATACACCCTGTATATTTTCATGTTATTTAATAGAGTAATAAAAACCCTAAAAGTTTTGTTCAATATATCCTATACCTATTTATAATAGTTTTTGAGATATTTTAGTTTTTCTTATTTTCCATACTTTTTTATAGAAATAGTCTTCATTATCATAGTAGCCATGTAAAATAATAAAAAGAAACTACAGAAACAAACAGAATGTGGTTAAATGTGATGAAATACATTATTCGTTATATTACAACGCCAATAGTTTAATTAAACATAATGTGAAAAAATTAACACAACAATAACGACAAGGCAAATACATATTTACTTTTATACTAAATTGAAACAAAAAAATTACCTATTAAATACTGAGATTAATTATTTCTTTTTAATAAGTGTTCGAATAAACAACCCTCTTGTGCAATGCACAAATTTAGTCTTTTTTGCAGATTTTCTCGGACCCTGGACAAAATTAGTGGCGTTATTGTTCTACAGGTATCCCTAATCCTGTTTCACATATCTTCCACTGTTGTTGGTGGATTAACATACACCTTATTTTTAATATAACCCCATAGGAAGAAATCTAATGGGGTGATGTCGCAAGACCTTGGTGGCCACTCAATGAAACCCCCACGTCCAATCCATTTTTGCGGGTATCGTTGGTCTAAAAACGCACGAACTTCACGATGGTAATGCGGAGACGCACCATCGTGCTGGAACCACATACTGTCGAGCTCATCCCTATCGAGACCTTGAAGCAGTTGGGGTAGTTCTTCTTGTAGAAAGTTCAGGTAACTATGGCCATTTAGTGGTTCATTAAAAAAGTGGGGTCCAATAATTCAATTATGATGAATACCACACCAAACATTTAATGACCAGTGGTTTTGATGTTGCACCTCTCTAATCCAAAATGGGTTTTCTGTGGCATAATAATGCATGTTGCGTCTATTTACGGCACCTCATTAAAAAAGTGGGGTCCAATAATTCAATTATGATGAATACCACACCAAACATTTAATGACCAGTGGTTTTGATGTTGCACCTCTCTAATCCAAAATGGGTTTTCTGTGGCATAATAATGCATGTTGCGTCTATTTACGGCACCGTTATTTCTAAAAGTAGCTTCATCACTAAACAAGACCTTGCATAATAAATTTGGATTTAATTGAATCTCCGCATTTATTGTACGACAAAAGTTTACACGACTTTCAAAATCCTGTCCATGCAATTCTTGGTGTAATTCCATGTGATATGGATGATACCTATATTTCTTGGTAGTACGATTAGCGGTGGATTGTGATGTTTCACATAATGCTGCTAACTGACGGCTACCAATATAAGGATTTTCCTGAACATTTAACAATACTTGTAGTTCTTTTTCTTCATTAGTTACTGGTTTGTTGGCCACTTTACGTTTTGGATAATCAACAGTACCAGAAGAATCAAATCTTTGCATTAGTTTTGAAAAGAGTATGGGTATTAGGCTGGCGTCGATCAGGATACTTCATTTTGTAAATTCTTTTGAGCAAGAAGGCAATTTTTTTGAGCCTCTCCTATTGTATAAATCATATCTATTAACTCATTCTTTGAAAAATTCATTTTACAATATAAGATGAATGCAAAAAAAAACCAAACTACACTACATAAAAACCAAAAGAAGCACGATTGCGGTTATAAATTTGACACACAGAAAAATGTTCTTTTTACATTGTTTTTGCCATGGCTACTATGATAATGAAGACTATTTCTGTAAAAAAGTATGGAAAATAAGAAAAACTGAAATATCTCAAAAACTATTATAAATACGTATAGGATATATTGAACAAAACTTTTAGGGTTTTTATTACTCTATTAAATAACATGAAAATATACAGGGTGTACCATTTAAGAAAAAAAAGATATTTATTCATTTAAACTTGTTCAAATTTGAGCCGATGTGTTCAACACCCTGTAGCTTTTATTGCAAATATTAGTGTAAAAATTATGTTAACTTGTTCTTGGCCTTGCTAAATTCCAAATTTGAATATATTTGTCACAAAATTGAAAACGTTATTTAGGATTGAATTGATGCTTGAAAATGTGACTTTTTTTCTTTAACTTAATTATCTCAGAAAACTATAAAGTCTTTGTTATAGTAAACCCTTAATAAAAAAGATTTAAAATTATAAGCTAAATCGAAAATACCATTCGTATATAGGGTGTTCTATTTGAAAAAATACAACTTTATGCTGTCCTAGTTTTTGGCTCACCCTGTAGAGTCCTAAATATTTTTAAAATCTGCGTAAAGATAAACTGTATCAAACAATAAATATAGTTTCTTTTTAAATTTCACCGAGAAAGGCACAAACTTACTTCATCCAATCGTTGACTCAGCCTGTACGTCGACATTTTGGTCACAGAGTTACTTGTAGTATTTGATGGCTACACCAATTGCACGAGGAACATTAAAGCCGCAGAACAACATCGTCGAGCTACAACAACATCTTCATCTTCAGACATTTTATTTTGATCAATTTATGACCGTTCCCACTACTCAACAAAAGTTTCTGGCAAATACCCACAACAAGTCACGGTTCATTTCACTGCTAAAAGAAATATTGACCAGTGAAGGTATACTTGTCAAACAAGCTGTTAATGATGCTGATGTCCTCATCATTGAAAACAGCATTAGAACAGTTCAATTTGACAAACATAACTATTGTTGTTGGTGAGGACGTTGATTTTACTGGTTTTACTGACTGCTCGAACTCCAACTAACAAAACCATTTATTTTTTAAAACCTGGGAAAGCTCAACATCAGTCTGAAATATATTCTCACACAAAGTTTATCTGCTTTTGCAAAGTGCCAAAATCATGTTTTGTTTTTTACATGTAATAAGTGGCTGCGATACGACATCAGCATTTTACAGAAGGGGTTAAAACATCTGTTTTTAAAATGTTTGAAAAACAAAATTTAGTCGGGTTGTGCCGAAGTTTTTAAAAATAGTAACTCTACTCCAAAAGAAATTATCACCAATGGAATTCGCTTTCTTCTTGCCATGTACGGAGCTCCAAAAAAAAAAATACCTGCATCGATAAGTTCCGCTACGCATCTTTTGTTAGAAAAATACTCGAAACAAAAAGCGAGTGCAATTAGCTTATTTTCCTCTACCCTCTGCTTCTGCCCAACAACCATCAATTTCGGGTATATTATCAAGTTCAACTGTAGCTTGGTAATCAACTAGATCCAAAAGATTGGGGTTAGAAGTTGATTGACAATACATTGGAACCAATTCAGACTTTAATCTCACTTGCACTCCGCTACACAATTTTTTGCAATTGTAAAAAAGGGATGTAATGCTAAATGCGGCAGCAAAAAGTTAGGTTATTTTGTTCATTAGCATGTACAAATTGCCAAAGACACTGTGTTCCAATGTTGAATCTCCATTAGAAGACGGTTCATATCATATCAACGAAGAGACGTCTGATACATCGCTTTTAGAGGGATTTATTGCACTCAGCAGGAAGAAGAAGAAGAAGAACGAGAAGAGGAAGAACAAGAAGGAGCAGAAATATTTAACGATAATGAATCTGACGAATAATTGACCTAAATTCAATAGAATCCAGACAGCTTCGATTTATTTTTAACTATTTCTTCTTTTTTTAATCATTACATAGTACAGTATGGTTCGTGGAATAGGCCTACCGGAGGAAACCACGTTAAAAAAACGCGTCAAATACACTACCTCACAGGTGACGTGGAAACGTGTGCATATTTTGGAGAATGTAGCTTTCTCAACTTTTCGAGCGATGATATCTCGAAAACGGTGACTCTTAGGAAAAAAGTGCACGAACAATTTTTATAGGTTATTTTATGGTCTACAATTTTAGTCTAAACTATTTTGATGATAAAACTTACCGTTTGGCTGAAAAATGCGAAAAACCCATTTTCCCCACTTTGACCTTGAATAATTTTTTTTTCCAGGCATAGGGTCGTTAGGGATTATTGACAACTTATTTGTAATGGTATTCCGAACATTTGTACAAATTTTTAGCTCTATGGGATTCTTGGTAACCTTGAACTGTCTACTTTGATCGGATAATACGATCTTGTTAGTCGGTGAGCCCAATGGGTTTTTCGTAGTCGACGAAGAGGCGTGGCTCCTTCGAAGTTTTTTAGTTGTATTTTGACCCCCGCGATTACGAATATTGAAGGGAGATTCTCGGAAAATGATCAGTAATTTGTTATAAACTAAAAAAAATTGTTGATCATTAAAAAATGTTGTAACTAAACTAAAAAATATATGTATTGATCTATAATGTCTTCAACTTTACTGAAAAGTTCTATTCAAAAACTCCACTGTTAAAAAGTGATTTTTAAATTACAACTTTTGAGAATCTTATTTTGATAAGAAAGCTGTTCAGAAAAATTGTTGCTAGTTCAAGGAATGGAAAGAATCGATGTACGTTTTTACATTTTTTAGGATCGTTTTTTAAAGTTTTTTCTTATTCCTTGATCGTTTTTATCGCCGACACTAGAAAGAGTAGAGAAATTTGTAATTATAAATATACATATATTATCAATCAGTTGTGGTAAATTATACTGCGATTGCGAGAAAATATTTCTGCAATCATTTCAATTTATAATTTTAATCGGCATAATAACTATGGTGCGATAAATACTGCTACGTAACAACTGTTGTTAATTAACATTGCAAAAGAAAATAAAACTTGTCCAGCTGTATAGCTGTTTTTTAATATAAGTTGCACTGGAGAAACATGTTTCTTTTTAACTTTTGTAGATGAGCAGAGGCTAAAATTATACATAAGTATTAATTTAAAACTTAGCCCCCAAATTCACTAACATGATCCAATTTTAAAGTCATTCTAAAATGACAGAAGGGGGTTTAAATTGACAAGTAAAACAATAAGTCAAGCAAGTTTTCAACTTTAAAAATTAAAGGATGGTAATTTTCTTATATTATTAGACCAGCCAAAATGAAAAATTTTATTTATTTTCGTGAGATATCCATTCCTATTACCGATTTCAAGGCTTGGTCTCTAAATTTTTATTCTTAATATACCTGTATAAGCATTTATTGTTGACATATGTAATACAAGTTTTAACAATGTCATTAGCAAAACAAAACAGGTCGACTAGAAGGTCTAACTTCCACGGCAAATAGATCTCGTCTAAATCTTAAACCTTCTTAATAAATCTGGGTGTAAAATTTCAGTAAGAAATAAAGAAATCGTTACTGCCGTAGAATTGGTTTAAAGAGTTGCCTATATATATAAATAGACATACATTTTATTTCTTACAAATACAATTCTCGTTCTCCCTCCACATGCGTTTCGATCACCTAATGGTCTAATCAGTGGAGCCCTAAACAACCAAGATCAACATTCATAGGAAATAACTGTCTATATAATATATAAATTCCTTGGTATGTCGGCAGGATACAAAACGTGCAGACATTTTTGATATCAGACTGAAAAATTTCGCCAGTTTAACGACATCTATACATACACCGAAGTAGTGCGAAGCTTAAAAATTAAAATTTCAGTAAGAAATAAAGAAATTTTTGCTGCCGTAGAATTAGTTTAACAAGTTGCCTATATTATCCTTCAGGCAAATTATTGACCTTTAGAGGAAAACCTAGGCTTGATTCTCATTATAGTGCCACTCTCGATATGATCTCGATACACTCTCGGTCCGGTAAAATATTCCTACGGGAGAAAACAACACACTATCGGTTTCGCGGAGATTTCGATATCGTAAATTTTTTTTCATTTAAAAAAAATTATCAAACCGAGAGCGAAGAGAGATCGTATCGAGAGCAGCACTATAGTGAGAATCGAGCCTTAAGAGATAAAAAAGTTTCACAATAAGATGAGAGAGCTAACTGAATAATCAAATCGAGTCGGTGGTGCCCTAAAAAAAGTTCAAGAGGGTTAAATTTTACAGATCCGGAAAAAAAGCACTGCTCTATGTATTATTTCACATAATGCGAGGTACGTCCAGAAAGTAAGTTCATTTTTACTGATAAAATAAAGCAAATATATATTAAGAAAAATAATTTATTGCAAAAGAATCAATACACTTAAAACTATTTTTCAACATAATTACTACCATTTTGTAAGCATTTATCATAGCGTGGCACTAATTTTTGTATTCCTTCGTCACAAAACGTTGACGCCTGTGACTGTAACCAAGTTGTAACATGTTCTTTAATCTCATCGTCGTTTCCTTAGCGTATTACAGTAAGCAATAGCGGTAATTGTTTCGCCCCGTGGTAGAAAGTCCACTAAAAGAACACCACATCTGTCCCAAAACACACATCGATTTTGTCTTTGCTGGTGACGATGTGTGCCTCCATTCCATCGAATGCCGTTTTGTCTTATGTGTCTCATAAGCTACCCAAGTCACGTCCCCAGTCACTCTACTGTTAAGGAAATGGTCCCCGTTATTGTGATAACGAGTCAAAAATTCAAGGACAGCACCTAAGCGTTTTTTTGTTGTGATCCTCGGTAAGAGTTTTCGGTACCCAACGTGCACAAAGCTTTCGATACCCCAGTTTGTCATGAACAATTTCATGAAGAAGGGATCGTGAAATTTGAGGAAATTCCATAGAAAGAAGAGAAATCGTAAACTTATATGGTTTCCTATAATTTTTTCATTCACTGCATGAACAAGTTCATTATTAATCAACGTCCATTTCTTCCTTCATAGTGCACGTTTACACGGCCATTGTTGAATTGTTTCACCCCTCTCATAACCATGGAATAACTCATTACAATCTGTCCATGCATCTCAGAGAGCTGTTGATGAATGTCTACTGGTTTCACATTTTTCGCATTGAGAAACCGAATCACTGATCTAACTCAAAATGGCGTCAATCGTTTTGTAACGATACAAGGTTATTGCTGCCTATGCGCGGAACTGCGATCGCATCGCTGCAATGGCGGGAAATACAGATGAACTTACTTTCTGGACATACCTCGTTATAATTTTTTTTTGTGAGAACTGTAAAAAGTGTTATGGGTTCTAAATTTGACTTAATTATCTTTAAAAACAAATGGTATAAATTTAAAAAACTAAAAATAACAATAAATTTTAACACCCTTTATCTTATATATATATATATATTATATATATATATATATATATATATATATATATATATATATATATACATATATATATATATATATATATATATATATATATATATATATATATATACATATATATATATATATATATATATATATATATATATATATATATATATATATATATATATATATATATATATATATGTTCTTTTTTAGATCATAGCTTCTACCTGACAAATACCAAAAAATTTAGAGATTTGTACTTTTTTACATTGTTCTTTTTCTTGTAAGTCTATAAGAAATGCTGATATCCCTGACTAACCATAGAACTTAAGGCCATCGGAGGGCACTGCTTACATTCCACTATTGTACGAGTCTAGAGCCAGTGCTGTAAAAACCATTAGTTGCTTAATTAGTTGCACAAAGTTACTTTGGTACTTTATAAACCTCCATAGCTATATTTTACCACAAACATCCGGAACTTTTTTGTGTTCTTTTTTCTGACGCCCACAACGCAAAGTAAATAAATTAATTTGACGAAAAGTAATTTTAAGATCTTATGTTTTTATAATTGATTCTAGTAAATTATTATATTATTTTCTGTGAACGTATTCTTTGGCCGTGAGACATGGTACAAACATATGGTGGAGAGTCACATTGGGATAATTTGTTAATTCTTGTTTCTTTATTCATTTATTTTATTGCAATTTAAAGTAACCCTTTTGAAGATTTCTATATAAATAAAAGCATTTGCAATTATTTATTATCCCTTATGTGGTACCGTTTCCGAATAAATTCTCCCAAACACCAAAGATTAAATCAGAACTGCAATAAGGGATGGCTGGAGAAGATTGAATCCTGGCAAAGATGTAGTAAAAACTGCAACAAGGGGATTTTCCAGAATTAGTCCTACGAACAGGACTTAGGCGGGGACAAACCACTATGTAGTATTGAGTATCTAACTGTGTTTATTGCATGTGAGTTTCACGAAGTTCTTCACACAACAAAGCAGGGGGATAATTGATGAGTACAGCATCAAAATGGAATAAGTCGTGCATAGAAGAGTATGTACGTATGTGCGTAGAACTGGGGTCTGCACACTGCGACCTGGTAGATCTATTGTGCCCTCTACTACTGCCAAGTCGTAAGAGCTACCTTATCGGGTAGACGAGGTCCTCCAGTTCTATTTTCTTAAGAACCTTACCATGTTGGACGGCTTCAAGGTGGGTAGTTCTCCTTCGATTTGGTGTGTTCTCAACAACCGCATCCTAGGATTTTCTAGAGTGCTGAACTCTGAAAGGATATGACGAGTATTTCTTTTTCGTGCTTGTTCTAGAGGATTTTATTATCTAGGGTCAGTTGCAGATATTTAACCTCTGACTTTCATTCGATAACGTTCCCATTCATTTTGATGGTTTTCCGATTAAGGGTTCTTTTTCTATTAGGGTGTTTTTGGTGAGGTTGATGTTTAGTCCCTTTATTTGGCATTTTAATGTATTCAAACCCTCTTTGAACTATGTCACAGAGGGAATTTGCCTCTTTCGATCACGACCACATCATCGGCATAGTTCCTAACAAGATATGCCGAGGTCAGTCAGATCACAGAAGAGTCAATCTACAATTAAGCTCCGCATAAGTGGAAACGCTACTTCCCTCTGAGGTCATCCTCTAGTGCTACAGAGGGCGATAGTGTCCTGTCCTATCTCTGTCTCTGCTATTCTAGTGGAGAAAAGTCGTGCTATCTCTTTGGATGTCGGTTCGTCCACTTCTCTGTCGTCAAATGCTATTTTGACTGGAGATGTGGAGTGTTGTCAAAAGCCTCTTCTATATCAAGAAACGCACATATTACAGTTTCCTTATTATTCAGTGCTTCTTGAATATCATCTGTTAATTGTATCAGTGTGGTTTCCGAAGACCTACCCGCTTGATACGCATGTTGATGAGGATGCAGTGGCGCCTGTTCAAGAATTTCTGTTCTGAGATAATTATCTACTGCTTTTTCCATCGTTTTTAAAATAAACGATGTGAGACTTGTCGGGTCGCAGGAATGTAGGGTGTAGTATCCTGGTTCCCTGCTTTCGGAAGCGTAGAATAGTGAATATATTGTCAGAAAAAAAGGGTGACGACAATTTAAATTCAGGAAGAATACTTTGCTGTTTCATATGTGTTGTGAATTGTTGAGACTTCACCCAAAGATGAATATAAAGTACATTATCATGTTCTACAAGTTAGAAGGCTGATGAGAAACATATTCGGAGAAACATCTTCATTGAATCATACTGTCTATGATATTTTAACAAAACATGCATATATGATGAGATTCTTCGCAAGATAATTCGAATGATAACAATATCAAGCGAATTCTTATAATGATTTCAAAGTCTATTTTAGGTAGGCTTGAGAGACACACAAGACATTTTCAGCAGATTTTTAATGATCCTAAAATTAAATCGTATGAAATAGGAATCATATCTTCCTAACTACTTAAAAATTCAAAATACAGAAAAGGTTATGGTCTCCGTTTTATGGAATTTTTAAGGGTTTTTTTTGTTGATTGTTTAGATAATAGGCTCATAATGATAAGTCCTATGATACCCAAACGTTATTAAAGAAAAACGCAGCGAAAAGTTAGGAAAAGTGTATTCTTCCGTCAGGATAGCGTATACAGTCATACATCTTCTATTATCACCACTATTAGGGAAGCAGGATTTGAATTATTTCAACACCAATCTTATTTACCCTACTTGCCCCTCAGTGATAATCGCCTATTTTCAAAAATAAAAGAAAATGACAGTGGCAATAACATTTCAAGCTATTAAGAAGTCATTATCGTCATAAATTAGTATCTTGAGGAGATAGGACAATCTTTTTTCCAGGAAGTGTTGAAATCATAGATTTAAAACCTTAATTTACTACATAGATTTTTACTATACCCATTTTCAATCAACTCTGGTTGATTTCTGTTTATCAGATATACATTACTTACAAGGAAGGTACCTGAAATGTCCGGTTCCGATTTTAATGAAACTTTAAGATGTTGTAGAGAGTACAAAAATAAGAGACGCGTATTTGTTTTATCTCCGGATATTAATTTTAACGGGATGGAAACCGCCCCTAAAGTTCACCCCTAAAAACAGTATTTTTGAAATATCTCAGCTTCTAAGTGAGATATCTTTACAAAACAAAATAAAAATTACTTGTTGTTCAAAATGGTGTTAAACAATGGCTTTTTTTTACCCCCAAGGATTTATCCCTTATTTTTTATAAGGGTAAACCATTTATTCGCGCCCGTAATTTAATTCTAAAAATTGCGAAATCTAATATAATTGTGTGAAAATATTTCTTGCACGAATACCATAAGTAATTTAGGTTGACGGATTCCGGGGTTTCTAAAAATACCTAGTAAAAGGGGGTGAGCCACCCCCAAATATTTTTTTTCATTTTCTAAAAATTACGAAATTTAATAAAATTGCTTGAAAATATTTTTTTCACGAATACCATAATTAACTTAAGTTGACATCTTTCGGGGTTTCCAAAAATAAAATAGTAAAAGAGGGGAGTCACCCCAAATACTTTTTTTAATATCTCAAGTTCTAATTAAGATAACTCAACAAGACAAAATCAAAATTATTTGTTGTTCGTAATGATATTAAACTATGGTATTTTCAACCTCAAGGATATCATCCCTTATTTTTTATTAGGATAAACGATATGTCTGCGCACGTAATTTAATTGTAAAACTTACGAAATTTAATGTAATTGTCTGAAAATATTTTTTCACGAATACTATAAGTCACTTCAGTCGGCGTGTTTCGGGTTTTCTAAAAATAAACTAGTAAAAGAGGGTGAGCCACCCCCAAATATATTTTTTTTACATCTAAAGTTCTAACTGAGATAACTTTGCAAAACTAATTGGAAATTACTTGTTATTTGAAATGAAGTTAAACTATAGTATTTTCATCCTCAAGGATATCGTTCGAAGGATGCCATTTCATACATGTATAATTATTCTTAAATTTGCCAAATTTATATGAACGTTACAGAGTTTATCGAAATGTTTTCTTTTAATTAATAAGAAAATATAAACTTATTTCATTGGTTAAGCATTCATGTCTGTAAATTATTATAATTCATGACAAATAGTGATTTGTAATTCTGTAACGTTCATTTAAATTAAAATTTGACAATTTTAGGAATAATAATATATGTATTAAATGATGGTTTACTTTTATAAAAAATTAGGAATAATATTCTTTGGAGTGGAAATACTATAGTTTTAACATCATTTCGAATAACAAGTAATTTTAATTTTGTTTTGTAGAAATATCTTAATTAGAACTGGAGATATTAAAAAACGTATTTGGGGGTGACTCAAGCTCTTTTATTAATTTATTTTCGGAAATCCCTAAACACGTTAACTTAAGTTACTTATTTTATTCGTAAAAAAATATTATCAACAAATTTGGTTTAATTCTGTAATGACCAGAATTAAATTATGTAAATGAATTACAAGATTAACCCTCATAAAAAATAAGGGATGATATATATGGGGTTAAAACAACATGGTATAAACCTCACTTCAACGAACAAGTAATTTCCACTTTGTTTTGTAAAGATATCTCAAATAGAATTTGAGATATGAAAAAAATGTATTTGGGTGACTCACCCTCTTTTACTACTTAATTTTTTGAAACGCATATGTCAAATTAAGTTAATTATGGTATTCGTGAAGAAAATACTTTTAAACAATTTCATTAAACTTCGCAATTTTTAGAATTAAATTTAATGCGCTAATAGATGGTTTACCGTTAAAAGAAATAAGGAATAAATCTGTGGGGGTGAAAATACCATAATTGAACATCATTTGAAATAACAAGTAATTTCCATTTTATTTTGTAAAGATATCTTAACTAAAACTTGAAGTTTAAAGAAAAAACGTATTTGGGGGTGGCTCACCCTCTTTTTCTAATATATTTTTAGAAACCCCTAAATCCGTCAACTTAAATTACTTGTGAAGTTCATAAAAAATATATTTTCAAACAACTCCATTAAATTTCGTAATTTTTAGAATTAAATTGCGTGCGTAAATATATGGTTCACGCCAATAAAAAAATAAGGGATGATATCTTTGGATTCGAAAATACCATAGATTAACATCATTTCGAATAATAAGTAACTTTCATTTTGTTTTGTAAAATATCTCACTTAGAACCCTAAATATTTAAAAAATACTGTTTTTAGGGGTGAACTTTGGGGGCGGTTTTCACCCAGTTATCATAAATCTTCACATATAAAAAAAAAACTCTACAACATATTGAAGTTTCATTAAAATCGGAGCCGTACACTTCAGATACCTTCCTTATTAGATGTAAGTGATCGTAAACTAAATATAGTTAATGGCTTATAGTACTGTTGATTGAATTTCCACAGATGCCCAAGTTTTCTGGTAAGCAATCTTTTTTTTACCGTTTTTCTAGTTGCCCTAATTGATTCTGGCATCATTATAGTGACAGTGTGACTTATCTTTCAATTTTAAGTTCTTTCGTTAATTCAGCAAAACATTTAAGTATCCTTTCTCGTGAAAAAAATAGATTATTCAAAACAGTTCCACTATGATGGCTTTGGCGTTGTTTTAATGCTTTTTTGAAATCGTCATAATCGTAAACATGAAAATGTTTCGCTTACACTTCACTTGTATTTAAATATAAATAGATACCATATTATCCGTGCAGTAGTTAAATACGTAATGACTCAAAATACAACAGGAAGCTTTTTACCGATAAGTCAAACTTGTCGTAATTTAGATAGTTGTGACAGATCTAAAAATATTCGGCATTACCTATGTATATACATGGTGCTTCTTCTAAATAGTATTTTTTCCAAATGGGGTCGTTCACCTATATAGAGAAACAAAACTTTTTAAATAAAAGGTGGCTCACACTGAATTCAATTCAACAGGAAAAAGGGGATTTTAACTATTTTTTTTATATAAACTTTCGAGAGTGATCTGGTGAACGTCAGTCGTTGTTTGCGAATTTATATTTTATTTTTTAGAAGCGTGTTGTTAAAATGAAGTTTAGATTAGGTGGTTTTGGGATCATATATTTGGTAAATATTTACGATGTAGCCGATTTGATTATAAGGTTGTTAAATGATTTCCATATTTTGCGCACTATAATTCTAATATGGCTGTAGTTCTTCTAGATTGGGACAAACTCTTAGATGTTTATAAAAAATAACCTTTGCCCAAGGTCATATACCATGGGTATAATTCATTCCATTTCATTTTTATAAGTTTTTACAACCTTTTTAATTTTACATATTTGTATAGTTGGTTGGGTTAAATTTGGGTTTTCATCGTCTGGTTATCATCATTTTGTTTACTGCAGCTCGGAAAAGTTACATTGTTGAAACCATGTTTTACCGTTTGCAGTAAAAATATCTAATATTTTTGGGTTAATATTATTCAAGACCATAATATGTCTGAAACTGACAATATTTCAGATTTTCTCAAACATAGTCTGCAGAAAATAGGATTTGCTTACTGTGTGGTTGCGACCTACTTTTTTATACAGGGTAATCGGGAAAAAAAAACTATTAATTATATTTTTTATCAAAAGTGAGCAAAAATTTGTAATTGGCTAAAACTGAAGCAATATTTCTTTATAAAAATATTTTCAAAAGTGAAAAATGAGGGTACTCTTAGTGCAATATAAAATTTCTGACCCTATATATATATATATATATATATATATATATATATATATATATATATATATATATATATATATATATATATATATTAACAATAGACAATTTCAGTATATTCTCTGTGAATTCCACTCTGATTATCTCTCCATACTATTTTCGATCACCTAATTGTCTCATCATTGGAGCTGTAACGAACCAAGAGCAAAATGCTTAGAATTTAACTGTCTACTTAAAATCTCCATTTCGTACCCTGTCGGCAGGATATTACCGGTAACCGGAACGTCTAAATATACCCCAGGGAATAGAAAGTTATTAAAAATAAACAATTTCACTATCTAAAGAGAATTAAAGAACTCTTCCACATATATATATATATATATATATATATATATATATATATATATATATATATATATATATAATGTGTTATGTCGGATATTCTCACGGATGTGACGTGTAATCGAAGGTTTTCGGGCATCCCGTGTATGTGCTGAGTTCCTCTCAGGACTGTAAGGCAGCTGACATTTCGTGAAATCTCATTCTCCATTTTCAAAGCTCATTGTATGGCGTCTATGAGCGAACTGACGCCCGCGACTCGGGTGCTGTCGGTCCTGTGGCGCGTCGGACGCGTTCGTTTTCAGAATGGTTCCGGCCAATCAGGTTGCGAGACTTGCTGCGCGTCATCAGCCCTGTTGCTAGTCTTTGGGGTTGCGTTGCTGAGTTGTAATCTGTTTCGTTATTAAGTGGTACTGGTTGATGTTTTGTAAGCAGATTTTTCCAATTATTAGGCACTCGCTGGCTATCATCTCTGCTATTTAAGTTGTTGGGCCTCTTTGCAATTTCAATGGCTTCCCTTATAACTCTTGTGGACAGGTTTTCACATCTCGATAGCATTTTTGGTCCTGAGAAATTTATCTTATGTCCTGTGTTTAACCAGTGTTGGCTCAGAGCAGAAGTTGTTTTTTGTTTGACAGCGTTCATATGTTCGTCTCTTCTGGCGCTTTTTTTGCCGTTGGTTTGGCCTACGTAAGATAAGCTGCATTCTCGCATGGAATTTCGTACACTCCCTGGTTTTCTAAAGGGATTTTTTCTTTAGGTCCCTCTAGAAAACCAGGGAGTGTATGAAATTCCATGCGGGGAATACAGCTCATCTTACGTAGGCCAAACCAACCGTAAGATTTTCGAAAACTTGGATATATATATATATATATATATATATATATATATATATATATATATATATATATATATATATATATATATATATATAATTTATTTTGGTGCCTTAAACCTTATGTTAATATTTTTCTGCAATTCTTTCCTGGGTAGTGGTTTTTCCATTTGAAAATCAAAAGACAACAATTTTTCTGACATTTCGCTCTCACATGGTGAGCTTCTTCAAAGTTATCGTATATTCATATCGAATCTTGAAAGTAGCTTTGTACGAACAAAGTAGCACAAAGCTACTTTCAAGATTCGATATGAATATGCCATAACTTTGAAGAATCTCACCATGTTAGAGCGAAACGTCAGAAAAATTGTTGTCTTTTGATTTTCAGATGGAAAAACCTATACCCAAGAAAGAATTACAGAAATATATATATATATATATATATATATATATATATATATATATATATATATATATATATATATATATATAATGTATATATAGTATAACTTGAACCAAACATAACTTCTTTTAAAACCATATTTGTTACGTCTTTGCGGTAGAATTCTGTGGTCGACAGAATCAAAGGCTTTTGACAGGTCATTGAAGATAGCCGCTGTCATTTCTCCTTCATTAAGACGTGGATATAAATTATTAAGAAAGAAAAATGTGGCATCATCTATTTGAAACCACAATGTTTAATATATTATATTTTTCTATAAAGGAGTTTACTCATTTCTTCACCAGCTTCCCTCGTTGTCAGCGTGGAAATTAGAGGGACACTTTTGGCAATACAAGTCTTTTTATTTATTGAAATTACTCGTGATTTGGGGAAAATTCTCCTTATAAAGGAGCCAGTGGATCCGAGGGATAACCAGGACGACTTCGAAAAACCGATAGAATGCTGTCAATTTTATTTCATAAAACATTTATTTCAGTTACTGAGTATCAGTAAGTGTGAAATAAAATGAGTAATAATTTTACAGTAATTTAATAGCCAGGTTTACACTTAAAATGCACTTAAAATAACGAAGCAATTAAATGTGAAAATAATAAACTAAAAACAAGTTTTTATTTAGCGTATAAAATATATATCGACGAAAACGTAGTAGTTAGAACGAAAATTAAAAATAAATTAAAATTAAATTATATCTGCATTAGTTGTTTACTTAACAAATTCAAAATCTTGTTGCGTAATGTCTTTAGGTTAATAGATTGTAGGTTCTTAGTACAGAGGGTGCTTCATTGTCCGCCCGTGGGCCCTTACCTGTCTGTGTTATTGAATGTCCCTGCATTGTAATGGGCTGTATAAACAGTATTATATTGTACTATTTATATATCATATAGATCAGCTAGAGTACACTTATGTGCGCCAGTTAGTATGTAGGGTTTATTACAGAGACGGGTTAAGGGTCAGGGGCTCCTATAGTCTTCTGTTGTTCCAAAGCATGCTGTTGCAATTAACAATTTTTTTTGTTTTTAGGGTACCGACAATCTGAGATGATAAACCAAATCTCAAGAACTGCTTTTTTATTAATAGTTTTAATAAAATGCATTTATTGCAACATAAATACAACGAAGCAATTTAGGGATCCCACACTAGTCAATTTTAGAAATAATAAAAAAGCAAATATTGTTCTATTTTTAACCGACGATCAAGATGTGGAACTTGGTTCACTTAATTATATGCCAAAGACTTTAAACGACGTCAGAAATCAGGGTGCCGAATTTCGTCACGCCTATGTCACAACACCGATGTGTTGTCCATCTAGGAGTTCATTGTTAACTGGAATGTATGTTCATAATCACGATGTTTTTACGAACAAAGACAATTGTTCAAGTCCACAATGGCAAGCAACTCATGAAACAAAAACGTTTGCTACTTATTTATCAAATGCCGGATATAGAACAGGTGAGTAGGAAAGTATGATTGATTAAAACGTAGTTGTAAGGAAAATAAATTAAAAAATTGGTCAAGAGCGTGTATTTCGTAGAAATATGTTGAACGCATGAGCAAAATTTTAATGCAGTAGATGAAAACTGACGAAGTCACAAATTTCATCGTCTTAAAGAATTCAATTTTCCTGACCTTGCTTGCCTCACGATTCTCTGTATTAATCTAGGAAAATAAAAAAAATGCTATAAGATAGATGGATAAATAGATAGTTTATTTACTACACTCCATAAAATTAATTGTATAATAGCAACAAGTCGTAATAAATATTTTATAAAATATATATGAATAAATACAAGAAATATGTAAATAATGTACGATGCAAATAATCATCATTATACAATACTATTTAAAAAACATACTCCTTCACACTGAAACAATCAGCAGCCTCCCGCAGTGGCGCGCAAGCAAAACAATCGCTTAGCAGAATCGGGCAGGCTTTAATCAAGGCATTGAGGTATCTCCGATGAAAAACACATCATGAAAAAGATCTTCATTTCCAAAAGGTGCAAGGCTCTTTCAGGTCACCGTTATCCCGTCATTTTCAGCTAAAGAGGTAAAAATGAAATGACATGTATGTTTCTGGAGCTCAAAAATCCATTCTTGTGTTCGGAAGTATGTTCCTGGGTATGTGCCTCTTGGGACGATGACGAATGAGTTTGCACATCTGGTGGCTCTTCCTTTGTTCGTTGGTTCGATGTTTTAGATGTGGTTTTCTCCACACCTGACGCAGTGTGGCCGGGCCCTGTATTTTGCTGCTGCATTCGTGAACAGTTGGCAGTTGTAGCAGCGGAAGATTTTTGATTTCTATTTCTGGGGTTCTACTGTAATTTTATCGCCCATTTTATCTTCAAGTTGATGTATGTGCTTTTTGTGACTTGGTGTCAGGACCAGGGCCATGTACATGGGATCTGCGCTTTTGTAGTGCTATCTGATTACTTTTGTTGGATTGAAGCCTTTGCTTCTCATATCTTCGGCGATGTTTCTTCTTAAAACCATATGGATGAGTTTGTCTTTATCTTATTGGTAGGTATGATATTAAACGTTGGTCGCGTCTTGTATTTTTATAATTGATTTGTGGTCGACTGAGTTCTTGGATTTCATTTTGAGACTTTCAAGCATGGTTTTTGTTAGTTCTGGAGCGATATTGGCTTGTTTGCATTTGGCCCTACAGTCGTTGTATGCTTTGTTATCTCTCAGAATTGTGAGGAAAATTTTCTGTTTGTTTAGGGAAGGACGGGCTATTGTTACGCCGCCATTCTGTTGATCTGATTTTCACGTTCTTCTACGTTTGGGGAGTGTAAAGCCATCTTTGCAAATGCTCGGGGAATCCGGCCTTTCTTCATTTCTTCGGGTTTCTGTAGTGCGTTCTCCAAGCTCTGTTTTTGGTTTTGAAGTAACTTGATAGTGTTTTTTTTCAGGTTGTCTTTTTTTTTCGCATTTATTGTTGTATGCGTGCCATGTTTTCAGTCTGTTTGTTGCTAGCTTCTTTTAAATTTTCTGAAAGTAATCTTGTTTTCGAGGGCATCTATTTTTGTATTGTATGCTAGGATTTCATGGGTTAACTGATTTTTGAGCTGTTGCATTTGCTCTTTTAGGGCCTTGTTTTCTGTTCCATTTTGAAGTGGCTTTAGCTTTCCCTGTATAGTGTTTTGAAGTAGGATTCTGTAATTTCGAACAGTCATGTTAGTTTTCACATCCTTTTTTAATAATGAGAGTTATTGCCCTTTTTCTTGAATTTCTTTAGTAATATGATCAAGTATTTTTGCTTTTCCTGAGCTTACTTCTTGTGCTTGATTTTGCTTGCATCTTTCTGATTTTGTGACATCTTGAGTGATAACAGCAAGGAAATGTTCATTCTTTCGCTATCCGGTCGTGACTAGAAGGTCTTTGTTGTCTGTTATGATTGTTTTAAGACAATTTGCAATAAATTCATAGTGATTCTTATAAATTTATAGAGTTTTATATTAATTGTTCAAAAACTCTAAAATTGATTGTAAATTTTAAAAGAAAGTTCAGTTTTTATTTTCCAAACTGTTACCTACATCTAAAGGCCTTAGTTCAGTACAAGCGCCGTGTGAACTAACCTTATATTTCGTTTATTTGCAGTAGCATATAATTCTTTTCGTTTCTATTTTTTTTTTTGAAATTTAAGAAGAGTTACATTTTCTCAATTTTCGACGTGCAGGCATCGCAAGCACAAGAATTTTCAAAAAACAATTTTAAGCAAAAATATTTCACATATTTATAATTTTGAATAAAAATATTAGAAAATACGAATAGAAAACAACATGACGAGACATACACAGTAAAGTTAGGTTTATTTCAGTAGAAATCTTTATAGAACTTTGCCTTCGGCGGGATCGCCTTTTGTCGCCTCTGGTTAAGATGAAATAATTTACGACTGTATTTTTTCTCATTTACAATTTCTCCCCGTGTAATATAGCGGGTCGCGAGACTAGCAAGGTTACGGAATTTAGTTTTGGAAGAAACGCTTTTAGTTGCATCTGTAGAATGAAATAATCTGTCATGAAGTTGTAAGGCAGTGGACATATGGACGGATGAACGCACATGATGAAACTATAAGGCTTCCTAGCTTACTTCAGAATCTAAAATTAACGTTCCCTCTACTATTTTTAAATTTTCTACGAAATGTAATTTTATTTTTCAATAAGGCATTGGCTAAAAGTCTTTTATCGATCGGGCCTTTGTCTGTTCCCGCAGACTTTCTGTCTGTTTTTATAAGCCCATTCGTGACTCAACCAAACTATCTAATAATTTTAATTCCAAATCTTTATGTCACCCAACGAAAGACATTAATATCCCTAGTAAGATCCAAAAGTTTCCAACCTGAATTAAGAAATGAGTAGTAAATCAAAAACATTTACTTCTTTTCGGGCTTTGCCTTGAGTGCATGTAGCCATTACCATAACTTAAGAGACCTTCACCCAATTATATCATTCAACAATTGTAAACAAATTTCTTATCGAAACATGAACATATTTTTTAACGTAATACACGCTTTACGCCACAGGGTTCGATCTGAGCGACTTAATATATACACAGGTATGAGTCCATGGTTAAGAAAGGAATTACCAATAGGTAAGATTTAAGGAAATCGCATGCGCTACAATTTTCTTTCACACGTTCTTATAAATATGATACATATTTTATTAGCTCTCTTTTCTGAACTTATACAATGAGGACTTAAAAACTGTAAAAATTCCTAATTTAAAAAATACTGTTTTTTTTAATTGTTCGCTCAGAAACCTAAGCGATTTATAAATTCATTTTGGACATTTACGATTACTTATGTAGTTATTAACTGTATTTCTTGAATAACTTGATTTTTTAAGTTGTCTATGTCAATTGGTTTAGTTTAAAAAACTTTACCTTTAGAGCAATTACATAAAATGAAGTCACGAGGGTTTAAATCTGGAGACCTCGTCGGCCACTCAATAGATACCCTTCTTCCAATTCACCTGTTCGCGATACTATCATTAAGAAAGGCGTGAACTTCTGCTGTTTAATGTAGTAGGGCACCGTCTTGTTGAAATCATATATTTTGATGAGGTAAATGTTTAGGAAACCGCGTGAAAAGAGCAGGAACGAGATATTTTTGTAGAAACTGTACATACTTTTCACCAGTTAAATTTTCATTAAACAAGATTGACCCTATAACGATATTACCCACGATTCCAGTTCACACATGTACTTTTTGTTTATAGTGAATGTGTCCCTCTCCCATACAATTTCGAAATAATGAATTTATTCCAAACTCTTTCTGCCCTCATTGTATATTTTTTCCCTTGCAATGGAATGGTTGATATATATATATATATATATATATATATATATATATTAAAACTGGAATACATCCGTTCATTCGTTTGGTTTTTTGTAGAAGTTAGCAGACGTTTCGCCAAAATCTCCTATGGCATCTTCTGTGCTTGCTGGTTGTAGATCAACTGAAAGAAATTCAAGGTGCAGCGTGCTTTATACTACGCGGTCGAAGATAATAACGGTTAGATGGCGTTGGTTTCGCCTCCCTATCGAGCGCTGCCGTTGGTGTCAGTTTAAGCGTGACACTTAAAGAAAGTTTTCCAAGTAGAAGGAAGATTAGGTACATCGTCTCTCTTATTCAGAGGGCCGTTCTTTTCAATTTCGATAGATTAACGAATCAATCTTGTCTTGTAGTGTTCTATATTAGTGACTTTTAGTGACTTGCTGGCAGGTTTTAAAATCAATTTTGTGCCCTATTTCGTGCTGGTGTTGAAAAAGTGCCGATGTTGTCTGTTTATTTCTTATACTGAGTTTATGTTCTTCTAGTCTCGCTGATATTCTTCTGTTGGTCTGGCCTATGTATGTTTTATTGCAGGTGTTACATGCGATTTTATTTATACCTTGATTTTCTAGATTGATTTTGTCTTTTGGATTTCTTAAAGAAGAGCCTATAGTTTTGAAAATCTGCCGATTTTGTCTATTATGCCTTTTATGTAAGGAAGTCTATCTTCGGCAGGTGGCCTTGTTTCTTGCATTGGTTATTGGTACAATTTTATTGCCTTATTTATGGTTGGTGTCTTGTAGCTGTTTTTTTATTGAGGGCCATTTTTATGTGTGACTGTTCCTTTTCTTTTCCCTGGTCATCAGTTAGGCGAAGGAATCTTGATATTAGGGGTTGGCTACGCCCTGTATTTGTGAGGGGTGATGGTGAGAATAAGCATTCAGGTATCTGTCCGTGTGAGTTGGTTTTCGATATACTGTGTGTCGCAGATCTCCATCCATTTTTGGGTTACGAGAACTTCTAGAAATGAAAGCTG
Source organism: Diaprepes abbreviatus (assembly GCA_034092305.1). Taxonomy (NCBI): domain Eukaryota; kingdom Metazoa; phylum Arthropoda; class Insecta; order Coleoptera; family Curculionidae; genus Diaprepes; species Diaprepes abbreviatus. The sequence continues at coordinate 815,390 of JASJET010000015.1, read as the reverse complement.
ATTATTTTCAAGAGGCAAACTCAATCTAGGAAATCAAGGCGTATATAAAATCGCATGTGGCACCTGCAATAAGACATATATAGGCCAGACTAACAAAAGAATATCAGCGAGACTAGAAGAACATAAACTCAGTATAAGAAACAAACAGACAATATCGGCACTTTTTCAACACCAGCACGAGACAAGACTCAACAATGAATTTGACACCTGCCAGCAAGTCGCTAATATACAACACACATCGAAATTGAAAAGAACGGCACTCTGAATAAGAAAGACGAGTTGATATACAACCAGCAACCACAGAAGATGCCAAACGAAATTAAATTTTGGCGAAACGTCTGCAAACTTCTACAAGAAACCAAATGAACGATCGGATGTATTCCCGGATTAATACTGGATCACACGTTCCCATCCGTGAAACACTACGCAACAATATATATATATATATATATATATATATATATATATATATATATATATATATATATATATAATAAATGGCTAATTAATTGGCCCAGGATATTTTGAAAAAAGCGTAATTGTAAAAGAGAACAATTCTTTATTTTTTATATCTCCTGTTTTTTTCTTTTGAGCAAATATTTAAGTAAAGTTATTTGGTCTTCTTTTTAAACAGTCTTTATGGTATATAAATTAATGCTTTTCTTTTATTTAGGGTACTTCGGAAAATACCTAAATAAGTATAATGGGACGTACATTCCTCCAGGCTGGCGGGAGTGGGGAGGTCTAATTATGAATTCGAAGTATTATAATTATTCTATAAATATGAATGGTCAGACAATAAAGCATGGTTTTAATTATGAAAAGGTAGGAAAATACTATTGTAAATATTAGTATGTTAGTTCTGCCCTTCGTCTCGTTATTTTTGTTCCCTTTTCGAAACGTTAATTTAGAGAGTATTAGGAAAATAATTTTCGTAAATTTAACTATCAATTCTGCACAAATATGTCGAAAAGCGTATTTGGTAAATATTAATTAGTTGTTTTCTTAACGAATAAACTAGTTTATTTTTAAAAACAGTTTTTTTTAATTAAAAAAAATCTCTAAATCCATCAAAAGGATGTGACAACGTCACAAATATTTCTATTGTTGATATAGTAACAGCACAGACATTTTTAATCCCAAAAAGCCGTGAATCAAAAACCAAGTAAAAGCGGCCTGTTTGTACACGTGATACTGAAATTAAGTAAATAGCTTTTAGCCGCGGAACTATTTCGATGGGAATTATGATTTTTTTTCCAGAAAATCTTGATTTGTCTTTAGCCAATAAATTGACAGTGATTTGATAAGGTTACCGTGGATTGTTTAACTAATTTAGTTTCTTATTTCTCTGCTTTCAGAGAAAGATTACGTGTTTTTTGGGAAAAGATTCCGTAATTTTTTGAATTTCTTCTTCTGGAGTAATATGAAAAATCTGGTTTTTGACTTCTGAGAGGAGTAGATTAAGGCTAGACTATAGTAAAATAATGCAAAACAGAATCAAGACGAACAATAGAAAATTAAATAGGAATGACACAAAACACAGTATACTAACTAAAATGTGATTGTCGGACTTGCATTGTCTTCATTTTTATTTTTTACGACGTTTCGATTACGTTGTATCTCTAATCGCTATCAAGTATAAACTGAATGTTTTATTTTAAGACTACGAGCTTATATAGGGACTGTGTCCATTGAAACACAAAGTTTCGCTTTACTGTACACACCTCAATGATTTGATGCTACAACGTAGTGGTTGCCAAAGATTAAGTATCTCAACATTCGGTTTACTGAAGATTCCATTACTGTTTTTAATGATAGCAGCTTCTTTTCATGTTGGGTTCCATATATATTGCCGCAGCCTCAGGCCTTTTTATATGGTGCTGTTTATCCCAGGCGTTTCCCCTTTTTGTATATGAGTTTTATGTTCCTTAATTCTAACTTCTAGTGGTCGTTTGGTTTCTCCAATATACGTTTCACCACACTCCCAAGGAACTTTGTAAACACATTCTTTCTTATCAGTAGTTTTTCATTTTGTTTTTGACTTCTGAAACGAGCTCGAAGTGTATTTCCTGATTTAAAGGCTGTTTTTATATTGTAACTACTGGCAATTCGTCTTATTTTCTCCGAAGTTCCCTTAATGTACGGAATTGTGAAGAAGGAATGTGTTTCTTGCTATCCAGTGTTCGTTGTTCTAAAGTTACTTATAACATCGTCAATTAGTTTTAAAGGATCATCATTCTGTTGTAAATCGGATTTAATATTTGCTACCTCTTTTTCCAATTAATCGGCATTGTTGCATATAGATATAGCTAGATTATAGAGGTTGCGTATAATTCCCCGTTTTGTTAGATGAATTTTGATGATGAATGATTAGAACCATGGTTAAGATATTGTCCGGTATGGATTGGCTTCCTGTACACTGAAATTTTAATAGTTTCGTTTGACATCTAGGAAGGAGAATTGATCATTTACCTCTTTTTCCATGGTAAACTTAATTGTAGGTCGAACGGTATTTAGATATTTCAAGAAGTCATTAAGTTCTTGATGATTGCCCTTCCATACGATAAAGGTATCATCGACATATCTGAACTAGACTTCCGGTTTTACTGTTGCCGTTTCTATATATATATATATATATATATATATATATATATATATATATATATATATATATATTGGCGACTGGAGAGAGTGAATAATCCATCGGAAGCCCATCGTCCTGAGCGTAGAACTTGTCTTTTACTTGAAAGTAAGCAATACGCAGGCAACACTCCAAAAGGTTCATCACCCCGTTCAGTGGTAACGTGGTTTGATTTCCCTAATGGTACATTAGTATACAGACTTTCCACATCAAAGCTTATTAGTCTGTCGTCTGGCTCTAGATTGATGTTCCTAATAATGTTCACGAAATGTGTAGAATTTTTAACATGTGTGTTCGTCTTACCTTCTGTAGGTTGTATGATTTTTGAAAGAAACTTAGCCAGTGCGTTTGTTGGGGATCCTCTGTAGCTGGTTATTGGCCTCAATGTTCGTTTTATGAATCTTTGGTAGTCCGTAAAGATGTGGTGGCTTACTGTAGTGTGGTGTGAGCGCCGATCGTAGGTTGTCAGGTATATGGTCTTGGTATTTCCTGAGTGTTCTGTAGATTTTTGACTCTACAGATTTAGTGGAATAACGAGCTAATTGTCTATATTTTCCTTTTTCCAGGATATCTCCGATTTTTGGTCAATTCAGTTTATATTTGATAACGATTAGAGATACAACCTAATCGAAACGTCGTAAAAAATAAAAATAAGGACAATGCAAGACGGGCAACCACATTTTAGTCGATCTTCAACATTGTCTACAGCCTTCAAACAAACAAAGTATTTTGCAACCACAAGATTTGTAACTACATATCATATGGTTTAAATTCCATAAAATCCTTAAACCAGTAGAAAGCATGACTAAACTAAAATGTCTTTCATTTTTCCTTGAAGAAGATTGTTGACTTAGTCTACTCAATATCATTTGGTCTTCTTTTGTAGACCGTAACACATGTTTTTAAATCGTATAATGCTATTTTGTGTTTTGGAATCGCCAAATGACTCCAATTTCTGGCAGAATATATAAGCGTTTCCGAATTTTGAATAAAATTGCTTTTATGTTAGTATTCATTCATAGTACATTTTAGTAGGTAGATGGAGTGCATTTTGAAATTGAAGCACAAGAATCGGAATGGTTTCATATTGAAGATCAACCGAAATATCCGCTTTTGCAGAATAAAGACTCTCAATACATTGACTGCTTGTTCCCATAAAATTATTTTGTAGGTACGATGGCAGTATGCAAGTGCATAGTCTGAAGTTAGGAGAGTTTTAAGTGGTACCATTTGCTTTAGTTTCAGGATGGCATATTATGTTCTATTCTGTTTTAAGCAAATATTGATAGAATCAATGGTTAAATTTGAAAAAATTATTTTCCCAATACCCGGTATATTATATAGTTTATATGAGTATTATGCTTTGGGGAACCAAATAATCTTGCATGTACATTTAAAAGTTACTTCCTGGATAAGCAGGATCTTTTTAAAAACATAATATGGGTTCTCTGAAAGAGAATAAAATTTTCCGAGAAATGCATTTTATATGTTTTAAAACACGTTTTAAAAATAATAAATTAATATTTAACAACTTTTAAATATTTAGTCTCAGTTTAAAAATTAAATAACACTTTTTTATTGTCATTTGCTATGATTATAACATAACGTCATCTGAAATTTTAAATATTGTGGCGTATTACCATTTTTGTATGCATATTGGTTGCCAATATTCTAAACATGTGTTGCAAAACGACTTTGCAAGCTGCAAATGATTAATAAATTAATAGCAAAGTAATAAATAAATTATCACTTAACGAATTATATACATATATTCATGCCCCAAATCCATCTATTAAAATAGAGATTGTTTAAAGTTTCATATTAAATTATCTTTTTCAGGATTACTATACGGATATTGTTACTAGAGATTCAATAGATTTTCTAAGAAGTTCCAAAAAACAATATCCTAATAAACCTGTAATGTTAACTATGGCATTTCCAGCACCTCATGGCCCTGAAGATTCGGCACCACAATATTCCCACTTATTTTTTAATGTTACTACTCACCAGTAAGTAGAGATTTAAATTAATTTCAAAGTGGATAATATTTTATTGGTAAATGAAATAGGCATGAAGACTGATTTTGGAAAAATATTCCATGATGTTTTTACGCACCTAAAAAATTAATGTTTTGAATGAAAAAATTGACCTTTTTAAAATACAATTTAAATTTCGCACCAAAACGCTAGAATAGCAATGGCGTCCGTCTCTGACGTCACCCTTTCGTAAACACTTAAAAAGTTGCATCTTATTGTTTGTTTCGATTCATATTTTCCATTATTTTGTGCGATAATCATGAATTCTAATGTGTATCGATGCTGTGCAGTTCCTCGATGTAATAATACATCGATAAAAACTCCGATTAAGTTATTTATTAACGTGCCAGTGAAGAAAAATATTAGAAATACGTGGCTAAATCTTGCAAGGCGAAACCCAGCTTCTGTATCTGTTAATTCAGTAATTTATGTCTGGGAAGATCATTTTGATGTAAGTATTTATTTTATATAAATAAGTGGCGAAGCTCGCCAACAAAATATATGTAATGTAAATATTTGTCAATAATACTATCGATCCCGTTTGAGGTTATGTTTAATTTCTTTATTACTGTATTATATTTAAAGTCCCTAACTAAAAGCTTTTTCTTTTTCCAGTTACCAAATGATATGGAAAATTATATACAGGGTGAGTCAACGATTGGATGAAGTAGGTTTGTGCCTTTTCGGTGAAATTAACAAAGAAACTATATTTATTGTTTGATACAGTTTATTTTTACGCAGATTTTAAAAATATTTAGGACTCTACAGGGTGAGCCAAAAAACTAGGACAGCATAAAGTTTTTTTTTTAAATAGAACACCCTATATATGAATCGTATTTTCGATTTAGCTTATAATTTTAAATCTTTTTTATTAAGGGTTTACCATAACAAAACTTTATAGTTTCTGAGATAATTAAGTTTAAAGAAAAAAAGTCACATTTTCAAGCATCAATTCAATCCTAAATAAGGTTTTCAATTTTGTGACAAATATATTCAAATTTGGAATTTAGCAAGGTCAAGGACAAGTTAACATAATTTTTACCTAATATTTGCAATAAAAGCTACAGGGTGTTGAACACATCGGCTCAAATTTGAACAAGTTTAAATGAATAAATATCTTTTTTTTTTAAATGGTACATCCTGTATATTTTCATGTTATTTAATAGAGTAATAAAAACCCTAAAAGTTTTGTTCAATATATCCTATACCTATTTATAATAGTTTTTGAGATATTTCAGTTTTTCTTATTTTCCATACTTTTTTACAGAAATAGTCTTCATTATCATAGTAGCCATGGCAAAAACAATGTAAAAGAACATTTTTCTGTGTGTCAAATTTATAACCGCAATCGCTTCTTTTGGTTTTTATGTAGTGTAGTTTGTTTTTTTTTTTTGCATTCATCTTATATTGTAAAATGAATTTTCCAAAGAATGAGTTAATAGATATGATTTATACAATAGGAGAGGCTCAAAAAAATTGCCTTCTTGCTCAAAGAATTTACAAAATGAAGTATCCTGATCGATGCCAGCCTAATACCCATACTTTTCAAAACTTAATGCAAAGATTTGATTCTTCTGGTACTGTTGATTATCCAAAACGTAAAGTGGTCAACAAACCAGTAACTAATGAAGAAAAAGAACTACAAGTATTGTTAAATGTTCAGGAAAATCCTTATATTGGTAGCCGTTAGTTAGCAGCATTATGTGAAACATCACAATCCACCGCTAATCGTACTACCAAGAAATATAGGTATCATCCATATCACATGGAATTACACCAAGAATTGCATGGACAGGATTTTGAAAGTCGTGTAAACTTTTGTCGTACAATAAATGCGGAGATTGAATTCAATCCAAATTTATTATGCAAGGTAATGTTTAGTGATGAAGCTACTTTTAGAAGTAACGGTGCCGTAAATAGACGCAACATGCATTATTATGCCACAGAAAACCCATTTTGGATTAGAGAGGTGCAACATCAAAACCACTGGTCATTAAATGTTTGGTGTGGTATTCATCATAATCGAATTATTGGACCCTACTTGTTTAATGAACCACTAAATGGCCATAGTTACCTGAACTTTCTACAAGAAGAACTACCCCAACTGCTTCAAGGTCTCGATAGGGATGAGCTCGACAGTATGTGGTTCCAGCACGATGGTGCGCCTCCGCATTACCATTGTGAAGTTCGTGCGTTTTTGGACCAACGATATCCGCAAAAATGGATTGGACGTGGGGGTTTCATTGAGTGGCCACCAAGGTCTTGCGACATCACCCCATTAGATTTCTTCCTATGGGGTTATATTAAAAATAAGGTGTATGTTAATCCACCAACAACAGTGGAAGATATGCGAAACAGGATTAGGGATACCTGTAGAACAATAACGCTACTAATTTTGTCCCAGGTCCGAGAAAATCTGCAAAAAAGACTAAATTTGTGCATTGCACAAGAGGATCGTTTATTCGAACACTTATTAAAAAGAAATAATTAATCTCAGTATTTAATAGGTAATTTTTTTGTTTCAATTTAGTATAAAAGTAAATATGTATTTGCCTTGTCGTTATTGTTGTGTTAATTTTTTCACATTATGTTTAATTAAACTATTGCCGTTGTAATATTGTAAGGGAACAAAAGTTTATTGTGATTTTTACTAATTTTAACATTTATTAACTCTAAATTAAATTCTACTAAATGGAAGAATTTACTTGAGTCCCCCTCTGTATAAGGATTTGGACCGTTAAATTGTATATCTTATGTCTGGCCAAAAATAGTCACATATCAGGGAAATATAAATCCATTAACAAACTTAAGCCTAGTTTTATTACTTTTGGGGTAGTTAATTTTTCTGAAAAAAACAACATAAACTTAATGAATTTATGTGACACAAAAACTAAACTATTCCACCCTCTCGAAGTTTTTAATATAAAGCTGTCAAAGTAACTTAATAATCTTAAAAACCATATCGTTAAGGGTCTAAGGTTAAGTTGTAAAGTGATAACCACATGTGGCGACCGTGAGAGAGCTTTCTTTTACTTAAACTGAGCAAATTTTCCCATCATAAGAAAACAAAAGAATATTTAAATAAAATCGCTGAATTGCAATATTAGTATTTGTTATTATGTACAAAGTTCGCGACTGTTACCCATTTTTCCCCAATTGACGAAAATAAGAATAAGAAAGAGAGAAAATGGTTAAAACCTTGGGGTTTTTTATGGGTTCTTTCACGCATCTTTTAGAATAGCTATTGATTACATTTATATAAAGTATTTATTAGTTTTGAGCTCTGGTCAGTTTTAATATTAAATTAAATTAAATTCGACGCATGGATGACTTATGCCATCTATGAACCAGGGGACCGAAAGCATACCGACGCTCGGGAACGAAAACTACCTTTCGCGCGCGGGGATGCTTCGCGTAAGGGTGTTCTATTAGTGGAAAAGCACGCATGACGGGACCAACACATCTAATAGGGAGAAGGGCGGTTCTAAGGGATGAAAGTTGAGTTCGATTTTGAGAAATTAATTAAGGGCAGTTACGATTTGAAATTCGTCTAAGTCAGTTTGGCGTGCGTTTTAGTGTTTTACCAGTGTAAGAAGGTTTTTCTCTGCTGTCTTTTCTGCTATTTTTGTCTTATATTTTTTTTTATTCTTCCAGACAGCATTTCAAATAGTAAGGGGAAATTTACTTTATTTTCTACCGGGGAAGGGAGTCCACCATCCCTTAAACTTTTAATTAAACAAACAAATTTGGGTTTATTTCATTAAGGGGAATATCACAACGGCCTAAAGAGCTTGTAGTTTTAAGCTTTTTAATTATAATCCAGATTTACTCTTAAGTTTCTCATTGTAAATAGTTCGTTTTATTCTATTTATTTTGTTAATAGACTAAGTGTTTTGAGAAACTTGTTTTATTCAATTTAATTAAAACCTTCACGGGAATTAACTTGCGGGCGCGCTGCTGCGAGATCTACAAGACCAGAGATGTCTATTGACCAACTAATTAGCAGCCTTTCCTGAGTCCTGAAGATTTGAATCATGGTTGTGGTAAGCTTTAATAACCGTAGTGTTTGGTACTAAAGCTGCAAGAGAGAAGTTGAACGACTAGACTTCCAGAGTGTCTTTATTACTGTGCTATTTAATTGTAGGTTATCAAAATAGTTACTAATTAATATGGGACAAAAATGATTATAGATAAGACAATTAACGCTACCTCAATATGTCATCGGCAAGAGTCTATAATCAAATTCCGTCACAATATAACGAATAATGTATTTCATCATATTTAACCACATTCTGTTTGTTTCTGTAGTTTCTTTTTATTATTTTACATGGCTACTATGATAATGAAGACTATTTCTATAAAAAAGTATGGAAAATAAGAAAAACTGAAATATCTCAAAAACTATTATAAATAGGTATAGGATATATTGAACAAAACTTTTAGGGTTTTTATTACTCTATTAAATAACATGAAAATATACAGGGTGTACCATTTAATTGATTGAATTGATGCTTGAAAATGTGACTTTTTTTCTTTAAACTTAATTATCTCAGAAACTATAAAGTTTTGTTATAGTAAACCCTTAATAAAAAAGATTTAAAATTATAAGCTAAATCGAAAATACGATTCGTATATAGGGTGTTCTATTTAAAAAAATACAACTTTATGCTGTCCTAGTTTTTTGGCTCACCCTGTAGAGTCCTAAATATTTTTAAAATCTGCGAAAAAATAAACTGTCTCAAACAATAAATATAGTTTCTTTGTAAATTTCACCGAAAAGGCACAAACTTACTTCATCCAATCGTTGACTCACCCTGTACACCATCTGGGTTCCACATTGGTGTATGTTACACATTCAGTCAAGTCAAGACAGTTATAGGGTTAAAAATGTAGTGTCCATGCCTCTAACTGGACTGTAAAAATACTTTTGAAAAGTGAATACACAAAAGAGTGAGTGATTATAATTGGTTAATGATCTAATTAATTTTTGTTTAAAACAAAAATCTCTGTCCTTAATGGTAAGTTTTTAACCTCCTATTCCATATATAATAATATTAAAAATGTACATTTTTGTAGCATTCGCCGAAACCGTCAGTTGAAAAAGATTCGAAAGAATCGAAACGTCCTGAAAAATAAAAATATATATATACAATAAGTATGACTACTTTATATATGTAGTTTCAATATAAAATGAACCATATTCCCAAGAAAATAACCAACTATATATATATATATATATATATATATATATATATATATATATATATATATTACATAAATTCAGAGGTAAAGCTGTCCAGACTGAAGTTAAAACAGTGCACCAGTCAACCTCGCTCCCAGCATCAAGGAGTCGATTCCTGGCAAATTTGAGCTATTGGCTTTGGTAAATTCTTATTCCATGACGTTTTTGTACTTTTGGAAGCACGAAACTGACACACTTGATAGTTTTATCCACAAAATACCTGATTAACGATGCAAATAAAGACAAATTCGAACGATAAAGGCGATAAACTATGATGACTGATGTGATGTTTACGAAAGCGTAACGTCACGCGCATCTGTTGGTATTCGATCTAATATGGCCGATTTCTATGTTTTATGTTTTTATTTTTACTAAAATAAATATAATATCGCTTGTAATCTAAAATTAAGTGTATTTTTTAGAATCTGTCTACCCTATATAATTACTTCAAATCATAATTTCAGCGATTCTTGGTTACAGTCATCATGCCTATTGTAGTTGATCATATCAAATTTTTTGGAATTTATTATTTTTCATGATTGTGGGTAGGTGCTAAACATTTTTTATGTGGGCAAATTAATTGCTTACATGTTCTGAAAAATCTTTTTTTTTTATTGTTATTTATATAATACGTTCAAATAATAAAGGCGAATCAAATAACTGCTATAAAATATTAATATATTACTTTACGATGATGTCCAAAAAAATAAATTTTGCGTGTTTTTGAGGTTATTCGAACAATTTAATAAGAGGTTTAGTTAAGGAAACTAAGTATTCACAATCAGTAATTAAGAAAATACTGAAAAAGTGCAAATTAAAAACATTTAAATGTAAACGGGGCCTGCGTCGGTTCGGTTCGATCGGACGTGGAAAACAAGTTGATAGACCTTGTTTCTAACGTAGCATTCGGATTCGACCGGATCGATCCGATGAGGTTACATTCACTTGAAATTCACGTAATAAACGATTTTGATTAAACTTTCGATTGGATGCAACTTTTCAACATACATTGATTAAAAAACTTTTTTGAAACTGAAAGATCATAATCGAATTGAAATGGCAAGTACGTTAATAGTCTATTTCTTCTTTTTAACCGACTTCTAAAAGAAGGAGGTTCTCAATTCGTCGACTATGTGGCGGCAGCCATTTGAATGAAATATTTTACGTTATATGCAGGTAGTTTCTGCGGTGATCCCATATTTTTTTGGATGAAATTGGTGCATTAAAATCCAAGATGGCGCTGAGAATATGGCGGCCACAAAAATTAATGTAGTCCGATTTTCTCCAAAATTGGTATGTGGGAATTTTCGGGGTCGTACACAACGAATCTGAAGTTATTTTTAAAAAATTCAATATGGCGAATCAAAAATGGCGGACAAAAAATTTAATTTTGTTCAGTTTTCTCCAAAATTGGTGTGGGGGAATTTTCGAAGTCGCACATAACGAAACCAAAATCTTTTTAAAAAATTCGATATGAAGGATCCAATATGGTGGAAAAAAAATCAGTGTTGTCCGATTTTCTCCAAAATTGGTACGAGGGAGTTTTCGGGGTCGCACATAACGAATCTAAAATTATTTTTAAAAAACTCAATATGGCGGATCCAATATGGCGGATAAAAAATTAATTTTGTCCGATTTTTTTTCAAAATTGATATAGAGGAGTCTTTGGGATTGCACAGTACAAATCTGAAATTATTTTAAAAAAAATAAATATGTCGTATCCAATATAACGGATAAAAATCCAAGATGGCGGATTAAATATTCTACATCTCTCGATTTTGTTTAAAATCAGTATTGGGGGATTTTTATTAGTGTTAATTACGAATTTAAAATATTTTTTGAAAAACTGAATCTGGCGGATTCAATATGGCGTCCTACAAATATTTAAATACTTCGATTTTCTTCAGAACTGATATAGAGGATTCTTGAGGGCAGGCGCGGATCCAGGGGGGGGGGGCGGTGGGGGCGATCCCCCCCTCAAGAGCTTTGAGTTTAGGAAAATGGACCCGATTTTTCCTCTTATACAGTAGTTTATTCAAGAACTAGAGAGAGTAATAAATCATTTTTTACCCTTTTTCTCTTCGCAAACTACCTGTGTTCTTTAGTCCGGTGTTTTTAGCAAAATTTGTTAGACACATATATTTTTCATAGGAACGGGTTAGAAATTTTATAATCAAAAATACCGGTCTATAATAATAGACTAAAACGTAGGATTATTCTCTCAAAAAATTCTAAGTTATAATTTAAATACTTACAAAATATCCATTGTCAAAAAAAAAAAATAAATTCGTCCATATAATAATAAAATATTTTTGGGGATATCGGTCATTTTATTATTAATTTTTATTTATTTCTTAAACCATCTGCAGAATTACAATTGAACACTAAAAAGAGATTCAAATGTAATTACTTTTTTTTATGTTGTAATTAAAATTAGACCTACTTATTTTTATTTCTATTGTACTGATATCTTAATTTAATTTACTTTTATATATGGAAATACGATAGCCCCAAAAAATAAGATAAACATGTTACTTCTACACGCTTAAGAAAAAGACACAAACACAATAATAAAATAATAAAAAACTTACGGCTAATTAGAATTAAATATATATAAAATTAAAGAGTGGGACACACTAAAATAAAAATATATAAAAAAATAAAAAAATATATAAACAACATTAAAGAATAAAATACAACAAAAACAAAAATTTAAATAATAAATTGTGTTTACACTAGTAAACATTACGTATCTAATTCCTAATCAAAGTCAGTGAAACTATCTTCGTTAAAATTAATTATAATTGGTTCCTCTATCTCACCGATTATGAGATCGAGTTCTCACATTTTGTTTTATTCTTTTATTATATAGATTTTTCCCAATTTTCCGCAGTAACTTTATTTAAAAAATCTTTCAAAAGTTTAATTATATTACTAATTTTATTAATTGTGTCATTTCTAGCAACTCTACCTTTTACTTGAGAGAGATATTTACGTCTCCAACGGATAGTTTCCGGACGATTTATAAGAACAGATTTTCTATCTAGATCTTTCACAGCAAACATTAAGTTCTCTGAGCAATTTCCAAAGCTCAGTTCCTTTTATTGCAGTTTATATCTCTTCTTCCAACGAGGTTTTTCGTCTGCCTGTGATCGAATGTGGCTTGGGAGTACTAACAATTCCAGTCGTTTTTTTCTCCCTAAGTATTCGGTACATAGTAGATTTTCCAACTCCTGTCATGTTGGAACATATCTCAACAGAGCTTTTAACATTATTATCTAGATATTGATATCTTAAGGCATCATAAACATTCATCGTAATAAGTTTTTCGTTGAGGAAAAAATGCCCTGGTTTAACGACTTCGGAATAAATATAGAGGCGAAAGCCATATCTTTTGGGTATCTCACTAATCTCAAATAATATATAAAAACAAGCGCAAACATGATAAATCACTAAGAAAAAACTGTAAGTTGTACTTTGCTCACTGACAGAAATTAAATTAAACTATCAGAAATTCTATATTGCAGTAAATTTATAAAATATATTTAAATATAATGAAATATAATTAGATTTACGGCAGTTCTCAGTTACCTGCGGCACTGGAGCAGGTACATTATAGGTTTCGGTAACAGTTTTATAACTCTCTCTAGTTCTTGAATAGAGTATAGGAGTCTGTATGCTTGCGATCGCCTCCCCCCCCCCCCCTTCCAAAAGCTTTGAGTTCAGGAAAATAGAACCCATTCTGCCTTTTATATTAGGAATGAGTATGCTGCTTGCACTCCCCCCCCCCCCCCCCGTTGACAACTTCTTTTTCTTGCCATACTGTACTTTTGTGATATCACCCCCCCCCCCAAGAGAGAGGCTGGATCCGCCCCTGCTTGAGGGTGTATATTATGAATTTAACAGTATTTCTTCAAGATTCAATATGGCGAATGCAATATAGCGGAAGTTTACATTTTTCGATTTTGTTCAAAGGTGGGAAGAATCGTTTTTGAGGTTGTAAATAGAATAAGAAGAAAATTTAATAAGTCAGATCCAATATGCCGGTCTAGAAATTTTAAATTTCTGGATTTCATCCAAAATTGGTACTAAGGGGTTTTGAAGGCTTTAGATTAGATTAAGACGTTCAAATTATTTTTTTTAAATTCAATATGGCGGATCCAATATGGTGGGTTGAAAATTTTACCTTATTCGCATTTTTTCAGATTTGGTGTTGGGGGGTTTTTGGGGTGGTGTAGGTTGATAAGATACAATATGAGGGACTGAAAATTTTACATTTTCCGACTTTGTCTAAAATTGATATTGCGGGGTTCTTGGGGCCTATAGAAACTAAATATGCAATATAAAATATATCGGGCTATACAACATTTACGTCTCAAGTTCTTCAGATATCGACATTGGAGGGTTTTGGGGCCTATATTACCAATCTAAAATTAATTTGAAATTTAAGACAATGGATTTATTATGACAGACTAAATATTTGTTTGACACAATTTCACTGTCATTTGGAAAACTTTAAAAATCAAGAATTCTAGTGATTTATTTTAGGGTGATTTACAACTTTGGAGTCATTGCGAGGTACACTAATCTCGATAAGTACTTAATTCAAATAATTTATCATAATGAATTCAAAACTAAAAATCGAAAAATAAAATTTTCAAAAAAAAAATTGAACCGACTTCTAAAAGTGCGCTAAAAAGTGAAAAATAACTATAAATTTTTATATGAAATTGACTTTTTTGAAGTCGGCGCCAAACTAATACCTGGTAAAATGATTTGCATGAACAGGTTATAAATACTTTATTTGTAATTGCTTTCTTATCATAATATGTATATATAAGTAGTTATTTATTTCATTTAGAAATAATTTGGCGCCGACTTCAAAAATGTATGGTTATTTTTCACTTTGTAGCGCACTTTTAGAAGTCGGCTCAATTTTTTTATAATAATTTTATTTATTTTAATACTTAACCTACAAATTAGACTTCCGTTTTGGTCATTAAACTATTAACACATAGCTGGTGTGCTTTGGCAAAAAGCAAGAAAAAATGTGATTTAGTTGTTTGGGGATGAAGGCGGAGGTCCGGGCTGAATGTACGCTGTAAGAGGGGTGAGTTCTAAAATACTTAGGGGAAAATTTGTGTGTGGCTGCTTGTTCCACGGAGGACGGGACAATTTTCGCCTCACACATCGTTCCTTTGTACAGTGGAAGTGAATGTATATACTTGTGGTGGGCGATTAACTCTGCATTCGGCAATTTAAACAAAAAAAATCGGTCTGAAATATGTAAAAAACAGAAGCAGAAAGAAAAAATCAAAGTAAGAAAAAGTAAGAAAAGAAATAACTGAAATAATTTTCAGTTATTGCCGGCTTTAAAGAGAGAAGATCAGCTGACATCTTAATTTTTTAACGTATTCTTTTGTTTTATTGCATAGAATTGAAATGGGGATTAGTAAATAGGATGGAGCAGTTTTGGATAAAAAGAATTTGATTTTAAAAGCACTCATCCGATAATTCGAAACTATCGTCATTAGAAGAGATTGACTCAAGATCAAATAGGAAAGTATATTCAACGATACTTTTTGTCACGCTTTGTTGTTCTAAAAGTATAAATAATTAATCTAGATAAAAGTCCGATTTTTGAAAATCTTAGGGTGGCTTAGCATCTTGAGTTTGAAAAACTGAAAAACGCAAAATAAACCCTTGAATATAAACTCATAAACCATTAAAAATGAACACGATTTTAAAATGGAATACCCTGTTTATTATTTGTGGAAAAGAAACCTATTAAATTAAAGAAAAAATCAGAAAATTTCAAACTGATAGGATATTTTAATTTATTTATTTTGTTTTAGTTATCTATGAAACTATATTTGAAGAGTAGATTTGAATAAGGGGCTAAGTACCAAAAATAAAAAATGTTTTTTTTTTCTTTAAAAAGGTTTTAAGACTGGCTCTCAATTTTATGTATGGTTAGATTAAATAAAAGTGTTAAAATATCTAGTTAATTTAAGCGTCTCCTAATTTGGAAACAAGGTGTAATAATATTAGGGTACTTAGTAACATAAACTTGACTTTGCTTATGCATTACTTAAAAGCCAGAAATAAAAAGTGATTAATAGAAAAACAAAAAACATGATTGCGATAATATTTTGCTAACTGAAAAAAAAAAACAAGTGCCGAGTCATATACATTTTGTTTATCATTGTTAGTCATTATTGTAATAGTTATTTTAAACTACTATATTTTGATCTAACTTTTTCTGTAGTCGTCTTTTTCTTCCTTTCTTTGATTGTTGGTATTGGCTGCCATAAGGGCCTATAGTAGGAACAAAATTTTTACTTCTCCCTTTCAGTACCAACCACGAACACAATTGGAACCAGTCTCGAACCCCACTTCCATCTCCAAAGGTTCAAACAATGTATATTTCTTACTTTTAGTTATAGAGCACCCACACACGTGCTCTCACTACAATGACGGAAACTGACTCCAAGCTTCTATGTTAATCTAGTTATTCGATATCTTGAAAATAGTAACTGTTAATAATACAATGGGTACGTTCGCTTTCAATTCTCAGAATTTGCGAGAGTTTATGGAATTGTCATCTTCGACCCTTACCTGTACCCAGTGGCGGTGCGTGACTCTTTAGATAGGTAGGCCTAATATGTGCGCAAAACACAGGATAGTTATAAAACATTTAAAATAATTCTCGTACTTTACAGTCACGGTAAGAAGGACAGCTGTTCATGTGAATCCATATTTTATCCCATATAATCGTTTTTTTTTTTCAGCCAAATTTGGTCACTTGCAAACAGCACACGTATAAAACAGAACAGTTTATGTTTTTCCTCACACACATTTTTATTGAATTTGCGACAGCGAGACTTTTGACATTATAAGTAGAAGCCAAGAACTTTTAGTCTAAGCAATCGTTTATAGATTGCAAAATTCTATACGTTCCAGGAATTACTTTATCTTTAATATTTTATGGCCTTTAATTAATCTCGAAAATAAATAAAATTTCCCGTTTTTGCGGTTTAGAAATACAAAAAATAAATTTTTTTATTCTTGTATTTTGAAGGTTCAAAGCTTGCTTGACTTATTGCTACACCTGTCAGTTAAAACCCTCTATTGTCAACTGAGACTGATTTTAAAGTTAGAGCATATTGGTGAATTAAGAGGTGAGTGTCCCACGAGTATTCGTGGAGGCTCAGGGGGATATTAGGATATTCCATTTTATGTTTGCTTTTACTTGAAAATCTCAGGATTTTTGTTAAACAAAAGTAGCAATCATCAACATGATTATGAAGTTCTCGCCAAATCATTGGCACTCCAAACTTCATAGATTTGTGAGCACTCAGTCATCATCCTGTTAAGGTTTTTGAGCAAGTATGGCAGCAAATTTTGGGAGCCCAAGTTTTGTCTTGATCGCCAACTTTGGACCCAAAATTTAACTGGTAGGTGTTTCTTACAAGCAGACCAAAAATCTTTCATAGAGCTTTCAGGTCATTTCACTACATATATAACAGAAACTGATCGATTTGTTCACAAATAAGAGCACTAGTACAACACTATCACTACGCGCTAGTTCTTGGCATTTCGCTCATATATACAATACTGATCGTCCGACGACCGGTCGGCTGCTTATATACCCGTTTCGAACATCTGGTATTTTTAGAAATATCGGGTATCGAGTTTCAGAAGCGACGACATAATTTTTGTATACAGGGGTCCTTCGATAAGTAACAAATCCTTTGACGATTACGGGGTATGGTGAAATCTGAAATTACATGGGTTTTAATAGGTAATTCCATCATTTTAAGCCTTAGAAGTTGAGAGTTCGTAGATGCAGGTCATTCCCAGATGCTCCTCATGCGGTATTGCTAGATTGTGCAGAATTTCTATAAACGTAGATTTGACTACGTCGCACCCCGCGACTATATATCGCATAGGTACATCCTTATAGATGCTTTACAACCAGTTGAAACATGTTGATGTTCTTTAGATTTGTGTTACGTCATACGACAATTTATAGGTTAGTGTAAGGATTACATAGGTAGAAATTATTCAAATTACACTCTAGTTTGGCGAGAAGATATTTCCATGCAGAACAGTGCCATTTTCCTTAACTAAATCGCTAATGAATTGTTCGGATATATATGAAAATAGACTAATATGTACGTTAACTTTAGCGTCTTCACTCTTCATAAATTCAGTCTTATTTTTTTACACAATTAATTTCTTTTAAACTTATCGTACAAAACCAAGGTCAAGATATTGATATTTTTTTATATATTACTTACATTTCTGGCACATGAATCTAAATGTGTGAAAGATATATTTTAAAAATTTTAGCGATCTTCGCTTAAATTAGAATCTGTTAGGATAATAACCATAAAAGAAAATGTATTTTAAGCCTGGCGCTCAATTTTATGTACGGTTAGACTAAAATAAAAGTGTTAAAACATTTCGTTATTTAAGCGTCTTCGAATTTGCAAACAAGGTGTAATAATATTTGAGTGCTTCTTAGTAAAATAAACTTGACTTTGTTATGCCAAAAATAAAAAGTGATTATTAAAAAAAATAAAAACCTGATTGCGATAACACTTTGCTAATTGAAAACAAAAAACAAGTGCCTGACGTCATGTACATGTTTTTTTTGTAAAATCATTATCGAAATAGTTATTTTGAACTATTGTTTCGGTGTATTAACTTTATCTTCCTTCCTCTTATTGTTAGTATTTACGACCATAAGGTCCTATTTTAGGCAAAAATCTTTCTTTTGTCGCCTACAGCTCACATAACCTGGCATAATCTTCCCAAGTTAAACAATTGGATTTTTTCGCCGTAGGCGCTTCTCCCGAGGACTATACAGCTAGCCCTCAGACCCGGGGCCGTACCCTGGAATTGAGGAACGTGAAGTGAACGGTGAAATGGTGGCGAATGTGTATTCTTGACGCGTTCGTCATTCATATCCTTGTTCGCCCGATGAAAGGCAAGCGAATGGTGAAACGTGCGCAAATGAAATGTCAGTCGCTAAATGACATAGTTGACGATTAGTATTAAAAGATTTATTTTATTTTTAGTTTTTCAAAATAACTCGTCATTAAAAAAAGTAATATGTTGACGAACCGTTTCTTTAAGACGTTTTAGTTTTTGAATAAACCTATGAAATGTTAATTAGGTGGTACCCTAACATTTCTAATATTTTCATATTTTTAATTAAAATATCCTTAGAAAGTCGAATATGTCTCGCAAATATTAAGTAAATGTGAGATTACAGACATATAAAATTATGACAGGAGATTCTGTTCATAACTCAATTGTATGAGCGTACTATTTAAAAAGGTTTTTCTACGGCTAGTTCTGTTTACGGATTTAACATAAATACTTGAGTCCATAACAGCCGCGTATCTTAGTTTTAAACAGTTAAGTCTAACTTAAATCCTTTTCACGACGGAATTTGTAATAAATTTGAAAAATAACAATTTGTAAGCTATCTGAAACTTTTATTTAAATAAGTAACAAATTTTATATTTAAATTGTTAACTACGGCATTTAACTTAACTAGACTATGTTAAACACTATACTACCCTACAATTAAATAAATATTTTGATTATAATTTATCGGGACCTACAAATATGAACCTTACAGACCCGCCAATGAGGTCCTTCAGTATAAAATCCCTATTTAGGTTACATTTGATCTTCAAGCCTCTACAAATCTTTATAAAATAAAAAAAAACTATACTAAAAGTTGAATGTGAGATCTACCAGAATCTTTAATAAACATTTGTCTGACCTTTGGTTTCGGTCCCTGAGCCCCGATTCTGTAAGCATATTTTTTTTGACATTCCTTTTCCTTATCTTTTTTAGGACAGTGACATACTTATGTGTTATCACAGACTGAACAAAGATGGAAGATTCTTATTACGACATTACATTTCCCTTTACTTTTACAGAATCGCAACCCTGGTCTTAAACAGTTTATCTATCATTGTTCAAGTTTTAGGTTTTCTTTTAAATTTAGTTGTCAGGACAGGACGTCTTGTAGTATGAGGCAGGCGCGGATCCAAGGGGGGGGGGGCGGTGGGGGCGATCGCCTCCCCCTAAGAGCTTTGAGTTCAGAAAAATAGACCCGATTTTGCCTTTTATACCATAGTTTATTCAAGAATTAGAGAGAGTAATAAATCATTTTTTACCTTTTTTTTTCTTCACAAACTACCTGTGTTCTTTAGTCCGTTGTCTTTGGCAAAATCTGTTAGACACATATATTTTTCATAGAAATGGATTCGAAATTTTATAATCAAAAATACTGGTCTATAATAATGGACTATTTGAGTTGGATAACACTAAATATTTGGTTTGTGTGAAGTGTTAAAAATGATTTTAACCCTTGTCCTAGGCGTCGGAAGGAGGTTTATTTTATCACTAAGTATTTATGGCATAGAATATTATTTCGGTAATAAACTTAAAAGAAAAAGTTTTTATATTATTTTATTTTTTATGATTTTTAAATAATTCACATAGATTAGAAAATATAGATAATTTTGACATATTTAACACAAATCACAACTGTATTTTTTTAATTTTTAATTTTGGTATAGAAAAAAAATACCCGTTGTCAAACATACAAGAAGTTAAACATATATAAAATAATAAATTCGTCCATATAATATTAAAATTTTTTTGGGGCTACGGTCATTTTATTATTAATTAAAAATATTTTAGAACATTTGACGTTTCAGTTTATTTATTTCTTATACCATCTGCAGAATTACAATTAAACACTAAAAAGGGATTCTAATGTAATTAATTTTTATATATTACAGAAAATTTAAATAATAAATTGTGTTTACGTTGATAAACATTACGTATTTAATTCCTAATCAAAGTCTGAAGCTATCTTCGCTCAAATTAATTATAATTGGTTCCTCTATCTTACCGATCATGAGATCGAGTTTCCACATTTTCTTTTATTATATGGATTTTTCCCAATTTTCTGCAGTAACTTTATTCAAAAAAATCTTTCAAAAGTTCAGTTAAATGACTAATTTTGTAAGTTGTATTATTTCTAGCAACTCTACCTTTTACTTGAGAGAGATATTTCCTTCTTCAACGGACATTTTCCGGACGATCTATAAGAACAGATTTCCTATCAGATTTTTCCCAGCAAAAATTAAGTTCTCTGAGCAATTTCCAGAGCTCAGTTCTATTAATTTCAGGTAAATCCCGATCTTCATTGATTTTAGTTAGAATTTTGTCGACGGTTGAGATCTGCTTCTCATAATAAAATGTATGTACATCTCCTTTTATTGCAGTTTACATCTCTCCTTCCAACGAGGTTTTTCGTCTGTCTGTGATCGAATGTGGCTCGGGAGTACTAACAATTCCAGTCGTTTTTTCTCCTTCAGTAGTCGGTATATAGTAGATTTTCCAATTCCTGTCCTGTTTGAACACATCTCAACATAGCTTTTAACATTATTATCTAGATATTGATATCTTAAGGCATCATAAACATTCATCGTAATAAGTTTTTCGTTGAGGAAAAAATGCCATGGTTTAACTATTTTGGAATAAATATAGATGTGGAAGCCATATCTTTTGGGTATCTCACTAATCTCAAATAATATATAAAAACAAGCACAAACAAGATAAATCACTAAGGACACACTGTAAGGTGTACTTTGCTCACTGACAGAAATTAAACTGAACAATCAGAAATTTTATTGTTGCAGTAAATTTATAAAAGCTTATAATATTTAAATATAATTAAAAATAATTAGATTAACGGCAGTCCACAGTTATCTGCGGCACTGGAGCAGGTACGTTGGAAGTTTCGGTAACAGTTCTATTACTCTCTCTAGTTCTTGAATAGAGCATAGGAATGTGTTTGCTTGAGATTGCCCCTCCCCTCCCATGAGCTTTGAGTTCAGGAAAATAGAACCGATTCTGCCTTTTATATTAGGAATGTGTATGCTGCTGGCACTCCCCCTTCCCGTTCACAACTTGTTTTTTCTTGTGATCCTCTCCAAGAGCTACAAATTCAGAAAAATAGACGCGACCCTGCCTTTTACACTAGAAATGGGAATGTTGCTGGTGTTTCGACCCCCCCCCCCCCCCCGTCGAAACTTGCTTTCGCTTGCCATACTGTACTTTTGTGATATCACCGCCCCCCCCCCCCTCCAAAGAGAGAGGCTGGATCCGCCCCTGGTATGAGGTTGGATATTTTGTGAATTCATACAATAAATAACTGATTGGACAGTTTCCGTAGTGGATTGGAATGATGACTTTTAGTCACACTATGTAAAGTTGTAATTTCCACCGTTTCAAAGTTTATCAGTGCTGGCTTTCTGGAATTAATGTATATAGGGTGCATGTATTAAAATTGATGTCAGTATATTAGTTTTTATATATGAGTTGCTGTTTTTCTTCATATCCCGTTTTCTTTATATATTAGAATCCAAAGGTATTTGGCTCTTTGTATGCATTTTTGTTTAACTGTTCTAGAGTATCAATTTAAGATAATTTTGTGGTTTATATTTACACCTAAATATTTGACTGATGGCTTGGTTTATATTTCTTGGTTGTTACGTGATATAAAATAAATTTAATCCAGGGAAAGTACAAATATTTTAATGACAATCAATAACATCACAACAATAACAACAACGACACTATTTTTTTTTTACTTTTGATGGTTAATTTGACGTACCAAAACTACCTTTTGCCCAAAATGACGACAAAACATACTACGGACATTTTCGGTCTGACACCTCAATTCAATCTGTCATCCATTTTATTTTTTGAAATCCGCGGGTTTTAGCACGTACATATCTGGCAACATTGCTTTTTCAAGAATACAGCTTTTACTATCAAAAGTATGAAGTGACAGTTCACATCACTTTTCACATCACGCTATCGAGGATACGGGTCCCGTTTCCGTCTGTTAGAGTGCACCTACGCACATGCTGTTACTTCAACGACGGAAACGGAATTTCAATCGTCTCTTACATATTCAAATAAGATTAATGACTTTAAAGAATTCAATTATTTTTACTAAGCTTCTATATTATTTTGCAAGCAATCTAGCTATCTGATATCTCGGAAATAGAAAATATGTACCGATTGTTTTGAATTCTCAGAATTGGCGAAATTTTATGGAATTGTTATCTTCGACCCTTGCCTGTATCCACTGGCGGCTCGTGACTATTTAGAAAGGTAGTGCTAATATGTGGGACAGAATATGACTGTGTTTTATATTTAGCATACTAAGAATAGAAAAGTTAAAAACAGTATTCATGTCAACCTTAGATATTTCATGTGTATATTTTATCCCAGATATGAACATGTTGGTTTGTGCCTCTTTTCGATCAAATTTCGTCATCTCCAAACAATACACATACAAAACTACAGTTTTTCTCTACTTTCAGTATGTTTTTAAATTTTTAAATTTTACATTGACTCGTTTACTTTAACTTTACGTTATTCTAAGTTTTTCTTTTAAAAAGATTGCACTGAAAGAGTTCTTTAGAACACCAACGTGTAGATAGTCATAGCGGCGAATGAAACGACTTTTAGTAACAAAACATAAACACACATCGTAGAAAAATAAATATTATTTAAATACCACAGTAAATACGTAATAAATAACCAAAAAAACTTTAAAATATATATTTTTAGAACCGCCAAATTCAAACAAGTCAAACACAAATGCTGAAATAAAATACTAATGTCACCTACTGGTAACAAGTGTGTTCAATGTTTGATTTATCCAGTCATTTAGCACTTGGCACAAGTTTTGACATAGCTACAAACGGAAAATATTAAAACAGTTTCGTCTTTCTTGCTTACCCAAACAGCACAAATACGTCTTAAAGACGTCCATAAAACGTTTGATCTCAACATTCAGGACGTCTTATGGATGTCCATAAAAGACGAATGATGTCCATAAGACGTTGTATAGACGTCTTATGTTACAAAAGGTAACGTCTTTAAGACATTGGCTTACAACATCTTATGGACGTCCCTTCTCAACATTAAAACAACATATTCCACCAATAAAATTATGTACATTAAAAAGAGTCCCTTTAATTTTTTTTGTTTGTTTTGTTTACAAAGTCAAACCGTAATTATTCAAAAGTCCAAGAAATAACTTTAATTAAGAAAAAATCAAGACCAAAATATACACTACCATTTTATATAACTACAAGTTCCGCATGAGTAATTTGCTTTAAAAAATATGTTCAACATAATCTCTTTATACAAAAAATACATAACTTAAGCATAATGTAAACTTTTTTTAATTTGAAATTGAGGAAGTGAGGTAGAAGAGCAAATATTTTCAGAACTACTACTGTTCGAACTATAAGTGAACCTATCAAATTTAAGCCTTAGTTTATTCCTTCTATAAAATAACTCTAAAAGGTAGACTATCAACAAAATAAAAGTTTATTGAAATAAAAAGTACACAAATCTTTAAGTAGTTTTAAAAACAAGAATTTTTATTTAGTCGAATAACAAATCTGGTCTGATGCCCTTTTCAGCCATGTTTGGATTGAAATTTTCTCATTCTTCCGACTTTTTGCCAGTTCTGTTGTCTCTGTAGATCCTAATAACAAACTGATTTTAATTTTATAGGATAAAGTTTATCATTTGTGTGAGTAAATTTTTTGATATTTTTGCGAATTTTTATAATTGTCCTCTACTATAGAATCGTGACTTATGCTATTTCAAGGTTAATATGTATAATGAAAGACAGAACTTACTCATAATAAGTCTCGCCAAGTTGGAATCTTAGAACTTTCTCTTTCCTTTTCGTACTAAATACATGGTAATTTTACAAGCTCGCTTTACAAAGTCATAAATGCTCCCTACTTCCAGTTTTGAAATTTCTAAAATCTTAAACAAAATTACTTCTTGTAATGAACAAAACTATGTTCTTTCTATGTTCTTTAAATATAAACCAATCATCAGGAACAAAATAAATCTTACAGGTTTCATTAGTGGAGCACTCCATAAACAAACATTTCGCCTTCCACTTCATTAGTAATATTTCTTGTAATATTTAGGACCGGGTCTGGATGAGCTGTGCAAGCCTTTTTCGCACAGATAATATTTTTGAAGATTTCATTTCATACTTCTAATAACATAGAGTTACTACAAAAATATAAGCGGTAAAGCATTCGGGAATTTCCTGTAACACAACGTATAAATAACGTTACTGTTTTTCCTAAGTACATATGATTCTCGATCTTACCTTAAGTATTACATAAACACGAATAAAAAATATTTTCAGAGGCACATAGATAAATCAACTATTTTATTAAAATTCTTTCAAAAGCTAAATTTTCACAGTCGGCACCCCAACAACATTAAAAATGAATAACGACATGACGAAACACAAATACAAAACTGAAAAATAACATTTGACAGAAACAAAAGGCGGGTTTTTTAAAGTTATAGTTTCGCTGGCATCATATATATATATTTATGTGTGTCATTGTTATCGGTACATCAAACAGTCTGTGACAAAAAGCACCAAAGTATTGATAAAAAAGATCACGCAAAAGTTCCATTAACCAAGGTCGTAGTCAGGCTACTCAAAAATTTGTCGTCCAATCAAAAATTTTAACCTAAACTTGTATTCAGCCGAGCTCTGTGCGGCGTTGCAAACTTATTACCCAACTGCGACAAAATCCATAGGGAAGGAAATGCTTTTTAGTTTTTATCAACTAAATTATACACAACTGTATTTATTTTCATGTAAAATGTAGTATGTAGACTTTTAAAAGATATCTTAAAGACGTTGTATATAGACGTCTTATGGACGTTTTTAAAACAACGTCTATAAGTCGCCTTATTTATGTCTTAAGACGTTCAGACATAATCTGGATATAAAAATGACGTCTATAAGACGTCTAGTGCTGTGTGGGTATATATAAGCCAGTTAGATTTTTGCCGTGCCGTATCTATAATTGACACTAACATGTGTTGTAGTTTATAGAAAATCTGCGCTTGTTAAGCTGTTACTCTGTTGCCAGTCATTTATTTAATTAATATGGAAAAGAAAAAAGTATTCGAAAAAGCTTAAAGTAAAAATAATATTCAAAAAAATATTTAAAAAAAAACCAAGTAGTGCCGTGGCATTATGACACTATCTTACGAGTCGCCACTGTTTATACCTGCCTTTGGAAAAAATGCCAATGCTGGTTTTAACCCAATTAAATGAAAGTTACCAACACTCATTTTGACCTCACCGTGTGAGGTGTGTGTTCAAAGACGTGTTAATGCTACTTTTAATAAGTAACGGTTAAGGGTTATTTTCCTGTTAGAATAAATAACATCAGAACTTCGTTTTTTCTGAGACAATTCTAATTTGCCTTAATTTTTGTTTATGTATTTGATATCATTTTATTTTTTATTATTTTCTTTTTAGTACTCCATCATACAACTTCGCTCCAAACCCCGATAAACAATGGATTTTAAAAGTTACTGAAAAAATGAGGCCAATTCACAAAGATTTCACCGATTTATTAATGACAAAGAGACTTCAAACACTACAATCCGTAGATGCTGCAGTTGAACAGGTTATAAACGAGTTAAAAGCTTTAGGAGAGCTAGATAATACGTACATTATTTACACCAGTGATCATGGATATCATCTGGGTCAATTTGGTTTAATTAAGGTATGTTGATTCCTTTTACTTTTTGATACTTTATTACTTACCGATTTTAGAAATTAATATGGTTAATACTCTTTTTTGGTTTCTGAATCTTCCAAACTTATCTTTGCTATCATCTCCTTAACTTATGATAAATCTATTTTCATCATTATTGTGCGGCTGAGCAATACTCTGATATTCATCTTCTAACTAATTATTATATTCTATAATCTTTTGATCAAATTTTGGAAAGCATTTAATCGTCAATTGCACTGTTACGTAATAACAAATTGTTTTTGCAAATCTGTTTGTGTATAGTATGCAGTCGCGACTTTTCCTTAGGTTTACAGGTTTGCACAACTCAAAAAAAATGTAAATTAAAATAAAACATACTAATAAATATAAATACAAATATTTTTTTTAGTTTCTACTGATTATTTAATGTAATTATTGTAAGAATTTAACTTACTTTGCCTAAATATCATTAATAGTTTGTCTGCATTACAGTATTTGGCCTGGTAACGTTATTGCTTTGCTGGTTTTTAATTTTGATGCAATCCAAGGTAATCCATTAGAGCGTATATGGAGTTGCCTATCTAAAATATGGAGATTACTTTCATCTCATACGCTTCATGTAGGTTTCAAGTCGACTTGCAAACCTGTGTTTAGTTTGCTCCACAAAATCTCCTTCTACTAGCAAAATTTCTCGTATGCAACCCACTGAATGAGTATTTGAACTTTTGTTTCCAGTCGCGCGTGGCGCTGCCAGTATCAAGTAAAGGTTTCTTCTTCAAGCAGCAGTTAAACCATTCCTTTATTTCAAGTTAGAATA
Source organism: Diaprepes abbreviatus (assembly GCA_034092305.1). Taxonomy (NCBI): domain Eukaryota; kingdom Metazoa; phylum Arthropoda; class Insecta; order Coleoptera; family Curculionidae; genus Diaprepes; species Diaprepes abbreviatus. The sequence goes on along the minus strand of JASJET010000015.1, from coordinate 787,975 downwards.
CAACCGTGGTATCTACTGTGCCGGTAGTTCTATGCGTGGTGTCTATGTTGTACCGGTATATTAATTTTTGTGAAAGTGACTATATTTTTACATATTTAGCGGGAAAAAAAAATCCGAAATTAAATATTATTTTCTCTTCCTACAGCTGGAATTGGTCGGCCAGATTTTATTCCTGCAACAGCTGCATTTAGTATTTCCAAAGGTCCAATTGCGTTTATTGAATACTCTTTCGTACTTTCTAGACATCTGTAATAAAAAAGTATTTTAAAAACACAACCTTATATGGAAATCGTGATGTGGGGTAATTTAGTGCGCGCAGAATTACACCTACGACATTATGCGATATAACCCCATTAGACATGGTTGCGATTTTTTTCTAACGAATTTGTTAAAAATAAAGACAATTAAACGATTCAAGCACAAAAATACTTGGAAAAGAATACGGTATAATTTAGTTATATTAAAAATATAATTTTGGTAATAGCTTTCAACCTACCTTTAAAAATCGCTGCTAACTTTTTTACACCAAAACATGTGGTTCTTATTGCGGCGGCTCTAAATGAACTAATAGCTTCCGTGCAGGGTTGCCAGATGATTTTATTTTATTTCCCTAGATTTTTGACAAAAAATTCCCGAAATTTCCCTAGGCAAGTTCACTGGAATTTCAAATTTACGACATTCTAATTTGCGATAAAATTTCTAAATATTTTACGATATTTTTTCTCTCTTCTTTACCCTCACCATATTTCACTTGTTCGGCGTCATATTTGAAATTAACAAATTGACGCCGTACGTGTCACGTTGCCGCAATGGTCACTTTTACGCCCGTAAATAAATTATAGTTTTAATAATTTTTGATTTGTTTATTAAGTTTATTTGTTTACAAATAATAAATTTAAACTTAAAAAAATGTAAAAGTGTGTACTTAGTAGCATTTTTTTTTAAATTTATGATGGATTTTTGTTCTCTCGATACAAAATTTCTGATTTAAATTCTTAACCATTTCTGGGCTAATAGAGAGATTAAAACAATTGCTTCTTCTTCTTCTAGATAGAACCAAGTTCTGTTATCTACCCAATGCCTCATCGATCATCGTTTGAGGTCGAATTCCAGCTGTCTCTCCATCTTTTGGCGGGCCGTCCAGGCGGCCGTTTGGTGTTTGGTTTCTCTCTCATCACGGTTTTTGCCAGTCTCTCATCGTCCATTCGTTCCACGTGATCTCTCTACTGATTACGACGGTTTCGAAACCACTTCATATCATCCTGTCCGCTGTCCTCGCGTACTTTTGCTTTTCTTATTCTATCTCTTAAACTTGTTCCCGTGATCATTCTCAGCGTTTTCGTTTCTGTGGTTCTCATAATTTGTTTCATCTTTGTTGTTTCATTTCTTGTTTCTGCGCCGTAGGTCAGTATCGGTCTTACACAGACCTTGTAAATTCTTGCTTTGCTCTCAACCGTCATATATTTATTGTTCCAGATTATGTCTCTTAGTTGGCCTGATATCATGGCCGCTTTGTTGGCTTGTGTGTTTGTTGTTACCGGTTCTTTTGCTATTACCATTGCTTTGGTTTTCTCCACAGATATCTTCATATTATACTGTTTGGCTGTTCGATTGAGATGGAAAAGCATTCTTTGTAAGTTGTCCTCGCTATCTGCTGTCAGGGCAACATCGTCTGCAAAGCATATAATCTGAACGGTGTTGTGTCCCATCGGGTACCCAATATTTGTGCTTTTTACCTCATCAATGATTTCGTCCATGATTATATTGAAAAGTGTTGGACTTAGGCTATCACCCTGTCTTATTCCTATGGATAGTTGGATTTCCTCTGTTAGAGTGTTATTTGTTTTAATTACCATGGTGTTTTTGGAATTCAGTTCGTATATTGTGCGTATGATTGCTTCGTCTACTTGTTTTCTTCGCAGTAGTTCTGTTATGTGTTCCAGTTTGACTCGGTCGAACGCTTGTGTAATGTCCACAAAATAAATGAACAGCGGCTTATTGTATTCGATAGATTTTTCAACCAGCTGTCTGATAATAAATATATCGTCGATAGTAGAGCGGTTATTCCGGAAGCCCTGCTGTTCTTCGCACGCCCCTAACTTGTCTGTGATCCATTGTGACAGTATTTTGGTTAACAATTTGGCTGAACTGTTCAGTAGGCTGATTCCCCTGTAGTTTTCGGGTTGTTTCTTTGATCCTTTTTTGTGGATCGGAATTGTGATGCTTTTCTGCCATTCGTTGGGTACTGGCGTTGTGCGGAGTATTTTTTGAAATAGAACAGTGAGCTCTGTGACAAGGCTGGGATCTCCGTACTTTAGCATCTCTTTCGTAATTTGGTCGGTAGCAGGTGATTTTCTGTTTTTTAATTTCTTAATTGTCAGGTGCATCTCTGCTTCACTGATGTTACCATCTCTTAGTTCTGTGGTTTCTTGTTGGTTTTCGTCTACGTTGTTTTCTGTTGCTGGTGCCTGGAGTAAGTACTTAAAATGGCTGACCCATTGTTGGCTATCGATTGGACAATTGCTTGACTTTAAAAAACTTTTAATAGGCAAAGTTCCACACAATGTCTCCAACAACGTTGCATATTTTTTTACCAAAATTGCATAAACATAAAGCGCTTCGGGATTCCTCGGTAGTTTACCTACTAAAAGCCAGGGAGCATGTGGAATCACCGAAATTTGTGATACATATACAACTGCGTTCAAGATTTGTAAGCTGATTTGTATGTTAAAGCATAAAAAGAAACATTGTTTACTAGTTTTTATAAAATAATTAGAAAAATTATGTCTTATTTAAATATTTCTGAAAATAGGCAGTAAATTGAATATAATTCCCTTGTTCCCTATATGTTGCAAAACTTCCTAGATCTTGGGAAATTTCCCTAGGTCTGGCAACCGTCCCTCAGTGTAGAGTGCCAAAACCGTTGCACCTACTTTTTATATTTGAAGCTAGATGTAGTAGAAAAACTGCTTAGCGCTGATTTGCCCACTGCGCGGCATTAGCCATCTTTCCCCTTATATTTCTTTAGAGGCAAAGAAATAAGACACTAAATTAGTTAAATACTCCATGTTACCTCTATTAAATCTTTAATTTATTTAATTGACGGTCCTGACGGCATACTCAGTATAAGCTTTCAAAAAACTAATAATCAATTTATTATAATTTTTCAATATACTGTATACATTATATATATATATATATATATATATATATATATATATATATATATATATATATATATATATATATAATGTATACTTGACGATAGATAACGACACGTGCTGATGTACTTTGAACTAAATCCTTCTGAAAACCTCCTATAAATAAAAACAAATATTTGACACTGAATTAAACTCATAATATTTATTTAATTTACAAGCTCACAGTATTGACACTGCAAGAATTGTAGGATTAGTAGAAATATGTTCCTTATTTCTTATGGAAGTGATACCAGTCCCAATTTAAGGATCAATATTAAGCTTGTGCGGGCGCCAGGAATCTGTGTGTAAATTAGGTGTCCGGAAGCAACATCAGGAAACAGGGGATAAAATAAAAGTAGAAAGTAATATATAATAATATCTGTAAATATTTTACGTATTGGGAGTTCAAATAACCGCACAGTTTCTGTAAAAAGTATTTATAGTACAGGCAGCCGTAAAAAATCTTTGTCAATTATTTTCAATTTCCTACGGTCGTTAGGGGGCGTAACAAGGAAAAAAATTCCGTAATTTGACCTATGAAATTGTTTTTAAGGAATTTGAAATTTATTTTGTTTCATATTTTGGTAATCTATCCCTTGACATAAACTGGTGGGAACATCAAACTTTTTTTTATTAATGTATTGATAACTTCGGTTTGACGTAACCAAATTGAATAAATTGAACAAACATAATCTATAAATAATAGTTGTTTTATAATAAATTCAATGATAAATTCCCAAATCACCCTCCTTTTAGTCAATCGATACTCTCTATTATCTCACCCAAACAGCACAAATACGTCTTAAAGACGTCCATAAAACGTTTGATCTCAACATTCAGGACGTCTTATGGATGTCCATAAAGGACGAATGACGTCCATAAGACGTTGTATAGACGTCTTATGTTACAAAAGGTAACGTCTTTAAGACATTTGCTTACAACGTCTTCCCTTCCCTTCCCAACATTAAAACGACATATTCCACCAATAAAATTATGTACATTAAAAAGGGCCCCTTAAATTTTTTTGTTTGTCTTGTTTACAGTCAAACCGTAATTATTCAAAAGTCCAAGAAATAACTTTAATTAAGAAAAAATCAAGAGCAAAATATACACTACCATTTTAAATAACTACAAGTTCCACATGAATGATTTGCTTTAAAAAATATGTTCAACATAATCTCTTTATACAAAAAATTACATAACTTAAGCATAATGTAAACTTTTTCCAATTTGAAATTGAGGAAGTGAGGTAGAAGAGCAAATATTTTCAGAACTACTACTGTTCGAACTATAAATGAACCTATCAAATTTAAGCCTTAGTTTATCCCTTCGATATAATAACTCTAAAAGGACTATCAACAAAATAAAAGTTTATTGAAATAAAAAGTACACAAATCTTTAAATAGTTTTAAAAACAAGAATTTATATTTAGTCGAATAACAAATCTGGTCTGATGCCCTTTTCAGCTATGTTTGGATTGAAATTTCCTCATTCTTCCGACTTTTTGCCAGTCCGGTTGTCTCTGTAGATCCTAATAACAAACTGATTTTAATTTTATAGGATAAAGTTTATCATTTGTGGGAGTAAATTTTTTGATATTTTTGCGAATTTTTATAATTGTCCTCTACTATAGAATCGTGACTTATGCTATTTCAAGGTTAATATGTATAATGAAAGACAGAACTTACTCATAATAAGTCTCGCTAAGTTGGAATCGTAGAACTTTCTCTTTCCTTTTCCTACTAATCAACTGTACATGATAATTTTACAAGCTCGCTTTACAAAGTCATAAATGCTCCCTACTCCCAGTTTTGAAATTTCTAAAACCCTAAACAAAATTACTTATTGTGATTAACAAAACTCTATTTTTTATGTTCTTTAAAGATAAACCAATCATCAGGAATAAAATAAATCTTACAGGTTTCGTTAGTGGAGCACTCCATAAACAAACATTTCGCCTTCCACTTCATTAGTAATATTTAGGACCGGGTCTGGATGAGGTGTGCAAGCCTTTTTCGCACAGATAATATTTTTGAAGATTTCATTTCATACTTCTAACATAGAGTTACTACAAAAATATAAGCGGTAAAGCATTCGGGAATTTCCTGTAACACAACCTATAAATAACGTTACTGTTTTTCCTAAGTACATATGATTCTCGATCTTACCTTAAGTATTACATAAACACGAATAAAAAAGATTTTCAGAGGCACATAGATAAATCAATTATTTTAATAAAATTCTTTCAAAAGCTAAATTTTCACAGTCGGCACCCCAACAACATTAAAAATGAATAACGACATGACGAAACACAAATACAAAACTGAAAAATGACAGTCGACAGAAACAAAAGGCGGGTTTTTTAAAGTTATAGTTTCACTGGCATCATATATATATTTATGTGTGTCTTTGTTATCGGCATATCAAACAGTCTGTGACAAAAAGCACCAAAGTATTGATAAAAAAGATCATGCAAAAGTTCCATTAACCAAGGTCGTAGTGACGCTACTAAAAATTTGTCGTTCAATCAAAAATTTTAACCTCAACTTGTATTCAGCTGAGCTCTGTGCGGCTTTGCAAACTTATTACCCAACTGCGACAAAATCCATAGGGAAGGAAATGCTTTTTAGTTTTTATCAACTAAATTATACACAACTGTATTTATTTTCATATAAAATGTAGTATGTAGACTTTTAAAAGATATCTTAAAGACTTTGTATATAGACGTCTTATGGACGTCTTTAAAATAACGTCTATAAGACGCCTTATTTGTGTCTTAAGACGTTCAGACATAATCTGGATATAAAAATGACATCTATAAGACGTCTAGTGCTGTGTGGGCAAAGACTTTCTCGAAAATGGGAATAATAGAAATGGATCTGTACTGGATAAGGAATCGACGTCCCCCCCCCACCCTTGAAAACCGAAATTACCCGGGCTATTTTAAAAGAGCCCGAAATGTACTTTGACTTATTCACTCATTAAACACACAAGTAAGATGCTTAATTAGTTTTGCTGATATAGATTTGTAAATAATACAATTTATATCATATATGTTCTGAACAAAATACTTTTAAGACAGAGGAATGGAGCTAATCATTTCAGCTATTGTCTTCTCATTAATAGGAAGTTGTTGAGTTATTTCTGAAGCAAGAGTCATTAACAGTTAAATTGTTGACGTTGAATGATGAAATCTTTCTTTCGAAATTAATGATTTTGTGTCCTCATTAATACAAATTGCGTTAAAGTGTAGTATATGGGCATTCTTTTTATCAATCTCACTATCACTATCCTTAGGGTAAAAGCTTTCCCTTCGAATTTGACGTAAGAGTACCGTTCTTCATTCGAGGGCCTGGAGTGGAACCAGGAGCAATAATGAATGAAATTGTCTTAAACATTGATCTCGCACCAACATTCCTAGAAATTGCTGGAGTTAGAACACCGAATCACATGGACGGGCGATCGATATTACCGTTGGTGTTAAATTATAAGAGAAGGAGAAATAAATGGCCCGACACCTTTTTAATTGAAAGGTAGGTTAACTTTACATGAAATTTAAATCATGTTCCATATGTATGTAGACAATTAGTGGTGTGGTTCGTTTATTTCATTCATCTAGTTTTTAAAGACATCTTTAAACTCAAATATTGTTATGATCTGTATAAGTACATTATTTATACAGAGTGAAGTCCTCAACAAAATAAATTGGAAAATAAGCAATCGAATGTGTTTTTGTGAATATTATTACACCTATCTAAGGGGTATAAACGAACCCTTCTTTTTTTTTTCAAATGAAATATTATGTCTTGTGAGGCGCTTGAAAGCAAATTTAATTTTGAAATATTTAAAGTGCAACAAGTGTACAATAAAATAGATATTTATTATAAAGATTTTCAGTAAAAAATAAATAAATTTCTTTACTGCCGTGTATGTATATATTATTTCCTTTAACTGCTTGAACGGAAAATAAATATACACAAATAATTTATCATGTTAAAATGTTATAAATGTTTAATATTTTTTCTTTGTTAGAACCCCAAGCAGAAATAAAATTCATCACCTGACATTTACGTTATAATTTGCTTTATCTCATATCTAATAAGTTCTCTAAGATTTTAAATAATAGCTTTAGTCGGCTTTGTTCATGTTTGTTTTTGAATTACTCCCAATAGTATCCACTCTATACACCTTTTATAGTCTATTGTCAGCTTTCCAGTTGCCTTTAATGGAAATATCTAAATATTTTGATATAATCGACTACAATACTATTATTTTTTAGTTCAGGACGCCGCGAAACACCTCATCTCAATATCAAACAACAAGAAACAAATCTGCTTCAATATTCGGTACCTATTAACGGTACATCGGAACACTCAAAGCTAGTTGACATTGATAATGAGTTATTAATTCAGATTCATAAACATTCACTCAATTCCACTGAATCAGCACACAGAAATATCAATAGGGAATATGGAAACGAAAACAGTATACCACTATTAAAGGATATTAATCATTACTATAAATTTCTTAACAATAATATTATTATGGAACACTACAATAAATCCAACCAAAACGGTACGTATTGAATATAAATATATATATATATATATATATATATATATATATATATATATATATATATATATATATATATATATATAAAGAGAAGTTAACGTCTATGTAATTTTAAAATCAAGAAAGAAATTCTCGGCTATGCGGACTAAGACGGTTGATAAATATTATTCTCATGCTAAAAAGTGCCTCTCCAAAGAAACATGGAAAACCCCGGGTCCGAAAAATGACCACATTGTTGATTTGTGTTATTCTTATGTTATTGAGTGAGCCATCGAGATGTCGCCACTGTGTCTTATTTACTATTTTTCAACTGTGAAGTCTATTTATATAACACAGATACGAGATTATGGTTTGTACCGAATGCAATGGCCTGACGAGTCCCATACTAGGACGAAACAGTGCTGTCGTTATTTTTCGAACCCGAAGTTTTTCGATGGAGATCTCCGCACTTTTTAGCATGAGAATAATATTTATCAACGGTTTTAGTCCGCATAGCCGAGAATTTCTTACTTTTATATATTTATTAATAAATAGCTTTATTCGAAATTTGACTTTGACATCAATTTCTGCTTTGATATAGATGAAAATTAACTAAAAAATAGTAATCATGTGATTAGCATTATCTATCAAATTTGATTTTTTTTCCAAAAAAAATTCAAAACGGCTACGGCTTGTCTTAAGAAACGTAACAGTTACTAACGCGCTATCAAAATATGCAATAATATACAGAGTTTTCTATTTAAATTTTAACATCTTTAGTGTGAAATTTTTTTGAGTTACTCTGTATACTTCACAATAATTATAAAATATGGTGGCATATCCCTTATTAAAATTAGTTTTAAAATATTTTATTGAACTCTGCATATTAACCGACGGAAATGGGGTTGACCACCCTGTATATATGTATATATGTTAGTATGTAGAGAAAAAATTTTTAAGAACCAAAATATATCGATTCTCTCTTTCTGAAATCAAAACTCAAAACTTGTAGCCCAGTCATTTGTTAAAAAAAAAGGGGGTTACCTGGAAAGTTTCCGGGAGTTTTGAAAATTGGTAATTTTATAGATTTCGATGTTGCCACCTCGTATCTTCGCCGCTCGCGCCGCCATATTGGAAAAATTACGCCTAATAACAGTTTTTTTACAATATCTCTTTTCCGACGCATTTTACGACAAAAATATTTATATACAACAGGAGAAAATTTCCTACAATTTATGTATTAACAATTTTTATTTGTTAAATCAATAGTTTCGGCGTACGAGCGCCGCAAATATTATTCTTCACCACCACGTTTTTTTCGTATATTTCTCTAAAATATTTTACTATTGTCGCAGGTATTAAAAAACAGGTATAAGGGTAATGCGTCGCCTTTGTGTCGGGTCCTTCTGTCGACCTTAAACGAAACATCTGTTGGGAGAACTCAAGAGAAGTTTTTAGTTTAGTCTGAGTCATCAGTATACGTCTATCGTCTTACAGTGTTTTTTGTGTTTATAGAGCCATGGCTTCTGATAAAGTAAATTGTTTTATTTGTAATAATCCATTATTAGAAAGTGAAACAATTGAAGTGAAGGAAAAAGGATTGGAGACTTTTCGTAAGTCAAGTGTTAAAAGAAAAGACAATAAAGTTGAACTTTTGGCGGGATTAAAATCGATAGTGGTTCATGATGTATGTCGAAAACGATATAATAATGAAAAGTTAATCGATGCATCATTGTGTAGAGGAAACGATGTCACGACATCTTAATCACTACTGCGATCCTCGCACCCAACATTCTCATTCAAAGACCATTGTTTTTTATGCGTTGATGAGATAACAGCAGAGTTTTTAGCAAAACAAAAACAGACGCGGTTGTGCAAGCTTAATGTTGTGTATAGTGTGCGGATATTATCAATGAAAAATAGTATTTCAGAACTTGCTAAAGCTCGTAATGATGATTGGGGTCGAGCAATTGTTGAGCGTCTTGAGCATGTGAATGATTTGGTCGCATTCCTGCATGAAAAAATTGTATCAAGCACCACCACCTGAAGATATAAAAAAGGTCCGTATGCAAATGAGATCGATACTGCGATGCAGTTCATTTATTCTTATCTTGAGCAGAATTCCGATGAGTGTCAGTTTTCTCTGGACGAATTGATAGCCAAAATTGAAGGTGATTACCGTCTACACATAAAAATAGTGAAAGCACAATTCCTCGAAAAATACGGTGATGATATTTTAATTGCCGTCACTGCCAATAAGGCTCCGGTGATTTGTTTCCGAAATACAGGGTTTAAGCTATTAACGGAAGCCTGGTACAATCAAAAAAGTAATGACTATGCAGAAGAACGTAGGCGTATTGTAAAAACAGCAGCAGAAATTGTTATAGAGGATATTCACTCTACAGTCTATGAGACAAAACAGTATCCTCCATAATTTTTTTCAAGACTCTGAGTCAGATATACCTGAAACTTTACGCGTTTTCCTAGATGGAGTGATTTTAAGAAACAAACGAGCGTCTTTTGAAAAATGGAAGAAAAAAAAAATTGCTCTCGCCCATTCTATAATTGCAGTAGCAAGGCCGAAATATTTTATATCATCATTACAGATCAGACTAGCTGCATTTTTATTTCATAAGTATGGATCTCGGCGATTAATAGATGTATTATCATCTCTTGGATTTTGCTCTTCATACACCGAAGCAATGTTGTTCGAAGTTTCAGCTATTATGCGTGCACCGTTGAATATCGATGATAACGCATTTTCTCAATTTGTTTTTGACAACGCTGATTTCAATACGCAGACATTAGATAGTAATAACACTTTCCATGCCATGGGCGGTATCCATTGTGTAACACCTACAACTGCTATCGCTTCTGATCAAATTATTCCACGATTAAAGCAAATGCTGTCTGCAACAGTCGTTGGTAGTTTAAGTACCATTGCATTAAAAACATTTGTGAAAAAAAAACGATACGGCCTTAAAAACAATAAAGATTCAAAACCTCGGTAGCATTCGTGCGACTCGGAGGTAGTATGCCATCCGTTTCAGATTTATTGTGGCTATATCCATCGCAGATGATGCGGATGAAATTTCGGTCTGCGACGTCTCGATCGGTGTCCAAGACGAACTCGCAACGCCTGGTCCATCAGGAACAGCAAAGCGAAGGAGATTGCGCTAAATTTCGAAAGTGTGCATTACCTGTGGATTAGACTTACAGGGGACACCACGAAAAAAAAAACGCGCCGCTTACTCTACCTCAAGGTGGTGTGGAAATGAGTTTTTTTTTTCCAAAACGCATATTGAAATGTACTCGCACTTGTACGCCAAAAACTATTGATTTTACAAAAAAAATTGTAAATACATAAATTGTACGAAATTTTCTCTAGTTTAATTTTGTATATAAATATTTTTGTCGTAAAATGCGTTGGAAAGGAGATATTGTAAAAAAACTGTTATTAGGCGCCATTTTTCCAATATGGCGGCTCAAGCGGCAGAGATACGAGGTGGCAAAGTCGAAATTCGAAAAGAGCACATCGAAATCTATAAAATTACCAATTTCCAAAACTCCCGGAATACTTTCCATGTAAAACTACCACATGACTGGAGTATTAGGCAGAATTTATATTTTTAACCTAACGGAGTAGTATTCGATCGAGAAAAAGCAGATGACAACATCGTTCGCTGCGCGAAGCCGAAGCCAAACACGCTCCGTCTCTCTTTTCAGTATAGCGACACCAACTGGCTTTTGGGCGCCCGCTTTGGTTTTTGTACATGTGACATCACTGGCGTCTCTACTAAAAATTTTACCTCTAAGCCTATCAACAGCACTTTTCTAGTAAGAACGTGGCTAAACTAGACTTTTGCTGATAAATGGATGGAAAAAATTCTTAAATCTATTTCTCGGTAGGGCGCAACTGTCTACTACTGTTTGTAGGAAAGTGAAAATAATTGCTAAACCATTAAATATATTTGTACAAAGCGTTTTGTCAATTCTGCAAGATAAATTAATCATTAGCCAGTTTCAGCACTTCTTGGAACTAGACCATCCTCCGAATAGTTCAGATTTGGCTCCTTTAGACCTCTTTTTATTCGTAAATTTGAAAAGCACATTAGAGGACATCATTTTGCTGACGATAGCCTGTTGAAACATGATGTTGATGCCTACTTTTTGAAAGCTTGTTTTGTTCCTTGTAGATTCAGATTGGTTCAAGTCGAGCGACTTGGATTCTGTCTATTCAAATGGGCACGGTCGAGTTTCTAAATTGGCTTAAGATGGGTGTGTTGTACCATTACCCTTGCATCTAATTATTAGTTGAATCAATCGATATCCTCTTCGATCACCATCTTAATCCCCTAAACATACACCATCACCTTTTGAGCATGAATATTGCGTTTTGTCCTTGATGAACTTTGCACCTTGTCTCAGATAGAGCATGTTCTTGTGAGCTTCTCGAAACAAGTGATGACTTTCAGCAACAATTTTTCTTAAATTAAAGCAGAACTTCTCGCATGTGGGTTCAAAATTTGACATTTTCGCTTTTATAAGAAAAGTAGTGTGTACAAGTGAATTCACTATCGAATACTGGCAATAATATCTAATATTTTGACTTTATAGTGTTAGTGTTATTTCTATGAAAACAATACTAGTTACACCATCTCACATAAAAGAGTGGGAACGTCAGATGTCATATTATTTAATATTAACGTATGGTATTTTTCAGAAATATTGAGAAATAAACCATTATCCATTCCACAAACTAGACCAGGACGAGAAGTGTATAAGTGTTTTTATGATTATACAAAATTTCCATGCCGAAAAGGACAAAAGTGGTTTTGTAAATTAAATAATGGGAAATGGCATAAACACAAATGTAGAATCGGTCATAGTGGTTTAACTAGTAAGGAAGAAAAGCAATGTATGTGCTTTACGGCTGGTGGCCCTATCTTTAGAACATATACGGTAAGAAATATTGTTTTTAATTTTGAAGAAAACTTTCTTATTTACTCGAAAATGTGTAGTTATCGAAAATAAAATTATAATTGAAAACATTTATTAAAAAATATCTGAATTAATGCAGATGAAAATATATTGGTATAAGATTAATTATGTATAAAGTTATCTTTATGTTAGTTAAATCTCTGTATGACGAGGGCGCCATTGATGAGGATGGTTAATCTAAATTAACAACTTATAATACAGCCTGTCCTAGATTTTACATCTTGTCTAAAATTCACAACCTAACCTTATCAATGCGACCCATTGTCTCATCAATTAATTGTCCAAATGGTTCTATAGCTAAATATCTCACTAACACCCTAACGGCAGCTTACAATCTTGATAATGAATTTTATGTAAGGGACTCCTCATTTAGCACTTTCATTAATAATTTTCAAAAACCTAACAACTATATAATTGTTAGTTTTGATGTAGTCTCCCTATTTACCAATTTACCTTTAGAGGCTATCCTCAACAGCCTTCGTGAGAAATGGGACGACATATCACAGTACTGTGGGATTCATTATGATTTCTTTGAGCGACTCATGGAATTTCTCTTCGATTCCAACGTATAAGTGTTCAATGATAACTATTACAAACAGATTTTTGGAACACACATAAACTATATGCTGGATGATCTGGTTAAGGATTGTCTCCAATACATGCCTTTTCACATTCCATTTGTAAAGCGATATGTAAACGACATATTGTTTGCTGTACCTGCGGGTAGAATTCACATAGCTCGTGAACTCTTTAACTCCTTCAAGCCTGACATTCAGTTTACAGGAAGAAATTAACAATAGTATCCCATTTTTGGATATGTTCGTTATATGTACGAATGAAAACACTCTAAAAACTAAATGCTACAGAAAACCATACTGTTCTAAAAAATTCATCAGTTACCATTTGTACCATCCTATGAGGTCGAAAATCAATCTCATCTTAATCATAAAAAATAGAGCTGTCACACTGACACACCCGAATTTTAGAGCAGCATTACGCCAACTATTGGAGAATTCTTACCCTGACAAAATTATTAAATAATTTCTTCATAATACTAAATACAGTATTCCTGAAAACATCTTTAAAATTCAATCTTTAAGCCCAGTTAACACTATTTCAAATGTAACAGTACAAATTTAGTTTTTCCACACACTACCGCATGTAGAAAATCTTTCTGACAAATTGATGAATATTTTTAAAAATACAAATATAAAAATAGCTAGAAAACAATTACTTACTTTCTCTAAAATTTATTCTAAAACCAAAACGCCATTACGGCTGAATGAGACGTCCTGCATAGTTTAGAAGATTCCCTGTTCCAACTGTCAATTAGTATACATAGGCCAGACTTCCAGAAGCCTCAAAGAGAGACTCACTTCTCATTATAGTGATATTAATAGAGGTTTGCCCTCTTGTGCTCTGGCTGAACATGTTTTTCATCAAGATCACAAAATTAACTGGGATGGTACTGAGATTCTGGAAAGAGTTCCTGCTTATCACAAAAGGCTCTTCTTTGAAATGGTGCACATTAACCAAGATAGTAACAGCATGAATAAAAAAGCGATACCGAGACTCTGAGTGCCATTTAGAGTTATATTTTAAAGTTAGAAAAAGAAAAGTATTTGAGCCTCCTCAATAGTCCATCTTCAGATGAATAGCTTTTTCCATTATATTCTCATATTATATAAAAAATATCAAACAAGTAAACCTTTCTTAACTTTATATTCTATTTTTGCTAAATCTTATGCTTGACTACGCCACTGTTTAACGATCCGTATGTTCCCCCACTACTTATATTACCCACGACACTTCCCGGTTGACACATGTCAGGTGTCACTATAAAATGGTGGAATAGTCAAATAGGATGTTTGGCTGTTTTCGAATTTTCTAGAATTTCAACGAAATTTTACAATTCTATCAAAATATGCCTTTAAATATAATTAAAAAGTGCTAATGTTGGATTTTCCCCCTGATTTTCAAACGTGTATTTGTTTCATATTCAAACCATAATGGTGAGTTACTTACTAATTATAAGTTAGGTTAATAGTTTAATTAATAATTGTAGAGATGATATATATATATATATATATATATATATATATATATATATATATATATATATATATATATATATATATATATATATATATATAATTATTATTTAAGGTACATAATAAAGAACCAGGGCCCCAATACAAACGACAAAGTGATAAACAGAAATATTGTTACTGTGATGACGATGAAGATAAATATTTAAAATTCGAAAATCCGGACGATCACCTGAAGGAAGAAAAAATTAAATTTAGGAAACATAAGAAGAGAGAAGAAGTATGTCATCATGAGAGAATGACTTGTTTCGAACATAATAATGATCATTGGAAAACGTCTCCAAAATGGACTGGTGGTCCGTTTTGTTTCTGTATGAATGCCAATAATAATACGTATTCGTGTCTTCGAACTATTAATTCCATGTACAATTTCTTGTATTGTGAATTTACGACGGGTTTAACAACTTTTTATAATTTACGTCTAGGTGAGTATTTTTATGTATTTATTCTATATATACTTTTTGTCTGGAAAGAAGCGGTACTTTTTAAAAAAATATATTTATCTTGTTTTCTTCTTTGGCAGCGATACACATTTTTTGACTCTTAACTCTTCAAGATACTGTTATAAAGTCGGCTTTACACATGTAAAGTAGCTCAAACCAAATATTCATATATGTATATTTTTATACTGATGAAACAGGAAAATTTATGTAGACGCCCGCATGACAAAAGAACAACTTTTGAAGTTACTTGATTTAGTAACTTGTTTAAGCTACTATACATCACGCACGTGTAAAGTAACTGTACTGTTCGTGTAATAAACTGAAAATGCCCGGACCATGCTATTTGCCATATTGGGGAAAGTTCACTTATAATAATAGTGAATACGCTATCGCCGCAGGCAAATGATACCAGTTAAATATAATTGGTTATCTCTAACTGACAAGGGTAGAAACAATTCGCATAACTTTCTGATTTGTATTGACATAAGTGGAACGAAACGGATAGTTGAAAGAAATAAACTATTATGTTTTAAACTCACCCGACTAATCCAATTCGTATCAACTGATTATAATGTCTCGATGTCTGCGATACTATTGGTCGATCGTAAAAATAAATAGATTAAAATATTTTATTATATCTTTGGTTGTTAAAAATAACTCGTCATTAAAAAAACAATATTTTGACGAACCGGTTCTTCAAATGTTTTATTTCTTTAAACAACAGTTGAAATGTTAATTAGGTGGTACCCCGTTATTTTTAGTGTTTCTAATTTTTAATTAAAATAACCTTAGAAAGTTGAATATGTCTCGCAAATTTCAAGTATTGACATACAAAATTATTACATGAAATTCTGTTCATATCTCAATAGTATGAGCATGCTATTTAAAAATGTTTTTCTACAGCTAGTTCTGATTATGGATTTAACATAAACACTTGTGTCCATATGTCCATAACAATTCTGAAGTGCCAATTTAAGATAACTTTGTGGTCTATATTTACATCTAAATCTTGACTGATGGCTTGTGTATATTACTTGGTTTTAATATAAAATCAATTTAATCCAGGGAAAGGGCAAATATTTTAATGACAATCAGTAACTTCACAACAATAATAACAATTGATACTATTTTTTTGACTCTTGACGGTTAATTTGACGTATCAAAACGTCACTTTCCTCAATATGATAAGCTTACTACGAACATTTTTGGTGTGACAGATCAATTTCAATCTGTCGTCAGTGGCGTAAAAAATGACCTCGCAGTTTTTTTTTAAATGCACAATCAAACAGATTAGTTAAACTTGTTTCACAGGAGCCATAGGTATACTAACTTCTTTCATTATCTATCTCATCGTGATAGGTTAACAATCAATAACAATTTTCATAAAAAGTTTTTATTTGTAGTTGACATGTTGTGTATTCTATCTCTTTTAAAATCTCGAACATCTTCTTTCGAAGCATTCATACTACTCTACATAAATTTTTGATTTTCTCATAGCAAACTTGCCAAAAGTATCCTTTAATACTTCAAGAATATTATAGTATGTAATTTTATTTTTAACGCAAAATATGAAATTCTTTGTTCCGTTATTTTCAAAATTAAAAAATCACCGAACCCACTAAAAGTGTCTAACGAGTTCTATTAAAAACATACAGCTCGCAGAATTCAGAAATTTTCTGATCAAACCTGCTAAAATTTGTCTTTGCAAAAAAACAAAGTACTTAAATCATTGACAGTACTGCCAATGCGAGAAAAAAAACTTTATTATTTATATTTATATTAAAAGCAAACAGCTCGCGGAATTCAGAAATTTTCTAATCAAACCTCTTATACATTTAGTCACAAAAATCTACATACAGCCAGTATATTTTTTGTTACTCTTTATTTCAGATTAGGACTTTCTTAATCTGAGCGGTATATACACAAATTATTAATTCGTTCTTTATATTACGAAGTGTAATCATTGGATAAATGATAAATAAATATGAAAAAAAAATCTTTGTTGTTATTTATTTTTGCATAAAAGAAAAATGTATACCTTACAAAAGTCTTTATACAGTTCAGAAAATTATATTGGTAATTTTTGTTACTTGTTTACCCTAAAAAAGGGCAAATAAATGTTGCCTGTACTCATAGACATAAAAGTTAATTATATAGATAAAAGCAAGTTAGCTCGGGTTTAGAAAGAGACAGAGCGTTTTCGCTGAGTAGTACCTCTCTTTCTAACGGTGGAGCTATACACGATACCCCAAACGTCATTGGATACCACTGTCACCGAATCTTCGTGCTTGTTGGATTACTTTATATTATACGTTTAATATTATGACCAGAATAGAAATTTTTGTCACTATTCGACATTTAATTTATTTTAATATTGAGTCTGTAATAGTAAATCCACTATCTTAAATTTCAAATTAATTTTAGCTTGGTAATATAGGCCCCAAAACCTTCCAATATCAATATTTAAAGAAATCGAGACGTAAACTTCTTAGCCCGATATATTTTATATTGTATATTGAGTTGGTACACTTCCTAATACCAAATCTGAAAAAATGCGAATAAGGTAAAATTTTCAACCCACCATATTGGATCCGCCATATTGAATTTCAAAAAAAAATTTTAACGCCTTAATTTAATCTAAATCTAAACCCTTCAAGGCCCCCTAGTACCAATTTTAGATGAAATCCAGAAATTTAAAATTTCTAAACGGTCATATGGTATCTGACATATTAGATTTTCTTAAAATAATTTTATATTCGCTATTTACATCCTCAAAAACGATTCAGTTCCACATTTGAACAAAATGTAAAATTTTTAGTCAGCTATATTGCGTTTGCCATATTGAATCCAGAAAAAATACTATTAAATTCATAATTTACACCCTCGAGAACCCTTTATATCAGTTTTGGAGAAAATTAAAAATGTTAAATTTTAAGGACACCATATTGATTCCGCCAGATTGAGTTTTTCAAAAAATATTTTAATTTCGTAATTAACACTAACAAAAAATCCCCCAGTACTGACTTAAGACAAAATCGAGGGATGTAGAATCTTTAATCCTCCATCTTAGATCCGCCATATTTAATTTTTTTAAAATAATATCAAATTCGTAATGTGCTATCATATCAATTTTGAAAAAGATCGGACAAAGTTAATTTTTTATCCACTATTTTGGATACGCCATATTGAATTTTTTAAAAATAATTTTAGATTCGTCATGTGTGACCCCGAAAACTCTCGTGTACCAATTTTGGTGAAAATCGGACAAAATTGATTTTTTCGTCTGCCATATTGGATCCGCCATATTGAAGTTTTTAAAAATTATTTTAGATTCGTCATGTGCGACCCCGAAAACTCCCCCGTACCAATTTTGGAGAAAATCGGACAAATCGAATTTTTTGTCCGCCATACTGAATTTTTTAAAAATGTTTTGAGTTCGTTATGTGCAACCTCGAAAACTTCCCCATACTAACTTTGGAAAAAATCGGACAAAGTTCATTTTTTTGTCCGCGATATTGTCAGCGCCATCTTGGATTTTACTGCACCAATTTCGTCCAAAAAAATATGGGACTACTGCAGCAACCTTCTTCTTTTAGAAGTCGGTTAAAAATATTTATTATAATTTCGAGATTGGACTTATTTTAGATCTTAGTGTCAATATTTGGACTGCTTTGTAAAGATTTAATTTAATCTTAGTTTAATGATTAGAATTAAAAATAAACGATAGTGGCTAATTTAAAAAACCTGACTTGAATGTCAAATTGGTAGGTAGAGTTTTGGCAAAAAAACAGGATCTTTGAGAGTTCCTTTACATATTATTTTCAATTATTAAGTCCTTAAGATGTCTTTTAAAAAGGGCTTAGAGACGTTCGGAAACAGATATCTTCAAGACCTCCTCATTTTGTCCAGTTGAATATTTCCTCAAATAAAGTCGTCATCTGCAATCTGGAAAGAATTTTGAAAATTTTCTTTGCTATTTTATATTATGTTATTTCAATTTTTTATTTTTTAGATCCTTTTGAGCTTAAAAATCGATATGATCAGTTAAGAAACAACGAAAAGATATACCTTCATAAACTTCTTAAACACATGGTTGGCTGCAAAGGAATTAATTGCACAATACATCTGGACACTTCTCAGTTTCATATATTTTGAGTTAAATGAGCAATTGAAAGCCGGATCTTAACCCCTTACTAAGATTAAAACGAAGAAAGCATTACCTCATTTGATAAATAAATCTATCAAGTCTTAATTGGCACCTGCATTGTTAAAAAATAGGTTATTTAAAATAAGTTATTTATTAATGATAAAAATAAATATTTCATTTAATTGAACTTGTTTTTGCTTATCATACCCATTTCTAAAATACTTCAGAAACAGATAAACTCATCTATCTGTAAGCGGTAGTTTGACAAAATCGGTGATTTCTTACCAAATTTATATAATTTATATATATATATATATATATATATATATATATATATATATATATATATATATATATATATATATATATATTATTTTATTTTCTACATCTATGTATTTTTTGAATCCATAAGCTACAAGCAGCTTGTCTGGATGTCAAATAACAAACGCTTACTTTCTAATACACTATCACAAAATAAAACAATTAAAATTCAAGCCAAATTAAAATTAATTAAAGACATTAAACTTACGCCTATTTAGAGAAAAACATCATATACATACATATCAATCATATTCAAAAATATTAACACAAAAAACAATACCTAAAATCATTTCCATTTCCAATACTAATTTAATAATGGCACTGCATCAACAATCTGATGTTGGTTTGCTTTTATCCACTTAGATATTCTCACACAAAAAGAATATACATTTACAATAGATTTTATTTCTAAAGGTAACAAATTAAATAACTTTGGACCGATATACATAATATGCCTCTGCGAAGCCGTATATAATGCCACAGGAAAGGTAATGCCTCCATTGTGAACAGACCTGGTATGAACATTGTGCATAATGGGACTTTTATATTCATCACACTTCTTCATAAATTTTAAAACATTTTAAAAATACAATTGTCGGATAGTTAAAAGGTCAGCTTGTTCAAATAACAAGTCTGATGGAAACCTTCTTGATTTATTTAAGAATATTTTTATTATATACTTTTGAGTAACAGTCAACGGGTAAAGGATGCTACCACATGCACTGCCCCAAACATTCAAACCATTTGCGAGGACTGACTCAATCAAAGCCTGGTAAGTCATTCGCAATAGTTTCAAAGACAGGAATTCTTTCAGTTGGTAGAACTTGTATATAGTCTTTCGAAGTTTTTTAGTGATATAGTTTACGTGAACATCATATCTGAGATTCCGGTCAATGAACACCCACCAAGTATTTAACCTTGTCCGTCGCCGCCACAGACTCAATACATCCGCACTGTTTCTCACCCATAATACATTCATAATTATGTACTAAAAGATTAGGATATAGAGTATTAACTCTATTATTCATAGAAAAGGCCATGTGGACAGTTTTACTGACATTAATAGTCAGAAGATTCTGATCCATCCACAATCGTACCCTCGAAAAGTAATCCTCTGCTCTCTGAAATGTCCCCTGCTAAGATTTACCTTTAATTAAAATAACTGTATCATCGGCATAACAAATACATTCACCATTTTCACTTTGAAGAACAGTAAAAAGATCATTTATATATAGAGAGAACAGGACAGGACCCAATACTGTGCCCTGCGGTACTCCAAACTTCACATTACCTGTTTTACTTAGTGTTTCATTTATATATATATATATATATATATATATATATATATATATATATATATATATATATATATATATATACAGGGTGTCCAAGATAAGGATCCTAAGCATGGGGATCTCGGAAACAGTTGGAGATACGAGGTCGGTTAAATTAGAGAAAAGTTGCGCAATTTAGTGCTAAATTAAACGCAGTTAAAAAAATTTAAAAATTTCAAACACTTCCGGAGATTTCCGGAAAAAACGAAATTTGGCAAAATCGTTTTTAATTTTTGCAGGCTTTATTTAAAGAGATATCAGAAAATAAAAGGTAGATTCTCATTACCACTTTTTATTTTTTATAATATGGTCTAAACAAAATTTAAATCCGACGTTTCGGTTCTGAGATACCATCATGAACTTTCATTTTTTATATGGAACAAAAAAAAGTATCCCATGTATTTTATAGCATTTTTTATTACAAATTCAACGATGTATCACCCTTGCATATCGAATACGTAGTTCAAGTACTTTCCATAAGAGCTCCATGAGAGCGAGAGAGAAAGGTATATCAGTTTTATAAAAGCCAATGAACTACACACTTGATATGCAAGTGTGATACACCGTTGAATTTGTAATAAAAAATGCTATCAAATACATGGGATACTTTTTTTTGTTCCATATAAAAAATGAAAGTTCATGATGGTATCTCAGAAACGAAACGTCGGATTTAAATTTTGTTTAGACCAAATTATAAAAAATAAAAAGTGGCAAGAAGAATCTACCTTTTATTTTTTGATATCTCTTTAAATAAAGCCTACAAAAATTAAAAACGATTTTGCCAAAATTCGGTTTTTTCCGGAAATCTCCGGAAGTATTTTGAATTTTTAAAATTTTTAAATTGCGTTTAATTTAGCACTAAATTGCGCAACTTTTCTCTAATTTAACCGACCTCGTACCTCCAACTGTTTCCGAGATCCCCATGGTTAGGATCCTTATCTTGGACACCCTGTATATATATATATATATATATATATATATATATATATATATATATATATATATGAAGTAAAATGCGAACAGTAAATGCAAACTTCTCTCCATCATATCCTTTCTGTGTTAGAGGTTGCACAGTTAGAATAAATTGTTACAAAACGCAATTTATCCTATTCCACCACCATCGAGATGATGGCCTACCTGTACCACCATACCGAGAAGAAAGTCAAAACTTACCCTCCCCGCCACAGTGATACGGCAGAGGTACATGTTTCGTCTCTACTAGACTCATCAGGGTACCGACATGCACCTGGCTGTGCAAAGGACAGATCGGAAGGAAGCATGCACATACTGAACGCGGCTTCTCCGGCCTCCCGCCGAATGGCGTATATACGTTAATTGAAGTTATATATATATATATATATATATATATATATATATATATATATATATACTTCAAAAGGCAAAAGGAAGTAGACGTTTTGTGCTCATTTATCTGGTATACTAAAGTTTCTAAAGCTTCCTATGATTTTGAATTTAAACTATCAATTGTAGAATTCCGTGATTAACTAGTATTAATCGCTTATAAGTCTAAGATAGTTAAATTTTCTAGAGAGAATTTACATGACTTTTTCGTTCCAAATTATGGATTTAAAGATGTCTTTTAGAGGTGAACGAAACAGCTTAGGCGAAATGATTTCTGCCTGCAGAATTCTTCTTTGTATGGTAACCAGCTTACTTTTAGAATTCTTGTCAAGCTGAATGCTATATGTTGTCTATGAATACTGTGTCAATTCTACTACTATTAATAAATGCTTTTATTTTTGCCCAGAATTCAACGCATTACATTTTACTTCATTCATACGCGGAGCTGCATATAGTTGTTTGTTTGCTGAATGTGATTTCAGCACTACAACGGCATAATGTGGATATATCCACTGCTATTGCATCTCACAGGGAGGAATCCGTGAAATCCGCATTAACATATATATATATATATATATATATATATATATATATATATATATATATATATATATATATATATACATATATAACGGAATATTGCTGCCAAATTACGTGACTTTCAAAAAGTTTTACTGTTGGGATATATGGGGGTCTACGATAGTTACTCTTTAAAATTATTTTCATATTATACAGGGTGTCCCAAAAGCTCTGAAAGTATCAAAGTTGTGTTATTTAAATTGAACCCCCTGTATATTATTGCTTTTTGGATTTTCCGATCAAAATAAGTGCCTATTTTAATAAGGTTTATAGTACCTAAACCTTAAGGGTTTTCAAATAATTTGAATTTTGACAAAATTTAACTTAATTTTCATGTTTCAAATACTTAAGAAGTATTTCAGTTATGTACTCGAAATTTACAGTGAAGTGTAACAATAAATTATATTTTATATCCCAATTATAATAAACTTGCTATATTATACAGGGTATCCACAAATTAATCAAATAAGAACTTTAAGTGGCTATAACTTGATTAATTTAAATAGAACGCTATACTTTTTAACTTACCAGAAAAATGTACCTTTTAAATACCTATCGAATGATATAAAGATGTTCTATAGCTAAGTCTTCACGTTTTCACAGAATACGCCAAATAATCGTTATCTGCACCATTTTGTGTTTTTGGAATAGATGTTCTAATGTATCTAGTTGCCTATTGCATTTAGAACCTTCAGATCATTCATTAAATCTGTCAGTTTAGTCTGCAAAGCCTGTTGCTATAATAACGGTATTATTTTTTGTAACTGAAATTTCATTTATTGAACTGAATTATTTAAATATTGTTGTGTTATTACTTTATTAAGATGAGGATTTATCCAAAGGAAGAGCTTATTGATATGATTTTTATCCTCGGGGAATGCCATCAAAATTATTTGTTGGCTTCTCGAGTTTATGTTCAAAGGTTTCTTGAAAGAAATCATCCCAAACTAGCCGTTTGTGTAAGGATTCCTAACAAATACAGATTTCATCCTTATAAAATCCAGCTTTGTCAGGAGCTTCACGAAAGTGATTTTAACAACCGAACTGAATTCTGCTTGTGGGTGTTAGATAAAGTGGCAGAAAATAAATACTTTTTTGTTTACTGTGTTGTTTAGTGATTAATGTACTTTTAATTACAATGGTTTCATGAATAAACACAATTTCCATTACTATTCTGATTCAAATCTGCACAAATACATAGTTACGAAAAACCAGAATAGGTGGTCGGTTAATGTGTGGGGAGAAATACTGCGTCCATACTTAATTGGATCCTACTTTTTTGAAGGACCTTTAAATGGTTTGATGTTACGCGATTTTCTTTGACACCAACTTCCAGTGTTATTAGAAGTCCTTTTAAATATTATAACAAATATATGGCTTCAACTGGATGAAGCTGCGCCTTATTATCATTGCGAGGTTTGGCAATTTTTAAATGTCAACTTTCGAAAGAGATTGGAGAGACTAATTTCAAAATTGGCCCCCGAAATCTCCGGACTTAACTCCACCAGATTTCTGCTTATGGGGATACATAAAAGGAATTGTCTACAATGCACCTCGACAACACCACAAGATACGAAAATACGCATAAGAGACGCTTTTCAAACTGTAACCCCGCAAATGTTTTCCAGAGTTAGCAGTGGTTTTGAATAAAGAACATGTAAGTATTTGGAAATGGATGGTCGATATTTCGAATATCTACTATAAATGTTTTGCTTCTGTTTTGTGCTATCGTCAATATATTATTACCATTATTGCTGTTATAGACTGTTGGACGACTATAAATTGCGTTCCGAGTTTCCGAACATTTATAAAGATATACCGGATTATTATTCTTATAATTGTAAATTACCGGTCATTTCCAAATACCATAGGCAACTAGATACATTTGAACATCTATTTAAGAAATACAAAATGGGACAGAAAACGATTATTTGGCGTATTCTGTGAAAACGCGAAGACTTAGCTATTGAACACCCTTATACCATTCGATAGGTATTTGAAAGGTACATTTTCTGGTTAGTTAAAAAGTATAGACGTGCTATTTAAATTAATCTAGTTATAGTCACTTAAAGTTCTTATTTGATTAGTTTCAATTTTTGGACACACTGTACAGGGTGAGTCAACGAATGGATGAAGTAGGTTTGTGCCTTTTCGGTGAAATTAACAAAGAAACTATATTTATTGTTTGATACAGTTTATTTTTACGCAGATTTTAAAAATATTTAGGACTCTACAGGGTGAGCCAAAAAACTAGGACAGCATAAAGTTGTATTTTTTTAAATAGAACACCCTATATACGAATCGTATTTTCGATTTAGCTTATAATTTTAAATCTTTTTTATTAAGAGTTTACTATAACAAAACTTTATAGTTTCTGAGATAATTAAGTTTAAAGAAAAAAAGTCACATTTTCAAGCATCAATTCAATCCTAGATAACGTTTTCAATTTTGTGACAAATATATTCAAATTTGGAATTTAGCAAGGCCAAGGACAAGTTAACATAATTTTTACCTAATATTTGCAATAAAAGCTACAGGGTGTTCAACACATCGGCTCAAATTTGAACAAGATTAAATGAATAAATATCTTTTTTTTTTAAACGGTACACCCTGTATATTTTCATGTTATTTAATAGAGTAATAAAAACCCTAAAAGTTTTGTTCAATATATCCTATACCTATTTATAATAGTTTTTGAGATATTTCAGTTTTTCTTATTTTCCATACTTTTTTACAGAAATAGTCTTCATTATCATAGTAGCCATGGCAAAAACAATGTAAAAGAACATTTTTCTGTGTTTTTTTTGCATTCATCTTATATTGTAAAATGAATTTTCCAAAGAATGAGTTAATAGATATGATTTATACAATAGGAGAGGCTCAAAAAAATTTCCTTCTTGCTCAAAGAATTTACAAAATGAAGTATCCTGATCGACGCCAGCCTAATACCCATACTTTTCAAAACTTAATGCAAAGATTTGATTCTTCTGGTACTGTTGATTATCCAAAACGTAAAGTGGTCAACAAACCAGTAACTAATGAAGAAAAAGAACTACAAGTATTGTTAAATGTTCAGGAAAATCCTTATATTGGTAGCCGTCAGTTAGCAGCATTATGTGAAACATCACAATCCACCGCTAATCGTACTACCAAGAAATATAGGTATCATCCATATCACATGGAATTACACCAAGAATTGGATGGACAGGATTTTGAAAGTCGTGTAAACTTTTGTCGTACAATAAATGCGGAGATTCAATTAAATCCAAATTTATTATGCAAGGTAATGTTTAGTGATGAAGCTACTTTTAGAAGTAACGGTGCCGTAAATAGACGCAACATGCATTATTATGCCACAGAAAACCCATTTTGGATTAGAGATGTGCAACATCAAAACCACTGGTCATTAAATGTTTGATGTGGTATTCATCATAATCGAATTATTGGACCCCACTTTTTTAATGAACCACTAAATGGCCATAGTTATCTGAACTTTCTACAGGAAGAACTACCCCAACTGCTTCAAGGTCTCGATAGGGATGAGCTCGACAGTATGTGGTTCCAGCACGATGGTGCGCCTCCGCATTACCATTGTGAAGGTCGTGCGTTTTTAGACCAACGATATCCGCAAAAATGGATTGGACGTGGGGTTTTCATTGAGTGGCCACCAAGGTCTTGCGACATCACCCCATTAGATTTCTTCCTATGGGGTTATATTAAAAATAAGGTGTATGTTAATCCACCAACAACAGTGGAAGATATGCGAAACAGGATTAGGGATACCTGTAGAACAATAACGCCACTAATTTTGTCCAAGGTCCGAGAAAATCTGCAAAAAAGACTAAATTTGTGCATTGCACAAGAGGGCCGTTTATTGGAATACTTATTAAAAAGAAATAATTAATCTCAGTATTTAATAGGTAATTTTTTTTTTCTATTTAGTATAAAAGTAAATATGTATTTACCTTGTCGTTATTGTTGTATTAATTTTTTCACATTATGTTTAATTAAACTATTGCCGTTGTAATATAACGAATAATGTATTTCATCATATTTAACCACATTCTGTTTGTTTCTGTAGTTTCTTTTATTATTTTACATGGCTACTATGATAATGAAGACTATTTCTGTAAAAAAGTATGGAAAATAAGAAAAACTGAAATATCTCAAAAACTATTATAAATAGGTATAGGATATATTGAACAAAACTTTTAGGGTTTTTATTACTCTATTAAGTAACATGAAAATATACAGGGTGTACCATTTAAAAAAAAAAATATTTATTCATTTACACTTGTTCAAATTTGAGCCGATGTGTTCAACACCCTGTAGCTTTTATTGCAAATATTAGGTAAAAATTATGTTAACTTGTCCTTGGCCTTGCTAAATTCCAAATTTGAATATATTTGTCACAAAATTGAAAACGTTATTTAGGATTGAATTGATGCTTGAAAATGTGACTTTTTCTCTTTAAACTTAATTATCTCAGAAACTATAAAGTTTTGTTATAGTAAACCCTTAATAAAAAAGATTTAAAATTATAAGCTAAATCGAAAATACGATTCGTATATAGGGTGTTCTATTTAAAAAAATACAACTTTATGCTGTCTTAGTTTTTTGGCTCACCCTGTAGAGTCCTAAATATTTTTAAAATCTGCGTAAAAATAAACTGTATCAAACAATAAATATAGTTTCTTTGTTAATTTCACCGAAAAGGCACAAACCTACTTCATCCAATCGTTGACTCACCCTGTATAATATAGCAAGTTTATTTTGTCAAAATTCAAATTATTTAAAAACCTTTAAGGTTCAGGTACTATAAACCTTATTAAAATAGGCACTTATTTCGATCGAATAATCCAAAAATGCATTAATATACAGGGGGTTCCATTTAAAGAAACACAACTTTGATAGTTTCAGAGCTTTTGGGACACCCTGTATAATATGAAAATAATTTAAAAAAATACCTATATTAGACCCCCAGATATCCCAAAAGTAAAACTTTTTGAAAGTCACGTATTTTGGCCGCAATATATTTCGTGCCGTATAAAGTGAATAACCCTGTATATATGTTTTCTTTCACTACAACGTGACTCGTCCACGAGCGAACAACGTCCACGATTGAATTCACTAAACCGCAATATTTTTACTTGAGGTATCTACTGTTGTTTTTAGGTACCATTACTTATGGTACACCTTCTAGATATACATAGATGTATCTGACTATCAATTTCGTACCGAAGGTCTTCATTACCCCTTCAATTACTCATATTTAATATATAATTTATTATAATATTAAAATGTTAGGAATGCTCTTAAGTACTTGAGTGTGAAGAGCGACTGATGATCTTCACTTAAAGTCCAATGTTCTTTACTAAAAATAAATCATAAT
Source organism: Diaprepes abbreviatus (assembly GCA_034092305.1). NCBI lineage: Eukaryota > Metazoa > Arthropoda > Insecta > Coleoptera > Curculionidae > Diaprepes > Diaprepes abbreviatus. Next base: position 759,534 of record JASJET010000015.1, on the reverse strand, counting down.
ATTAGAATCGTTTTCAGATTGTCTCACAAAAGGGTTTTTTGAACAAGGTGATATTATGGATTTTTGAAAATTTTATCTGAATTTGGTGCTATTAAGGTTTTAAAAATGACAATCTTTAATGCTGCAGGGTTTATTTGTTCTAATAAAACACACAGTAAGATATATTATCCTTATTATGCTGCTGGTTTATCCTCAGCGGTGACATTTGTAACTCCTGAGGCTTGAGATGTTGTGTCGTCGGCTGGTGCGGAAGCACAGACAAGTGACGGGAATTTCTTTTGTAGCGCCTGACGATATTTTGGATGGCTTGAAGAATAAAACAAAACAATTAATATTTTTGATAATAACGTAACAGTAAAAATGTTACAACAATTTATTTTGTGTAAGTTGTGCATACAGCAAAAGATGCAGGTAGAGAATGCATTCAATTTATAAATTTTTTTGAATTTCACGAAGTTTTTCAATGTCAGTTCCACATTGAAGCTCTTATCGAAAACTATCAAGTGAATGTTTGTTTGAAGGTCATAAACAATGATGCTTCTTGTGTAGTAGTAGATATATGATGGAATTATGTTTCTATTTTTTGTTGAATATTACGATGTTACGATTAGTAGTTATCTCTAGCCGTTTCCAATAAAAACAATGGAAGTTCAACTGATATCTGCTACTTCGCAGGAAACATCGTTGTCTATGACTTTCAAGAGTCTGTTTGTTTCGCTAACGCAGGAGATGCCACATACACTTGGTATTTAGTACACACAGTTCTTCCTGTACAGGGTGAGTCAACGATTGGATGAAGTAGGTTTGTGCCTTTTCGGTGAAATTAACAAAGATACTATATTTATTGTTTGATACAGTTTATTTTTAAGCAGATTTTAAAAATATTTAGGACTCTACAGGGTGAGCCAAAAAACTAGGACAGCATAAAGTTGTATTTTTTTAAACAGAACACCCTATATACGAATCGTATTTTCGATTTAGCTTATAATTTTAAATCTTTTTTATTAAGGGTTTACTATAACAAAACTTTATAGTTTCTGAGATAATTAAGTTTAAAGAAAAAAAGTCACATTTTCAAGCATCAATTCAATCCAAAATAACGTTTTCAATTTTGTGACAAATATATTCAAATTTGGAATTTAGCAAGGCCAAGGACAAGTTAACATAATTTTTACCTAATATTTGCAATAAAAACTACAGGGTGTTGAACACATCGGCTCAAATTTGAACAAGTTTAAATGAATAAATATCTTTTTTTTTTAAATGGTACACCCTGTTATATTTTCATGTTATTTAATAGAGTAATAAAAACCCTAAAAGTTTTGTTCAATATATCCTATACCTATTTATAATAGTTTTTGAGATATTTCAATTTTTCTTATTTTCCATACTTTTTTACAGAAATAGTCTTCATTATCATAGTAGCCATGTAAAATAATAAAAATAAACTACAGAAACAAACAGATGTGGTTAAATATGATGAAATACATTATTCGTTATATTACAACGGCAATAGTTTAATTAAACATAATGTGAAAAAATTAACACAACAATAACGACAAGGCAAATACATATTTACTTTTATACTAAATTGAAACAAAAAAATTACCTATTAAATACTGAGATTAATTATTTCTTTTTAATAAGTGTTCGAATAAACGACCCTCTTGTGCAATGCACAAATTTAGTCTTTTTTGCAGATTTTCTCGGACCCTGGACAAAATTAGTGGCGTTATTGTTCTACAGGTATCCCTAATCCTGTTTCGCATATCTTCCACTGTTGTTGGTGGATTAACATACACCTTATTTTTAATATAACCCCATAGGAAGAAATCTAATGGGGTGATGTCGCAAGACCTTGGTGGCCACTCAATGAAACCCCCACATCCAATCCATTTTTGCGGATATCGTTGGTCCAAAAACGCACGAGCTTCACGATGGTATTGTGGAGGCGCACCATCGTGCTGGAACCACATACTGTCGAGCTCATCCCCATCGAGACCTTGAAGCAGTTGGGGTAGTTCTTCTTGTAGAAAGTTCAGGTAACTATGGCCATTTAGTGGTTCATTAAAAAAGTGGGGTCCAATAATTCGATTATGATGAATACCACACCAAACATTTAATGACCAGTGGTTTTGATGCTGCACCTCTCTAATCCAAAATGGGTTTTCTGTGGCATAATAATGCATGTTGCGTCTATTTACGGCACCGTTACTTCTAAAAGTAGCTGCATCACTAAACATTACCTTGCATAATAAATTTGGATTTAATTGAATCTCCGCATTTATTGTACGACAAAAGTTTACACGACTTTCAAAATCCTGTCCATGCAATTCTTGGTGTAATTCCATGTGATATGGATGATACCTATATTTCTTGGTAGTACGATTAGAGGTGGATTGTGATGTTTCACATAATGCTGCTAACTGACAGCTACCAATATAAGGATTTTCCTGAACATTTAACAATACTTGTAGTTCTTTTTCTTCATTAGTTAACAGTACCAGAAGAATCAAATCTTTGCATTAAGTTTTGAAAAGTATGGGAATTAGGCTGGCGTCGATCAGGATACTCCATTTTGTAAATTCTTTGAGCAAGAAGGCAATTTTTTTGAGCCTCTCCTATTGTATAAATCATATCTATTAACTCATTCTTTGGAAAATTCATTTTACAATATAAGATGAATGCAAAAAAAAACCAAACTACACTACATAAAAACCAAAAGAAGCGATTGCGGTTATAAATTTGACACACAGAAAAATGTTCTTTTACATTGTTTTTGCCATGGCTACTATGATAATGAAGACTATTTCTGTAAAAAAATATGGAAAATAAGAAAAACTGAAATATCTCAAAAACTATTATAAATAGGTATAGGATATATTGAACAAAACTTTTAGGGTTTTTATTACTCTATTAAATAACATGAAAATATACAGGGTGTACCATTTAAAAAAAAAGATATTTATTCATTTAAACTTGTTCAAATTTGAGCCGATGTGTTCAACACCCTGTAGCTTTTATTGCAAATATTAGGTAAAAATTATGTTAACTTGTCCTTGGCCTTGCTAAATTCCAAATTTGAATATATTTGTCAAAAAATTGAAAACGTTATTTAGGATTGAATTGATGCTTGAAAATGTGACTTTTTTTCTTTAAACTTAATTATCTTAGAAACTATAAAGTTTTGTTATAGTAAACCCTTAATAAAAAAGATTTAAAATTATAAGCTAAATCGAAAATACGATTCGTATATAGGGTGTTCTATTTATAAAAATACAACTTTATGCTGTCCTAGTTTTTTGGCTCACCCTGCAGAGTCCTAAATATTTTTTTAAAATCTGCGTAAAAATAAACTGTATCAAACAATAAATATAGTTTCTTTGTAAATTTCACCGAAAAGGCACAAACTTACTTCATCCAATCGTTGACTCACCCTGTACCTTTGAGTTGTTGGGTTGACTCTAGTAAACTGGCTTCTCAGAGAGTTATTTGAATTGGAAATAATGTGAATTAATGAATTTTTTCTCATATGATTCTACAGCCCTGTCAATTACCGTAGAAAACTTTAAAATGGCGGTTGATAGCGATCGGATATACAAAAGTAGTAAAACTACATTAAGATTACAACGGTTTCTTTTTTTCCATGTCAAGCGTTATTTCCCATTTAATCTCAGTCTGTTGGCTATCGCACACAATTCTGAGATATTTTAACCGAAAATTGACAAAATTGCCATTTTTTAGTACATTTGAGTGAGCAGATTTACATTCTATGCGGAAATCAATCATCAAATCCAGAAAAGGCCATTTAAAACCTTTAGGTTAGAATATCTTAAAACTCTGACATGAATAAATAGACTCAAATTACGTTGCGAATGGCTCTTGTCATCATAAAAGGATCGAGGATTCATATACCTATGGATAGGTCTGTGTTACTTATTCAGACTATATCGAGGATCGAGAGAAACAGTAGATGTAACGGTTTTACGGTTTTTGATATTGTTTAAAAATATTTAATTACCTTATGCCGTATACAATCGGGTTATACACTGCATTTGCTTTTGCAAATAGCGAACACCAAATTGTAGCCAGTGGTGTTATTTTACTATTGCCGAAAATTCCTGAGAAGTTCGTTACCAGGTACGGTGTCCAGGCCATGAACCATAATGAAATTGTCATTAACGCTATTTTCGCTAATTTACACTCAGCGCTTGTTTGTGCGGCTTCGGATGATCTCAAGGAAGCAACGTTCATTTTCTTGGCTTGTTCGCGCATTGATTTCTCATGTGCAGCAACAGCCTAAAATAAAGAAGAAGAAAATGTATCTAGCGATAGGCATTTGTTATTAACTACTCGATCAACAGTTGATCTTCATTTATTTAGGACAGAAGATCTCAAGTGAGATTTTGGCGCAAGTTTCTATAAGAAATTAAACCAACGAACGGATTCTTTTTCAAAGCGATCCTCTCCTCTTGTCCATAATTTAGGGTGATAATCTCTACTTTTTTTTTTGCTGAGTGTTTTTTTGTGAGCACACAGTATAGCGGACTTAATATGGCGCCTAAAAGTATTTTCTTAATTTTATAGAAAGAAATAAATCCATTCTTTTTTTGACTAAATTGCTTTCATGTTTAAATTGTATGTATTTGGACTTGCTCTTATTGTACAGGGTATCCCATTTTCGACACATTTGGGGGGTATTGAAGTTATTATTAAAGATAGAGTGTTGCGGTTTTCACTTTCGTCTCCTACTTTTTAATCAAACGAAAAATTCCGGTGTCAAATTTGTCATGTTCTCTTAGTTTTTAACCGACTTCTAAAAGAAGGAGGTTCTCAATTCGTCGACTATGTATTTTTTTTTATGTATGTACACCGATTACTCCGGAACGGCTGCACCGATTTGAATGAAATTTTTTACGTTTTGTAAAGGAAGTTGCTGCGGTGGTCCCATATTTATTTAGATGAAATTGGTGCGGTAAAATCCAAGATGGTGCTTACAATATGGCGGCCAAAAAAATTAATTTTGTCCGATTTTATCCAAAATTGGTATGAAGGAATTTTCGGGGTTGTATCCAACGAATCTGAAATTATTTTAAAAAAATTCAAAATGGTGGATCCAATATGGCGGATAAAAAAATTTAATTTAGTCCGATTGTCTCCAAAATTGGTACGGGGGAGTTTTCGAGGTTGCACATAACGAATCTGATATTATTTTTAGAAAATTCAATATGGCGGATCCAATATGGCCGACAAAAATCAATTTTGTCCGATTTTCTCCAAAATTAGTACGAGGGAGTTTTCGGGGTCGCATATGACGAATCTCAAATAATTTTTAAAAAATTCAATATGAAGGATCCAATATGGCTGACAAAAAAATCAATTTTGTCCGATTTTTCTCCAAAATTGGTACGGGGGAGTTTTCGGGGTAGCATATGAAAAATCTAAAATAATTTTAAAAAAATTCAATTTGGCGGGTCCAATATGGTCGACAAAAAAATCGTTTTTGTCCGATTTTCACCAAAATTGGTACGGGAGAGTTTTCGGGGTCATACATGACGAATCTAAAATTATTTTAAAAAATGCAATGTGGCATATCCAATATGGTGGATAAAAAATTAATTTATTTTCTTTAAATATCGATATTGGAAGGTTTTGGGGCCTATATTACCAATCTAAAATTAATTTGAAATATAAGATAGTGGATTTACTATGACAGACTAAATATTCGTTTGACACAATTTCATTGGTATTTGGAGAACTCTAAGAATCAAAGAATTTTTAATGGTTCATTTTAGGGTGATTTATAATTATGGATAAAATGGATACTTTTTTGCCATCTTGGAGTCATTGCGAGGTACACTAATCTCGATTAGCACTTAGTTCAAATAATTTATAAATACCATAATGAATTCAAAACTAAAAATCGAAAAATAAAATTTTTATAAAAAAATTGAACCGACTTCTAACAGTGTGCTAAAAAGTGAAAAATAACTAGAAATTTTTATATGAAATTGAAATTTTTGAAGGCGGCGCCAAATTATTTCTAAATGAAATAAATAACTACTAATATATACAAATTATGGTAAAAAAGGAATTACAAATAAAGTATTTTTAATCTGTTTATGCGAATCACGTTTTGTCAGGTATTAGTTTGGCGCCGGCTTCAAAAATTTCAATTTCATATAAAAATTTCTAGTTATTTTTCACTTTTTAGCACACTTTTAGAAGTCGGTTCAATTTTTTTATAAAAATTTTATTAATCCACAGTTTAACTGTTTTTGTAGAGTTTATGTTGAATTGCCAATATTTTGAAAACTACAAATTTTTGGAATAGGCAACCTTATACAAAGTTACCTTTATTTTTAATGCTTAATACGATAAAATTATAAAAATAGATGCTTTCTATTTGAAAAAAATTGACTTTTGACGATTTTTTAAATATAATTTTTATTCTTCTTTTTTGACCACTCTGTACTAATAATTTTCAAAATATCATAAAAAGACTATTAAAGTCCATCTTTTTCTACAAGAAAAATAACCCAAATTAAATAATAAAGATTTTCTTATAGGAAAAATTTATAGTTAAGTTTCAGTCCACAAACGTAATTTTTGACATAAAAATTTAAATATATCCAAAACGGTGAGCCTTAAGTATAGAACATTATATATGAAATATATCTAGAATTTTACGTAGAATCAAAAATGTAATAATATATAGGGTGTTCCATTTAAAATAAACCACTACACACACACACACACACATATATATATATATATATATATATATATATATATATATATATATATATATATATATATATATATGTATATATATGTATATATATATATATATATATATATATATATATATATATATATATATATATATATATATACATATATATATATGTAATGCTTTTTTTTTCGCATAGCCTCAAAAATATATTTAAAAAGCTATTTTTGAGATTTAACATGTTTTTTTTCAAAAATCTGACTACACCATCGAAAGGCCCAGAAAAAAATACTTGAAAATCTACAATCCAAAATTATTCGGTTCATTTTAGCTTTGTAAATATCAGTTGAAAATAAAATGATTTTGTAGTAGATCTTATTGACATTTACTCTTAAAATTATAATAAATCGTCAGTCAGACATGATAATAAAATTCTTACCTGAACAATGAACCAATATGAGTAAATAATTAATAATAAAGGTGCAAAATACACAAAAATAGAGTAGACAATGATATAACTTCGACTAACAACATCTTTAGTTAGGTAATCTGTACCACAAGCTGTCATATTGCCCTCAGGAACGTATCTAAAAGATAGAAATTACTAATGCTTAGATAAATAGACCAACCAAAATACATATTTAAGACGAACACTAAAATAGGACACACATGTGGATATGGGAGTTAAGCCCAATTCTTATTAATATAATTTCTTTTAGATTAAAGAGACTATGGAAAATAAAATTACCTGGTGACAAAAACTACAGCTATTTGGATAACTAAAAATTAATTTTACACATGGGCGTGTATTGTATTTTGGGTATACCGACCTATTCCATCCAAATAGTGGTGCTATTGTCCAGCCGACAGACATAGCCCAAATTAGCAATATCCTCAACATTGCTGTTTTCTTTGTTAAAGGTGTTGCACTCAGTCCTTTAACGATTACATTATAACGATCCAAAGCAATAAAAGTCATGGTCCAGATTGACGCGCAACCAAATAAGGATCCAAACATGCCATATATTTCACAGAAAAACGGCCCTAAAATAATAATTTGAAAATTTTTTATTTTACCAATTAACCATTTTTTACTAGATTTGTTTTAGTTTGGATTAAATAAGAAGGTGTATTGTAAGACGCACTAAATCATAATTTTTTGATTTTTTTTTCATTTAACACTGACTTCTTAGAAAGTATATTTAAATTTCAACCACAGATTCTGTCATCTTACAGAGGTGACAGTCTTGGCAGTACCTTGGAAGTTGAAGGGTACAATTTTCGTGATTCTGCTCGCCTCGCGACCCCGCTATATTATATTGGTAAAAAAATGTGGAAACTAGAAAGAATACCGATTATACTAATAGAATAGAATATATTACCGTGAACAAATGTACAGGGTGTTTAATTCTCTACAATTTTGCAAGGTATCTGTATAGTTATTAAAGGTAGAAAGAAAAAAGACTTTCGTAAACCTGTACTATTTTTTTGTTAAACAAAAGAATCAACAAACAAAATTTCCCTAGCCCTTTCTGTTTTTAAGATACAGGGGGAAATTTTAAAAGCATTTCCCATATCTTAGTTAAAATGTAAGTTAATAAAAAAGTGCAAATGGGTTATTGTAAAGTTTTTTTCGCAAAATCCACTGGCGTACCTACCCTTTTTTAAATAGAACACTCTGTATATCATTTGACAGCTCGATTTTATTTTTTTTGTTTCTCAAAAATTAATAACATTACAGCCAATTTGCGACTGTAATGTAAAAAGTAGTCTGGTTAATTTTTGATCTCTAAATGCGAAAATGATGGTAAAAACTTCCTAATACGTAAGATTTTTGAGTTATGATTTTTTCAGCAAAAATTAGAAAAATAGAGATCAACAGTTTGATCAAAAATTAAGTGATTTTGAATTAGCTGCGTGGAGTTCTTTTAAAACAATGTTTTCGGAGTTTTTAGAAAACAAAAAAGTAGAAAACTACGAAAAACTTGTAGAAGAACGACTTGAAAGCTACTGCAAAATGGAATGTCGCATTTACATTAATATTCATGGTACATTGCATGAAATCCCGGGAAGATGGCGTAACTTGTATTGAACTTTTTATTTAGTATGATATAAGTTGCTTAAAGGACCCAATTTTCTTATGATGAGATGTACATGTCTGCCAGTACTGACGGAAACCAATGAGTTTAAAACCGATGTACAGATGACGGTACATTACCTATGGAACAAATTTCCACCTTTTCCTTGTAGCAGAATTTTTTGACCTCATGTTAATGTTGGTGCATTAAATATGTGATAACATATCTTAAATTCAATGAACACTGGCTGTATATTTAATGTACATAAAAAGTAAAGATCAAACTTTAAATTTCATGTACGATTACATTAAATTTAATGGAATACATTAATTTAAATTAATGTAAAAATTATTAAGTTTAATGCATTACATTAATTAAATTTAAGAAAGGGTTTATGAAATTTGCTTCCAGCACATTTACCTTAAATTTAATGCATTTTCTTTTAACAGTGTATAAATGTCTGCATCTAATAATTCCAAAGATTGGAGACAATGGCCTGATTTTATTAATTTTGATAATTTTATCGTAAAAAATATAATAATTACGATTGTTGTCAGTACATTGTCACTGCATTATTAATTTAGAGCAATTCCAATTAAAAAAAATACAAATATGAATCATGTGTTCATGTTTTAATTGAAAATCAACGAAAACACTCGAAACACAAGCCGTGCATTTTAGTATTGTCTATTATTGTTTATTTAAAAAAAGGTCAGACAGTCGATTTAGTTAATTATTTTTTGCAGTAATAACATTCTAAAACAAGAGTTTTTATGTCAAAATAGCTCCTATCTGTAGCTTTTGACGTGGTTTTATGGTTCATATAAGGAAAGTTAAGTGAGATTATCAGGCAAAAAGATATTAAAAATTTTAATAAGTCACAACCTATTTATTTTGGCTTTACTAAATTTGAAATATGATTGAAAAATAAACCAAAATTATTTTAAAATACAAGAACCATTATATCGTTGAATTTTTTTCATTTTAAAATTTTTTTTTAAAAATTAAGTAATGGGTTATAAATTTTATTCCACTTCAGTAATATTTGCATTGGAGTATGATTAAATTATTATGTGGGCTTTGATTACAGTTTCCTAGGTCAAAAAACTTTGAATCATCCGTCATCCTCACCAAATTAACCTTATAGTCGGTCAAAATAAATCAGTAAACAACGAAATAAACTATTTTTTCTTAATATTTATTTGTGAGATTTATTTTCTTTAGAAAAACGATATCAAAAATAGAAGAGAATAATTATGAGAATACCGATTTCGGAAAATTAAACTCTGGATATGATATTTGTTTTAAAAATTGGTTTTGTATTACGTAAAAGATGATGAGGTAATTGAAAAATTTTAATATGAATTTCAGAAATGACCTGAACTAACCTGAACTAAATTCTTTTAATAGCTCGGAACATAGCGATAGTTTTTTTTTGGACAATTTGCATTAATGTTATTTTTTGTGTGTGACTCTTAACACGAAAAGTTAGTGCTGCCAATACATACCGAGGCCAATGCCGAACAACGGCACCTGAAGTATGTAAAAGAGTCAGACCAAAATGTGTATCAACATTAGACAGGACTGTTTATTTAGAACACTTATAACAAATAACGCTAATATAGACGCTAATATAGACATGGGACCGTAAATTCTAAACAGTGAAGTTCTATCTGCTATAAGATCTGCAAAAACCAGGAAAGCCATCGGGCCTGATAATGTCCCAACCGAGCTGTTACAAATGATCCATGAGGAAAATATAGCAATCTTGGTCAAACTGTTTAATACCGTTTACGCGACTGGAGATATACCGGAAGATTGGCTGAGGTCTGTATTCGTCCCAATCCCAAAAAAACAGCGAGCAAAGCGATGCAGTGAGTACAGACTAATAAGTCTAATGAGCCATACTTTGAAGGTCTTTCTCAGAATCATCCTAACCAAAATAAGATCTAAATGCGAAGCAGATTTAGATGAAACCCAATTCGGATTTAGAAACGCCCTAGATACTAGAGAGGCTTTCTTCGCTCTAAATATACTTCTGCAAAAATGCCGGGACCAACACAAGGATGTATTCGTATGTTTTGTTGATTACGAGAAGGCCTTCGACAGAGTACAGCACAGAAAACTCATAGACATTTTAAATAACGTAGGGGTAGACAGCAGAGACGTAAGAATTATTAAAAATCTATATTGGCGGCAGAAAGCAACAGTAAGGCTAAATGGAAAACTCACAGAAGAAAGTAAAATTCTGCGAGGCGTCAGACAGGGCTGCATACTATCTCTACTGCTTTTTAATATATATTCAGATAAAACCTTGGATGTTATATTACCAAATCTAAACCCAGATAAAGAGATAAGGTGTAGAATAGAGACTGTTAGAGCAACTTTTCAAAAAATGAAACCACTTTTCTGCAATGATAACCTCAACCTAAACCTACGACAGAGAATGATAAGATCATACGTCTGGCCAGTGTTACTATATGGGGCAGAGATCTGGACAATAAGGCTGCCACGATTAATCGGTTGCAGTCTCTCGAAATGTCGTTACACCGGCGAATGCTGAGAATACCTTGGACAGCTAGGCAGACCAACGAAATGGTACTCAATAGGGCCGACACAACTCGTCTACTATTAAACACTGTGAAGTGTAGAAAAATCTCATATCTTGGACATATATTCAGAGGGGAGCGATATAGAATTCTTCAGCTAATCATGATGGGTAAAGTAGAGGGACGTAGAAGGGTAGGAAGGAGACAGGCTTCCTGGTTGAGGAATATTCGTGAATGGACAGGTATACGTAGCGCGGGGGAACTGTTCCAGTTGGCGTAGGACTGTGAAAGACTTGCCAATGTAATTGCCAACGTCAGGGGGACCTGATATGGCACTTGAAGAAGATAACAAAAAAAATGTAGTGCTGCCAATCCGTTATTGGTCTAATGTACAAGATATCCAATTTTCGATGATTTTACGGGTCATCTCCGTTATTGGTAAAACTATAAAGATAAGGTTTTCGTGGCACTATTTTTTTTTTTTATTAAGAAACGAATGATGTGACTCATAGAATTTTCATAAACCTCTTAGTTTTGGAAATACAGAGCGATTTTGAAAATTATTCATTTTGAGACACCTCGGTTATCTTCCCATTTAGCAGAGTTACAAAAAATAGAAGTATTGAGGTTTTTCATATAGGGTTCAGTGGCGTAATCAGTTTTTTTTTATAGATTTAACTATTTCGGAAATATGTAACACTCTATATTTATTATTAATATTGAGTTTTAAATTTATGTTTTGAAAAAAAAATAATCAGATCGGCGATTGAGAGCTCCGTGCTCGACTTTGACTAATACCGCCAATACTTTTGGCTCGATATTATGACACCAATACAAATTTTTATGATTTATTGAAATATTATTTTTTGCCTAGTACAAATTATATAATGATGCAGGCGCCACACATGTGATTTTTTTTTCTTTTTCCGAGTGACGTTTCATGGCTACCGAGAACTCCAAGCGCGAATTTGGCGTCTGCTGCCAATACTTTTGGACGGATATTTTAGTGGCAATGGAAGTTTTTATGGTTTATCAAATGATTATTTTGCATCCAGTATAATTTTTATAATGAGGCAAATGAGTTAAATGGTTAACGTATTTTTACATGTCTGCGTGTCTGGCAGTAGTCTATTCGGCCGTCAATGGATTAACAGTACTTAATTTTTTTTTTGTTATATATGATACAAATAAACAGTTCTCAAAAGTTTAACCTTACGTAACACACATTTCGATATGTTCTCTACCTATTGCAGACCCGATGTTCGCCCGTTGGACCGGGTGTGAGCCCTCAGCACTGACTTTTCGTGTAAAGCTCCATTCTAATAGTCTAAAAACGCACTCTGACATTGATGCTAATGATACAGTAAAAACTGTCGCTAGCTCCCAGGTTATAACTTCTTAAACACGAAAAGCGTTTAAAAAAGCATTTAAAAAGGTTTGACGTGCTTCTCCAAAGGACGCATAAAATCGATCAAATAATAATGAAAAATTTTGGATTTGTCAGCTTTTGTCGCAAGATGAATAAACTGAAGTTTTTTAGTTCTAGTATTAACTGCAATTAAAATTAACAAGAAAACATCAAATATCATAGTTATTATTAAAAATCTTCATACCTAAGACCCATGTTTCATAATAACAATTAATAACCATAGGAGGTGACATGGTAAACATCATCAAAAGGTCCGAAAAAGCAAGGTTAACTACTAACAAATTGGATGGTGTCCTTAAACCTTTAGTACTTGTGAAAATGTATACTACCTGTAACCAAAAATAGAGTATTAGAAAAGAAAAAGTGGGTAGTCAAATTAAAATTATAGGGTCTCGTTATATTCCACACTGTCCTCTATCGAAGTCAACTATTGTTATCTTAATATTTCAAACTAATATATAGGGTGTCCATAAAATACGTATACAACTTGTAATGACGGACTCTTGATGTCAAAATAAATCGACTTAAACCAACTGATGCTGCTTCGTTTAGGCGGTAGAATACGTCAAAGCTTTTTCCTAGTAAAATCGCTCATCCAATTAAAATTTTTAAAGAGGTAAAAAAAGCTTCCAAATACATGCAGTTATTCGATACAAATATTTAGGTTGTCATAACGTTGATGACAAAAAAAAATCAGAAGCGATTTTTACAATTGACGTCACTTTTATAACACTTATACTGCTTTATAGCCACTAGAAAACGTCATATTATAGTATAGTGTTAGACCACACAACAAAAATCATTAAATTCAGTTACCAAGTTTTCAAAAAATTTGGGAAAAGTCAATAGATAATATTAAAAATAAATTTTTATTAATAAAACAAATATTGCACTGGAAAAAATTCTCAAAAATAGTTACACTTCCTTACAAACACATCGCTTTATAATATTTAACATATGTATATGTATAGGGGTTATTATTCTGGATTTCGAACTTTCGTTGCGTACTTCAAGTTTTCATATATATGAGAGGTTTGGTTATTTCGGGTTTTAATCCGTTCGTTCAAAAAATCGTTTTCACGACGTTTCGACGAAGATTTTCCAGTCTACGCAATTGAACTTGCTGAACATTGTCTAAAAAACACATATTTCATGTTCAATAACCAAATATACAAACAAACAGATGGCGCACCTATGGGGTCCTTACTTTCACTAGTTATAGCCAACCTTTTTATGATACATTTCGAACAAGAGGCACTGCAATAAGCATTCTTAAAACCGAAATTTTAGGAAACGCTATGTGGATGATATTTTTTATAATATGGCCACATGGAAAAGAACATCGGGACGATTTCCTCATATACCTGAACAATATCCACCATAGAATCCAATTCACGCTAGAAATCGAGCAAGAAAAGAAACTTCCTTGTTTGGACCTGTTATTAACTAGAAAGCTCAACACCCTAGGTTTTAGCGTATATCGGAAACTCACACATACTGACCGATATCTCAATGCAGAGTCACATCATCATCTCTCTCAAAAGCAGGCAGTAGTTAACACATTAATATCAAGATCTCTCCGACTAACAGAACTCGACACAAAACAAGACGAAATAAGACACATTTCAACAGCTCTAGAACGGAATGGTTTCTTACAATCAGATATAAAGAAAGCCACAAAAAGACAAGAGATAACCACAACAAAAACTAAAGACCAAGATCAAACAAAAAACAAAGTCATAATCCCTTAAAAAAACACGACATAAAGCCCATATTTAAACCACAAAAAACAATAGACAACATCCTGGGAAATCCCAAAGACAAGACCAACCTTGTAAAATCATGGCGTTTATAGCATTCCATGTGACGATTGTCAGCAAATAGGACAAACAAACAGGCGCATATCAGCAAGAATTCAAGAACAAATAGCCTCAAAAACAAACAACCTCAGCTCTATTTCAACATCACCAAATCACCGGACATACCATCGACTTTGAAAAGGCAAAAGGAAAAGCACTAGTACAGAACTACAAGGTACCCGTCATAAGAGAGGTCCCAGAAATCGAAAAAGTGGGACAGCTGAATAAAAGAGACAATGCTATACATATTCCAACAACATGGAAAACATTAATAAAAAAACAAGAAACAAATCAACAAAGATCAACCAATATACGAGAAACCAGCATACAAGAACCAAATATATCGAACTCGGCAAAGGGGAGGAGCCTACGAAGCCGCTCATCGAATCAGAAAGCGAGCCAGCTAAACAAAACTCGTCATTCACCAGAGGCCACCATCAGCTCTTAGCGAGTAACGAGACGAACCGCACTTGAAAATGCCAAAAGAGATTTTGGCGAAACTTCGTGAAAACGAACGGATTGAAACCCGGAATAACCAAACCATTCATTCCCCCATCCGTGAAAACCTACGATATGACATATATATATATATATATATATATATATATATATATATATATATATATATATATATATATATATATATATATATATATAATGAACTGGTTTAAACAACATGTATGCATCCTTTCTTAGATCTTTCTGCCTTGTTTACCGAGAATTTTACGGTTTTTAAGCCATAAATAAAGTTAATATATTTGTATTTTTTTTAATTAGCAGCTTTCCTATAAAACCTAAGGTCTTGAAAACAAACAAATAATTTTTAAACATTCATTTATTTATACCTAAAATTCGAAATCAAAATATTTTTAAATTGCGTCACTTATTAGATTATTAAAATTTTAATAATACATAAATATCAGCTTTTTATATCGAAGTGATATTTGACCGTCGGACAGAAGTCTATTGCTCAATCGATTGATTCTTCAAGTGTTTTGTTTTTCAGTTTTGATACCGATCACTAAAAATAATCATTGCCATTAATTTTGCAGTTTGATCCCCATTCAACGTAGATGTAAAAATATTCGAAAAAAATTTATTCGTAGCCGAAGGATATGCTCTACGTGCTGCCGCGTGTATCTAGATAGTTACTATAAGACCAATGCTAAACATATGTAGCTGTAGTATGGGAACCTACCAAAAACGAATCAGACAACAGTAATTTAAAAATTATATTAGATTCAAAGAACTACAAGTCTCAATATTACAAAAACTATGAGAATTACACCGACTAGAGCAATGGAGGTATTCTAAATCTCAACTCTCTTGACATTTTTGTCAAAGAGCCGGCTTTAATGACTATGATGCGCCTGCGTACTGTAGGAATTAAACCAAGCGTAGGATCTGGTGCGGTACGACGGATTCTATTACAACAAGATTTATTTTCAGTATATAACTCTCAGGCAATGTTGCCAAATGAGAAAAGGGAGCACTCTAACTGAATTTTTAAAACCCTCAAAATAACTATCTTTCAAATTATTTTACCTCTAGAATATATCAGTCTACTATAGGCAAAATTCTTCCACTGTTGCCAGATGGTAGCACCAAGAGTGCTCTAACAGAATGTTCCAAAGTCTCTGAATTTCCACCATCCAGCATATTTTCCTTCTAGACTTGATAACCCGCCAACTTAATCGAATTCAAAATATTTAGACTATAAGTCATTTGTTATAGATCATTATGCATCTTCTTCTTCTTCTTCATCCAGCTCTTTGTGTCCACTGCTGGACATGGGCCTCCCTCATTTTTGTCCATTGTGCTCTATCTTGAGCGATTTGTATCCAATTTGTTGCAATTTTCTTGAGATCGTCAGTCCAACGAGTAGGGGGTCTTCCTCTACTTCTTTTGTCTAACTCGGCCTCCACTCGAGTAATCTCTTCGTCCATCTTCCATCACTGATTCGGGCGACATGTCCGGCCCAGTTGCATTTGAATGTGGCAATTCGGAAAATTACGTCGGTAACTCTTGTCTTTCGTCTCAGGTCTTTATTTCTAACTCGGTCACGCAGCGATATACCTAAGTCTGTCTTTAAGTTTTCCATAGGCTGCCCATGCGAGATTTACTCTTCTCCGTAGCTCGCATGTTTGATTATCTCTTGTGATCTTTATTTCGTGTCTAAGGTATATGTATTTTTCCACAAGCTCCACTTCGTTGTCTCCAATGTTGATATTTCCACTGGGTACCAGATTGGTCATAAATTTTGTTTTTGATATATTTAATTTAAGACCCACATTGGCGCACACTAGCTGAAGTTCATGTAACATTGTACATATCTCCTTGAGATTATCGGAAAACAGAACTATGTCGTCCGCGAACCTCAAATTTGTTAATCTTTGGCCGTCTACATTCAGACCTCTTTTTTCCTAGTTAAGTTTTTTACAGCCTTATTCTAGTACTGCAGTAAACAGTTTAGGCGATAAGGTATTACCCTGTCGAACTCCTCTGCCAATTGGGATATGATCCGTGTTTCTGTGTAGTTTCACCGACATAGTTGCATTCCTGTATATATTGTAAATTAACTTTGTGTATCGATAGTCAATGCGGCATGCTTGTAATGCTTCCATGATTTTGTCAAGCTCTACCGTATCAAAGGCCTTATGGAAATCTACAAAAGCCAGAACGAGTGGTCGATTGTATCCGATAGTTTTTTCTATTACCATTTTGATGCTCTGTAGGTGATCGTTTGTTCCAAACCCAGTACAAAACTCCGCTTGCTCTATTTGTTGGTAGAAATCAAGTTTTTTCTCAAGTCGATTCGTTACTATTCTTGTTAGGCGTTTATATAGGTGACTAAGAAGGCTTATTGGTCTGTAGTTTTCCAAATTATGGGGATCTCTTTTTTTGTAAATCAAAATTACCTCAGCATTGTGCCACTTCTCGGGAATTGTATCAGTAACTACACCATCTCCGCCTGGAGATTTGTTATTCTTAGTTTTTCTTAGGGCTAGTTTTATTTCGTCTATTGTGATTTTCGGCATTTGGTCTGATCCTTGGTTAACAATGCCCTTTTTCCTTATCAGTATTTCTGGTACTTGATTCTTGCTATTCTCTTTGTTTTGGCTTCTGTATAGTAATTTGTAAAAATCTTCGACTACTTTAAGGATTTCCCCTCTGTTTGTTAAAAACTGACCATTCTTATTTTTCACTTTGATTATTTGATTGTTCCCGTTCTTAGTTTTCTTCTTTTTAAACACCAACAAGCACATTTTACATGCGTACTACCTTGATATATAAATAAATAATTCCGTAGAATATTTAATTTTTTCTTCTGATAATATATAATGCTGAATTCTTAAAACAGTCAAATATGCCTAATGCCGTACATGTGAAGCATATTAAACGGCATGACAAACAATTTGAAAGATGAAACGAGTTTATTTTTCAAAAATATTCAAAGCTTTATAAATTTTTACGAGGAAGATGTGACCAAGTGGCTCTAATCCTTATGTTTAGATTTCCCTTATGCTTTTGAAGTAGCTGAATTCAAATCTGAAGTCAATTTTCATACAAAAATAGCAAAACATAAAAAAATGAAGTTAGAAGCAAAACAAGAAAAATAGAAATTGATTTTTTTCGTATTTAACTCGTCGTATTTTGGGCAATTTTCAATATTTCTTTCCATATACACTGAATAATCTTTGAAATATTCTTATTAAAACTTCTCCAATCTAATTTTTTCAAAGCATTTTCACTTTTGAAATTTATTTATAATAAAAAAAAATTGAAATATTTAGTAATAATAATCGAATAAATTAAATATTTTTTGTGTTTTTTTCGTAAGAAATCCCTATAAAATCCTTCTTTAGAAAAATGTTTTTCTCTAAAAATAGCTCTACATAATTTTGCACCTGTTTGCTTGAAAAGCGCTTAAATCTAGAGGCAAAGATCTGGTACACAGATGAATAAAAAAAAAGGAGAGAACAGGACGCAGATTTTATATTAATCATGTATATTAGCTCAGTGGTATTACCATAGTAGCAACCGAAATTACCAGTGGAAATATTGCTAGGAAGGAGGTAAAAATATATACAGATAGCGGATATACAATAACCCTAACCGGGTCACGCTTTTTGTCTAGTATAGTGCTGGAATGCCATGAAGCCCTTATCTTTGCTGCAGCTGAAAGTATGGTCAACTTGAGCTGGATGATAGAACATGATTCGTCTGATGAAAACCTCATTCCTTATTCGCTAATCAAACAGGCAGTCAAGATGAAGGTGTTGAACCCAGACCCACTGGCAGCTTATTTTTCATTTACTGCTTTTTTCCTCTGTACAGATTGCAAACTGCATGGTTTTAAAATTTCCCGATCTTACCGAAGTCTGCAATTTTAGTTCACGTAAATGATTGCCATTGTTGTTAACCCAAAATTAGAGACACCAGAATTGTCAGGGGTAAGCATGCCCTCTTTCCAAGTTGCGTCAATGTTATTTTACCTATATTGGGGTTAAAATTACCAAAAAATATGTCAATATTCAATCATCGGAATTTAAGAATTTTATTATATTTGTTTTACATTTTTCTATAATGATCATTTAAATTAATAATTATAAATATTTTTTTTCTGTGAAGTAAAGTTTTTTATGAATTAATTTTATTAGATGATTTTTTTTAAATTTAATTATTTAGTAAATATTATTTTAAGTGGCAAAACTTATTACCATATCAATATCGAGGAAAATCCAACTGTCTTAAAAATATTTAACTTGATTTGGTTAATAACCATAATTTGTGTTTATACTAATCCATAGAAGGTAAAACCCAACAAAAAATCGATATTTTAATCGTTGTTTTATTATCCTATTTGTATACGCACACCCATTATACAGAGTGTCACAATTTTCATTTTATAGAGAGGTAATTTTGAAAAGAAATACAATATGTGCAGACAATTAGGAAAAAATTATGTTTCTTGTAGATCTATCAGATGAAAAAGGTTTTTTTTGTTGGGATTTTTCAGAATCTGCTTTGTGTTACGGGTCAGAGGGATGGACTCAGTATAGAGAAATAAAAACAAAAACTATCTGTTGTGGAGATGCATTATCTAAAAAGAAGTGTTAGAATATATAAAGAAAAAAAAACAAATGTTGAGGTTCGAACTAAAATAAACGCCAAACGCTCAATTATTTATAGGATTGAGAAAAGAAGTTTGAAGTGGTTTGGGCATCATTTGAGATTTTCGTATGGGTGATGCATCAAAAAGAACAATAAATAGACATCGCCAAGAAAGAGAAAGAAAGGTTGACCTCAATAGTCCTGGAATAATGGCATTAAACAGGCAAAGGAAAATTGAAATCTCGAAGATCCGGTTTTAGATAGAACATAGAAGAACAGGGATGCAGCTAAGAGCTGCAAATAATTTACAATAATACATTAGTATTATTTGGTAACAGTAATCTTCAGGGTGTCCCGTAAGTATATACAAAACTTTCGGCAATGTATGGAAGGCGTCAAAAAAATTCTTGTGTTTCATATAATTTTTTTACTAAGGTGCCTCATAAAGAATGTGGAGTCAAAAATCAGTACGAGTGATTTCCCTTTTGAACTGTATCTTTTGAGCATTGAGTATATTTTAAAGAAATTTTGACATGCTGAATAATTGACGAGCTTCTATATATATCCCAATAAATATCGATTATAACCTAAACAATCAACTTTTTGAAATTGACATATTTTTTTTTTGTGTTTTTGCTTCATTTTGTTGATGTGTTGTGTGTTAATTAACATATTTTTTTAATAGATTACTCCTCTGATGTAAGTTGTAGCAAAAATTATTATAGCTAACGCTATAATAATCTTTGGTAGTAGTCAGTCAATTGATTTGTCTTGTGCTAAAGTTATAAGTTAAGGATTGTAATAAGAATCGTCAGTTATGGAGAATGTAAGACGAATTTTTCTAAACATTCCGACTAAACAGCGCACGTGAAAAGGAAACAACCAGGGGCTGTATTCTCGAACTGGGGAACGTGAAGTGAATGGTGAAAAGGTGGTGAATGCGTATTCTTAAAGCATTTATCATTCATATCCTTTGTTCGCAGGTGAATGGTAAGCAAACGGTGAAACATGCGCAAACGAAATGTCAGCCGCTAAGTGACATTTGACGATTAGTTTAAAAAAAATGTATTTTATTTTTGGTTGTTCAAAATAACTCATCATTAAAAAAGTTATATGTTGTCGCACCGTTTCTTTAAGATGTTTTATTTTTTGTATAAACAGTTGAAATGTTAATTAAGTGGTACCCCGAAATTTTAAATATTTCCAACACTATACTACACTACAATTAAATAAGGTTTTCTTTCAAATTTACTTGTCAGGACAGGACGTCTTGCAGTAAGATTGTGAATTCATACAATAAATAACTGATTGGAAAGTTTCCGTAGTGGATTGGAATGATGGCTTTTAGTCATACTACGTTGAATTGTAATTTCCACCATTTCAAAGTTTATCAGTGCTGATTTTCTGCAATTACTGTATATAGGGGGCATTTATTCCAATTGACGTCAGTATATTACTTTGTATATATGATATCCCTTTTCCGTTATATATTAGAACCCTAAAGTGTTTGGTTTTTTTGTATGCATTTTTGTTTAACAGCTCTAGAGTGTCAATTTAAGATAATTTTGTGATTTATATTTACACCTAGATATTTGACTGATGGCTTGGTCTATATTTCTTGATTGTTAAGTGATATAAAATAAATTTAATACAGGGAAAGTACAAATATTTTAATGGCAATCAATAACTTCACACCAATAACAACAACGACACTATTTTTTTTTTTACTTTTGACGGTTTTGACGTTCTAAAACTATTTTTTTCCTAAAATGGCGACAAAACATACTACGGACATTTTCGGTCTGACAGCTCATTTCAATCTCTCATCCATTTTACTTTATGAAATCCGCGAGTTTTAGCACGTTCATATCTGGCAACATCGCTTTTTCAAGAATATGGATTTTACGGTCAAAAGTACGAAGTGATAGTTCACATCGCCATTCACATCACGCTTTCGAGGATACGGACCCAGGTAGGTATTTAATGTTTTATTTTTGAGAATATAGTATCGAGTGCTGTAAAATAATCCTGTTGTTTCTTTTTGAAAAATTCAACCTGCTAGCCCCTGATGTCAAAAATCAACATGAATATCTTAATATCTAAAGGCGGGAATCTACCAAACACATAAAACATTTGCAAACATTTGTAAACGTTTGCAAACGAAGTCAATCTTAATATATTTTCAGTGGAGATACAAACAGCGCACGAAAAACATTGTCGACAAATGTTTTCGAATATTTGCTGACGTTCCAACCGTTGTCGGTCCTTTAAAGGAAATTTGCAGTATGTTTGCCTATCGTGAGCATTGAGTGGAGATGTGAGTTCAAACTAGTCTAGGTATCAAGTTCTAATCACACACTGTGGAACAACGACACATGTTAGCAAATTTAGCATTTATTTGCAAACTTTTATTCAATGAAGACACAGTGTTCACAAACGATAGAAAATGTTTGAAAACAGTTTCAAGTGTTTGCTCCCTTTTACTCTAAATGCCCGTTAAGGTGGATTCCCGCCTTTACATGAAATACATGTAGTACTAATTTTCTGAACTCGCCTAATTTAAGGGTGTTCGTAAAACGAAAATATTCAGGTAGAAAAGAGATTAAACCTTTCGAATACGTTTTTATATATTTTTTTAGCGATTTGGAACAAATAGCACAAGTGAAGCATAGAGTTTTTGAATGTTTTCCAATGGGATTATTGCAACAGAGTAAGGCTTGACCTTAAGACTAATTAACATGTAGACAGAATACACAGAACAATAATACATCCATATTTGAGTGCCAAATTTATTAAAAATCTTGACGAAGGTAATCCAGTTAATTTTATTTTATTTGTGCAAATACTCACGTTATGGGCAACACAATATCATTACCCTTAAGTATTTCTCATAGATTCTTTAAATAAAATGCATTTCGTGAAGTACAGTTTTAAGTTAATTTTGTTCCAAGTTTGACCATTACGTTGGTATTTCTCTACATTGTGCTTAACTGTTTTCTAAGCGATGCTGAATTTTCTGTTACCCTTTTTTTAGATAGATTTCGATTTTCCTGCCTACTAGTATTCGAGGGTATATTTTTGGGTTGCCTAACTTTTTGCGGCTTGAAATGTATTTCTTTAATTTGAAAATAACTGTTGGGATACTTAATTAATTTTTAAATGGAAAATGCTTATTGAGCTCTAATTTATTTAAAATGTGTCATTTGAATGTGTGTGTTATGCGCAAGCAAGGATGTTGGTTATAAATGGAGGCCATTTTGCCTTGATTTTTACTTTTTCCTGTTCAACTCGACTGAAGAAGTTGAAGACTTCTATCTTCATTTATTTGAACCTTCTTTTGGGATTTGGGGCTGGAAAATTTAAATTGTCTCGGTAATTGTGTTGAGTTGTTGAGTTAAGTTATATTTAGCCTGTTTGCCGTTTTTGGGTTATTTTTAGCGTGATAAACCTGAAAAAAAGAGATTTTGGCAATTTGCATGTTTCGCCAAAGGAATTTTGTTAAATCCCACCATCAACAATGGGGTTCCCCCTACTGATTTTTCTAAACAAACGAAGATTATAGTGTGTATTGATTAAATTTTAATTGATTTATTTTTTCTTTTCGTGAATTTATTGGAATTCGATTTTTATAATAATATATCTAGTTTATGCTACAGCTGCACTTTTATCTTACAATTAAAGATTTTTATTATTACTATTTTTATCTGAGTTTTCACTTGTGTTTGATTTTTCTTGTCCACTTGTTTATCTACAGGGGTAAAGTTGAAAGCTAGTTCCTAACGACATCGCGGAAGGTTTCTGCATTCAACCTAGCTACAGATGCAGTGGCGTCCATGGGGGTCATTCGGCAATTTTGCTTACAGATGCTGCTACTAACAACTATACTCTAGTGATTCTGCTTTATAGAAATTATTTTTTTCTCCTCCTCACTCAATTGTGAGGTGGTGCCTTTAATTACTACTGTAGCAAACGAGTTAATCAATCAAGAATTAACTCCCATCTAGTAACTAGTGAGTATACCGTTTAGAGTACAATCATTGTAATATGAGACTCGAGTTAAGATTTCTCTGCAAAAAGTAAAAATTATCGTAACAAGGTATTTTGGGGTCAGCTTGATGTTGATCATGGAGTTAACTAGTTAGTATATCGTAACAAAGTATTCTGGGTTGAGTTTCACCATACATTTTTGAATTTAATGCAAACTCAAAGTAAACTCATTCTAATCTTGCACGGTGCGAAAATATCACAGAGATTGATCAGAGGAATCGTTAAGGTTTCTTTCGACAGAAGTTGTCTATGACTAATACTATTGGAGTTAAATACGGACTGTTAAGTTAGCTCAAACCCTAGTGTTCATTCATGGTCTATGGGAGAGTTTTGATCTTGGAGATATATTGGTGCATTTCGAACATTACCTCAAGTATCAAGTATACTTGGGGATTTTATGCATAAAGAATGACACTGTTATATACAGTTGCCACAGAGTTCTTACTATTGTACTCTTAGCTACCATTTTCCAGTTTAAACTGAACTTGATCTACCACTTTGCCCATGCCCATGTTACCCTATGTTATCACACGCTAAGTCATATTACCACACATAATACCATTTTATAATAACTGTGAGGTTTTGTGAAAATATTTTAACTATAATCTGATATTACAAAGAGTTACATTCTTGATAAATTAACCCCCGATACCTTTGAAGCTTTTGATTTTTTTTGGGTTGCGGCCATGATTACCTTTCATCAGGATGTCGAGAACTATAATATATCCCAGTGTCCATAAGATTCGAGCTGGGTTCTTTAAATTCCTATGAATTAAGTAATTTAAATACCTTGTAGTAGGAAGAAGAGGTCATTCAATTAATTTAAAGTGAACAACATAAAAATTTTTTAGAAGAAAATCCTGAAAAAAAAATTAAAGCGAAGTGAGTATTTACTATATTTTCTAACGTCATTATTAAAAAAAGTATTTTTAGTTGAATTCGCTCTTTGGTATAAAAATTCAAATTTTTCACTAAAGGCAAAACTAAATTTCTTTTACCCTGTAGAAGTTTTGGAGATTTAATGTTACAGGGTCATATTTATTATAAAAAAAATAGTAACAAGAAGATAATATCGTGTTATGTCATTAAAACCAGACTTTACTTTCTACCAACTATACACGAACATGAGCAAGGATGCTGCTTTAATACAAGTGAAAACATAATTTCAATAAATTATTTTCATCAAAATTGTTAAGTTTACATGTTTTTACTTAATGTTAATTATCTAATTTTACTTTTAATTGGAAAATATTTATTTTAATTGCATTCGATATCTAATATTAAGTAGATCTTATTTGAAATATTTGCACTAAGATCTATTTTAAGTAGTTCCTTGATTAAACACCTGACAATCGGTTATATCTCATTTGACGCCTCATTGTATTATCTTCTTCATCAACGCAAACAATGACATTATTTATCTTTATGAAAGAGTTGTACTTTCAAAAGGGCAGCTAGATTAGCTTAAGGTTCAATTAAACTGATAAACTAATAAAGGAATTTTGCACATGATATATTTTATAGAATTTGAATAATTGAAAAAAAATATTTTGGACATTTTATTTTACTTATTTGGAATGAAAAATCTAAAGGATTTTAATATTATTTTCTAGCACAATGTTAGAGATTCTTAATTGGAAGGATGTGTGTGAGAATATAATAAGTGCTTTTTAAAGTTGGCATTACTAAGTAAGTAAGGTTGATGATTTAATATGATCCCTTTGAATCCCTATTTATCAAAATCAGCCAGGTTGTTTTGTACTTATTAATGCAGGAAAAAATAATATGTTTTAATTAGATATGGAGTTATTTTACCATGGCTTTTCCTATGATGGAGATGAATCCCAAAACCCCTATCATAAATCACAAAATCTCATGCCAAAGGGGGTTTAAGGGCGGATATTGATACCAGTAGGTCTGTGTGTTATGTCATTAAAACCAGACTTTACTTTCTACCAACTATACATGAACACAAGCAAAGATGAAGTAGATACTGCCTTGAATACAAGTGAAAATATAATTTCAATAAATTATTTTCATCAAAATTGTTAAATTTACATGTTTTTGCTTAATTTTAATTATCTAATTTTACCTTTAATTGGAAAACATTTATTTTAATTGCATTCCATATTTAATATTAATTAGATCTTATTTGAATTATTTGTACTAAGATCTCTTTTAAGTAGTTCCTTGATTAACCACCTGACAATCGGTTATATCTCATTTGACGCCTCTTCTTCATCAACGCAAACAATGTCATTATTTATCTTTATGAAACAGTTGTACTTTCGAAAGGGCAGCCAGATTAGCTTAAGGTTCAATTAAACTGATAAACTAATAAAGGAATTTTGCACATGATATATTCCTAAATAAATTTGAATAATTGAAAAAAAAATATTTTGAACATTTTATTTTACTTATTTGGAATGAAAAATCTAAAGGATTTTAATATTATTTTCTAGTACACTGTTAGAAATTCTTAATTGGAAGGATGTGTGTAAGAATATAATAAGTGCTTTTTTAAAGTTGGCATTACTAAGTAAGGTTGATGGTTTAATATGATCCCTTCGAGTCCCTATTTATCAAAATCAACCATGTTGTTTAGTACTTATTAATGCAGGAAAAAATAATATGTTTTAATTAGACATGGAGTTATTTTACCATGGCATTTCCTATGATGGAGATGAAGCCCAAAACCCCTATCATAAATCCCAAAATCCCATGCCAAAGGGGGTTTAAGGGCGGATATTGATACCAGTAGGCATCTACCATATGTAGCATGTCAGGTGGCACCTTGTCCACGACAGTAAGATTACCTGCAAAAGATAAAAATTATTTTTTAAATTTAATTGAAATAATTATCTAAACTGTTAAAAAGCCATATATATATATATATATATATATATATATATATATATATATATATATATATATATATATATATATATAATGTATAACAAACAGAAAGTTTCTCAATTGTTCTTATTTAAAATTCTCTTTAATTATATAATCTTTCATAACTGTTTTTTGTTTAGATCTTTACTTATTCTTAAATACGCCAAGAAAACAATTGGAAATTTTGATAACAGTGTATTGACAATTCTTTTTAATATAAGTATATGTGCAGTGTTCGGCAAGTAGCCTAATTTTTCCTCTAGTTTCATATTCGTTACCTCTATTTAAGTTACTAAACAGATCCTTATTGTTTAGAACAAACAAATCAGCTTCACAAATATATAGACCTATCACATTATTATTCGATTTTCCGTTGAGTTTCCCCATTCCATACTTTAACTTTGAATGAATACAAGCATGATAAGCAATGAGAGAAGTAGAAGAGTCCACATTGTTATTTATTATTTTTAGATCATAGCACATTCTTTTTCAAATGTTATCAATAAGTACACCAAGAAATAGAACACTTTCCGAACTCATCAGTTCCAGATAATGATATTTGAAGTTAAATGGGGTATTTAACGGGTTGCTAAATAACAGCATTTATGTTTTTAAAGCGCTCCTCAACAAATTGTCGGCCTCAAAGAATTCGCAGCCTCCAGTTTATCAATCATACTGTTCTGAAGCATACCAGTGTTATTTTCACTAAATACTATATTTGTATCATCGGCATACAAAATAACATGATATTCAGTAATATTTGGAAGCTCGTTGGTGGAAAGTATATAGAAAAGCGATCCCAGCACAGAGCCCTGCGGCACACCTCTCGTAATATCTTCCAACTCCTATTTATTTATTTATTTATTTATAAACATCAAAGCCCAACAACAATAATTAATAGGGCCGTAATAAAATATAACATACAAAAAAAACATCTATTACAAAATAACAAAAATAATATCATAATATCACGTAATAAAATATAACACAAAAAAACGTACTTGTTACAAAATAACAGAAATAATATCACAATAGCAGTCCCAGAACTACAATAATACTGAACAGGAACGTAAAAACTGGGTATAACTCATACTCAGATCACACGATTGCGATACCCTATTAAACACAGAACACATTCGATATATTGGCGACATACAATATACATTAGTCCTAGGTATCCTTAAATGAAAGTATACACCATGCCTGCTCGTCAATCGTGGCACATTAAAATTTAGCTCGCCCAAAAGCTGAGGTTAAACAATTTGGCCGTTGACTAGCTTGTATAAAAATAAAACTGAATGTAAGTTACGTCTCATTCCAAGACTTTGCAAACTAAATTTATCCAGCAACAGTCGATTGTCTATCCCGACCGGTGGGTACACTCCCTCAGTTTTCAACCACAAATACTTCACAAACTTGCGCTGAACGTTCTCCATAGCCAAAACGTATTTATTATAAAGTGGAGCCCAAACAAGTGAACAGTATTCAAGTTTACTTCTTACTAGTGCTATAAACAATAATTTTAGGCTTTCAATATTCTTAAATGATTTACAGTTTCTAATAATTAAACTCATCATTTGATTAGCTTCAGACACTATTCTGCTATAATAAAGGTTAAAGTTAAGTTTAGAATCCAATACAACACCGAAATCCTTAGCTGCATCAACTCTTTTAAGTAGGTCATTATTTATTTGATAACTATATAGAATTGGAGATATTTTACGAGTTATAGACATCACTGAACATTTGCTCACATTCAATAACAATTGATTACTCACACACCACCTCTGGACTGCACTAACACTATTTTGCAATCTATCACAATCCTCCTTCGACTGAACTTGGACGTACATTTTTAAATCATCAGCAAATAGTAGGAATTCAACATCAATTGATTCAGCGATATCGTTTGGTGAGGTACCCCCGAAGAGGCCTCAAAACACTTTGATTGAAAGCCATTATATTGGACATACTGAGACCTATTAAATAAATATGATTTAAAAAACCGCACAAATTGATCAGTAAAACCAAACTTCGCAAGCTTTGCCAGAATCAAACTATGGCTCATCTTGTCGAAGGCCTTTGAGAAGTCGGTAAAGACCACATCGACCTGGCCGCCCGCATCCACAGCATCCGCTGTAAACTGCAGAAAAGACGCCAGATTAGTGGATGTTGACCTACCCCTCAAAAATCCATGCTGTTTTGTAGACAACAAATGTTCGACTTTGTTGATAATAAAGTTATACAGCAGCATCCCAGAGATCTTAGAAAAACAACATTTCAGAGAGACAGGCCTGTAATTTTCCACTTCGGTTCTATTTTTGCTCTTAAATACGGGACATATTTGAGCTACCTTCCATCTCTTGGGATACACCAACTGCTTAAGAGAGGCATTAAAAATTTTACATAAAGGAGCAGTTAAAACATTTATAGTGTCTTTAATAAGAAAACTTGGAACAAAATCTGGCCGGCGAGATATTTTAGGTTTAAGCCCTTTCGTAATTTTTATTATATCCTGTTCCGTAAAGACCGGAACTGCAACTGTATTATTGCCTCTATATAACAAGGACCCCATCTCTACCACTTTTAACAAAATATTGCCTTCTTCCAGTTAAGCAAGATTCAATTAATTTAAGTGCATTATCCCTGAAACCCATTACTTCAATTTTTTACACGATATTTATGGTTAACACTATCAAAAGCTTTTGTCAAATCGATACACATGGCCAGAGTTAGAGTTATTATGTAATGAGTTGAGAATCTTTGTTATTTTTTGACAAATAGCCCTAATTGTAGATTTTTTCTTCCTCAAAACATTTTGTTTATTTGATATTAGGTTGTATTTTTTTTTAAGTTTATAAATTTATTGTACATGATTTTTTCAAATATTTTTTTAATATTATATAAAAGTGAAACGGTTCTATCGCTCTTTTCAAAATTTTTAATCTATTTCTTGCATAATGACTTGACGTCAGTTATCTTAAAGGATCTGGAAAAATATCGGTACTAAAAGTTAAATTAATTTGTATGGACCAGCGGAATTGTTATTATGTCATATGTGGCCTTAAAAACAGAAACTGGGATTTGATCATTGTCAATAGATTTCAAATTTTTCAATCTATTGATACTGATGGTTTGTTTGTTTCAAAATTATTGGACCTTTATTTGTTTTAACCCTTTTTTTTTCGATATTGAAGTTACTATGGCTACATTGGCGTGGCAGAAAGTAAGAATTCATGTAAATTTATTACATCAAGAGCTTCTGAAAATTTGTTGGTAAAATTATCTAAAATTGTTGAATTATTTTTGTTTTCATCTGTAAAATTTTAAAGTAGATTGCACAATAGTTTTCTAGTTATAGCTATACCACGTTATTTTTTTATTTTAAGGTTTTTAATTTCCTAAGTCTTAGTTGTCTTCTTGATTGTATAATATTGAGATAAAAACACTTCACTTTCCTGCATGTAGAGGATATCACTCAAATTTATTTTAACTCTTATTGAAAATTTTTATTTTTACATTTACGTTAATATAGAAATTCCGAAAAAGTCTCCTGATTCCAATAAAATTCAATTTATGTTTTTGAAAAAATCATGTGTCAACATAATAAAATTGATTTTGTAGTCAAATTGAATAATGACCACCAAATTTGATGTCGCTTAATAATATGTTATTTATATTCTACAGGGCGTCTCTGCAAAAACTGGAATTTTAAATATATTTAAAAATATAGGGTGTCAAATTTTCGACACTTGCAGGATATCTCTATTATTGTTAAAGATAGAGATTTGTATTTTCCCGATCCTATTCTACTTTTTTGTTAATTAAGAAAAGTAATAAACAAAATTTTTCTAGCGCTCTTTGTTTTTAAGATACAGGGCGACGTTGAAAATTTTCTATTTAAAAGTCTCTCTCTAGTATCTTAGTTAATATGTAAGTTAACGAAAAAGCAAAAACGAGTTATTGTGGAGTTTTTTACATAAAATTCTATAATGTACTTAGTTTTTTTTCTAAAGGCATTAAATTTTGAGTCATAGATCAAATTTATGTCTTTTGTTTTCCAATAGAACAACCTGTTTATTATTTCACAGAAATATTTTAGTTTTTTTAAGCCTTTCAAAAATGTATAGTAGTTGATATTTGATTTCACTAATAAATCTAAAATTTTAATTAATTTTGAAAATTTGCAGTAGACTAAACTATTGACTTATTAATTTTGGTATAATCTCTTTAATATTATTTAGAATCAGTTTTCAAGGTTCTTGTAATATAATACCGGGTGTCAACGAATCTATTAGACAAGTCATAATTTCTAGAGTATTATGTGTATCAAAATGAGAATTGGTACAGGTAAATGGTATGTAAAGGGGAGAGTTTTTGCATATTTTCCACTTTCCGGCCACTTCCGGTTTCACCGAAAATGGCCCCGGTTTTGAATTTTTAAATGGAATACCCTGTATGTTTTAACATTTTTGGATTTCTGAGACAATTCTAGATCAGAATGTGACATTTTAAAAACTTTTTACGTCTACTTCATTTTTTTACAGCCACTTTTAAAATTGCATCTAGGTGGCTAT
Source organism: Diaprepes abbreviatus (assembly GCA_034092305.1). Classification (NCBI taxonomy): domain Eukaryota; kingdom Metazoa; phylum Arthropoda; class Insecta; order Coleoptera; family Curculionidae; genus Diaprepes; species Diaprepes abbreviatus. The sequence continues at coordinate 728,252 of JASJET010000015.1, read as the reverse complement.
GATCGGACGCAAACTAATCTAAGGGCCTCAGTATGAAAGACAGGAATAAGACAAGTTGACAAAATTACGTTTTCATTTCTAACTATTAATTTTCAAATGGCGACCCCTTTTTGACAACTACTTTTCCAAAAAAGCATTCTTTGACGAATCTAACGGTACTAATTTATTTGCGATTGGATTAGACATAAGAACAGAAATTAAATATTATTAAGCAAAATACTGGATAATTTATTTACTTATGACAAGTGCGCCATGGACAGCCATGATGCATAATAATTTGCAACTGTTTTTATCAAGTCTTCTTTGGAAAACAAAGCAGTCACTTAAGTAGATAATGACAGTGATATACGCTCTAAGAACAGACGTAAAAGTTTCTTAATTTCCGTTAAGTTTAGTTCAAATTTTCGTTAAAATAATGTATACTCAAAGTGAAAAAGTGGATATGTTATTAATATTTGGAGAGTGTCATAGAAATTCAAGGAATGCTGCCGAGTTGTATGCTCATAGATATCCGAATCGGCAACATCCAGCCCATCAGTATTTTCCGTATGTCGAGACTCGTTTTAGGCAAATAGGAAATCAAGAGGCGGAACAGAGGTTGATCATAAATGAAGAGACTGAGATTAACGTACTTGCTATGGTTGAGGTTGATAAAACAGTTTCGTTAAGAAAAATTAGTCAAGAACTGCAGATAAGTTATGAATCAGCAAGAAAAATACTGAAAAAGCATGGATATCGAGCATTTAAATATCAATTACATCAACATTTGTATACTGAGTATGGCGATAGACGGGTAGTGTTTTGTGATTGGCTGCTTCAAAATCATACAGTTAACCCAAATTTTATCGATTTTATTCTATTTTCCGACGAATCCCGATTTACATATAATGGTATGTTCAATAAGCAAAATACTCGGTACTGGGCCCAACAGAATCAACATGAAATGAGAGAGGGCAATTTTCAAGAAAGATTTGGCGTCAATGTCTGGACTGGTATCCTTGGAAACAGAATAATTGGGCCAATATTGTTCCAAGGTTAGTTAACAGGGGTTAGATACTTAGGTTTTCTTCAAAATGAAATCGAAAAAAAATCTCAATGATATACCTTTAGCAGTTTTACGGCGAATTTACTTTCAACAAGATGGAGCACCACCTCACAATACTTGAGAAGTTCTTAAATATTTAATAGAGCATTTTAATAATCGAATTATTGCAACCAATGGTCCGGTACGGTGGCCAGCCCGCTCACCGGATCTTACTGTGCTCGATTTCTTTGTCTGGGGATATGTTAAAGAAAGGGTTTACTATGGAGCAGCCCCAGCTACTCTTGAAATATTAGATGAAAGAATTTTACGAGCATTTAGAAGTATAACGCTCTAAATACTACAAAACGTGTATCAAAATGAGAATTGGTACAGGTAAATGGTATGTAAAGGGGAGAGTTTTCGCATATTTTCCACTTTCCGGCCACTTCCGGTTTCACCGGAAATGGCCCCGGTTTTGAATTTTTAAATGGAATACCCTGTATGTTTTAACATTTTTGGATTTCTGAGACAATTCTAGATCAGAATGTGACATTTTAAAAACTTTTTATGTCTACTTAATTTTTTTAGAGCCACTTTTAAAATTTAGCTTAATAATATTTAGCATTTAGAAGTATAACGCTCTAAATACTACAAAACGTGTTGAGAGAAACAATTGAACGAGCTGAAATGTGTCGTGAAAAAGAAGGAATGCACTTTGAACATTTACTGCACTAAATTTTTTAACAAATTCAGCTACTGTATTTTCAAATATTTTAAGTGCGTCGTCTAAGTTATCAGTTTATTTTGTTAGTTTTTTGTTAATTTTGTTAAATTTTTAATCCAATTCCTGTCTTTCATACTAGTCACTAAAACTTTGCGATTGTTTTTTTTTGACATCACCTAAGGCCGTTAGATTATTTTGCGTCCGATCGTGGCCACCTAGATGCAATTTTAAAAGTGGCTCTAAAAAAATGAAGTAGACGTAAAAAGTTTTTAAAATGTCACATTCTGATCTAGAATTGTCTCAGAAATCCAAAGATGTTAAAATATATTTAAGAATTCAAAACCGGGGCCATTTCCGGTGAAACCGGAAGTGACCGAAAAGTGGAAAATATGCGAAAACTCTCCTCTTCATATAACATTTACCTGTACCAATTCTCATTTTGATACACATAATACTCTAGAAAATATGACTTGTCTAATAGATTCGTTGACACCCGGTATAGTTTAAGAGTTGAAGGTAATTTTTATTATATACTAGATTTAATACATTCTCAAAATACAAACAATGTCTAATCTTATTATGTAAAACAACAGTTAAATTATTCAAACCAGATTTGGTACATTCCTGCAATTTTTTTGTGAGGCATTGAACATAATAATAGCAGGCTAGCCGAATAAAATTTTTTAAAAAATTTAGTTAGTGCTTCTAGATATGATCCGGCGGCAGGATATTCAGAATGATAGTAGCAATTCATGGTTTCTTAGTCTTCAATTTTTTTGGGCTTAATTTTTATTAAATAAATAAGTGAGTGCGAATTTCAGTAAGAAATAAAATAAATCTGCTTTTAACCAGATAAAGGAAAGAATATATACAAACAGTTTATTTCCTGCAAATACAACTCTGGTCCTCTGTCCATACGCGATTTTAAAAATATCTCACTACTTCTGTGAATGTAGATGTTGTTTGTCTAGCGATATTTTCCAGTCTGACATCGAAGTCGGCAGGTTTTTAATATCCTACCCACATGCTACGGAATTTATATTTTATACAGCAGTTGTTTCCTGCGAATGTTGCTTTCAGTTCGATACAGCTCCACTAACGAGACCATGAGGTTGTTGCAGGAAATAATCTGTATATATTCTTTCCTTCATCGCCTTGAAAGGAGAATACATATAGACCTTTGTATGAAGTTATATATGTCTGTTAGAAGTTAAAGTTGGTTATTTCGTAAAGTCAGATTAATTTTCAACCAATGTTCAGAGAGTGAATTATCGTATAAATATCTCGAAAACTAACGACCAATGCATCCAGGATCTAAGGAATTTGGGGTTATGCGTTTAAGGGTTCTAAAGATTGTAGGAGACTTGTTCAATCTGTTGGTACGTGAAGACTTACGATTATGCTTCTATGTACATTTATTTAAAGTTATCATAGGCTGTTATCTCAGGTTAAGAAAGAGAGAGTGCCGTGTATGCTATTTCATTAATGTTAGATGTTTGTGACTATTTTTAAGCTGTAGCCATTTTATACCGGGTGTCAACGAATCTATTAGACAAGTCATAATTTCTAGAGTATTATGTGTATCAAAATGAGAATTGGTACAGATAAATGGTATGTGAAGGGGAGAGTTTTCGCATAATTTCCACTTTCCGGCCACTTCCGGTTTCGCCGGAAATGGCCCCGGTTTTGAATTTTTAAATGGAACACCCTATATATTTTAACATTTTTGGATTTCTGAGACAATTGTAGATCAGAATGTGACATTTTAAAAACTTTTTACGTCTACTTCATTTTTTTAGAGCCACTTTTAAAATTGCATCTAGGTGGCCATGATCGGACGCAAACTAATCTAACGGCCTTAGGTGATGTCAAAAAAATACAATCGCAAAGTTTTAGTGACTAGTATGAAAGACAGGAATAAGACAAGTTGACAAAATTACGTTTTCATTTCTAACTATTAATTTTCAAATGGCGACCCCTTTTTGACAACTACTTTTCGAAAAAAGCATTCTTTGACAAATCTAACGGTACTAATTTATTTGCGATTGGATTAGACATAAGAATAGAAATTAAATATTATTAAGTAAAATACTGGATAATTTATTTACTTATGACAAGTGCGCCATGGACAGCCATGATGCATAATAATTTGCAACTGTTTTTATCAAGTCTTCTTTGGAAAACATGATTTTGAAGCAGCCAATCACAAAACATTACCCGTCTATCGCCATCCTCAGTATACAAATGTTGATGTAACTGATATTTAAATGCTCGATATCCATGCTTTTTCAGTATTTTTCTTGCTGATTCATAACTTATCTGCAGTTCTTGACTAATTTTTCTTAACGAAACTGTTTTATCAACCTCAACCATAGCAAGTACGTTAATCTCAGTCTCTTCATTTATGATAAACCTCTGTTCTGCCTCTTGATTTCCTATTTGCCTAAAACGAGTCTCGACATACGGAAAATACTGATGGGCTCGATGTTGCCGATTCGGATATCTATGAGTATACAACTCGGCAGCATTCCTTGAATTTCTATGACACTCTCCAAATATTAATAACATATCCACTTTTTTACTTTGAGTATACATTATTTTAACAAAAATTTAAACTAAACTTAACGAAAATTAAAAAACTTTTACGTCTGTTCTTAGAGCGTATGTCACTGTCATTATCTACTTAAGAGAGTGCTTTGTTTTCCAAAGAAGACTTGATAAAAACAGTTGCAAATTATTATGCATCATGGCTGTCCATGGCGCACTTGTCATAAGTAAATAAATTATCCAGTATTTTGCTTAATAATATTTAATTTCTGTTCTTATGTCTAATCCAATCGCAAATAAATTAGTACCGTTAGATTCGTCAAAGAATGCTTTTTTCGAAAAGTAGTTGTCAAAAAGGGGTCGCCATTTGAAAATTAATAGTTAGAAATGAAAACGTAATTTTGTCAACTTGTCTTATTCTTGTCTTTTATACTAGTAACTAAAACTTTGCGATTGTATTTTTTTGACATCACCTAAGGCCCTTAGATTAGTTTGCGTCCGATCATGGCCACCTAGATGCAATTTTAAAAGTGGCTCTAAAAAAATGAAGAAAACGTAAAAAGTTTTTAAAATGTCACATTCTGATCTAGAATTGTCTCAGAAATCCAAAAATGTTAAAATATACAGGATGTTCTATTTAAAAATTCAAAACCGGGGCCATTTCCGATAAAACCGGAAGTAGCCGGAAAGTGGAAAATATGTGAAAACTCTCCCCTTCATATACCATTTACCTGTACCAATTCTCATTTTGATACACATAATACTCTAGAAATTATGACTTGTCTAATAGATTCGTTGACACCCGGTATATTCTTTTCTTTATCGACTTGAAAGGAGAATACATATAGACCTTTGTATGAAGTTATATATGTCTGTTAAAAGTTAAAGTTGGCTATTTCGTAAAGTCAGATTAATTTTCAACCAATGTTCAGAGAGTGAATTATCGTATAAATATCTCAATAACTAATGATCAATGCATCCAGGATCTAAGGAATTTAGGGTTATGCGTTTAAGGGTTCTAAAGGTTGTAGGAGACTTGTTCAATCTGTTGGTACGTGAAGACTTACGATGTATATTTATTTAAAGTTATGATCGGCTCTTATCTCAGGTTAAGAAAGAGAGAGTGCCGTGCATGCCATTTCATTAATGTTGGGTGTTTGTGGCTATTTTTAAGCTGTAGCCATTTTATATGTGGCAAACAAAGGATTGGGCATAAGTGGTTTTTAGTTTTTTTGTATAAGTAAAAAGTGGCAGTGATCAATAAAATGAGTAAACAAATAGTCGCAGCGAAAAAAGGGAAAATGGTGATGGCGTTTTAGGATGTTTAACGTTATATTAATTTTTTGGTGTTTAAAGTATAAATATAATAAAAGGGCTTTAGTGTGTTGTTGCCAATTGTATGGTACATCTTGAATTATTTATCATAGATTTAACATTTTGAATTTATGATTTCCTTTTAAGGACATTTTTTCGTTAAGACTTTGTATATTTCCAGACGGGTAGAAATTTTTTGCAAATCATCTTTTTGATGTAAATATTTTAATCAATTTTCTGTTATAATCGACTTTTTATTGACACCATTTTCGTTAGGTCTCAATGACTACTATTGGATTTTTCCAAGAAAGTCATTCTTCTTCTTCCTTCTTATATATGAGTAATTTGCTTGTTATTCTTCGTCTCTTTGCCTGGTTTCAGTCTATTGCGAGGTTATCACTCCTTCGTTTAAGGGGTCATCCGGTGCTCCTACGTCCTATTGGTGAGTTGTCCCTCGTGATCTTTACTATTCTGTCGTCGGTCATGCGGTTGATGTGTTCGTTCCATTCCCTTTTTCTTTCTAATACCCAGTCATTGATATTATCGACTTTACACACTCTTCTTATATCCTCGCTCCTATTCCGATCCATAAGTGTCCTGCCAACTATCCTGCGCACCACTCTCATCTCTGTTGCCAATATTTGTTTTGTTTTCGAGGTTTCTGGTCTGGTTTCTGCAGTGTATGTTAGTATGGGTCTTATTGCTGTTTTATAAATTCTGGATTTAACTTCGATTCCTATATGTTTATTGCTCCATATGGTACTGTTAAGACATGCGGCTGTTCTTGCTGCTTTAATGGCTTGTCCCCTCACCTCCGTTTCAACGTCCCCGTATCCGGATATTTTTATTCCGAGATAATTGAACTCCATTTCCTGCTGTATAATTTTGTTGTCTATTTCTAGTTTGCACCTGAGTGGTGTTCTAGATGTAGTCATGGCTTTAGTTTTTGACGCTGATATATTCATGTTAAACTTTTTCGCTGTTATGTTAAATTGGTGCAGTAGTCTTTGCAAATCGTCTTCGCTTTCAGCTATTGACACTGCATCGTCGGCGTAGCACAGTATTTTGATTTCTCTGTCTCCCATTTTATACCTTTTCAATCTACGCACCTGCTTTATCCACTCGTCCATGATGATGTTAAATAGTAGGGGGCTAAGAGAGTCACCTTGTCGGATGCCATTATTTACTTCTATTTTTTCGGTCAATTCACCGTTTATCCTAGCTTGAATCGTATTTGCCTGATATATATTTTCAATCGTTTTGATAATGTCTTGAGGTATTTGTCTGTTGTAAAGTAGCTGTGTTACATCCTCCAGCTGTATACGATCGAACGCCTTCTCTAGATCGATGAAACACATAAAGGCTGGACGATTATATTCAATTGACTTTTCAGTTATTTGTCTTATAACAAATAAGGTATCCGCGCATGACCTTCCCGACCGGAATCCCTGCTGTTCGTCTGCTAAGGAAGTGTGTTCATTAATTTTGCTTGTAAGAATTTTTGTGGTTAGTTTTAACGAGGTGGAGAGAAGATTGATTCCTCTGTAATTAGCCGGCACTTTTTATCGCCTTTTTTGAATAGGAGTATTGTTGTGCTAGTCCTCCATTCATCGGGGATTCTGTGATGGTATATGATTTTATTGATGAGAATTTTCAGTTTTTCTGTCAGGCTCTCTCCTCCGTATTTCAGTAGTTCATTGGTAATTCCGTCAGGTTCCGCACTTTTCCTGTTTTTTAGTTTTTTTAAGGCTAGTTCTACGTCTTCCCTCTTTACAAGTATATCGTCATTATATATAATTTCGAGTGTGTTAGGTTTGATTTCTGTCTGTTTTTTTTCTTGTATAATTCCTTCAAGTAGTTCACCCAAGTTCCCTCCGGTATGCGGTTACTCCTAATTAACTCATGTGTTTCCTTTCTTCGAGCTAGGATAGAACTATTCAATAAGACCTACAAAGGATCAGATACATCACAGCCCTTCTCATTAAACGTGCACAATTATGATGCTTGTAACTTGCCCCCATGCCAATCAGAGCTACGGCAACAATACGAACGCAATACATCGCATGCTTATGGAGGAATGCCCATTTTCGAATCGTCACTGAGATGTCACCAACAGATTTCGGGTGGAAAAATGTGGATGGAAAGTTGGAGATGACTTGGTTCATTGGAAATCAACTCCCAGAAGTATATGAAGATATTGTCATAACACCTGACATTTTAGGGAATACTCCAGATTCAGGTATGTTTTTTTTTAAATACTAATATTATCATGAAATAAATTAAATATTGTTAAATATCATAATCATCCCAATCCCAATCTGAAGACGATTTCACTGATGATGATGAAGATTAAACGTCTTTTTGAAATTTTTTTTTTCATTAAACATTCTTCTCATAAATATATGATAAAATTGTACATGTATAAACTTTTCTATGACATTATATATTATTTGCCGTTCATTGAAATTATTCCATTCAGTAATAAAAAGAAAAAAAATTTAAACTGTCAGATTTAAAAAATTCCTCCACACAATTGTCAGATTATAGGTTTACACGATAAGGACATCATGCTGAACCGACTGTATATAAATCTGACGCGCTCGAGTATTTCAAGGTCAGTTTTTTTTTACACTTTCAAAAATCGGCTATGAGTTCTAGTTGCGTCAAAATCGTCAGTCTTTCTAATATGACATCTTAACATTCTTCTTGAATATCTGACGCGCTCGAATAACTTTTTTTTTTAATTTTTTCTACCCCTTCGTGTGGCCACCCCCATCTAGCAAGCCGTCAGATTAACATGCCTCCGTTACCAGAAACAGGTTGCGCGTATGTATTGTTAATGTCTGACGCGCTTGAGTATGTCTTTGTGACTGATTTTTTTTATTTTAGAAAATTTGTACTCGCTTTCCCCTCCAGTATTGGGGCACACATCATATAAACTTTTTTCTATTTAGCATCTAATCTTCACAGTCCAATAGGTCCCGACAACGCTCGAGTAACTACTCATTTAGCCTCTTGGGCTCCCCTACTATAGGGGATTGCATAGGAGCAACTATTTTGGATACCGCCCCATTTTTACCGTTATTTTTATATAATTTCTTTAGCATAAATAAATGTTTTTATATTTACTTATTGTTTATTTATCAAGGCCTCTCCCTACGGTTCAAGAAGAAATAGTAGTTTTTGCAGGAAGTTTTTTTTTGTTCTAATGTCAGGAATGGATTTTTTGTCGATGTGAACAATAACTTTATCAGCTTTTCTGGTTGTTTTTCGAGGTCTTTTCTTTCGTGGGATATTTTCTCTTAATGAATGCATTGAAGCAAAATTATTAGTTTCGCCTTGAGTGATTAGCTCTAAAAGTTGCAATATACGCCACCCACCAAAAACAGGGACGATATATGTATATTTCATTATATGGTTACTTTTTAAAAATATTTAAATTACGCAATTCGATGGCGCCATTTTTTTTGTTCTTTATTACATAAGTTGTATTTTGGTGGTTATTTATAAACATATTTGTGCAGATAATTATAATAATTAAAATAAATTCAGATACCGGCTCTCAACCTTGATTTTGCGAAAAGTTAAATATATCGATTTCAATTTTAAAAATCAGTTGATTTGTTTATTTGTGTATATGTATTTTTATAATCAAATAACATTCTTCATTGCGGCTTTGCCCGTATTATTTTTGTGCCTGCAATATGTTTCTCATCAGTAATATCTAGATTGATTCTACAGAAGCGGCTTGTCATTAGATTGCCAGAGGAAGAATTCATCAAAATTGATTTTCACTTTTCCAAAATAATACCTACGAAAACGGTAATATTTTTCTCAATCAGAAATTAAAAATAAATATTGTACAAGAAAATTTGAGTTTAAAACCACATGTTACAAATACTCATTTACTCAATAGATGAGACTGTTGGCTGTTCTCCCCAAAATTTTCCCATAATTATATTTTTCCCTTATTTTGGTTAACCCCAAAAATTTGCGAAAAAATCCTCTATTCAGGCAACCTTGGTTTGTCATCAGGAAGAACTGTGAGAGCTTAGAGGCTTGCCATCTAGTAGCCTGACTGAGAAGTAAATAGTTTGAATTATCAATTTAGTGTACATATTGTAATTCTACTTTTGGAGTATATCCACACTTTTTTTATATGTTATAGACCTTTGAAAATTATCTTACATTTTCTTAACATGAAAATAATTCTGACATTTCTGACAGTTTAATGGCATAAAAATAAGAATAAATTTTGCTTATCGAGTACTATTCATGATTTTCTAGTATTGAGCATTGTATTTTTAATATCCTATATATTTCTTATGTGTACCTATGAAATTAAAATATCTGGTTATAGCAAATAAATTTTCGTTTTTCTAGTTAACTTACCACCAAAGCCAGCGGACCGCTGAGCTGCCCATGTAGCAAAGCTTGGATCTCCCATCACAGACATAGTGTTACCTGATGGTTCTATTATACAAAAAATAAATATTTTAGTTAAGGCTATAAAAGATAATATAGTTTGTAACACATATTAAACTGATCAATCAAATACAAATGCCCATGGAAGTACGAAAACAAACACGTCGAAACCCCGCGTTTTCATATCAAGACGCTTTATACCATCTGTAACCTTTTTGACAGAACACTATCTTGTCCAGCGCATCCACTGAAATCTAGGGATATAAAATAGGATGAATATTGTAAGCAAATAAAAAATTAATTCATTGATTCTAATAATTATTTCCTAACCACTTTTGAAAGGTTTTTGGACTTGGTAGTGTTCGAACTGGAAATCTTTCAGCTTAGCCTTCTTACCTTCGAAGAATTTGACAGCTCTTCACCATAAATTAAATGCTTATCAGTATACTCTATGTAAAAATATTCTTCCATTTTTTAAAATCATTTTTACTTGAAGGCGGTTTTAACAAGTTCTGTCAATAGTAATCCATTATGTAGGTATTAACACTACCAACCTGATTTATATCCGTTTGTGTTTAGCATCAGCAACTTGTGGGTTTTCTGCATAAAAACCCATTTATCTCGAAAACTGCCGGTTTTATCGAAATAAATTAAGAGTACCTTTTTTGAAGAGGAATGATCAAAGTATTTAAAAAATCAGTTTTTAGCTCTGTAAAATGACAGCTGTCAAAAATTAGGCCTAACGAGTGTGACTGCAAGTACGTTCTTGACTTCTCTGATGATCGAAAAGATCTACTTTAGTATAGTTTAATGATACTTTATGGTCTCAATAAAATATTACAATTACATTAAATTATACAAGTCGGTGCAAAACTTAGAGTCGATAAGGTAAATCGCTGAGTACCCTTTTAGGACTGTGTATCTCCGTTAAGGGGCATTTTAGGAATTTTTTTTCTATGACAGAGTGGGATTATTTTGACCTCCCATGTATGCTTCTGAGAAATTAAGAGGCACTTATTGGACACCCTGTATGAACAAATAATACTACTCCATTTTAGCACTTTTATTTAAATATTCTTTTGTTTTCTTATGATGGGACAATTTGCGGAATTTGAGAAAATAATGCACTCTCACTGGTTGCCAACATTTTCGAAATGTCTTTAGTGCTTAACCTTAGACTCTGAACAAAATCGATAATAAAAATATTGGGTTTCTTTGACATATTTATTTAAAAATATTCAAGGGGTTAGGACCGTTTAGATATTATGTCATATGAATTGTCTCTATATTTTTTAGAAAACAAATTAAATACCCCAAAAGTAATAAAACTGAGTTTAGGCTTAAGTAAACGGTGTTTTTTATAGAGGCATAAAACTTTAAGTTGGCAACACTTTTTTAACTGGCGGCCATTTTGTCAACTGTCAAGTGATTTATGTTTAGTTTGGTTTGGCATTTCAATATGAATAGACTGACGTCTGAACAACGCTTCCAAATTGTGCAAATTTATTTTGAAAATCATGGTTTTGTTCGAAATACGTATCGCGCACTACGTCCATTTTACGGTCAACATAATCGTCCATCAGAGCAATTAATTCGATTAACTATGGAACGTTTTCGCACCATGTTTACTCTAAATGATAATACGCATCCACAGAGACGTCGTACAGTGCGAACAGAAGAAGTCATTGCTGCTGTAGAACGTAGCGTAGAGGAAGACCCGAATCAGTCTATCCGCCATCGTGCACAGGATTTGGATATATGTCCATTCACTTTATGGAAGATTTTGCGGAAAGATCTTGGTTTGCGTGCTTACAAAATCCAACTCGTACAAGAATTGAAGCCACACGATCACCTAGCAAGGCGAAGATTCGGTGAATGGGCCCAAAACAAGATTGCCGTTGATCCCGATTTTCATAAGCGAATTTTGTTTAGCGATGAAGCTCACTCATTGGTCCGTACTTCTTTAAAAACGATGCTGGTCAGAACGTTACAGTCAATGGTGACCGCTATAGAGCCATGATTACTGACTTTTTCGTTCATCAATTGAACAACCATGATGTGCAGGAGCTGTGATTTCAACAAGACGGCGCAACATGTCACACGGCTCGTGCCACAATTGATTTATTGAAGGAAACGTTTGGTAACCGCATAGTTTCATGTTTCGGACCCGTGAATTGACCTCCAAGATCGTGCGACTTAACGCCGCTAGATTATTTTCTGTGGGGATATGTAAAGTCGCTAGTCTACGCCGATAAGCCTGAAACGATTGATCACTTGGAGGACAACATTCGCCGCGTTATTGCCGATATACGGCCACAAATGTTGGAAAAAGTCATCGAAAATTGGACTTCCAGATTAGACTACGTCCGAGCTAGCCGTGGCGGTCATATGCCAGAAGTCATATTTAAATTATAATGCCAGAAGGTTATCTTTCGAATAAAGTAAATTTCATGTCAATTTAAAAAATTCATCTTTGTTTTATTCCATTTAAAAGTTCTATACCTCTATAAAAAACACCCTTTATTATAATGGATCTATATTTCCCTGAGGTATAACTATTCTAGACATAAGATATACATTGCGACGGTCCAAATCCATATATAGAGTGGCTCAAATAAATTCTTCCGTTTAGTAAAATTTACTTGAAAATAATCAACGTAAAATAAAAGTCGTAATAAACTTTTGTTCCCTTACAACCGTTTGTTTGAACATGTTACTAATTGAAAATAAATTTATATTTAATTAATTACTTATTATTTTAGAAAAACCAAACAAAAGTTCTTTATTTTAGCTTAAATAGTAAGAAAATTTGTGTCGTGAAAATCCCCTGTTAAAGTAGTGAGACGCTGAGATTACTTGATTGCCATTTAAAAATTCAACTCTGGGAAAGATTTATTCCAGATTGTCAAATAGTTAAATTAAAAATTACCTGTAAATCTTTAGAGTATACGAGTTTTGTCCCACAAGTATCGAGCCTACTTTCATATCTCTGCATTGGTGAAAACAGCGCGTCCACTGGTTCGGTTCGGTTCAGACCGCTCGGCTCCGCGCAATCGGCCCGTTTTGGTTTACATGTAAATAAATGAGAGCCCGCTCACTGGTTCCGACCGGCCAGAACGCTTCCGCGCTTTCAGCATCGGCGTCTTCGACTATTCTCAAGAGGGCAAAAATTGCCGAAAGGTCTGAAAGCGTTCGATTATTTTAAAATAGAAAGAGGTAGTATAATCTGTGATATAGACGTAGTGTTTGTATTGTTACTATGTCGGACGAAGAATTGATAGAAAATGTGAGAGCATACAGAATATATAATAATAATAATATTCCCTATACATAATTGTTGCCTAATAAACTTGAAATAAATTGTCTAGGCGTTCACGTCACAGTCAAAAAACATTAGTTATGTCACAAAAATCTGTGATATAAACGTCAAATTTAATTAATTCTACTATTTAATACACTTACTTTAAAGTAACCGCTAAACGTTCCTCTGGTGGAATCGATTTTCGAAGGTTAGTGTTTTGTTTTCTGAGCGGCAACATATTTAAAATTTCATAAAATTTTATACTAGTAATTCTAAAATATTTGAAAAACTTTTCATTGTCGGTCATCAACTCTGGAAATAAATGATAAAATTTCCCGTGAACTTTTCTTTTAAGGTAAATATCATGAACCCAATATCTTCTTCTCTTCTTTTCCTCCACTTCCGCTTCAACACAGGCTAGAGCAGCCACAACAATATCCTCCTCAGAGTCGGAAGAACTACTCATTTTATTCACTTTTCATCAAAAATAATAGCTCTAGAAACTCTAATGGTTAAAACAGTACTAATCACTGTTTAGTCCGAATTGTGCGGAGCCAGTGAGCGGGGGTCATCGGCGTTCTGACTGAAGCGGACGGAACTGACGAAGTCGAGCCGATTCAGTGGGCGCGCTACTTTATTCTTTATCATCCGGTGAGTGACATCCTTCAGAGTAGTCCCCATTTAATTGAATAACACGTTCCCAGCGGTGTTTCCACTTCCTGAAGCAGTCCTGGAAGTCAGTTTTCGAATTGTCTTCAGTGTATTCGTCGCATTAGGTTCAATCGTCTCTTTGTCATCGAACCGGTGTCCTTTGAGCGTCATTTTTAATCTGGGAAAGAGCCAAAGGTCGCAGAGAGCTACGTCGGGACTGTACAGAGACTGGCGAAGCTGTACGACTTGGAGCTTTGTTAAATATTGCTGCACAAGGTTCGCTGAATGCGCTGGCGCATTGTCGTAGTGAAGCAGCCAATCACCGCTTGTCCAAAGCTGTTGCCGTTTTCTTCTCACTGCGTCACGCAATCTTTTAAATACTTGGACGTAGTATTCTTTAGTGATCGTGTGACCTCTCGGAGCATATTCGTGGTGCACAACACCTTCATATTGAAAGGAAACAGTCAACATTGTCTTCGCTTTGCTCCGACTTTGACGTGCTTTTTTTAGTCTTGGCGATTCAGAATGCTTCCACTGTGAAGAATGTCGCTTTGTTTCTTTAAATGCCTTATTCATCATATTAATTGTTTCCGAGCAAGTTTTTCCAAGATTAAAGCAAAACTTGATGCGCATTCGTTGATCTAATTTTTTCGTCATTTTTTACAATATCAAAATGCGACGAACGAAAAAAAGACACTGTAAACAAACGCACACCGTTCACGAACTAACACGTCCAGTCGGTAACTGCGCACACCAACGAGTTTGTGAAGACTTACTGGTAACGTCCATGCCCCACAGAGGTCGCTCGGAAGTTTTGACGCGGAGATATGAATGCAAGCTCGATACTTTTGGGACAAACCTCGTATATTTAAGTAAAAAATTATTATATTAATGTAAGAATCCTTTTCTTAAATATTTTTTATATTTAGAGTGTCTTAATAAATGTTGTTCTGTCTAGATAGATTAGCTTTTAAATACAGACTGCACTAACACTTTCATTACCCAGTTTGGAATTGAATTTTCTTAAAATTATGATTTCTTACATAGTATTATTTTACTTCTTTTAAATTAAAGCTACGTAATGGTGAAGGAATTATCAACATATCACAATTATTACTATTGTAACGCCCACGACTTTACCCCCTTTTACTTACTATTTTAGGCCTTTCATCTGACTGGGGTGCTACAAGTTCTTCACTCTCGGATGACTGCAGACTGCACTAATCACTCGTTTATTTTACTTGGTAGAGATTGGTAGATTATAAAAGTTAATTTATCTCTAAAGGGAGCATTATTTTCAACTTTGAAGTTGATAAAATTTTTTAATTATATGTATTTTGTTGGAAAAATTAAACTAAAAATTCACGTAGCATAATTTATTTTCATTACTTTAAGAGTCACCTTTTCTACAAAATGTACTTTTTGTCAAAATTATAAGATTTTTCAATATTTTATGCTATGGATTCACTTATTTAAATTTCTTTTTCATATTTTTTCACAACTGCTTAAAGCCGTTTTTTAACTCTTAAGAAATTTCGCGCCACGACCAAGACTTAAGTCTGTTTCGCATTATTTTCAGATTACACACAACCGGACTAGCCCACCGTACCGTGAGATTACTCTTACATTTGAGTTGGAACTAACTAATTCAGCTTGTCTAAGATTGAACTTATACTGCCGAACTAACTTGTCTAACCTTTGAATCTATACTATCTCTTGCAATAAATTCGGGATGTATATATATGTCACCTAGTGACGTTGAAATCTACGGGTCTTTTTCTGTGTATGTGCCTTCACTAGCTGATTTTGCGAAAAACATACATAAATCAATATTTTTGATTAAAATCTGACAGCTTAAGAATTTGCTTTATAGGTGGAACGTGACTTTTGACTAGAAATCTCGGCGAAAACACACCAACAAATAATATTTCTTAATTAATTACTGACTATATATATAATTGCCAGCTGCAGAATTTCATGAAGGAATGTGTAAACAATTTGATCCCCTACCATCCTAAATTTGCGTTGAATTTCACGAATGCTACATCGACAAAAGTACTCCTGCGGATCACGACTTCTATTGACGTCAAAGGCACGGGATTCGGAAACTCCACACAGGATTGTTTTAAATTTTTTTATTTTACAAATTCGGGTACTAGCGGTCGGTCGATTTCTGTGATTAAAAAATTGAACTTAGAAAAGAAAATTTTCAATTTTTATTTCAGATGGTGATTCTAAAAGTGTTTGAATTTTCCGATTCAGTACCACAAGACTGGAGTAAGTTAACATTTTATTTATTTTGATATTTTAGAACTTTTTATTATTTGATTTATTTATTTTTGACTTTTAAACTTAAATTTTAAATTAAATTATTTTTAAAATTTTTTATTTTTGGATTTTGTTCCGATTATAATGTTGCCAACTTACAAATAAAATTTTAAGATCGCTACACTATGAATGTTATTAACGGTATATAAATATCTAACGTATTAGTACCACAAAATATCGGAAAAAGAATAATTTTATCGAGAAACCTAATTAAAGACGTTTTTAAAAGATGAAACTCTATTACTTTGCTATAAATTATCTGGAGATTTTGAGACTTTGCATAAAATATATATGTTTATTAATTCTCGATATAAAACTTTTAAAAATAAATGCCTTAACTTTTTAGCCAACTTCTAAAAGAAGGAGGTTCTCAATTCGTCGAGTATGTATGTTTCGTTTTATGTATATACACCGATTACTCCGGAACGCCTGCACCGATTTGAATGAAATTTTTTACGTTATGTTCAGAAAGTTGCTGCGGTGGTCACATATTTTTTTGGACGAAATTGATACAATAAAATCCAAGATGGCGCTGACAATATAGCGATCAAAAATTTAATTGTATCCGATTTTCTCCAAAATTGGTGTGGGAGAATTTTCGGGGGCGTACACAACGAACCTGAAATTATTTTTAAAAAATTCAATATGGCGGACGAAACAATCAATTTTGTTCGATTTTATCCATAATTGGTATGGGAGAGTTTTCGGGGTTGTACATAACGAATCTGAAATTATTTTTAAAAAAGTCAATATGGCGTATCCAATATGGCTTATAAAAATTAATTTTGTTCAATTTTTTTCAAAATTGATATGAGGAAATTTTTTGGGTTTGCAAATAACGAATCTGAAATTATTAAAAAAAATTAAATATGGCGGATCCAAGATGGCAGATTAAAGATTCTACATTTCTCGATTTTGTTTAAAATCGGTATTGGAAGATTTTTGTTAGTGCTAATTATGAATTTAAAATATTTATTGAAAAACTCAATCTGGCGGATTCAATATAGAGTCCTAAAAATTTTACATTTGTCGATTTTCACCAAAACTGATATAAGGGGCTCTTGAGGGTGTAAATTATGAATTTAAAAGTATTTTTTCAGGATTCAATATGGCGAATCCAATATTTACGTTCTTCGATTTTGTTCAAAGGTGAGACTAAATCGTTTTTAGGAATGTAAATATCGAATATAAAATTATTTTAAGAAATCTAATATGTCAGATGCAATATGACGGTCTAGAAATTTTAAGTTTCCGGATTTCATCCAAAATTGGTACTAGGGGGCTTTGAAAGGTTTAGATTTAGATTAGATTAAGACGTTAGAATTATTTTTTTGAAATTCAGTATGGCGGATCTAATATGGTGCGTTGAAAATTTTACCTTATTCGAATATTTTCAGATTTGGTGTTAGGGGATTTTACAACTATTAAGTGGATAAGATACAATATGAGGGACTAAAAATTTTACATTTTCTGATTTTGTCTAAAATTGATATTGCGGGGTTCTTGAGGCGTATTCAAATTCAATATGCAGTATAAAATATATCGAACTAAGAAACTTTTTAAGATAGTTGATTTACTATGACAGACTAAATATTTGTTTGACATAATTTCACTGGGATTTGGAGAAATCTAAGAATCAAAAAATTTTTAGTGGTTCATTTGAGGGTGATTTACTACCTTGGATAAAACGGGTACTTTTTGCCACCTTGGAGTTATTGCGAGGTACACTACTTTCGAATAGTACTTAGTTAAAATAAGTTTTGGATATCATAATGAATTTAAAACTAAAAATAGTAAAAAAAATTGAACCAACTTCTAAAAGTGCGCTAAAAAGTGAAAAATAACTATAAATTTTTATATTAAATTGAAATTTTTGAAGTCGGCGCCAAATTACTTCTAAATGAAATAAATAATTACTAATATGTATAAATTATAGTAAGAAAACAATTGCACATAAAGTATTTTTAAGCTGTTTATGCGAATTACATATTGTCAGGTATTAGTTTGGTGCCGACTTCAAAAATTTCAATTTCATATAAAAATTTATAGTTATTTTTCACTTTTTAGCGCACTTTTAGGAGTCGGTTCAATTTTTTTTACAAAAATTTTATTTATTAACTTTATACACTCTTGTGTTTGTTTGAAGGTCACAGATAACGATATATCTTACGAAATAGTAGATATATGTTGGACCTCCATTGTTTTTATTCTTGTTGAATATAATGACGTTTTGCCTAGTAGTTATCTCCAGCCGTTTTCAAATTATTAAGCTACACAACCATTTATACTAAAAGTAAATTCAGTGGAGTATGATTGACTTGAGTGGAGTCATGCGTACCACGCTGAAGTACCATTTATGCGTTATTTAGTTGTGGTTTCCAGGTTTCTCTCAAGGTGCGTATAAATATGGCGAGATTAGCGCGTGACGCGCCCGTGATAAGCTCGCATCGACCTTGCAACGAACCTTCTTTGATGTTCGATAGAATCCTCGTGCTTTCGGCGGCTGATGTCACAGAAGATTTTTTAAAAACCTTTGGGCGGTGTAAACGAACAAAGGGTAAAAATAAATATAAGTATATTAATATTTGTAGACAGAGCTATTTATCAGTCATTATAAAATTTGATAATTTGAAATAGATGGCGTTTTCGTATCAAATATGTTTTGTATCACGGATATTCAAATTTCTTATCCAGTGAGTAGGGGAAGGGGGCCCAAAGCAGGTACTCCGTCCAAAGCAGGTCGGCGTAAATACGTATCTGTGCAATGAAATAGCACATATGTGTGAGTGCGACGGAAACATCCGAACACGCTCCGACATGAATCAGTCTCGTGGTTTTGGCAAGAACGATAAATGTTGTTTTTGGTTGAATTTATAAAAAAATATCAAGGTAAGTGAATTTGAATTATTCGAATATGGTTAGAGTTATGTTTCCTTTATTATATGTATATCATTAAGCATGAATCTAGCTTGGAATTCGCAAAAACCGTTTACATTTCTCACTCAGACATGGAGGTTATATTTTACACATTTTTTAAAAATGAGCCTTTGGGCAAAGGAGGTACGGGTAAAGCAGGTACCCGTTTGCTCTGCTTTACCCTGGTAACTACAAATAGAATGGTACTTTTTTACGTTCTTGGATTTAAGGTTTGTGTTGTGGCTGATTGACTTCTATTAATTTTACAGATGGTACAAAAATATAAAAGAAAATCTCAACAAGCATCTTGGGGTGAAGCAACTATGAAGCTCGCCATGGAAGAAGCAAATCGAACATCCATCAGAAGTACAGCCAAAAAATATGGTATAAATTTATCAACTTTGCAAAGGCACATTAAAAAAGGTTCAGCGGAAAAGAAACTTGGAAGATTTCGCAGCGTATTTTCAGCCAGTCAAGAAACTGAATTACTTGAGTATTTATTTCACATGGACAATCTCTTTTTTGGTCTGACCAGACAGGAATTTTGCGCTTTGGTTTATCAGTTTGTAGAAGCCAACAACATTTCACATCCATTTAAAAATAATTCTGCAGGCGATGACTGCTTCTAATCTTTTAGAAAAAGACACCCTGAACTTACTTTGAGACAACCCGAACCGACTTCAGAGGCTCGTGCCCGTGGTTTTAATAGACGCTAAGTAGAAAGGTTGTTCGATCTCCTAGAGGAGCAAATCGATATGCACCAAATTGATTGCACAAGGATCTATAATGTAGATGAAACAGGTGTTCAGACGACCAGCAACAGACCTCCTAAAGTGCTCACTAAAACAGGAAAAAAAACAAGTTGGTGTAATTTCCAGCACCGAAAGAGGAAAACTGACGATGGTCATATGTTGCTGCAATGCTGCTGGCTCTTTTATACCACCGTTTATGATATTTGGAGGTAAACGTATGAATGATCGATTACTAGATGGAGCACCACCAGGTACTGTAGCTACCTATACGGACAACGGATGGGTTTCTGGTCCAATTTTTTTTGAGTAGCTGCGACATTTTGTAGCAATGACAAGACCGACTTAAGACAAGAAGGTTATTCTTGTTATGGATAATCACGTGTTGCATAAGTACTTGCCAGCACTAGAATATGCTTCGCAAAATAATGTGATTTTCATTTCATTGGCTCCACATACCACTCATCGGACTCAACCGTTGAACAGATGCAACTACGGTCCTCTGAAAACTTACTTTGAACAATCTGTGTCGGTTTTCCAACGAAACCATGTGGGGCGAATCATATCGCAGTTTGACGTAGCGAAGTTATTCGGAGAAGCTTATTTAAAAGCGGCTAGTTCTCAAAACGCTGTCAAAGGTTTTGAGTCTACGGGTATATGGCCAACAAATCGACATGTATTCAGTGATGCCGACTATCTTCCTTCAACAATGACCGATAGACTGGAACCTTCAAGTGGAACTGACATTCCAACAGATCAGCCAAACAACCAAACGATCTTTGAGATTCAGCCAAAGCTGCCGAAACAGATAATCAAAATCAACTGTATGAAGATTCTGAACCTGAAATTCTCATAGACTTCCCGGAACGAATTGGTGTTGACATTCTACAAATTCCTTCTCATCACACACCTCCTCGCCGTTCTATAGATTCCGATCGCACTGTTTCGCCTTCAGTATTGGATCAAATGATTATAATTACAAGTCCAAAACAGACGATGAAGCTTTGAAGAGACTATCGGCGTCGGCAGTTACACCTGAACGTCTTACCAAAACAAAAATAACCCCGATGGACATTCGTCCTACCCCTAAACAAATTGTACCTAAAACTTGTCGTAAAAGAAAAGTACAAAAAGCTGAAATTTTAATCAGTACCTCCATAAAAGAGCAGCGAAAAGAAATAGAGCTGAAGAAAAAGAAAGTCCCAATGAAAGCAAAGGCAAAAGCTGAAAGATCTTCGACTAAGAAACAGTGACCAGCAAACAATCGAAGGCCTCGACTTCAGGCAAAACTCATAAAATTTCAAACCGCAAGAAAAAATCTACAGAGGACGTTGTAAGTTTCTTATACCATGAACCATATTTAGATTCTCCTACGAAAGACTGGATAAAATGCGACGACTGTATGAGTTGGGTACATGAAGCGTGTACAGGGTGAGTCAACGATTGGATGAAGTATGTTTGTGCCTTTTCGGTGAAATTTACAAAGAAACTATATTTATTGATTGATACAGTTTATTTTTACGCAGATTTAAAAAATATTTAGGACTCTACAGGGTGAGCCAAAAAACTAGGACAGCATAAAGTTGTATTTTTTTAAATAGAACACCCTATATACGAATCGTATTTTCGATTTAGCTTATAATTTTAAATCTTTTTTATTAAGGGTTTACTATAACAAAACTTTATAGTTTCTGAGATAATTAAGTTTAAAGAAAAAAAGTCACATTTTCAAGCATCAATTCAATCCTAAATAACGTTTTCAATTTTGTGACAAATATATTCAAATTTGGAATTTAGCAAGGCCAAGGACAAGTTAACATAATTTTTACCTAATATTTGCAATAAAAGCTACAGGGTGTTGAACACATCGGCTCAAATTTGAACAAGTTTAAATGAATAAATATCTTTTTTTTAAATGGTACACCCTGTATATTTTCATGTTATTTAATAGAGTAATAAAAACCCTAAAAGTTTTGTTCAATATATCCTATACCTATTTATAATAGTTTTTGAGATATTTCAGTTTTTTTATTTTCCATACTTTTTTACAGAAATAGTCTTCATTATCCTAGAAGCCATGTAAAATAATAAAAAGAAACTGCAGAAACATACAGAATGTGGTTAAATATGATGAAATACATTATTCGTTATATTACAACGGCAATAGTTTAATTAAACATAATGTGAAAAAATTAACACAACAATAACGACAAGGCAAATACATATTTACTTTTATACTAAATTGAAACAAAAAAATTACCTATTAAATACTGAGATTAATTATTTCTTTTTAATAAGTGTTCGAATAAACGATCCTCTTGTGCAATGCACAAATTTAATCCTTTTTTGCAGATTTTCTCGGACCCTGGACAAAATTAGTGGCGTTATTGTTCTACAGGTATCCCTAATCCTGTTTCGCATATCTTCCACTGTTGTTGGTGGATTAACATACACCTTATTTTTAATATAACCCCATAGGAAGAAATCTAATGGGGTGATGTCGCAAGACCTTGGTGGCCACTCAATGAAACCCCCATGTCCAATCCATTTTTGCGGATATCGTTGGTCCAAAAACGCACGAACTTCACGATGGTAATGCGGAGGCGCACCATCGTGCTGGAACCACATACTGTTGAGCTCATCCCTGTCGAGACCTTGAAGCAGTTGGGGTAGTTCTTCTTGTAGAAAGTTCAGGTAACTATGGCCATTTAGTGGTTCATTAAAAAAGTGGGGTCCAATAATTCGATTATGATGAATACCACACCAAACATTTAATGACCAGTGGTTTTGATGTTGCACCTCTCTAATCCAAAATGGGTTTTCTGTGGCATAATAATGCATGTTGCGTCTATTTACGGCAAAAAGTAGCTTCATCACTAAACATTACCTTGCATAATAAATTTGGATTTAATTGAATCTACGCATTTATTATACGACAAAAGTTTACACGACTTTCAAAATCCTGTCCATGCAATTCTTGGTGTAATTCCATGTGATATGGATGATACCTATATTTCTTGGTAGTACGATTAGCGGTGGATTGTGATGTTTCACATAATGCTGCTAACTGACGGCTACCAATGTAAGGATTTTCCTGAACATTTAACAATACTTGTAGTTCTTTTTCTTCATTAGTTACTGGTTTGTTGACCACTTTACGTTTTGGATAATCAATAGTACCAGAAGAATCAAATCTTTGCATTAAGTTTTGAAAAGTATGGGTGTTAGGCTGGCGTCGATCAGGATACTTCATTTTGTAAATTCTTTGAGCAAGAAGGCAATTTTTTTGAGCCTCTCCTATTGTATAAATCATATCTATTAACTCATTCTTTGGAAAATTCATTTTACAATATAAGATGAATGCAAAAAAAACCAAACTACACTACATAAAAACCAAAAGAAGCGATTGCGGTTATAAATTTGACACACAGAAAAATGTTCTTTTACATTGTTTTTGCCATGGCTACTATGATAATGAAGACTATTTCTGTAAAAAAAGTATGGAAAATAAGAAAAACTGAAATATCTCAAAAACTATTATAAATAGGTATAGGATATATTGAATAAAACTTTTAGGGTTTTTATTACTCTATTAAATAACATGAAAATATACAGGGTGTACCATTAAAAAAAAAGATATTTATTCATTTAAACTTGTTCAAATTTGAGCCGATGTGTTCAACACCCTGTAGCTTTTATTGCAAATATTAGGTAAGAATTATGTTAACTTGTCCTTGGCCTTGCTAAATTCCAAATTTGAATATATTTGTCACAAAATTGAAAACGTTTTTTAGGATTGAATTGATGCTTGAAAATGTGACTTTTTTCTTTAAACTTAATTATCTCAGAAACTATAAAGTTTTGTTATAGTAAACCCTTAATAAAAAAGATTTAAAATTATAAGCTAAATCGAAAATACGAATTCGTATATAGGGTGTTCTATTTAAAAAAATACAACTTTATGCTGTCCTAGTTTTTTGGCTCACCCTGTAGAGTCCTAAATATTTTTAAAATCTGCGTAAAAATAAACTTTATAAAACAATAAATATAGTTTCTTTGTTAATTTCACCGAAATGGCACGAACCTACTTCATCCAATCGTTGACTCACCCTGTATCCTGGTATCGGAGCCTACTGTTGTGATATGTGCCAAGAATAATTTTTGTTTAGCTAGGTAGTCTTTTACTCAAGACTGAAAATTTTATGATTAAGTACCAATACTTACGTTTTAGACTTTACTTTGTTATTGAGTGATGGAAAGAGGCTGATTTAAATACTGTTTTGAGATTGCTACTTGTTTAAATTTAGAAAATTTTTTGAGTTTTTAAAATGTTGATTTTGTCTAAGATGTAATGGATGTTAAGAAGTACAGTTTTGTTTTTATGTTTTTAGGTGTTATTAAGAAAACCGACATATCTGTGATTTTTCGTTTGACTGACGATTTATTAGTATAAGAAAATATTTTTATCTGATTTATCTTTACCCGCTTTGCCGAGATGCCATACCCGCTTTGGGCATACCTTCCGGGCAAAGCAGGTCAAATGACACACTGTATATTTTTCGTTATAACTAAGAAAATTGTTAAAAGTTGCATGATTTATGGTGTTACTTTCCAAGTTTGTTAAGTAAGTATGCAGACTATTCACATAAAACCAGTTTAGATATAAAAATGTGGCATTTATTTTAAAATAAACCTTAAGTGACCTACTTTGGGCCCCCTTCTCCTACCATAGTAGATTTTTACAAAGAATTTTAATAAAGAATATGACCAGGTTTAAAGTTATTTATTTTTTTAAATCGGATTTATTGGTGACGAAGAACAAAGATCAGCCTTGTTTTGGTTGAAGTGGAGCACACCATGCAACTTTCTGACAAACGTTTTAGTTAATACAAAGTGAGTGAAGAAGATATAATAAACGGCTGCTTTGTTAGTTTTATGCAGTGGGGTTTTACTGTTAAAATTTTTTCTAAATAAGAAACGAAAACTTCGGCGATCATAGCGCAGTACCTTGAATAAAAATAAGTCAAGATTGGAAATTCTAGCAAATTTATGGTTCTAACATATTAGCGGACTATGCAGGAATTTCACCAAAATCTCTCCGTTAGATTTTCCAAAAGAGAAAGTATATTTCCAGCAGCCCATTTTCATTATACAGACGCTCGAAATTTTCTTTTCGCTGCTCTGCAAAATTTCTGACTCAATTTCATTTCACACATCCACTTTTTTAAAACTTTTGTCCACAACTCACAAATTTTGGAATGATTTGCAGGTCTCCTCTAAATTCAATATACGGTCTGTTGAAAAAGTATCGCGAATTTTGAATTTCCGCAGGTTACGTATATTCAATCTTCGATTTTTTTGTGGCGTTATGTTGGTACTCATAGCCCTCACTTATGCCGACAAGTTCGGCCATTTTGAATGTTCAGTTAATTTTTGACAGCTATTTTACTTGGACGTGTTTTGGCTCGTCTTCGATTTTTGCCTATTCCAAAAAATGGATCAAAGAATCTGTATCAAATTTTGTGTGAAAAACAAAATTAAGTGCGCGGACGCATTCCGAATGTTGACTGTGGCATATGGTGAAGCTACCTTGGACCAAAGCAACGTTTATCGGTGGTACAAAATGTTCTCAGAGGGTCGAGAAGTTGCTGAGGACCTAAACATATCGATTGGCTCGTGCCACTCGATTTTTATCAATGATTTGGGCATGAGACGGGTCGCCGCGAAATTCGTACTAAATATGCTCAATTTTGACCAAAAACAGCATCGCACTTACATTGCTAAGAAGCGCGAAGACCCAAATTTGCTGCAGAGGGTCATAATTGGTGACGAATCATGGGTTTATGGTTATGACGTGGAAAGCAAAGGTCAATCATCCCAATGGAAGCTGCGGCACGAGTCAAGACCGAAAAACCGCGCCAAGTTTGGTCGAATGTGAAGGTTTTGCTTACAGTTTTCTTCGATTGCAGGGGCGTGGTGCATCATGAGTTCTTGCCAGAGGGTGGAACGGTTAATAAGGAATATTACCTGCAAGTTATGCGCAATTTGCGCGAAGCAATCCGCTAGAAACGCCCGGATTTGTGGAAGAACAAAAGATGGCCTTTGTACCATGATAACACCCCTGCTCACACATCGTTGCTTGTGCGCGAATTTTTGGACCTAGCCCCCTGTGACGTTTTCTTGTTCCCAAAGCTGAAGAGGCCCATGAAAGGACTAAGTTATTAACAGGTTGTACACCGAAGAAATCAAGAAATAGACGGGTTTTGTATTTCAGTGTATGTTTTTATTAAAATCGGCCAAGCGCTTTCGGTCTAACAGACCATCCTCAGGGCTCAGACCCTACAAACAAGAGAATATGGTCAGCAAATAAGCTTAGTACTTATCAACCATACTCACTCGTCAAAGAGCACACCTTAACCCTGCCAGTTTGAGAGCAGTCGCCAGCCGTAGCCTCCACACAGAACAAATTGTACACAATTAAAAAACTTTTAAAAAACTTTGTCACAAAATAAAATTAAAACAAAACATTCAACATACTAGTACATTAACACTGTTAAAACAATAAACCTCTTTAATAAAAATCCAAAAGAGTGAGGTTATGCCACCCAGTCATAGCATAGCATAGCAACAAAACTGTCCAAAAATTAAAACTATATACAAGTATGTGTAAGCCTGAATAGAGATTTTCTGTATTAGTTCTATTTCAATTTCTTGTCACTTGTATTTCAAATCAATAATTCATTGACAATGAGCGAAAAGAGAAAAAAGGGCAGAAAGAAAGGGCAGTAAAAGTTTATTAATCTACAACGTTGCTGTTATCGGTCATTCTGTGATATATTTCGAACACTTGGGTTCAGTGGCGTGAAATCATTTCCATTTTTGTAAAAAAGTAACAAATTACACGAACATAGGCGTAGTTGAAACTAATAATTTAAGAAAAAAGTTTGAAAATGGGGTTGCGGTCATTTACGTTGTTCATTCTTATATTGAGGCAATGGTCGGGGTTTCTCTTTATCTCCCTGCATATTTCAAGATCCTCTCTATAATCCAAGGTTTTTGAGTTATTACCCCTGGAGTGGTATACGATTTTACTATTATGTGTTGGAGAGAAACTGTGTTTGGTAAAACTAATATGGTGACCAAACACAGAGGCCTGAGGTTTGTTAATATGTTCTCTAATGGCAATGAGGAATCCTCTATCTCCTCTTTTAGCAGACATCTTCCTGGATAACTTGGAGAATGCATTAATTCCGAGATTGATTTCCGAGAGCAAGATAATTAACTGGCTTCGTTATGTGGATGACTGTTTTACAATTATTCTGGGCAATGAACAGCAGGCTATTGATGTTCTAAATAGTCTTAATTCTCTACATCCTGCTCTAAAATTTACCTTAGAAATAGAAACCGAAAACAAACTTAATTTTTTAGATTTAACTATCAGAAAAACCAATAATTCTCTCAGTTTCAAAATCTTTCGAAAACCCACCCAAACAGACCACATAATTCCTTCTAATTCTAACCACCCTTTACAACATAAAATGGCCTCAATAAACTGCTATGTTAATAGATTGCTCAACATTCCCATGTCAGCGGAGGATTACAACAACGAGGTCAATATTTTCAAGCAAATTGCCGTAAACAATGGGTATGAGCATACAATCATCGACAAATATATAGAGAAAATTAAAAACAAGAAAGAATCCCAAGAGGCTTACAGCTCGACTTCTTACAATGAAAGTCAGCAAGGAAAATTTTTCTCACTCTCGTACTTAGGTCACTTCTCTAATAAAATAGCACGGACTCTAACAAACCACACTCAAAATGTGAAGATTTCATTTAAGAGTGTAAACCAACTCAGTTCTCATCTGGTCAATAACAAACAATTGATATCTCATATACAAAAAAGTGGGGTCTATCAACTTTCTTGCCCGACTGCCCTTCGACGTATATAGGAAAAACTATTAGACCATTAGCAGTCCGAATTAGAGAACATATTAACAAACCTCAGGCCTCTGTGTTTGGTCACCATATTAGTTTTACCAAACACAGTTTCTCTCCAACACATAATAGTAAAATCTTATACCACTCCAGGGGTAATAACTCAAAAACCTTGGATTATAGAGAGGATCTTGAAATATGCAGGGAGATAAAGAGAAACCCCGACCATTGCCTCAATATAAGAATGAACAACGTAAATGACCGCAACCCCATTTTCAAACTTTTTTCTTAAATTATTAGTTTCAACTACGCCTATGTTCGTGTAATTTGTTACTTTTTTACAAAAATGGAAATGATTTCACGCCACTGAACCCAAGTGTTCGAAATATATCACAGAATGACCGATAACAGCAACGTTGTAGATTAATAAACTTTTACTGCCCTTTCTTTCTGCCCTTTTTTCTCTTTTCGCTCATTGTCAATGAATTATTGATTTGAAATACAATTGACAAGAAATTGAAATAGAACTAATACAGAAAATCTCTATTCAGGCTTACACATACTTGTATATAGTTTTAATTTTTGGACAGTTTTGTTGCTATGCTATGCTATGACTGGGTGGCATAACCTCACTCTTTTGGATTTTTATTAAAGAGGTTTATTGTTTTAACAGTGTTAATGTACTAGTATGTTGAATGTTTTGTTTTAATTTTATTTTGTGACAAAGTTTTTTAATTGTGTACAATTTGTTCTGTGTGGAGGCTACGGCTGGCGACTGCTCTCAAACTGGCAGGGTTAAGGTGTGCTCTTTGACGAGTGAGTATGGTTGGTAAGTACTAAGCTTATTTGCTGACCATATTCTCTTGTTTGTAGGGTCTGAGCCCTGAGGATGGTCTGTGAGACCGAAAGCGCTTGGCCGATTTTAATAAAAACATACACTGAAATACAAAACCCGTCTATTTCCATGAAAGGACAACGCTACGCTACGATTGAGGACATAAAGACGGCATCGAAAAAGGAGCTGAACAAGATCACAAAGAATGATTTTTTGAAGTGGTTCGAGGATTTGAAAAAAAGTTGGCACAAGTGCATAATATCTAATGGGGATTACTTTGAAGGGGACAAAATAGGTCTTCTTCAAGTGCCATATCAGGTCCCCCTGACGTTGGCAATTACATTGGCAAGTCTTTCACGGTCCTGCGCTAGCTAGAACAGTTCCCCCGCGCTACGTATAACTGTCCATTACTCAACCAGAAAGTCCGTCTCCCTCCTACCCCTTTACGTCCCTTTACTTTACCCATCATGATTAGCTGAAGAATTCTATATCGCTCCCCTCTGAATATATGTCCAAGATATGGCCAGATGTATGATCTTATCATTCTCTGTCGTAGTTTTAGGTTGAGGTTATCATTGCAGAAAAGTGGTTTCATTTTTTGAAAAGTTGCTCTAGCAGTCTCTATTCTACACCTTATCTCTTTATCTGGGTTTAGATTTTCGGTGATATAACATCCAAGATATTTAAAATGAGTCACCCTGTCTATACTTTTTCCTTCTATTTGTATTGAAGCGTTAAGATGAGGTTGTCTACTAAAGACCATAAATTTTGTCTTTTTGATATTTATGTTGAGCCCCATTTCTTGACCCTCAGTGTTAACACAGTTTAATAGATGTTGCAGGTCTTGTAGTTTTTCGCTTAGGATAACAGTGTCGTCAGCATATCGTATTGTATTTATATATTCTCCATTGATTTGTACTCCCATTCGTTGTCGTTGAGTAGCCCGTTTAAAGATTTTAGCTGAATATATATTAAAAAGCAGTGGAGATAGTATGCAGCCCGGTCTGACGCCTCGCAGAATTTTACTTTCTTCTGTAAGCCTTACTGTTACTTTCTGCCGCCAATATAGATTTTTCATAATTCTTACGTCTCTGCTGTCTACCCCTACGTTACTTAAAATGTCTATGAGTTTTCTGTGCTGTACTCTGTCGAAGGCCTTCTGATAATCGTCAAAACATACGAATACATCCTTGTGTTGGTCCCGGCATTTTTGCAGAAGTATATTTAGAGCGAATAAAGCCTCTCTAGTACCTAGGGCGTTTCTAAATCCGAATTGGGTTTCATCTAAATCTGCTTCGCATTTAGATCTTATCCTGCTGTGGATGATTCTGAGAAAGACCTTTAAAGTGTGGCTCATTAGACTTATTAGTCTGTACTCACTGCATCGCTTTGCTCGCTGTTTTTTTGGGATTGGGACGAATACAGACCTCAGCCAATCTTCCGGTATATCTCCAGTCGCGTAAACGGTATTAAACAGTTTGACCAAGATTCCTATATTTTCCTCATGGATCATTTGTAACAGCTCGGTTGAGACATTATCAGGCCCGGTGGCTTTCCTGGTTTTTGCAGATCTTATGGCAGATAGAACTTCACTGTTTAGAGTTTCTGGTCCCATGTCAAAATAGGTATTCATGAATAAATAAATAATTTTTGAAAAAACACAAAATTCGTGATACTTTTTGAACAGATCTTATTTTCTTCAGACCACTTTATACTCACTTATGAACTTGTAATCAATGCCCAGTGCTAAATAAATTTCGTTTCATTAACAAAAAAATAAAAAATATCTTGTCGTCAGTGTCGCTGCGAAGTAATGAAAGAGCTTGTCATAAACCCGCCCCACTAGATAAAAAAAAATTCTTTGAGTTCGCATCAAAAAACCGTTAGAAAATGGATCACTGCGAGTCTTAGTCAAGCTACTCTAAAACAATAGAACTATAAAAAATTGACTTCTTGTAACCCAAATACATTTATTACCTCCTTTGAGACTTGCCGCCGAAGCCCATCGATATCGATAGAAATCGCCAAAATTCGAAAGAGTCTCGCTATAAATTCGTCATATTTATACGCATCTTAATATCTGAAGGCGGTTTACTAAAGCAATTCGGGTTCTGAAGCCGCGGTTATATATCACAACCCAAAATGTTTTTAGAAATTTGATATGGTCTGAAAATGTCGCGTTAACGACGTTTTATACAAGTTTTTCAAGATCGTATGATCAGATTTAATACAAAACCAAAGGAAATCTAAGCGATATTTAAGGCCGCCGGGCAGTGACGTCATCGAGACATTTCGTTTCAACGCGTAGTTTTCAGGTAGTTGTTGGTGCAGATTGTATTTGGCCTGTGGATATGGAAGGATAAGGATTAAAAGAGTGTAATATCCATATTTATACGAGGTGGTTTTGAGTTAATGAAAAGAATTTGAAAAGTCGAAATTAGTTTCTCTTTTGATCTCGTTTTACTTCTAGTTAATCACCATTCATTGGATTTCACATTAATTATGTTTTATTATTCTTTCTGGTTGGTTTCTTGCCTGTATTTTGTACTTGATTGATCAGTTGAATATTGACTACAACTTTAGTATTAGCTTATAAAGAGTGTTTTTTATAGAGGTATAAAACTTTAAGTTGGCAACACTTTTTTAACTGGCGGCCATTTTGTCAGCTGTCAAGTGATTTATGTTTAGTTTGGTTTGGCATTTCAACATGAATAGACTGACGCCTGAACAACGCTTCCAAATTGTGCAAATTTATTTTGAAAATCATGGTTCTGTTCGAAATACGTATCGCGCACTACGTCCATTTTACGGTCAACATAATCGTCCATCAGAGCAATTAATTCGATTAACTATGGAACGTTTTCGCACCACGTTTACTCTAAAAGATAATACGCATCCACAGAGACGTCGTACAGTGCGTACAGAAGAAGTCATTGCTGCTGTAGAGCGTAGCGTAGAGGAAGACCCGAATCAGTCTATCCGCACAGGAATTGGATATGTGTCCATTCACTTTATAGAAGATTTTGCGGAAAGATCTTGGTTTGCGTGCTTACAAAATCCAACTCGTGCAAGAATTGAAGCCACACGATCACCTAGCGAGGCGTAGATTCGGTGAATGGGCTCAAAACAAGATTGCCGTTGATCCCGATTTTCATAAGCGAATTTTGTTTAGCGATGAAGCTCACTTTTGTTTGAATGGATACGTCAATAAACAAAACTGCCGTATTTGGAGTGATGATAATTCTCAAGTGTATGTTGAGACACCGTTACATCCAGAAAAACTGACTGTTTGGTGTGCTTTATGGGCTGGTGGAATCATTGGTCCGTACTTCTTTAAAAACGATGCTGGTCAGAACGTTATAGTCAATGGTGACCGCTATAGAGCCATGATTACTGACTTTTTCGTTCATCAATTGAACAATCATGATGTGCAGGAGCTGTGGTTTCAACAAGACGGAGCAACATGTCACACAGCTCGTGCCACAATTGATTTATTGAAGGAAACGTTTGGTAACCGCATAGTTTCACGTCTCTGACCCGTGAATTGGCCTCCAAGATCGTGCGACTTAACGCCGCTAGACTATTTTCTGTGGAGATATGTGAAGTCGCTAGTCTACGCCGATAAGCCCGAAACGATTGATCACTTGGAGGACAACATTCGCCTCGTTATTGCCGATATACGGCCACAAATGTTGGAAAAAGTCATCGAAAATTGGACCTCCAGATTAGACTACGTCCGAGCCAACCGTGACGGTCATATGCCAGAATTCATATTTAAATTATAATGCCAGAAGGTTATCTTTCGAATAAAGTAAATTTCATGTCAATTTAAAAAAATTCATCTTTGTTTTATTCCATTTAAAAGTTCTCTACCTCTATAAAAAACACTCTTTATATACTGTAAATTTTTACTCTGTCTTGGTTTGTTTTAGAAATAAATCTGAAATTTTGTGATACCTCCCCCACCCCCTTTAATTTTCTAAGGGTGCATTTTAAAAGTCAAATTTAGTGACGCTTTAATAGACTTTTGATTAAAAATCGATCTTTTGCAATAAAATTTAAAGATACATGTTTTATTTAAATTACTGAAAATACTAACACCTTCAACAACTGAACCCTAATAAAATGCGTTGTCGACAAGCATGTGATCAGTTTTTTAAGCTATGTTTTCGATTTCGGTTTTGTAGCTGGCAAAGCTTAACCAAACTTATAAAAATTCAGTGCAATATATTGTAAAAATAAAACACCGAATGTACACTTTCTCAATTAAAGTTTCAACTATGTATAAATCACGGGGCTCGTGAAATTTATATACATTAATCATTTGAAATTAGTCGTTATTTAACAACTTCTAATAAAGCAATAAAATTCATGTGTTTTAATAAGTAATGCAATAAAAATACAAATCTAACGATGCTATGTGTAAAAGTGGAATTTATTTTATGCAGTAAATTTTTTAAATCACTTTTTATTTATGTGTATATAGTAATTACAGAAACTTACCAGGTCTTAGCTCATAAATTAAACAGAAGTAATTGCTTACATTTAACTACTGTTCTTGAAGACGTTTGGGCCGCGACTCAATTATTTTACGAAGAAAATATTCTTATAACTTATTCGGCTTATTAAATTACGTTAATACCGCCATAATAAGAATCTTGTAAGGATTCTCCTACGGGATATTCGAAACCTATTTAAACTTCTTAAGAAGTCAAGAAAATAAAATAATAAATACATAACTAGATAGAATAGTAAAAATAGCTAAATCTAATTATCTGTATCTACATATATTTCTAGTTTCTACTAATATACACTATTGGAAAAAGCATAGCAATACATTTAAAAAATGTATAATACTAAATACAACTGACAGAAAATTATAAAAGTTTGAAAGTTTTTAAAAGAAAGCTAAACAAGGGTTGATAAACTTAAAAAATAAGTGTTAAGTATTTGAATAGATGAATTATTGAAAATAGTATAAGCTTCTATGGAGAAATGTGCAAAAGTAGACGATGTATTAGATATTAAAACACCATCAAACATTTTAGAAAGTTCTTTATTTGGAATTAGAAAATTGACGTAAAAGTCATTAAATAATAAAATAATTAATGAGATGATTAAGGCTGGTGGAGTTTTCACAATTCGGATGGCATTGATCTTTGAAGCCAGAACTCTGGGTATTTATTTCTGAATTTTACTTTTAGTTCCTCGTTAGTTGTGAGTCCTACCAGTACTTCTAAATTTGATGATTTTACTATATCTGCATTAAAGAAAGGATCTCAAGCTCAACTTAGTATGTTTATATTTAGAATATTCTGGAACTTCTCGGTGAAATCTAAAGAATGTCCAAGTATTGGCAGTAAGTAAGCAAATTTTCCCGTTTTGCAGACATTGCTGATAATGTTGGAAAGTGCCTGTATGCTGTGGGACTGATTTGAATGAAACTTTGTGCGTTATGTTCAGGAAGTTGCTGCGGTGATCCCATATCATTTCGGATGAAATTGATGCTGTAAAATCCAAGATGGCGCTGGTAATATGGCGGACAAATAAATTAATTTTGTCCGATTTTCTACAAAATTGATACGAGAGTTTATTTTTTAAAAATTCAATATTGCGGACAAAAGAAATGGATTTTGTCCAGTTACCTTCAAAATTGATATTGAGGATTTTTCAGAGTTGCACATAACAAACCTGAAATTATTTTAAAATAACTCAATATAGTGAATCCAATATAGTGCAAATAATTTTTTTCCGATTTTCTCCAAAACTGGTATGGGGGAGTTTTCAGGATCGCACATTAATGCCGGATATATATACATGTGATATTTATAAGAACGCTCCAATGACCGTACAAAATAAGTGTCAGACAGGGCGATAGAATGTTACTCAAGCCTTTCCTAACTGCTCTATAGAATGCGATCAAAGAGATAAAGGAGAACGGAATTAAGAGTAAACGATTTAAACACAGCATGCAAGAAAATTGGTTTAAAAACAAACTTTTCAAAAATGTATGGCTAATTTGATTCCAAGCGAACCTAGGTTAATTAAGAGTAAAGAAATAGAACAGATTGAAATGCATATCTACCCTAGACATGAAATTAGAATAGGCAGAGATAATCAAACATGAGTATTGCGAAAAAGGATAACGCAAGGTTGGGCAGCAAATGGAGCACAAAAAGAGATATTCAAAAGTGGGGGCTTTAAGGGTAAGAAAATCAAAGTATGTATAATTTATCCAGAATGGTCGCTCTAGCTCTAAATAGGTATTGATCATGGGATTATCTGGCCAATTGCTTTCGCGGGAAAACCATCAGAACGAAGATTTGAAAAAAATGCATGGGGTTACTATAAATTTTTTACTTAAATTAATTAAAATTTATACAAATTTTTTCATCTTTAGTTTCTGTTTTGTTCATCAAATCTTGTTTCAGTCGGATACTGGCTGATGATTTTTCGAACAGGTGGTATTTAGCTTAGAACTGTACTAATTTAAGCTGGATAATAGGGCTGCTATCATTACCAAAATTTGTCTGAACCACGCACGTGTAAAGTAACTTTATTGATCGTGTAATAAAGTAAAAATATCTGAACTATGCTCTTTGCCATATTGAGGAAAGTTCACTTATTATAACAGTGAATACGTTGTCGCCGTTGGAAAATTGCACGGGTTAAATATACTCGGTTATTTCCAACCGACAAAGGTGTAAGTAATTCGCATACATTTCCGAATTTGTGTCGACATAAGTAGTTGAACAAAATGGATAGTAGAAAGAGATAAAATGATAGTATTGTGTTTTGAATTCACCCGACTGATCCAATTCTGGTCAAATGATTATAATCTCTGGATGTCTGCGATACTATTGGTCGGTCGTAAAAATAAATAGATTAAGTAATTTTAATATATTTTTGGTTGTTAAAAATAACTTGTCACTAAAAAAAGCTATATGTTGACTTCAAAACGTTTTATTTTTGAAAAAAAAACAGCTGAAATGTTAATTAGGTGATATGGCGTTATTTTTAGTATTTTCTAATTTTTAATTAAAATATCCTTTGAAAATTGAATATCTCTCACAAATTTCAAGTTTTCAGATTACAGAGATAGACAATTATTACACGAAATTTTATTCATATCTCAATAGTGTGAGCGTACTATTTAAAAATGTTCTTCTACGGCTAGTTCTGATTATGGATTTAACGTAAATACTTGTGTCCATATGTCCATAACAGTCGAGTATCTTACTTTTAAACGGTTATGTCTAACATAATTATTTCATCAATACAACTAATTAAAAATTTTGAGAAATGACAATTTGTAAGATATTTGAAACTTTTATTTAAATAAGTAACATTAAATTTTATATTAAAATAATGTTAAATGCAACATTTTACTTACTTACTTTGTGTTACACACTGTATTACATTACAATTAAATAAATATTATTATGACTTGAATTTATTAGGACATATAAATATGATCCCTACAGGCCAACGAACGAGGTCCTTCAGCATAAAAACCTTATTTATAGTACATTTGATCTTTAATCCTTTGTAATGGAACAAATGTTAATTATTTTTCATTGTTCAATGTCAACTATATTTTGTTAAAATAAATAATCAAATAATCACTCTGTGAATAGATATCCCGTGGGAATAGGGTAGTTATATTTTTTATCACTATCCACGAAAGTCTAAAGGAAAAATAAATCAGTTATCGAACTTAACTTTTATGATCTTTGTCGTTTAAATGTTTTCTTTAAAAAAATACATAAAGTCAGTTAATTTATGAAGACGTAATAGGACCCTCTCTTAGAATTGCCTATAAATCTGTCTAAGTAATCCCGCCCTGGTTATGTAATAAAAAGATAAGGGAGGTTTATAACATATGGTATATGAAATACCGTTAAAATGTATTAAAATATTGAACGATTTTCGCATTATTAGGAATCAAAAGAATAATCAAATAAACTCACTATAATAGAAATATATCGTTTGGCCATTTGTAAAAAGAATACTGAGTAATCACTATTTTTTCTATTCACAAGACATAACGAGTTAAGATGTTTATTGCCAAAACAGCCAAGAAAAGTGAATAGTTTTTTTTACAGTCTTTAACATATATTCTTTTAGTTATAGAAAGAAATAGAATAGTTTTATTAATTGTGTTTATATAAAAATTATTATTAAGATGCTCACAGGTCAATTCGTGAATCAAGTATCCAGTATAGAATAGCTAACGCCCTCAGCACGTAACGATCGAAACCTTCGAACTTTAAGGGAAAGAAATTGACGTTTACCGAGTTCTATCGGGTAATTTGGGTACAAACGGGAAACAAAGGGAGAGGGGGTGTAAGATTCGAAGACTCTCTTTTAAGGAATAGTAAATGTACCAATAGTACCAATCTGAAAGTCGAATTAGGGTGATCGGTGCCGTTCTTTAAGTCCAGTGCCGTAGTGTATATTCGGCGGGAATGAAGGTTTTCTTTGTTGGATTTGTCTTTGTTTAATTTGGGAAATTAAGGGATTATCGGGTGTTATTTTAGTGGGGCGTTTCACGATTTTCATACGGTTCGATTAAGTAATATAAATAGCTGTTTTTAGCGTTTTATTTCTTTTTTTTTTGTTTAATATTTTATTAAGCTATTTATACGTGTTTTTTTTTTCAAAATTGGGTTTTACGTTTTTGGTTAAAATAACGGTCGAAAAGAGCAATTATGTTGGTTTTTTTTTTGTAATTGTTATAAGTTTTAAGTTTCTCATTGTAAATAGTTCGTTTTTATTCTATTTATTTTGTTAATAGAGTAAGTTGTTTTGAGAAACTTGTTTTATTCAATTTAATTAAAACCTTCACGCGAATTAACTCGCGGGCGCGCTGTTGCGAGACTTACAAATCAAGAGATGTCTTCTGACCAACTAATTAGCAGCCTTTCCTGAGTCCTGAAGATCTGAGTCGTGATTGTGGTAAGCTTTAATAACCGTAGTGTTTGGTACTAAAGTTGTAAGAGAGAAGTTGAACGACCAGACTTCCAGAGTGTCTTTGTTACTGTGAAATTTATCTGTAGGTTATTAAAATATTTACTAATTAATATGTGGCAAAAAATGATTATAGATAAAATGATTAACGCTATCTCAATATGTCATTGGCCAGAGTTTATAATCAAATTCTGTCACACCTCAACAAGTCTTCACAAAGTAAAAAAAAAAGTATATGAAAGATTGAATGCGAGATCTGTCAGTATCATTAGTGGATGTCTTCTGGCTGGCCTTCGGTCACTGGTCTTACACAGTTCCTCTATCACTGGCCAAGGTTCAGGTTTTCTTTCAAACTTAGTTGTCAGGACAGGAAGTCTTGCAGTAAGAGGCTGGATGTTTAGTGAATTCGTACAATAACTGATTGGATAGTTTATGTAGTAGATTGCTAGGATGATGAATTTTAGTCTTATTATGTAAAGCTGCAGTTTCCACTTTTTCAAGGTTTATCGATGATGGCTTTCTGCAATAACTGTATATAGGAAGCCCATATTCCAATTGGCATTGGTATATTGCTTTGTATATAAGTTGCTGTTTTTCTTGATATCCCTTTTTCTTTATTACTTACATCACTAAAGAATTGGCTCTTTGTTTGCATTTTTGTTTAACAGTTCTGGAGTGCCAATTTAAGATAATTTTGTGGTATAAATTTAGACCTAAATATTTGACTGATGGCTTGATGTACGAGGTTTGTCCCAAAAGTATCGAGCCTACCTTCATATCTCCGCATTGGTGTTATTCTTTATCATCCGGTGAGTGACATCCTTCAAAGTAGTCCCCATTTAATTGAATTACACATTCCCCGCGGTGTTTCCACTTCCTGAAGCAGTCCTGGAAGTCAGTTTTCGGAATTATCGTCAGTGCATTCGTCGCATTAGTTTCAACTGCCTTTTTGTCATCGAACCGGTGTCCATTGAGCGGCATTTTTATTCTGGGAAAGAGCCAAAAGTCGCAGGGAGCTACGTCGGGACTGTACGGAGACTGGCGAAGCTGTACGACTTGGTGCTTTGTTAAATGTTGCTGCACAAGGTTCGATGAATGCGCTGGCGCATTGTCGTGGTGAAGCAGCCAATCATCGCTTGTCCAAAGCTGTGGCCGTTTTCTTCTGACTGCGTCACGCAATCTTTTCAATACATCAACGTAGTATTCTTTAGCGATTGTGTGACCTCTCGGAGCATATTCGTGGTGAACAACAGCTTCATGATCAAAGAAAATAGTCAACATTATCTTCACTTTGCTCCGACTTTGACGTGCTTTTTTTGGTCTTGGCGATTCAGAATGATTCCACTTGAAGACTGTCGCTTTGTTTCTGGATCATAGCCGTAAACCCATGATTCATCACCAGTAATAATCTTCTGGAGTACATTTTCATCATTATAAACCATTTCCAAGTGATCCTGAGCGATTTCAAAGCGAAGATTCTTTTGCTCTGCCGTTAGCAACTTTGGGATGAATTTCGCACACACGCGAGCCATTACCAAATTCTCGGTTAAAATTCTCCATACAATAGTTTTTGGTATTCCAAGATCACTTTCTAGTTCGCGTACAGTCAACTGACGATCTCCTTCAATTGCAAGTCGCACGTGCTCGACATTTACTGGTGTTACTGTTCTCGAAGTTGGCTAGAGGGAGAATCACTGTCAACTGACGTGCGGCCATCTTTAAACCGCTGGTACCACTCTTTTATTCTTACTTTACTCATACACTCCTCTCTAAATGCCTTATTCATCATACCAATTGTTTTCGAGCAAGTTTTTCCAAGATTAAAGCAAAACTTGATGCAAATTCGTTGATCTAATTTTTGCGTCATTTTTTACAATAACGAAATGCGACGAACGAAAAAAAGACACTGTAAACAAACGCACACCGTTCACGAACTAACACGTCCAGTCGGTAACTGCGCACACCAACGACTTGACTACTGGTGACGCCCATTCCCCACAGAGGTCGCTCGCAAGTTTTGACGCGGAGATTTGAATGCAGGCTCGATACTTTTGGGACAAACCTCGTATATTACTTGGTTGTTAAGTAATATAAAATAAATTTAATCCAGGAAGAGAACAAAAATCAGTAACTTCACAACAAAAACAATAAAAATGACACTATTTTTTTGACTTTTGACGGATAATTTGACGTGTCAAAACTTCATTTTTCTCCAATATGGTGACAAGCATGTTCCCGACATTTTTAGTCTGACAGTTCAATTCAATCTGTCACCCATTTAATTTTTTAAAATCCGTGACCTGAATAGGTGGTATATCATTATTACTACTTATTATTGGTTTTACTGGTACATTTTATTAAAGCTTATTACTACAATGTTTTTCCTTTTTATATTTATTTATTTTTGCAAACTACAGAAAGCTATATTACATTTTTTAATATTTCAAATTTGCCGTAGAGTACATGCGCCGCTAACAATAAAAATTTATAGCTACTAATTAACCTATTTAACGAAAACTAGATGACGCTGATGTAATAATCATATAATTATCATTAAAATTGCACTTCACATTAAATATCTAATTTCTGCTAAAAAATTAAATATTTTACTAATACTTACTCATTAGTCGTAAAAATAACAGATTATTTGCTAAAACAAACAAAGCAATACAAATATGTAATTATTATTCTACGAATGTTACAACTGCTACGATATAGTGTTGTAAATAAGAAAAAGTAAACGGTGAGAACTTGTAGAAA
The DNA here is from genome assembly GCA_034092305.1 of Diaprepes abbreviatus. Classification (NCBI taxonomy): domain Eukaryota; kingdom Metazoa; phylum Arthropoda; class Insecta; order Coleoptera; family Curculionidae; genus Diaprepes; species Diaprepes abbreviatus. The sequence continues at coordinate 687,770 of JASJET010000015.1, read as the reverse complement.
GTGCTATAATTTTTAAAAGTAAGACTTATAATACTGAATTCTTTATTCTGTACAAATAAAATTGCTACTTGTATTTTGCAATTTTATTAATAAAGCTTATAAGTGAATAATACTGTTCGGACAAAGAGTTTCTTATTTTAGAATTAACGGGATTTTCTCTCCGATCTTGATATAACTAAACGTATCTTAATATCATGAATTCTCGTCAGAAATCGATGGCGATCTCTCTTTATTTAATGACAAGATTATTTTGACAGAAAAATTTTAGCTTAAATTAGTAAAATTTATGTCAAAAATTATTTTTAACCGACTTCTAAAAGGAGGAGGTTCTCAATTCGTCGACTATGTATTTTTATTTTTTTTTATGTATGTACACCGATTACTCCAGAACGGCGGCATCCATTTGAATACAATTTTTTACGTTATGTTCAGGAAGTTGCTGCGGTGATTCTATATTTTTTTGGGCAAAATTGGTGTAGTAAAATCCAAGATGGCGTTGACAATATGGTGGCTAAAAAAATTAATTTTGTCCGATTTTCTCCAAAATTGGTATGTGAAAATTTTCGGGGTCGTACACAACGAATCTGAAATTATTTTTAAAAAATTCAATATGGCGCATCCAATATGGCCGAAAAAAAATCAATTTTGTCCGATTTTCTCCAAAATTGGTATGGGGGAGTTTTCGGGGTTGCACAGAACGAATCTGAATGTATTTTTAAAAAATTCAATATGGGGTATTTTTTTGTTCGATTTTTTCAAAATATGACGTATCCAGTATGGCGGATAAAAAATCCAAGATGGCGGATTGAAGATTTTATCTTCTTCTTCTTCATGTGCCATCTCCGTTTCGAAGTTTGGCTATCATCATAGCTATTCGGACCTTAGACACAGCTGCGCGAAACAGTTGATTGGAGTTACATCCAAACCACTCTCTTAAGTTTCGTAGCCATGACATTCTTCTTCTCCCGATACTCCGTTTTCCCACAATTTTTCCTTGAATTATATTTTGCAGGAGTTGGTATTTATTTCCACGCATGATGTGGCCAAAATACTGCAACTTTCGACTTTTGATGGATAGTAATAATTCTTTTTCTCTCTTCATCCTTCTAAGTACTTCTTCGTTTGTTATTTTATCGGTCCAGGGTATTTTCAATATTCTTCTGTAGATCCACAGTTCGAACGCTTCTATTTTATTGCAGCAGTATTTATTCATGGTCCATGTCTCCACACCATACAGAAGGATAGAGTGAATATAACACTCTACCAAACGTATTTTTAGTTCCAGGCTTAAGTCTCGGCTGGTTAATATATTTTTCATTTTCATAAAGGCGCTTCTCGCTTTTTCAATTCTTATTGTGATTTCTTTCGTGTAGTCATTTTTTTCGTTCACAGATGTTCCCAGATAGTTATATTTCTCAACTCTCTCAATTTGTTTGTTGTTTACTTGGAGATTGACATTATTGATGTTTTTCTTTGATACTATCATAAATTTAGTTTTCTCTATGTTGAGTGTTAGACCATATTCTTCGCTTATTACTACTAATTTCCTGAGTATTCTCTGTAAGTCGTTGAGATTTTCTGCAAGGATGATGGTATCATCTGCATATCTGATGTTATTGACTGGAATTCCATTCACCTTTATACCAGCCGTTTCGTTTTCAAGCGTCTTTTTAATTATATGTTCTGAGTATAGATTAAATAAAGTTGGTGATAAGATACAGCCTTGCCTGACACCTCTTTTTATATTTACTTCCTCTGTTAATCTTCCTTCGGTTTGTATTGCCGCTTTTTGGTTATAATACAGATTGCTGATTATTCTTATGTCTCTGGAATCAATGTTTTTATCCTTAAGAAGTTGTACAAGTTGTTCGTGTCTCACTTTGTCGAATGCTTTATTGTAGTCGATAAAACATATATATACCTCCTGGTTTACATCTAGACATCGTTGTGTCAGTATGTTGTATGCAAACAGAGCCTCTCTGGTTCCCAGGCCCCGTCTGAATCCAAATTGGGTGTTTCCGATGTCCTCTTCAAGTTTGGCGTACAATCTGTGATGTATGATTTTCAGGAAAAGCTTAAGAATATGGCAAAAACGCCGTTTTTGTGGATACCACTGCGCCGTTTGTTGTCCGTACTACAGCCAATTAGAATATCTTTTATTCCTTGCCTGGAGTCAGTTTTGAGTTAACCAGCTGCCGTTACTCAGTGCTAGTTTTGGTCCGCCCCGGGTATTTCATTTCCCCGGTACCACCCATATCTGGGAGGCTTCCCCCTATCCGCCACCTGGGGATTTTATATCTTTCGATTTTGTCTAAAATCAGTATTGGGAGATTTTTGTTAGTGTTAATTACGAATTTAAAATATTTTTTGAAAAACTGAATCTGGCGGATTCAATCTGGCTCCTTGAAAATTTTACATTCTTCGATTTTCTCCTAAACTGATATAGGAGGTTCTTAAGGGTGTAAATTATGAATTTAAAAGTATTTTTTCAGGATTCAATATAGCGAGTCCAATATAACGGACTAAAAATTTTACATTTTTCGATTTTGTTCAAAGTTGGGACTGAATCGTTTTTGGGGATGGAAATAGCGAATATAAAATTATTTTAAGAAAATCTAATATGTTAGATGCGATATAACAGTCTATAAATGTTAAATTTACTGATTTTATCCAAAATTGGTACTAGGGGGCTTTGAAGGGTTTAGATTTAGATTAGATTAAGACGTTAAAATTATTTTGTTGAAATTCAATATGGCGGTTCCGATATGGTGGGTTGAAAATTTTACCTTATTCGCATTTTTTTAGATTTGGTAATAGGGTCGTATATTCCGAATATGAAGTTAATTTTTTACAACTATTAGGTTGATAAGATACAATATGAGGGACTGAAAATTTTACATTTTCCGATTTTGTCTAAAATTGATATTGCGGTATTCTTTGGACATATACAAACTCAATATGCAGTATAAAATATATCGGGCTAAAAAATTTACATCTCAAGTTTTTTAGATATCGATATTGGAAGGTTTTGCGGCCTATATTAACAATTTAAAATTAATTTGAAATTTAAGATAGTTGATTTACTATGACAGACCAAATATTTGTTTGACACAATTTCTTTGGTATTTGGAGAACTCTAAGGATCAAAGAATTTTTAGTGGTTTATTTTAGGGTGCTACCTTGGTGTCATTGCGAGGTACACTAATATCGATTAGGATTTAGTTCAAATAATTTCTTGATATCATAATGAATTCAAAACTAAAAATGGAAAAATAAAATTTTTATGAAAAAAATTGAACCGACTTCTAAAAGTGCGCTAAAAACTAAAATATAACTATAAATTTTTATATGAAATAGAAATTTTTGAAGTCGGCGCACTTTTAGAAGTCGGTTCAATTTTATTTCATAGAAATTACATCGAGTTCAAAAAAAGGACCAAATTAGTACTAGCATGTTGACGATTGATTACGTTGCTTTGGCACTCGGATATGATAAAATCACAAAGTGCTACTAAATTCAGGAGTGAGTTTTGAGAACGGCGGTGAGTTTTTCAAAAATAACTCAAAAATTAAACATTTTAAATATATACATTTCGATTTTTTGTAAAGAATTGAATTTACTATCGAAGCGTATTCTTTGGAGGTTAAAAAAATTATTTTTTCTGCAATATAAATTTGCATTTTTTATACTTTGGTCCATAACTTTTTTCTAAGTAGATATAGGTATAGATATTCTTTCAGAAAAAAGAAAGCTGACGTTTCACTAGTTAAAATAAATTTTTGAGAAAAGTTTTTCGATCAAATTTGGCTGAGATATAGCCATTTAAAATGTTGTCACTTTTATCCAGTTTTTTTTAATAAGAGCCCCTTGGGGGAGAGCGGTACTACCCACCGCCTCTCCTACTTGGATCCGCCCCTGTCTGGAAGTATATTTATTATCCTAATCCTGTTTATTTACCGAAGTATTTAGATAATATTTATTATTCCCCTCTGGTGCTTGTTTTTGTTTTGTTTCTAAAAGTTATTTTATTTGCCGCTATGACTATGAACAAAGCTATTTTTTTTTAATTCTTTAAAAGAGAAAATTATAGAAGAATATCAAGAAGACCACTGCCTAAATTAAAAATTTGACCCATAAACTGCTTTGTTTCATATGTGTATTGTTTGAAGGTGATAAAACTTGGAGGGAAAAAGCAATAGATCATTTTGCTCATATATGGGATAAAATAAATACTTTTGAAATATCCTAGGTTAACATATTTAATGTCCTCAGCCCTCTTATACTTGGTAACGGAGTTAAATTATTCTTGCTGTGTTTACAGGTAAGGAAATTGTTGCTTTCAGACGAAAAATTTATGCTCAGCAACCCCAATAATAAATACTTTTGAAATATCCAAGGTTAACATAATTAATGTCTTCAGCCCTTCTATACTTGGTAACGGAGTTAAATTTTTCTTGCTGTGTTTACAGGTAAGGAAATTGTTGCTTTCAGACGAAAAATTTATGCTCGGCAGCCCCAAAAATATATATTTGCAATTAAATTCGACTACAAATAATAAAAATCATCCTTGGCAACACTAAAAACACTCAGATCGCACGAAAAACACTCAGTTCGCTCAAATTTACATCAAACATTAATATTCAGATATACCAAAAAAACCCATATGCCAATTTTAAGCCGAATCGGCTCATAAATCAAGACTTTTCTGCTATATTAGAACCGCCACTTGTCAAATTGTTAAAGTACAGTCTGTTCAACAAGAACGTGACCGTTATTATTTAGAAGAAATAAACCTAACAATTTTTTTTCATATATTTTTATCGAAGTACATGTTATTGGTTATTGTGCAATTACTTAATACTTGGTCTAATCGCCGTCATTATTTATTATAGCTCGACACCTTTTTTCTATGCTTTCAACAAGATATCCAGCGTACGTCAATGGTAAAGATCGCCATATCCTTTTAATTTGATAAGCTAGTTGCTTTTTCTTGTACACTGGCTTTCCTCTCAGCTGAATTTTGATGTAGAACCACACATTTTCAATAGAGTTTGCATCTGGAGACATTGCCGGCCATTCCATGGTTGTAATATTATTTTTCCGTTTCCACGCACTGCACAGTTTACTACGATGTTTTGGATCATTGTCTTCTTGCAGCACTCAGGTTATTATGTCTGACACAAAAAAATTATTCTGCAGACTTCATTAAGCATTTTTTGTAAATGTTGCACATTCTTTCAGCATTCAAAATATCGGCGACTAAATCCACGTATGGAGAAACATCCCCAAACATGCACTTTTATAAAGTGTTTTACTGTACGTTGAATGCTGACTTGTCCAAGCTTTCGACAGAGAGGACCACGTCCAGAAAGAAGATTCATCTGTGAAAATAACGTTGCTCCAATCTCGATCCAAAATGTCCTTTGCCCAGTTGAGTCGTTTTGAATGTGTTTTTCGGATAACAAACGTTTCTTCAAAGTAGCCCGAAAGGATACATCGTTTTCATGCAGGCGACTGCGGATTGTATTTAGGGATATATTTATTCCTTTTTAACATAGTTTTGATTGAGCAGAAAGCAGTGAAAGGCCTGGAGTATCTCGAAAAAGACGAAGGATCGCTCTGTCCTACTCTTTAGCTGTCACTTGACTTGATCCCCCTCTAGCAGGTCGCTCACATTCCCAACCTCTAAATATCGTTTCACCCATTTCTTGACAAAACTTAATGACTTTCTTATGTATTTTGCAGCCGATTTATTTGATAGTTTCGAATCTTTAGCATGTTGAATTAGAAACACTGCTTCGTACCGTTTCAAGTACTTTTCACCCATTGTAACCATAAGCCATTCACATTAATATTGCTAAACACCGGTAGAAGTTAATAATGATTTATTAACGGCAATAAATCATACAAATTATTAAATTAACTAAAACAATAATACTGTCACTACAGTCTATTATGTATAAAATTCAATTACTTAAAAAATGTTTAATACAACCCTTAAATGAGTTCAGAGAGAGTATAAATGGGTCAACATTCCTAGGCAGTGAATTCACTTCCCTACTCATTCTGGACATTGGAGTGTTAAACGCATATTTTGTCCTATGGTATGGTTCATTAAAAAGACTATGGACCCGAAGCACCCTCTGAGGTATAGAGAATCTAACAACCCCCAACAATTCAGGAGCATCAACCATAGAGTTTATGATCTTATAAAATAATATTAGGTCAAGATAGATGCGTCTATTATATAATGATAACAAGCTCATATAATCCCGTATTACACTGAATGGCCCATCTTGCTTAAAAGCAACAAATTTCAAGAAACGGACCTGTACCTTCTCGATTTTATTTTTGTATATTTCATAGTTTGGTGCCCAGACTGGAGACGCATACTCCAAGACTGATCGAACCATTGAGCAGTATACATATTTAAAATACTGCACACTGTTGAAATCAGCTAGTGTGCGTTTAATAAAACCAACAAGCCTCAAATCACGGCTCGAAATACTATCAACGTGCAGGTCAAAAGAAAGACCCTCATCAAATATCACCCCAAGATCCTTTATATGATCTGAGCGAGTCAGCATTGTATTGTGCAATATATAATTATAAACTATATTATCTTTTTTCTTTGAGAAAGTAATGGCAGAATATTTTGTTAAATTAAGTTGCACGAAATTGCGGTCACATTACTTAGTAAAACTATCCAGGTCACCTTGCAAGGCCACACAGTCCCCTATCTCTCCAACAACCTTAAATATCTTTAAGTCGTCAGCACATAAAAGACATCTGCTTGAGATTATAGAATCCTCTATGTCATTCACGAAATAATTAAAAAGAAGGGGTGCCAAATGTGCACCCTGTGGAACTCCAGAAGTGACAGATATATCAGTAGATTCAACGCCATCAATCTACACCCTTTGTGTTCGATTGGAAAGATAACTTTCAAACCACTTAAGAAAAGCTCCGTGGATACCCATACTACTTAGCTTCATCAAGAGAAGCTGATGATCCACATTGTCAAAGGCCTTGGAGAAGTCAGTGTAAATAGCATCCACCTGACAACGCCTTTCCAACGCATCCAACAAGACCTGCTCATAAGCCAACAGATTAATGACTGCAGAGCGACCCCGGACAAAGACATGTTGGGCAAATACTTATAAAGAGGGGATATATTTTTTGATGGACTATCTGTTCAAACAATTTGCTAAATATAGAGAATTTTGAGATACCTCTATAATTCTCAACATTCGTCTTATTACCACACTTGTAGATAGGGGTAATATAAGTAACCTTCCAAACATCAGGAAACACACCAGTGGACAGAGATACATTAAATATTTCAGATAATATTGTGGAAAGAATACACTGGCAACTTTTGATAAAATGAGGTGAAATACCATCCGGCCCCACTCCCAACCTACTTTCTAGATGCTACTTTCTAAATTGCGTATTAAGGAATTAGTTAAAGATTATTACAAAAAAAAAGAGATGGCGCTGTGGTGTCTTTTTTCTGAATAATGACGTTTACGTGCTTGTTGAACAGACTGTACATGGTAGTGCATTAATTGCAGTATAAAAATAGTTGTTAATAATTTTTTTTATTCAGGCCTTAATCTCATTTTAATAAACCTACCTTGTAAAAATTTTCACGGTATCCTTCTTTGAGTACTCCTTAGACACATCCTAAAATCGACTGAAATCATGTCATTCCTATTAAAATTTATGTCCAAAGGTGTTTGTTCATCAAACATTTTCTTGAGCATCACTAATAAAAATAAATTTACGTAAAATTCCATATTTTTTAGTAATTTTATTTACTATTTCCTAAAGCTGTAACCTCAAAAATTATTTTACCTAAAAGTTGTGTGTATTACGGACACTGATAAGTTGCCTGTTTACTCTAACATTATAGTTTTATAATAAATAACTATTAATAAAGATTTACAGGACATTTTGATGGGTTAAAAGTAACGGCGTACTATTTTAAAACAACAAATTATAGTAATGACGCAGTTTAACATCAATTCAAAATTTACTGTATAAATTAGTCCTTAGAAAAATGTACTAAAAAAATGTTAAAATAAACTATTTACAATAGTTAAATTATAAAAATCCAAAAGATGTAAATAACCACCACAGCAAATACTATATTTAAACTAATAACAATTTTTTTAAATTGTGAAGGTAAATTTATGCACAAAAAGCCAATAAATTGGCTTTTTTACTTTAATAAAACGATGCACTAACGAGCATTTGGCCTCAAAAACCGGACAAAATTAATAACGGCGTTGTTTTTGACTTTAGACGTGTCAAAATCAATATCCGGAGATTTTTGAGGGCGCTTAGTTGATTTCTGGCATTATTTTACCAATCGGGTGAAGGGGCGCTGACTTAGAATGGGGTGGAGGAGGGGAGTAATGTTTAAAAAACGTAATGGGTATCGTTTTATATGTTTTTAGGTGCTCCAATTTCATATATGGCATTATTTTACCAATCGGGTGAAGAAGTGCTGACTTACAGTGGGGAGGGGGAGGGGAATATTATTAAAAAAACGTAATGGGTATCGTTTTATATGTTGACTTAGGGTAATTGTACGTTTTCCCATAAAAAGTCTATCTTTTACAATGTTTGACGTTCTAAAGTTTTCTACCGACTTTATTAATGGTTGTCAAATAAAAAATTTCAACATATTCTGACAAAAACCGCTTACGATCAAAATTGGGTTAGATGGATTCTGTTTAATTTTTTAATAATGTCTAAACAAGGCCACTGAGTTTGTATTTCCCAAACCATCGTTCGAGCTTATCTGAAAACTTTTGTTGATAAGGAATTTGATGAGAACCATCGCAGCCCCATTTTGTTATAAGTTCTAGGTTCTCTAATTCTTCTGCATTGCAACTTTGATGAACATCCTCAAGATAAAGACAAAGTCTCTTTACTGTGTGATCAAGTAGATCCTAAAGCACAACTTCAACACTCGTCTCCCTAACTCGGACAGTTTCCGGACGATCTATAAGAACAGATTTTCTATCTGATTTTTCCCAGCAAAAATTAAATTCTCTGAGCAATTTCCAGAGCTCAGTTCTTTTAATTTCAGGTAAATCGTGATCTTCACTGATCTTAGTTAGAATTTTGTCGACGGTTGGGATTTGCTTCTCATAATAAAATGTATGTACAACTTCTTTTATTGCAGTTTACATCTCTTCTTCCAACGAAGTTTTTCGTCTGCCTGTGATCGAATGTGGCTTGGGAATATTTACCATTCCAGTCGTTTTTTTCTCCTTCAGTATTCGGTAGATAGTAGATTTTCCAACTCCTATCATGTTGGAACACATTTCAATAGAGCTTTTAACATTATTATCTAGATATTGATATCTTAAGGCATCATAAACATTCATCGTAATAAGTTTTTCGTTGAGGAAAAAATACCCTGGTTTAACGATTTTGGAATAAATATAGATAGGGAAGTCATATCTTTTGGATATCTCACTAATCTCAAATAATATATAAAAACAAGCACAAACAAGATAAATCACTAAGGACACATTGTACGGTGTACTATGCTCACTGACAGAACTATCAGAAATTTTATTGTTGCAGTAAATTTATAAAAGCTTATAATACTTAAATTAATTAGATTTACAGCAGTCCTCAGTTATCTGCGACACTGGAGCAGGTACGAAAAAAGGTTTCGGTAACAGTTTTATTACTCACTTTAGTTCTTGAATAGAGTATAGAAATGTGTATGCTTGCGATCCCCCTCCCCTTCCCAAGAGCTCTGAGTTCCGGAAAATAGAACCAATTCTGCCTTTTATATTAGGAATGTGTATGCTGCTGGCATTCCCCCTGTTGACAATTTATTTTTCTTGCAATGGCCCCCCTCCCACAAGAGCTTTGAGTTCAGGAAAATAGACCCGATTCTGCCTCTTATACTAGGAATGTGTATGCTGCTCGCATCTTTCCCCTCATCGGCAACCTGTTTTTTCTTGTGATCACCTCCACCTCTCCAAGAGCTTCAAATTCAGAAAAATAGACCTAACCCTGCCTTTTACACTAGAAATGGGAATGTTGCTGTTGCCCCCCCCCCCCCCCCGACAACTTGCTTTCGCTTGCCATACTGTACTTTTGTGATATCACCGCCCCCCCCCCCCCCCAAACAGAGAGGCTGAATCCGCTCCTGTTATAGACTTAAATACGCTTTTTGCATCCTTGACCGGGCCTTCGGCAAAACAGTCGGTCTATTTTCACCTTAATATTTAAACTGCATTAAGAATTTTTTATGATAAATTTTATGAGAAACAATTAACCCATTAATATGAATTAAAAGTCAATATTTAAAAAAAGTGAACATATCCACCTTTTAGACGCATAACAACAGCACATATATAAGTTCGCAGAGCTAATTTAAAACCATTTTCAAGTGATAGTGCTAAAAAAAATTTTCGATATTTTTTTTGCTTACATAATTACACCACAACCCCCCGTCGACAACTTGCATTCGCTTATACTTTTATGATATCACCGCCCCCTCCAAAGAGAGAGGCTGGATCCGCCCCTGGTTCAATGTATATATATATATATATATATATATATATATATATATATATATATATGTTTATCCTTATCGTAATACTGAATCTGTTCCTGTAACTTTGATGTCATATAATTTATACTAATTAGTTACAAATATTCCAATTTCACAATTCTTGAATTTTGTTCTATAAATAAAATTCTCCCGTTATAAGTTAAATTTAGCTCGTATATGCATTTTAAAAATTTATGACAAAAATAACATGTGGTAGGTGTGGAAAATGTAAATGAGTACCTAGTAACTGTGACCGAATGATGTGCGTTTTGATTTACCATACTGGATATGGGTGGAGTTGTGGTCATTAATTTATATAACGTTTGGTTTCTGTTTTGGCGAATCTATTAGTTTATTTTGCGTGTGGGTACTTTATATTTCTGAGATTTGTTTATCCCATTTAGAGCTCAACAACTTGCTTCGAGAATAGCTATTTTATTCTTTGGAATATCCGTATGGTGGAAAAACCAGACTTTAACTTGACGGTATTATTTTTATTTTGAACTCTTTGTTACATGTTTCATTTCTCTTAACCGACTTCTAAAAGGAGGTTCTTAATTCGTCGACTATGTATTTTTTTTTTATGTATGTAAACCGATTATTCCGGAACGGCTGCACCGATTTGAATGAAATTTTTTACGTTATGTTCAGGAAGTTACTCCGGTGGTCTCACATTTGTTTGGACGAAATTGATGCAGTAAAATCCAAGATGGAGCTGACAATATGGCTACCAAAAAAATTAATTTTGTCTGATTTTCTCCAAAAATGGTATAGGGGAATTTTCGGGGTCGTACAAAACGAATCTGGTATAATTTTTAAAAAATTCAATACGGCGGATCCAATATGGCAGACAAAATATCAATTTTGTCCGATTTTCTCCAAAATTGGTACGGGGGACTTTTCGAGGTCGCACATGACGAATCTAAAATTATTTTTAATACATTCAATATGGTGGACGAAAAGATCAATTTTGTCCGATTTTCTCCAAAATTTGTATAGGGGAATTTTTGGGGTCGCACACAACGAATTAAAAATTATTTTGAAAAAATTCAATATAGCGTACGCAATATGGCGGATAAAAATTTAATTTTGTCCGATTTTTTTAAAATTGGTATGGGGGAGTTTTTGGGATTGCACATTATGAATATGGAATTATTAAAAAAAAATTAAATATGTCGGATCCAAAATGGCGGATGAAAGATTCTACATCTCTCGATTTTGTTTAAAATCAGTATAGGGGGATTTTGGTTAGTGTTAATTACGAATTTAAAATATTTTGTGAAAAACTGAATCTGGCGGATTCAATATGGCGTATTTTTAATCTGTTTATGCGAATCGCATTTTGTCAGGTATTAGTCTGGCGCAGACTTCAAAAATTTCAATTTTATATAAAAATTTATAATTATTTTTCACTTTTTAGCGCACTTTTAGAAGCCGGTTTAATTCTTTTTATAAAAATTTTATTGCCACTAAATTGAGTTACTGCTAACAGAAACGCAGCTCTCCACACCCCACACAACGCAAATATGTTCCACAAAATTTCAATGTCTCACCAGAAATATCTACCTTCATAACACCAACACATTCACACATAGAGAGCAATACCAATCAAAACACCACTAACATTTCCCCTGAAATTTGAGCTTTCTTAGAAGAAAACCAACCCACATATTATTTCTCATTACCTTACATCCACCAAGTACCACAAAAATTGAATAAAATTCTAAAATATGTGGTAAACACATATTAACGGTTGGCCAAACCTTCTCCAGACTGAAAGACATGGATAGCAACCCCAATAAATCAGGTGTAGTATACCGTTTAAAATGTATAGACTGTGACAAGTATTACGTCGGTCACACATCAACTGTTTTGAAAGATAGAATCACCAGACACAGGAGTGATTGTAGATTGCAAAAGAGGACATGCACCTTATCGGAATATGTAATCGATGAGGATCACAGGTTTGATTTTCTCAGTATTGAAGTGATCAACAAAGAACAAAATAACAATAAAAGACATTTTTCTGGAGATGGTAAAAATTTGTTTAGATGATAACTGTATCAACAAAAGAAAAGATATTGAAAATCTCAGTGTAATCTACTCTCATCTCTTGTCCACCTTAAATAATAAAAATACAAGACAGCAGGTTTTCCAGCCTCTTGACTTCACAGTTTCTCCATAGTTTTCTACAAATTGTGTAAGTGCATTTTTGTCACTTCCCTATAACAACCACATTGCTAGAAGATATTTTTGCAATTTTTAATATTGAGAGGGCGAGAGGTTGGGAGAGTGTTTTCTAACCTTATTTGTCCTACATAAACAATTTTCATTAATTATTTCCTTATTAGCGTCTTTTATAAAATGAGTCACCCAATATATATATATATATATATATATATATATATATATATATATATATATATATTCTTGTAATAACTCTTCGATGTTTAAGATATAAATAATTACAATGGGTCTACTATACTTCTACGCTTCTACGCTCGTAGATGACTTACAGTGAGCTTCAAAAATGGTGAATGAGATTTCACCGAAACGTCAGCTGCCTTACAGTTCTGAGAGGGACTCAGCACATACACGGAATACTCAAAAACCTTCGACTACAGATAACACCCGTGAGAATATCCGACATAATATATATATATATATATATATATATATATATATATATATATATATATATATATATATATATATATATATATATATATATATATGAAGTTCGTTAAAAAGTAACCATCGAAATAGACATCAATAAAATAAATGTTTTTGAAATTATAAATAAAATATTTATTGGTCGCTAATTATCTTGTCTCTACAAAAAATATAATTAAAGTCGCTTAATAAACTGTTTAATTGTTGACGTTTGACCCTTTCTCGACATTCTATCACAATTCGACACGTTTATTATTTTTATGTTTTACCTGTGACTGCTTAAAAAAAGCTAATAGCCAATTTTTTGCGTTGGCCAACCAGAAAATTAAATTGTATTCTTTAATAATCCATATTTTTTGTAGCATGTAAACGTTCTTGAATGAGACATTTTTTTTTGTAAATAAAAACTTTATTTTAATAATGGATTGTTTCAAATTTGTTAAAAAAAACTTTGCAAAACTTTCCAAATTAAATGATGCCCTTTATGTCATAGTCATTTTCATTAAGTTTCGTACATATTTGGCGTTATTATTGATCAATTTTGTTAGAAAACTTTTTCAAAAATGCGTTTGTAGTTTAAAAACATATGAAATAAAGAATCCGAGATATTGTACGTCAAAATTGTTGTTTGTTTCTGTATGTGAAAAATATTTACATGTTTTATTCAAATTATAATTAACACTAATTGGTAGGTCAAGATTACAAACATTAATCTAAAAAGTTTCTAGGCTTTTTTTTTGAGGAAATCTAAAAATAACCGGATTAAAGACAGCATAGCTATGTTGAAAATATTTCTAAGAACTTTAATAAATTCCAGTAAAATATTTTATTTTAATCAATATATACATAATATCAAATTGACAACTCTTCGATATACTCCATGGAAAATAGACTTTCATCAGTAACAAAAATGTAACATTGTTTTTTTTACTGGAATGTGTTCATTTCAGCATCCTATAAAACATATCTCCATGGTAACTTTGAAAGACCCACTAGTTATCGAAATATATTTTTTTTTTCGACAAAATATACGGTTTTGTTCTTTTTTTAAAGACATTTATTAACAAACTACCGATTTAAAATTTAACAAAAATATAGGTTTATCATTTTAAAAACTTATGTCAAACCCGGAATCTGTGAGTTTTTTATTTTCCGAGAAATTCGATGTCAAAGTTGAAAATTCAACCTCAATTTTCCGGTTTCCTAATTAACATACAATTCTCAAATTTATTGGAAATTGTATTGTTTTATATTTTGAAGATCTATTAAAAAAAAAATTTTCAATCGTAGGCCGAGAAATTTTGCAAAAACCAATTTTTGTACCCAAAAAATTACGATAACTTTTCACCGGATGGCGATAAAATTTTTTTAATGCGTGCATTGGATTTAGATGTTTCATTTCCGATCTCAATAAAAAAAATTAAATTTTGGATAAAAAAAACTTTTTTTTTTCAAAAATTTATAATGGCATAGCAAATGAACATTAAGGACTCAAATTTGCAGAAGATGCTTTTTAATGTTTGTGCTTTACCTGTGAATTTTTTGGATCCAAGAAATACACTTCCATACGATCTGTGAACCTTCGAAAATTGGGACGAATCTAATTGAAAATAGCTGCTGCTGGCCGCTGTCGGCGGGTTGCCATTGTTCAGACGCTTCAAGGAAACTTATGCATCACAAGTAATATTTATAATATTGATGTTGTTTTATTAATTTATAGGATAGTAACAATTTGTTTAGTCATATTAATTATTAATTTGTTTATTAACAAAATTTTTCCCCAAAATTTTAGAGAAAATCATACAAATATTCATTTATATATTACATATTCTATTGATTTTTTCCTTTATATTATTTTTATCTAACAGTTTATTAACAAAATTTTTACAAAAAATTATAAGAGAAAATCATACAAATATTTAATTATATATTACATATTATACTGTTTTTTTTTTCTTTTATATTATTATTACCTAATAGTTTATTAACAAATTTATTACGAAAATTTCAGAAATTTCTGAAATGTACAGATTTGTGTGAGCACTGTGATGGACAGTGCGATAATTGCTCTGAAAATTTTATTTCCTGCGATTTAGAAAACGAGGACGACAGTTCAGAGGAAATTAATAATATGTGTGAAAATGATTTTGACTATGAAAATGTTAATAATGATGGGGATGAAGATATATCATTTCCGATCTCAATAAAAAAAATTAAATTTTGGTTGAAAAAAACGTTTTTTTTTTCAAAAATTCATAAAGGCGTGGCAAATGAATATTAAGGGCTCAAATTTGCAGAAGATGCTTTTTAATGCTTGTGCTTTACCTGTGAATTTTTTGGATTCAGGAAATACACTTCCATACGATCTGTGAACGTTCGAAAATTGGGACGAATCTAATTGAAAATAGCTGCTGCCGGTCGTTGTCGGCGGGTTGCCATAGTTCGGACGCTTCAAGGAAACTTATGCATCACAAGTAATATTTATAATATTGATGTTGTTTTATTAATTTATATGATAGTAACAATTTGTTTAGTCATATTAATTATTATTTTGTTTATTAACAAAATTTTTTCCCAAAATTTTAGAGAAAATCATACAAATATTCATTTATATATTATATATTCTGTTGATTTTTTCCTTTATATTATTTTTGTCTAACAGTTTATTAACAAAATTTTTACAAAAAATTATAAAGAAAATCATACAAATAGTCAATTGTATATTACATATTATACTGTTTTTTCCTTTATATTATTATTACCTAATAGTTTATTAACAAAATTTTTACAAAAATTTCTATCAGCAGATCATATAAAAATATAATAATAATATATAATACGTCATATAAATATTTAATAATACATTGAAATTACGTGCGAAAATCATACAAATACAATATATCAACTATACATTCATCTTTCTTTTTTTTCTATTACTTCTATGCAATCGACGTTTATTCCATCATCGCAATTATTACTCTCATTTACATCATACATACTATTTTTATCATCATTCTCAATTTCATTGTACATATCATTCTCATCATTATTAACATTTTCATAGTCAAAATTATTCTCACACATATTATTAATTTCCTCTGAATTGTCATCATCGTTTTCTAGTCGCAGGAAATAAAATTTTCGGAGCAATTATCGCAGTGTCCATCACAGTGCTCACACAAATCTGTACATTTCAGAAATTTCTGAAATTTTCGTAATAATTTTGTTAATAAACTATTAGGTAATAATAATATAAAAGAAAAAAAAAACAGTATAATATGTAATATATAATTGAATATTTGTATGATTTTCTCTTATAATTTTTTGTAAAAATTTTGTTAATAAACTGTTAGATAATGACAATATAAAGGAAAAAACAGTAGAATACGTAATATATAATTGAATATTTGTATGATTTTCTCTATAATTTTTTGTAAAAATTTTGTTAATAAACTGTTAGATAATGACAATATAAAGGAAAAAACAGTAGAATACGTAATATATAATTGAATATTTGTATGATTTTCTCTATAATTTTTTGTAAAAATTTTGTTAATAAACAAATTAATAATTAATATGACTAAACAAATTGTTACTATCATATAAATTAATAAAACAACATCAATATTATAAATATTACCTGTGATGCATAAGTTACTTTGAAGCGCCGATGAATAATGCGCCTGAACTATGGCAACCCGCCCACAGCGGCCTGCAGCAGCTATTTTCGAGTAGATTCGGCCCAATTTTCGAAGGTTCACAGATCGTATTGAAGTGTATTTCTTGGATTCAAAAAATTCACAAGTGAAGCACAAGCATTAAAAAGCATCTTCTTCAAATTTGAGCCCTTAATATTCATTTGCCACGCCATTATGACTTAAAAAAAAAAACGTTTTTTCATCCAAAATTAATTTTTTTTTTGAAATTGGAAATGATACATCTAAATCCAATGCACGCATAAATTTTTTTTTATCTCCATACGGTGAAAAGTAATCGCAATTTTTTTGGTGCAAAAATTGGTTTTTGCAAAATTTCTCGGTCCACGATTGAACAAAATTTTTTTTTATGTAGATCTTCAAAACATAAAACAATACAAACAATCTCCATTAAAATTGAGCATTGTATCTTAATTAGGAAAGCGGAAAATTGAGGTTGAATTTTCAACTTTGACATCGAATTTCTCGGAAAATAAAAAACTCACAGATTTCGGGTTTGACATACTTTTTTTAGAATGATATACCTATTAAAAAAAGTCTTTTTTTAACAAAAAACCAAAACCGTAAATTTTGTCGGAAAAAAAATATCTCGATAACTAGTGGCGTCACCTATAATTATATGAATCGATAGGTTCTTGAATTCTCTATAACTATTGTTTAAAATATTTTTCGATACAACTTTTGCTTTTTGAGATAAACTCAAAAAACCGAAAATCGTGGCCATTTTTGGTCCGCCATTTTTTTTTGCACAGGTCTTTCAGAGTTACCATCGAGATATGTTTTATAGGATATCGAAATATATATATATATATATATATATATATATATATATATATATATATATATATATAGTAAATTATTCACGATTTAAAGTACAAAATCATTAAATTTAATGTACATAAAATGGACAACGTATTTTCGATGTAATTTCCATGGAGTAGTAGGTATTACCGAAATATTAACGAAAGCTTTAAAATTTAAAATCCATCATCGTTTTTTCTTGTACGCCTAGTTGGTTAAATAAAAATACCTAAGTATAACAGCTCGAAGCAAACTATTTTTTATAAAATTTATTAGATAAATGATGTAAATGCAAGGGAAAGTATCATAATCTAGCAGATGCTTTTATATAAAACTTATTAAGTAATTGTTTACTTTTAAACTTATTTAAATAAACATTTTTTTATTAGTTGTAAATTTAAAAATAGCGGCTTTAAAGTTTTTTTTTAATCGCCCTTCAAGGAGTGTAAATCTGAAACATGCAAGATGAAAAAATAAATCGTTAAGTGTTATTTATTTTAATACTAATAATAACAACAGTTTTTATTTATAGATTGATTACATTAAGTTTGCAAAGATTATTGAAATCATTGAGATAGAAAGAATGGGGAGGACATCACGTGACTAAGAGGGTTTAGGGTTCGCCATAATATTCCTACTCTTCTATCATTTGTGTGGTATTTGTTTTACCAATTATAAGTAGAGGTTTTCTGTGTTTTATTTGCATTAATTTGTGAACATAGTGTCCTTTTCTGAAAAAACATACATGCTTACACCATTAAAAATAACTTTAACTTTAATACGAATTCAATGTCCATTTTACGTACATTAAATTTAATGATTTTATACTTTAAATCGTGAATAATTCACGTTTACTTTGAATTTAAAGCAAATTCATTGAAATGTCAGTTCGTTGTACGTTAAATTTGATTAAATGATATCTTAAATTTCATTAAAGTAACTGAAAAGATATTTCAACTTCTGTACATTAAAATTAATTCACATATACTTTAATGGCAAAGGAATTTACATTATTTTTCAATATACATTGCATGAGATTCCGGAAGATGGCGCAACTTATATTGAACTTCTTGTTTAGTATCATATAAGTTGTTTAAAGGACTTAATTTTCTTATAGTGAGGTGTACATGTTTGCCCCGTACTGACGGGCAAACCAATGAGTTCGAAACTGGTCTAGATGGCGGACACAACCTATGGGCATAATGTCCATATTTTCCTGGTAGTTTCAGAATTTCTTGAACTTATATTAATGTTGGTGCATTAGATATGTGATAACATACCTCAAGTTCAATGAACACTAGCTGTCTATTTACTGTACATAGTCACCTTAAAAAGTAATGATCAAACTTTAAATGTAATGTAAGATTACATTAAATTTATTGGAACCAAAATTTTAATAAAAAAAAAATTGAACCGACCTCTAAAAGTGCGCTAAAAAGTGAAAAATAACTATAAATTTTTATATGAAATTGAAATTTTTGAAGTCGGCGCCAAATTGATTCCTGGCAAAATATGGTTAACATAAACAAATTTCTTACTATAATTTGTAAGTATATATTAGTAGTTATTTATTTCATTTAGAAATAATTTGACGCCAAATTTAAAAATTTATAGTTTTTTTTTCACTTTTTAGCACACTTTTAGAAGTCGGTTCAATTTTTTTTATAAAAATTTTATTTTTCGATTTTTAGTTTTGAATTCATTATGATATCCATAAATTATTTGAACTAAATACTAATTAAGATTGGTGTACCTTGCAATGACTCCAAGGTGGCAAAAAGTACCCATTTTATCCAGAGTTGTAAATCACCCTAAAATGAACCACAAAAAATTATGTCAAACAAAATATTTAGTCTGATTTAGTAAACCCACTATCTTAAATTTCAAATTAATTTTAGATTGGTAATACTGGCCCTACACCATTCAATATCGAAAGAACCTATGAAGTAATTTTTTTAGCCCAATAGATTTTATACTGCACATTGAATTTGTATGTGCCCCAAGGATTCCACAATATTAATTTTAAACAAATGGGAAAATGTCAAACCCCCTAATATCAAATCTGAAAAAATGTGGATAAGGTAAAACTTTCAACCCATCATATTTGATCCGCCATATTGAATTTCAAAAAAATAATGTTAACATCATCATCTAATCTACATCTAAACCCTTCAAAACCTCCTAGTACCAATTTTGGATGAAACCCGGTAATTTGAAATTTCTAGAGTCATATTACATCTAACATATCAGATTTTCTTAAAATAATTTTTGTATTCGCTGTGTACATCCTCAAAAACTATTCAGTCCCTCCATAGAACAAAATCGAAAAATGTAAAAGTTTTAGTCCGCTATATTGAATTCACCATATTGAATCCTGAAAATATTCTTTTACATTCATAATTTACACCATGAAGAATTCCCTATATCAGTTTTGGAGAAAATCGAAAAATATGAAATTTTCAGGACGCCATTTTGAATCCGCCAGATTCAGTTTTTCAAAAAATATTTTAAATTCGTAATTAACACTAACAAAACTCCCCCAATACTAATTTTACACAAAATCAAGAGATGTAGAATCTTTAATCCGCCATCTTGGATCCGCCATATTTAATTTTTTTTTAAATAATTTCATATTCGTAATGTGTGACCCCAAAAACTCCCCCATATCTATTTTGAAAAAATCAGACAAAATTAATTTTTTACCGCCATATTGGACACGCCATATTGAATTTTTTAAAAATAATTTCAGATTCGTTATATGCGACCCCGAAAATTCTCCCATACCAATTTTGGGAAAAATCGGACAAAATTGATTTTTTCGTCCGTTATATTGGATCTGCCATATTGAATTTTTTAAAAATAATTTTAGATTCGTTATGTGCGACCTCGAAAACTCTCCCGTACCAATTTTGGAGAAAGTCGAACAAAATAAATTTTTCTTGTCCGCCATATTAGATCCGTCATATTGAATTTTTTTAAAAAATTTAGATTGGTTATGTGCGACCCCAAAAACTTCCAAAAAGCAATTTTGGAGAAAGGCGAACAAAATACATTTTTTTTTGACCGCCATATTAGATCCGCCATATTGAATTTTTTAAAAATATTTTTAGATTCGTTGTATACGACCCCGAAAATTCCCCCATACCAGTTTTAGAGAAAATCGAATAAAATTAATCTTTTTGGCAGCCATATTGTCAGCGCCGTCTAGGATTTTACTGTATCAATTTCATCCAAAAAAATATAGGACTACCGCAGGAACTTCCTGAATATTACCTAAAAAATTTCATTCAAATCGGTGCCGCCGTTCCGGAGTAAACAGTGTACATACATAAAAAAAATAATACATAGTCGACGAATTCAGAACCTCCTTCTCTTAGAAGTCGATTAAAAATCACCAGGGTACCTATTCTCGTTCTTGAGAGAACGATCACTTGATGGAAAGTGGGCGTGGTTCTCACGAAAAAGTATGAAACCGTATTCTGGGTAGCTTTTCTCGTTCTTGAGAGAACGATCATCTTGATGAAAAGTGGCCGTGGTTCTCACGAAAAAGTAAGAAACCTTATTCTGAATACGTTTTCGTACTTTTTCGTGAGAACCACGCCCACTTTCCATCAAAATGATCGTTCTCTCAAGAACGAGAATAGGTACCCAGAAGAAACACTTTTACATGATCAATCGAAAAATTTTCATTATCTCTCAATTATGGAAAGAACGAGACTTATTTTGGCTCGGCAAACTTCGTAAACAATCTAACTAAATGTTCTTTACGATGAATTATTTAAATGATAATGGTATTTATATTATATTATAGATTTAAGAAGCTTTAAGATGTGTTTTAGTATCTTACGAGCTAAAATTTGTCTAAAATTCGTACTTCCAATTAAACACATTTCCTTTCATGACGCACTGGTCATTTTCATTACTGCATTGAGAGCAGTATCTTGTTTCGTCCACTGATTCATTGTACTATATAAATTGACGACGCTGGGCTAAGTTTCCCAGTTCAACTTTCCTCTCTTTTTAATTTATTTGGCTCGAAAAAGACGTGATAATTTATCGGAGTAAAGAAAGCGAATTTGCATAAGACCCATTATACATCAAGGTTTATCCGAGCGAAGAAACTGTAAATAATGTTTCTTGGGTAAAAGGTAAACAGTTGAATAATTTTTCCTGGCAGTCAATATAATTTTACTGGGGATGAGCTCCAGCAAGTTGGAACGTGTCTAGGCAGGAAAGAACAGCAGAAAAAATAATACATAATAGTTTTAACGATAACAATTTGCAAAATCTAGCATTCATTGAAAGAAGGAGGCTTATTTTATCTCGACAAGCTTCATAAGCATCTTAACTAAATGTTCTTCACTATGACGTTTAATTGATTGTTTAACTGCTAACGGTATTAATGATGACTTAAGATACTTTGTACTATCTTACGAGCTACTTTTGTCTAAAAGTTGATGCTATCGTATTGCCAATTAAATATATTTCCTTTCATGACGCACCGGTCATTTTCATTAACGCAATTAAAGCAATATTTTGTTTCCGTCCATTGATTCATTGTTTTAAACAAATTGACAACGCTGGGCAGGTGGGTACCGAAATATTAACGAAAAGCCTATCTAAGTTTCCAAATCTATTTTTTCTCGCTTTTTAATCTGTTTGGATAAAAAAGGACGACACGATTCGTCCGAGTCAAGAAAGCGACTTCGTATAATTCTCATTAGGTAAATGGTTAACAACGCTGCATGGCGGCCTACCTAAATACCTTTCTCTCTGGCTGGTAGTTATTTTATTTAGTTTAGTTACGATATCGTGTTGCTTCGAAGTATAAGGTCTTATTTCGTTGTTTGTGTCAACTATGTTATGGTGAATGGTTTAGGTTGTAAAACAAGTTTTTGTTATTCTGTTATGTTTGACAGTGGTACTTACTTTTTTTTTAATACTAAGTTAATTGTTTTTAAATAAATTGGTAATGCGAATTCCATGTCATATATTTTAAGTGATCATTGAAGAAATTCTAACCGCCTAAACAAATTCAAATTAACATATAATACATGTATGTTTCGGTCTTTAATATAGCAAATATAGAAATATTACGACAACTTTAAGTACTATTGAAATTATTGATATTTTAATATTAATAAAAGAAGTTGTCTTAATTCGCATAGCGTACTATATTGTTAAATGTCTTCGGTTTAGTGTTTTAAAGCAACTAAAGATTGATATCAGTGTACGTATTGTCTGTCTTAAGATTGGTGAAATTTTTTTAACGTAAGTAAACATATTTAAGTTTTTTTTTAATTATAAATACAGGGTGTGATGAAAATAATTTAATAGGATCGATTTCTCATGGAGAAATATGAAAAAACATATTTTTATCTTAGCAGTTTTAAAAAACTTTATTTTTGTGGGCTGACATAGATGATAAGTTTTTTATAGTGAGCAATTTTTTAGTATTTTTTGATTAAAAAAAATTGGGTTAATTTGCTTCACGTCAAATATACAGATCAAAAAAAATCAAAATGAAAACGAATGTACGTTAATATTTATTTTGTTTATAAATTAAAACGATGATTTCAAAAACAATCTGAAATATATTAAGTTTTGGGCAATTGAAACTCATGGCATGAAAATATGGTAATTATCCGAAACGGTGGAAACACCGAATTTTCCGATAATGTTTTACGTGCCTTCTATTTTCGGGTCGTAGAATATGAATATGATGTTTTTTCTCCGATCTCGCAGGTTTTGTCAGAAAATAATTTCATTTTCACTCATAAAACTTGTATTTTTAACAAAATTTACCGCGGAAAAATTCGAATTTTCCATAAAAAGTAAGAAGACCGTTGGCCTGTTGATCTTTTTCTTGCGACATTGGGGATTTAGATCGCGATATGTCATTTCCGAGGGTGGTAATTCATTGTGTGATTTACTATGCAATGTTGCCACTTTGACGTGGATTTTAAATTTCATTAGAAAGGAAAACTTTCAAATGCGATTAATTGTGCTTATTCCAATATTGTAGCCTGAACAAACCTGAACTAAACTAAAATAGATTTGGTTGCATATTACTATAAAACACACTAAACAATAGATTTTTTAGATATTATTTTGTATCAAAAATTGCAATATTTACTTCACACAAATTTCAGCGCGGGCGATGGTCACTTATTATGTAAAAACTTGTTTAAGGCATAAAAATATCCTCAAAAATGTAATTTTCTCTATTTGAATCACTATATTAAAAATTTCATACATTAAAGTATCGGTGTATCAAAATTAACAAGCTGCATAGTTGCCAGATTTATTGCAGATTACGGAACGTAATAAATTATAAACATATTAAATAAATATCGACAACGGCGCATCAAAACAACGAGTGGAATATGATTCCAACAATAAGCTTCATTTTTATATTTAAAGTATGAATTAAAGTTAATAAATATCACTATAACCTGAGATTTTGTTTGAAAGTTCCGAGCCATCAAAGGAATTTAAAATAACATACTGCTCGCTTTCTTTATTGGCCACAGATATATTGAATAGCGCTTTTCCATCTCGCAGTTGCGCACTAAAGACCTTGGGAACTAGGAGATAAACTTTTGGGGATTTATATACATCTGCCCTTTAATATTGGAATGAAAGATTTTTCGGGTAAGTTCTAGTTCTTTTTTTAATGCATTTGTTTGTCCTTGTCATTTTTCCAAAATAATCAAAGAACGTTTTTTTTTTAAATGGTTTATTTATTCCAGATTAGTTTATTTTACTTTTAGTTCAGGTTAGTTCAAATTTAGTTTTTTTTATTTCTTATTAAAATTAGTGATTTTCTTTTTATTTCCTATAAATTTTCTCATATTTATCTGCAATTAATTCTATTAATCTCCTTTTTTATTACTGAAAACATCAAAAATCTGGCAAGGCTGGGAGCTTCGAACATACCCCTGTAGAAATAGCATAACGTCAGAACTAGGGCCCGGTTGTTTGAACGCTGAATAACGTAATAATATTTTTAATTATATTTGAAAAAGTGTTGATAAACAGTAGATATTTAATTTCTTGGTACAGACATACCGATTTTATGCTATCCTTTTCTATTTGCATTATTTAAACGAGTATCATCGGTACGTCAATTCTGAAAACAAAGTATGAATATATGGTTGCCTAAATTATTATTATTGTTATTTTCAATATCTAACAATATTTACC
Source organism: Diaprepes abbreviatus (assembly GCA_034092305.1). Classification (NCBI taxonomy): domain Eukaryota; kingdom Metazoa; phylum Arthropoda; class Insecta; order Coleoptera; family Curculionidae; genus Diaprepes; species Diaprepes abbreviatus. The sequence continues at coordinate 662,786 of JASJET010000015.1, read as the reverse complement.
GATAAAAATAAGTTTTTAAATCCTCTTTTTGTTAATATTAATTGTAAACTTCGCATTTATAGTAATTTCTAACACTTAAAAACACCGAAAAAAGTCACGACAAACAATTAAACTGAAAGACAAGATAAGTAAATATGTTTGTGTCTGTCAAACATCAAAAAGCATCTCCCCCACCGACCATAAACAACCTTCAAACAAATCTATTGTTGTTTAAATCTAGGGTATGATCGAAGGCTGCTAGAGAACTTCAATAATTGACGTTTTCAAACCTATTTTGCTAAAAAAAATACTGCGAATTCCCCAACTTTTTGTCTTTTGATCTTTTATTTAAAATTTTTATTTTCTGACAAAATTTTAAAAAACACATAGTGATATAGACTCCTACGTAGCTTGCCGAAAGATCTGTTTATGATTGTTATTCCAATTCTGCACGTTTACCCACATTTTAAGCTTATTATACTGGAATGAGCACAATTAATTGCATTTGAACTATCAAGTTTTCCATAGTAATCAAATTTAACATCCACGGATAAAAGTCAACGTGGCAATATCGCATAGACAATAAGACAACAAATGTCGGGCCATTGAAATCACATTTCAATCTAAATTGTAGACATACCCCAAAAAAAGGTTAAACGGCAATCCAACGTTATTCTTACTTTTAATGCATGATTCTCATTTTTCACGGTTTTTTAGGTAATTTTGTTAATGAATAAATGATGAAAATTTAGATGTAGTGATCAGAAAATAAAAGTTATAAGAGTGAAAGTGAAAAATTTTTTTTGGTAAAATCACGCGAGATGCCGTTCGTGTTCTACGACTCGAAAATAGGAGATATGTAAAAAATTTTCGAAAAATTCGGTGTTGCCACTTTTCTGATTAATTACCGAAATTTTTAAAATATTCATAATGACCACACAAATTAACAGCATTTTGGATATTTGTTTAGATTCAGTGAAATATAGGAAAATCACTTTTTTTTATTGAAAATTCCTTTACTTATTCGCTTTTTCGAAGTCGTAAAACATGATTTTGATTGTTTTTTTACGGTGTTCCCTTATTTTTCCCAAAATGCAGAAAAAGACGCTCATCACATCAATTTTTATTTCTTAATATACCAATATAATTTAATTTATTTTTGCACTAATTAAACAATCAAATGAAGAAAAACTTATATTTTCAAGGAGCAAGCAAAAATAAGTTTCTTAAACTTCGGTAATACTTCTACTACTGAAGAAACTAAACATTTCTACCCGACGTTGCCAGATATCAAATAGCTTCGTGTAATAAACTTTTATTTTAAAAGATATATGAAATAATTTAATAGGATTGATTTCTCTTAAAAAATAGGAAAAAAATACTTCTATTTAAGCAGTTTAAAAAATATATGTTAATTTGCTTTCACGTCAAATATACAGTTAGTCAAAATGAAACTCGTACATTCGTTAGTATTTATTTTAAATACAAATTAAAAATATCATGATTTTAAAAACTATTTGAATATTAACTTTTGAGTAATTAAAATTCATGGTATGAAAATATTCAAATAATCGTAATGATGATCCAAACAAATAAACATCTCATCCGTTTCAAGGTACTGCTCGTCTTCGTGTCGCACGGAAGTTAGCGGGGGTAATATTGCGCGTAGGCGTTCCCTACGACCTTCTGTCCAGAACTAACCTGAAAGAAGTTAGACGGGCTTAGTGGGTTAGAATTTAGAAAACGGCCAGAATATAATAACGTTTCTATTAAACCTCGATAATATGAACGGCTAGTCTTTTCTTTCTAAAGTTTCGTCTCAGGTCAAAGGCAACAGTGTTGTGGTTGCGTCGCGCCCAGTTACATTTATGCGCGGCTCTTCTATTTGACATTGGATTGTCGAGAGACAAATATCAGCGATTACGAAATTGGGTTAAACAGAAAAGCAGTAATATATTCTCACCATACTTCTGGTGTGTAAAATACAAAAAAGCATGTTATCTACATGACGATTATCTACACTCTACTAAATCAAAAGCCGAGGTGAAATTCCAAGGCTACTATGAATTGCGGGCCTCCGAAATTTATATTTATTAAGGAAACCGAACAAAAGTCTTTAAAGAAAACAGAAAATTATAAACTCGAACTAAACAACTTACACAATACAAAAGAGTTCTCTTTGCCACCCCAGCTTCAATACAGTACAACGTATCTATGACGATGATAGACGGCTAGGTGAATGCTTTGGCTGGAACAACGTTGTTACCTCTGCCAAACAACGTCTCAGTTCAACAACATTGATACTGTGTTCCAGTAAATACAGCGTATTTCAAGCTACGACTGATAACTCTACACGCATGTATTCGATTCTATGAATGTTGCTTGTATTTTTCGTATCAACGTCACATACAGAAGTGGAAAGCTCGTAAGCAGAAAGACAAAGAGGTGAAAGCACAGACGAAAGCTACCATCGAATAGGCCTTTAAGGAGACAGATTAGGACTTCTTGTTGACATACCAAAGGAAAGGTTAGGAAGCACTAACGATGGCAACACAGCTCGACGTTTCGAGAACAGTGATGAGCCAGCTATTATAGCAAGGGTAAAGCGAAAACTGATCCTCTGGTTTTCCGTCATTTTGCAAACTATTGGAAGCGGACAATAAACTGCAATAGAGAAGATTTGGGATACACACTTCAAACAACAAGATTGTTTATCAAAAGATATTTTTGGTAAAACATGCCAACAGAAATCCACAAATTACTTACTCCATTGACCAAACATCATAGCATTTGCAATATTACCGATAGGTAAACTATCGAAAGATGCACAAAAATCAACGGGCAAGTTGATAAGAAACTATCGCCTAGACTTTGCCCGAAAATCTTCTTGAGAAAAAATATGAAGGATGTGTTCCAAAACTTTTCGCGTCGATAGATCCTTACACTGTTTTTGACATAGTAAGGATTCGGATAACAATTCGTACGTATTGGAGAACGAGAAAAGAGCTGTTAACAAAGAAGGCAATGATTAAAAAGTTCTTTTTATTATTTTTATTACAGTCGTATTATTTATTCATTTATGTGAATCAATAAATATTATATTACTTACAAATTATTTGCATTGGTATTTATTAAGAAGTCTTAAGCATAGAGGAAAAAGTACTTTCGCCTTTTTAACGATTATCGATATCCACGTATTTATTATTATAGTATATTTAAAATGTATCTTGAAGTCAAGCGCAATATTTTATTCATGGAAATACGATTATTCTTTTTATTTTAATTTTAAAGCGTTGAACCACATTAGACGTTTCTCGAATTTATTTTCATGATTTTAAAGTTTCAGTCTGCTATTGTTGGATCCGATTTTTATTTTTAATATCAAATCCATTGTGTTTTGACGATCCGAAACCAGCGAAAAGTCCTTGCCCGACACCATTTTTGCTGGAAGCAAGCTACGATAGAACAGTTTGATTTATTTCGCTTCTTCAACAGAGCTAAACGGGATGTCCGTCTCTTTTTGTTACCTTTCCATTATTTAGAGGTTCCGTTTTTGGATTTTCCACACCTGTATATATATATATATATATATATATATATATATATATATATATATATATATATATATGTTTACGTGGCTTTCACGGATTCCCCCGTGTGAGATGCAATAGCAGTGGATATATCCACATTATGCCGTTGTAGTGCTGAAATCACATTCAGCAAACGTACAACTATATGCAGCTCCGTAAATGAATGAAGTAAAATGCGAACAGTAAATGCAAACTTCTCTCCATCATATCCCTTCTGTGTTAGAGGTTGCACAGTTAGAACAAATTGTTACAAAACGCAATTTATCCTATTCCACCACCATCGAGATGATGGCCTACATGTACCACCATACCGAGAAGAAAGTCAAAACTTACCCTCTTACCCTCCCCGCCACAGTGATACGGCAACAACATGTACCTCTGCCGTATCACTGTGGCGGGGAGGGTAAGTTTTGACTTTCTTCTCGGTATGGTGGTACATGTAGGCCATCATCTCGATGGTGGTGGAATAGGATAAATTGCGTTTTGTAACAATTTGTTCTAACTGTACAACCTCTAACACAGAAGGGATATGATGGAGAGAAGTTTGCATTTACTGTTCGCATTTTACTTCATATATATATATATATATATATATATATATATATATATATATATATATATATATATATACAGTGGCGGATCCAGGGTTTGTTTCTGGGGGGGGGGCATAAGTGGCAGACGGGCAAAAGAATTTATCCAGGATTTTTTTCTGGGGGGGGGGGGCACAAGAGGCTACATACAACAATAACTGTGAGAAATAAACTTGCTATATTAATATAAAGCTTTTTAGTATGAAAAGGATAGAAAAATTACTTGTTTAATAAAGATATGTTTTCTTTTGAACCGTCTCTGGGTGGCATGTGCCCCCGAGCTCCCCCTAAGTCCGAAAATTACCATTTAATGAAAAAATTTACCGATTTCCAATAATCTATTTTAATATTTCTTTGTACTTATTGTTAGGGTGTACGCAGACCTTTTAGCGATTCTAACACAATTTATTGAGTAGCTTTTCAATTGTATTATTTAAGACTTGTGTACTTATATTATGACCGGAAGTTATTTAGAAATATCTTGCAAATTTCAAGCTTTCACCGCATGTTTTTATATAGGTAGCAAGTCTGGTTTTGAATTTAATGTAATTAAATCGTCCAAACGTTGCATAGTTGGTACCGTCTGCATCTAAAACGTTGCTTGAAATTAAACACTTTAGAATGTCTTTGTTATGTTAATTAAAATACACTCACGGACAAAAATTTTGCATATTTTATTTTAAGTATTTATTTATTTTTTAATACTTTTGTGATTTCTATTGCTTTTATGTATTACGCGTATCGAATTTTTATTAAAGATAAGACAATGTTTAGACCAAAGAGATTTTAAATAAAAATTCTCTTTTATTTACATATAGCCTTCGTTCTGAATAAGCGATAATTCAATGAAATACAAACATTGCCAGTGGATCTGGGCGACAACGCCAAGAGATGGCATATTTTTGCGAAATCGGACACTTACAGCTCCCAAACTAATAAAATGGGTTATTGAATACAAGACAAGCCAATGTATTTTTCAAAAGAGCAGCAAATCAGTTTATTCAAAACACCCTGTCAAAGTTTCCTGGCTTCTTACACGTTGTTAAATCGGACGGTTACAGTTTGCCAGAGCATATGTTAAAAGAAATGAACATCACTGAGGAAGTTATTTGTTTGCATCCAAAGCAATGATACAACAATGTAATCTTGCAGGAAATCTTATCCTTGGGGGCACCTATATTACGCTACTGGATTATACAAGTTGGAGGAGTCACACAGAACTCATTGAGATCAATTTAAGGATGGGTGCTGACTGGTACATGTACAATATCCCTGAGGAACACATTTTATTTTATCGGGTGCAAAAATTTTGTGCTAATACATCATAATGGCTGCTGTGGATGTACACTGCAATAGTGAGACATATTTTTACATGCAGGGTAGTGATCTGGGGTAACAGATCTGTTATTTACAATCCAGCAAATCTGGTACATGTCCCAAGATTAAGTGAAAAAGAAGTTCAAATTCGTGAAAGACTTTAATAAGAAGGGTGACTGGTATGAGTGAATGGGACAGATATATCATTGAGAAACTTAACAGAAACCCTGGTAAATAGTACATAGATGATTCTAAAACAAAAAAGGAATCTGGAATGGAAGTGTAAGGACCAGAAACTAGACAGACAAATTACCAAGTATTTTTCAAGTAGAAATTTACGCTATTAAGGAAAAAGAACTATAGCATACAAGAAATTATCATCATATCAGATAGTCTAGCAGCACTACTGTTGTGAGATCTCATGTAATGAGTTCCAAGATGATCTAGGAATGCTTAGAGGAACTAAACGAACTAGGCTAGACCAATCCTGTTACCCTCCTGTGGCTGTGATATACCCCAGTGGAAGGAAATTAAATAATAGACAAAAAGGGCGCTGAAATACCATTTTTGAGACCTGAACGTTTTCACGGAATTAGTAACAGTGCAGGACTAGCACAATTAAAAATAGAGAAAGGCAGTAAGAGATCTAATTATTGAACAAATCTACAAGGAACGAGAAAGGCGAACTATGACCAGAAGAAATTGAAGAAATATACTGGCCCAAGTAAAATTCAACTTAGAATTATAATAAGGCATTCCTATCTGAAGAGAAACTCTATGAAATTTCGGTTAGTAGGTACAAGAAGATTACGGATTTTGCGAGGAAGAGGACCAACCTCTATCCTAATTCTTTTAGAATGTGTCGCGTTGTAAAATCCTGGGATGCGATATCTGGAGACATATTGAATAGAAGAAGGAGATCTATCCAATTTGAAGCCGCCCCACACTTTGAGTTTCCTCAGAGAAATAGGATTAGAGTACCTGTTTTAGCCGGCGAGGCATCTCAGAAGGGGGCTTAATAGATCTATCATGTCGCAATGCACGTTTCCCCATCTCCATGCATACATCATAACTGCAGTGCTCATGCGCAGGGATAGTGCTAGAGTACCTTGAAAATATCGGAATTTTGGCACTAGAATAGTCGCTTGATGCAAATCCGATAGAAAATATATTGGACATCTTTAAATCCAGCTTCTAACCCTGTTGCAGAATTACGTACTGCTGCACAAACAGAATGGAATTGAATTCCGTAAGAAAACATTCAGGATCTTTTAGGTAGCAAGTCTAGGAGTAATGGAAGTGGATGACAATATCATAGTGAAATTTTGTTCTGATTATACCTACCTTGGAACAAAGATCAATAAAAGTGGACGAACTGAAGAAGAAATATTTGAGCAAATAACTAAAGGGAAAAAAGCTATCGGATGCCTAAACTCAGTATTATGGTCAACAAACATCTCCAAGGAAAGAAAACATCTTTTATACAATGCAATATTTAAAAGCGTTGTATTGTATGGATGTGAAACATCGTAGATAAATAAAACTTTAGAAAGTAAACGGCTGGCTCTTCAAATGGACTTTTGGCGAAGATCTGCCAGAAAGTCAAGGATTGAACAGATAACCAACGAGAGAATTAGAGAGATTATGGGCGTAAAGAAAACTATTCTCGATGAAATCGAACAACGTCAGCTAGTATGATATGGACATGTGGAGAGAATGACGGACGAACGTCTACCAAAGCAAATCCTAAAATGGACACCAAATGAAAAAATAAAAAGAGGAAGACCAAAAGTTACCTGGATTAAGCCATGTCCGAAAGAAACTTACTTCCAGGGGATTGGGAAGACCGAAAACAATGGAGACTGGGAACCGGAAGGCGTAGAACGCTATGAAACGGGATATATATATATATATATATATATATATATATATATACATATATATATATATATATATATATATATATATATATATATATATATATATATATATATAGATATATAGTCTAGGAGTATGCAGACAATGATAGACGCAAGCCTAATTAACACAATTGTTAAGTGCCTATCAGGGTATATTAAAAGTTGGGCTTGATCGATCTAATAGTTATTATAGGTCCAATTTTTAAACAATTGTTCTACTAAAGGTCCATAGATAGAGATATTTTTAAAACTTCTAAATATTCTTGAAGACTTGTACTTTAATGTGAATAAAGTTTGATATCGATTTTGTTAAAAATTATTGCAAAAAAAGCGTTGTAAAAAAGTCTGTTTCTGTTTATAATAATGTAATAAATAGAATTTTCGGCCAAGTATAAATACGAATAACGGATTTTTTTTTATAAATTTACATGTGGTATTTTTTTGCAAGTTTTAGGTCCATGTTGATGTTGTACAGCATCATTGAATAATTCCCTATAAGCCCCTCTGTTACACGGAACTTGTCTCGCGAGTTTAGAACACGGTTGCCAGACCTAGGGAAATTTTCCAAAATCTAGGGAGTTTTGCGACATATAGGGAAAAAGGGAATTATATTCAATTTAATGCATATTTTGGGGAATATTTGAATAAGATATAATTTTTCTAATTATTTTATAAAAGCTTGTAAACAATATTCCTTTTTACGCTTTAACATACAAATCAGCTTACAAATCTTGAACGCAGTTGTATATGTATCAAAAAGTTTCGGTGATTCTCGATGCTTCATGGCTTTTAGTTGGTAAACAACCGGGGAAACCCGAAGCGTATTATGTTTATGCAATTTTCGTAGAAAATACGCAACGTTGCCGGATATATTGTATGGGACTTTGCATGTTAGAAGTTTTTTTAAGTCAAGCATTTATTTTAATCTCTGTATTAGCCGAGAAATTGTTAAGAAATGTAAATTAGAAAATTTGTATCTATAGAACAAAAATTCATCATAAATTTTAAAAATGTGCTATGTTTATTTTATTTAAAATAGGTTAGCGATTAGGTATATTAAGTACCCACTTTTACATTTTTTAAAGTTTAAATTAATTATTTATAAATAAATAAACTTAAAAAACAAATCAAAAATTATTAAAACTATAATTCACTTACGGCACATTGCGGCAACTTCACACGTAGGATGCCAATTTGTTATTTTAAACCATGCGGTGTTGCTAGATTGTGCACAATTTCTCTTAACTTAGTGAAAACGTAGATTTAGCAACGTCAAATACCGGTATGATATAATAATTTATATATCGCATAGATACATGCTTATATCTGCTTTGCAATCAACCAAAATATGTTGCTAAAGTTCTCTAGATTTTTCAATGTGCTACGACAATTTGCATTATCGTAATAACATGTTAGTTTGGCGGGGAGGATTTTCATGCAGAACGGTGTAATTCTTCTTCTTCTTTAGGTGCCATGTCCGTATTCAGACGTTGGTGATCATCATGTTTACAATTTCCTGAAATCTTTCTCTATCGGCTGCAGCGCGAAATAGTTCCTCCACCGTGCAATCACACCACTGCCTGATGTTACGTAGCCATGAAAGCTTCTTTCGGCCTATCCATCTTTTTCCTTTCACTTTTCCTTGTATTATAAGGCGAAGTAGCTGGTATTTAGGTCCTCTAATTATGTGGCCGAAGTATTCTGTTTTCCGCCTCTTTATAATGTTCAAGAGCAGTCGATCTGTATCCATCATTCTGAAATCCTCATTGAAAGTGTGCGAAACCCATGATATCTTTAGGATTCGACGATAGCACCATAATTCGAAAACTTCCAGTTTGTTCAGCGTTGTGGTTTTTAGTGTCCATGTCTCGTAACCGTATAATAGAATAGACCATACATAGCATCTCAGGACCCTCTTACGAATATGCATTGACAGGTTCCTGTTGCATAGAACTAGTTTCCATGTCATAAAGGCCTTACGCGATATTTCGATCCTAGCTATTATCTCTTCATCTGAGTCCCCATTCACATTCAACCAACTGCCAAAGTATCTGAAATGGTTTACACGCTCTATCCTCTCTTCATCGAGCCAAAGTTGACATTTATCTACATTAATCTTTCCAACAGGCATCCACTTTGTTTTTGAGATGTGGATTTTAAGGCCTCTTCGGCAGCTCGCCTCATTGACTAGATTTACTAATGTCTGGAGATCCTCGACGCTTTCTGCAAGAATGGCCGTATCATCAGCACATCTAATATTGTTGATTACTTCTCCACCCAGTCTTACTCCCTCTTTTCTGTCATCAAAAGCCTCCCTAAAGATTTCTTCAGAGTATACATTAAAAGACAGGGTGACAAAACGCAACCCTGTCTTACTCCACGTTTGATGGGTAGGCTTTGAGTACGACTGTTTTCAATTTGGATAGAGGATAATTGATTGTAATACAGATGTTTTAGCAGTGTTATATCGTAGTGGTCTAGACCTGCTGCTTGTAGACATTCGAAAAGTGTATCGTGTTGTACTCGCTCGAATGCCTTTTCAAAGTCGATGAAACAGACGTAGATGTTCTTTCGGAATTCACAACTTTTTTGTAGGAGAACGCGCATACAAAATAGTGCCTCTCTGGTTCCTAGATCATTTCTAAATCCAAATTGCTCATCACTCACTCTACCTTCGCATAGAAGGAATATTCGGTTCTGTAGAATTCGTTAGAAGTATCTTAAGTGTGTGGCTCATTAAACTAATCAGTCTAAAGTCGCTGCATTTGGTGGGTCTACTTTTCTTTGGTAGTGTGATAAACAGCGAATCTAACCAATCATTTGGTATTATTCCTTCGTTGTAAATTTTATTAAAGAAAGTGGTTAAGTAGGAAATATTTTCCTCATCTAGAAGTTTAAGCAGCTCAGCAGGGATTTGATCTGGTCCAGGTGCCTTATTATTTTTGGCTTGCTGTATTGCTTTTCTGACTTGTGATTTCAATATACTGGGGCCCCTGTCTGTCTCGCTGCCGCATATAGTATGTGTATGTGCAGCGTTTACTCGAGTAGCATCGTCAAAAAGGTCACTGATGTATCTCTCCATTCTCTGCACTGTTGTTCGTGATTACAGATTTTTCGGTCGGCGTCTTTGAGTAAATGAGCATTTTTTTGGTTTTCTAATTCCGGAGGTATATTTAAGTTTCCTGTGGAGATTGAAATTGTCGTGTTTTTTTTTGGAGGTTCTCTATTTCTTTACAGGAATTTTCGAGCCAAAGTTCTTTGGCTTGCTTAATTTTTTTTTTTATGAGTTTATTGACTTCACTGTATTTGTTAGTATCTCCATTTTTATATTTCCGTCGTACCTTCATCCGGTGTAATTATATGTTGGCAATTGCACTTGCTCTCTAAAACAATTGTTTAAAAATCGAAACTTTGGGATAAACAATTACAATATCTCATAAATTATTGGATTGATCGAACCCAACTTTTACACACTTTTAAAGGACTTTTGTAGCCACTTTTATTAATTCATTAAAAAATGTTATGGTTCGTACAAATTCTTAAATGGCTTATAGTCCGGTCAAGTTAGCATCAAAAATAGGGTAAGGTTACATTAATTCGCACCTTGCTAAAAATTGGCATGAATGTTGGGAACCCTATTATACACAATTTGTCAATTATCCACATCAATCCGAAGTGTGGAAAAAAATTTATTCAAGGTCAAATGTTGCAAAAATCGGTTTTTTGAGTTTTCCAGCTAAACGGTAAGTTTTATAATAAAAATAGGTGAGACAAAAATTATTCATCATGCAATTATCTATAACAATTGTTCATACACTTTTTTTCCTAAGAATCACCATTTCGGAGATACAGCGATGCAAAATGTTGAAAAAGTTGTATTCTTCATAATATGCACACGTTTCCGCGCCACCCGTGAGGTAGTGTACATGGCGCGTTTTTTTTTTACGTGGATTCCCCGGTAGGCCTATTCCACGATCTATAGTGCTTCTGTTGAGTTAAAAAGCTATTGTATTAAATTGAAAATGGTACTATTGTAAATAACAAGTCATAATACTATGGCTAATATTTGTGCATACTAATTTCAAATGTTGTAAATTAAATCGCTTTTTTTTCAAAATAACTTTCTCCAAAAAATAAGTCAGTGACTCTGGATTTGACTGTTAATATCTTCAAACATACGACCTGGCGGGGGGTAATGAGAATTATCAAAAACTGCAGATTGAATATCTTCTCGAATGATTGCTGCCGCAGCCTTCACGATTCTAAATCGCTCTTCTTTTTCATTTGTTGTTTTTTTTTCGTAGCTAGCTCGATTTAAAATGTCATAGTGATTATCAACAAAACATATTAATGTTGATGCTCCTGACTTTTCTGTTATAATAATTTTATCGCCATACTTCAACTTTAATCGTAACTTAATGGTTCTATTATCTAACGAATTGTTGCAAATATTTTGTAATTCGTCTAATGAAAATTGACAATCATCACTATTTTCGATGTGTGCAAATATTTCTTCCATTAAAAGATTCGTACTTTCAGATTGAGGACGACCGGCTTGACCCCCCGTAGTCGGTCTCAAGAAGGCATTATGACAGTCTTTATGATACTTAGCTTCGGCAGCAACTAAATCATGTTCGAACTCAATTCGAGTAATAACAGCTTTTGCTACATGATCAGAACGAGTCTGGGCTATATTCAGGATTGTTTCTTTGAATGAAAGTGTTGTTACATGAAAAATTTTACGCCGATACTTCAGTGCTTTTCTGTTTTCTAGCTCTTCATTCAATTCATTGCCACAAAATAAGCAACACTTTTTAAAACAAAAAAATGGTTCACTTACGCGTGCTCTAGTACGAGGTGGACTTATTTTTGATGTACTAGCTTGTTCTTCATCCTGTTTTCTTTTCAATGCAGCGATTGTACCCTTCCGAGTATAGTTTTTTCGACACTGCACATGAACTGTCACAGAAGTCTGGTCTTTCAGGTATTCCGAAAATTCATCACCTCTTTCAATACTTGCATTAATTAATGTCTTTAGGCCACGATCAACAGTAACTGTTTCGCTTTCGGTCAAATGTTTATTACAAATAAAGCACAACTGCGACATTTCTATTACAAACACAAAACTGCACAAATTTTGTTTGAAAATATAAGCAATAACTACGTGTTCTTACTACGAAAGAATGCTTGAGACTAATACTATTCTATCTAGGGAGGCCTTTCAAAAGGAGCAGGTATACGAGCGTCGCCACGTGGACAATTGAATAGCAGACAGATGTTGCTCAAGGCCGTACGGTCATATAAAATGAGGGACTGGTTTTTTTTTGAGTTTATATTTTTAAAACTGTATAATATGTATGTAGACGCTACGAAAATTAATATTTTTACTTATATTATCGTTCTGTAACGTATATTACGGTAATTGACATGCATATTATGAAGAATACAACTTTTTCAACATTTTGCATCGCTGTATCTCCTATTTTTATTATAAAACTTACCGTTTAGCTGGAAAACTCAAAAAACCGATTTTGCAACATTTGACCTTGAATAAATTTTTTTCCACACTTCGGATTGATGTGGATAATTGACAAATTGTGTATAATAGGGTTCCCAACATTCATGCCAATTTTTAGCAAGGTGCGAATTAATGTAACCTTCAATGTCTATTTTGACCGGACTATTAGCAAGTAACGGAACTTAAATTTTGCAAAAACCGGTATAGAGTATATTAATTTTTCGAAACTGGTAATTTTAAAAATGAAGCACGTGTAATAATTCTTGTCTGAAAATATTATTTAGTATGCCCCTAGGTGTCACTCTAAAATAAATAATACTCTTTTCATAACAACCATAAAAAATAAATTTATTAATTATTTACGACCATAGGTCATATTTTATTATTCCGCTACAAAGTTTAATAATCCAGGTTGCGTATATATTTTCGTATGGTTTAGGACGCAACATAATTTCGGTAAAAACCAGTATACGATGATAATTTTCTTAAACTGGTATGTTACGTCTTCGACACCTCTCAAGATACATCCATAAAACTGGACTTTTTATATTATTATTATTCTATTAATTAAACTTTTGCAGCATTATCATGTTTCAAAATAGACTAATAAATTCATACGATTAATCCTAAGTTTTATGATATTTTTTTGCTTATTTCCATTTTTAATGTCGTCTTTTAATTGACATAATATAATTATTATAATATATTCTATTTAAGGGTTAAAAGTCGATTATAACCTTCAAATTGGAGGCTTGTGTTAGCATTTTAAAGTTTTGAAGAAAAACAAAAAATCAATTAAATAAAATAATACTATAAACGCATTGGAGTATTTTTGTGTTTTAAAAATCAAAATTTCAGTAAGAAATAAAGAAATCTTTCTGCCGTATTTAAATAAAAGTTAAAGTTAAAGATTTGGGGCTTAAAGTCGCGTCGGAAGCAGAGACCATTTAGCGACTGGACCTACATTTTAACGTGGGTTCCGAACCACGGTTCTCGATACTCAACTCAACTAACTCCGAGTTTTTACACTCTTTGTCAGTTAAGTGTCTACTCGACTAGTGGGACTATCCTCTAATGGTCTGACAACTTAAATAAGTAAGTTACCGTACACGGGGCTTGAACCCGTGCCTGGCCGTGGTCGTCCCTATCAGTCCTAGCGCCTTAAACGGTTAGGCTAATCCCACGGCTTCGTATTTAAATAGTTTGTTACATATGTAATTCCCCTTTCATGCAGAGAATATGAAAAATATATATACAAACGGTTTATTTCCTGCAAATATCGCTCTAGTCCTCTCTTCATACGCGTTTCGACCACCCCATGATCTCATCAGTGAAGCTGTATCGTATTGAGAGCAACATTAGCAGGAAATAACTGATATACGAACCATAAATTTCATATATCAGTTATTTCTTGCTAATATTGCTCTCTGTCCGATACACTCCACTGACGAGATCATGAGGTGGTCGAAACGCGTATGGAGAGAGGACCAGAGCGATATTTGCAGGAAATAAACTGTTTGTATATATATATATATATATATATATATATATATATATATATATATATATATACAGGGTGTCCAAGATAAGGATCCTAAGCATGGGGGATCTCGGAAACAGTTGGAGATACGAGGTCGGTTAAATTAGAGAAAGTTGCGCAATTTAGTGCTAAATTAAACGCAGTTAAAAAATTTAAAAATTTCAAACACTTCCGGAGATTTCCGGAAAAAACGAAATTTGCCAAATCGTTTTTAATTTTTGCAGGCTTTATTTAAAGAGATATCAGAAAATAAAAGGTAGATTCTCATTGCCACTTTTTATTTTTTATAATATGGTCTAAACAAAATTTAAATCCGACGTTTCGTTTCTGAGATACCATCATGAACTTTCATTTTTTATATGGAACAAAAAAAAGTATCCCATGTATTTGATAGCATTTTTTATTACAAATTCAACGATGTATCACCCTTGCATATCGAATACGTAGTTCAAGTACTTTCCATAAGAGCTCCATGAGAGCGAGAGAGAAAGGTATATCAGTTTTATAAAAGCCAATGAACTACACGCTTGATATGCAAGTGTGATACACCGTTGAATTTGTAATAAAAAATGCTATCAAATACATGGGATACTTTTTTTTGTTCCATATAAAAAATGAAAGTTCATGATGGTATCTCAGAAACGAAACGTCGGATTTAAATTTTGTTTAGACCAAATTATAAAAAATAAAAAGTGGCAAGAAGAATCTACCTTTTATTTTTTGATATCTCTTTAAATAAAGCCTACAAAAATTAAAAACGATTTTGCCAAAATTCGTTTTTTTCCGGAAATCTCCGGAAGTATTTTGAATTTTTAAAATTTTTAAATTGCGTTTAATTTAGCACTAAATTGCGCAACTTTTCTCTAATTTAACCGACCTCGTATCTCCATCTGTTTCCGAGATCCCCATGGTTAGGATTCTTATCTTGGACACCCTGTATATATATATATATATATATATATATATATATATATATATATATATATATATATCATATTCTCTGCCTAAAAGGAGAATTACATATATAACAAACTATTTTTGTGTTTATTTTTCATGTACTAGGTGATTTGAAAAGTTTCTGAACTACCACATAGATGGTGTGAATATCAGAAAACATAGGCTGTTGCTGGAATGTTCCTTCCTTCTCATGAACACGTGAAATTTCAAGCCGATCTGTCGAATAGGTTTTTTTCTACAGCTGTTTGAGATAGATGTGTTTTGCTTTATTCTGGAAATGGAAAACCTTGAATTTTCAAATATTTTTCGTATCTCCGAGTTAGCTTGGCATGTGTGGCTGCTCTAATAGAATCTTAGATAAACTTTTGAACGCGCCCCTTATCCTTGCCATACACTCATCCATCGTTGTCACCAGGGAAGGATCCAGCCTCTCTCTTTGAGAGGGGGGCGGTGATATCACAAAAGTACGAAAGCGAAAGCAGGTTGTCGACGGGGGGGGGGGGGGGGAGACACCAGCAACATTACCATTTCTAATGTAAAAGGCAGGATAGGTCGGGTCTATTTTTCTGAATTTCAAGCTCTTGAAGAGTGGGGGGGGGGGGGCGATCACAAGAAAAAAACAAGTTGCCGACCGAGAGAAGGATGCCAGCAGCATACCCATTCCTAGTATAAGAGACAGAATCGGGTCTATTTTCCTGAATTCAAAGCACTTGGTTGGGGGGCTATCGCCAGAAAAACTAGGTTGTCAACGGGGGGGGGGGGGGATTGTCAGAAGCATACATATTCCTAATATAAAATGCAAAAGGGGAGAGGCGATAGCAAGCATACACATTCCTATACTCTATTCAAGAGATAGTAATAAAACTGTTACCGAAATCTCCAACGTACCTGCTCCAGTGCGCAGGTAACTGAGGACTGCCGTAAATCTAATTATATTTAATTATATTTAAATATTATAAGCTTTTATAAATTTACTGCAGCAATAAAATTTCTGATAGTTAAATTTAATTTCTGTCAGTGAGCAAAGTACACCTTACAGTGTGTCCTTAGTGATTTATCTTGGTTGTGCTTGTTTTTATATATTATTTGAGATTAGTGAGATACCCAAAAGATATGGCTTCCACATCTATATTTATTCCAAAATCGTTAAATTAGGGCATTTTTTCCTCAACGAAAAACTTGTTACGATGAATGTTTATGATGCCTTAACATATCAATATCTAGATAATAATGTTAAAGGCTCTATTGAGATGTATTCCAACAAGACAGGAGTTGGAAAATCTACTATGATCGAATGCTGAAGGAAAAAAAAACTACTGGAATTGTTAGTACTCCCAAGTTACATTCGATCACACAAACTGTAATGAAAGGAGTTGTACATACATTTTATTATGAGAAACAGATCCCAACCGTCAACAAATTTCTGACTAAAATCAGTGAAGATCGGGATTTACTTGAAACTAAAAGAACTGAGCTCTAGAAATCGCTCAGAGAACTTGATTTTTGCTGGAAAAAACCAGATAGGAAATCTATTCTTATAGATAGTCCGGAAAATGTCCATTGGAGAAGGAAAAATCTCTCAAGTAAAAGGTAGAGTTGCTAGAAATAACACAACTTACAAAATTACTAATTTAACTGAACTTTTGAAAGATCTTTTTGAATAAAGTTAGTGCAGAAAATTGGGAAGAATCCAGATAATAAAAGAATAAAACAAAAAGAGGGAAACTCGATCTCATGATCGCTGAGATAGAGGAATCAATTATAATTAATTTGAGCGAAGATAGCTTCACTGACTTTGATTACAAATTAGATACGTAATGTTTACCAGCGTAAACACAATTTATTATTTAAATTTTCTGTGACACATAAAAATTAATTACATTTGAATCTCTTTTTAGTGTTTAATTTTAATTCTGCAGATGGTTTAAAAAATAAATAAACTGAAACGTCAAATAACCTAAAAATGTTTTTAAATAATAACAAAATGACCGATAGCTTCAAAAAATTTTGATATTATATGGACGAATTTATTTTTTTTATATATGTTTAACTTCTTGTAATGTTGACAATAGGTATTTTGTAAGTATTTAAATTATAACTTAGAATTTTTTGAGAGAAAAAGGCTACGTTTTAGTCTGAATGTACCTAAAACGGTTTCTATGCCAAAATTAAAAATAATAAAAATACTGTTGTGATTTGTGTTAAATATGTCAAAATTATCTATATTCTCCAATGTATGTAAATTATTAAGAAATCATAAGAAAGAAAATAATATAATAAAAACTTTTTATTTTAAGTTTTTAACCGAAATAATATTCTATGCTATAAATACTTAGTGATAAAATCATCCTCTTTCCGATGCCTATAACAAGGATTCAAATCCTTTTTAACACTTCACATCCAAATATCTATTGTTATCCTATCCAAATAGTCCATTATTATAGACCGGTATTTTTGATTATAAAATTTCTAACCCATTCCTATGAAAAATATTGTGTCTAACAGATTTTGCCAAAGACATCGGAATAAAGAACATAGGTATTTTGCGAAGAAAAAAAAGGGTAAAAAAATTATTTATTACTCTCTCTAGTTCTTGAATAAACTATAGTATAAGAGGCAAAATCGGGTCTATTTTCCTGAACTCAAAGCTCTTGGGTGGGGGGGGGGGGGGCGATCGCCCCCACCGCCCACCCTTGATCGGCACCTAGTTGTCACTGGTTTACATATATAAAATGAAAACGTATTATCATTATATCATAATTTACAGAATAAAAAAATGTTAAAGTTGCGAAATCTCAGTTAAATTGATTTTATATCGGTTGAAATTTTTATATTTAATAGTTTAGACTCAGTATTAATAAAACTGAAAGTCAACTGACGATTTAGTAGGGTTAAGCTCGTCAGTTAGATAGTTAATTAAATTATTTGACGCAGCTCCACTAAGAGGCTAGCGACTCACGCTTATTTCGCTAATTAATTTTTCTACTGCATGCATTTCTATCGAAAATTTGTGGTTTTTGTGGTCGCCTAGTATGAATATGAAATCGAAAAATTGAAATTTTCATTTCCAAGATGATGAATTGAAAATAACCCATCGAAATTTATACGACAAATTTTTACTTGGTTGTCTTCGGAGTCGCTAATTACGAATATGCCAGAAAATAGAAATTTTCAAAATGGTGCAAGAAAAAATTCTAAGTGACTGCTCAATAACTTATTTTGAAGGGTAAAAGTAGTAGTAAATGATACAAACAAACAAAAAATGTATGCAACTAGCACATAATCTCAAAAGAAGTCGAAAAACACATTTTTTGAGTACTTAACCTCAAAATTCTTACGTAATGGTCCTATTGTGACCTCGGATTAGAATTCTATGCAGCAAATTACTTTGAAAATGACCCCAGATTTTCAACAAATATCATGACCGCGTTTTTTGTAGATATGTAATTAGTGGTACAGAAAAGTTGACAAAAGATATAATCTGTGAGTTTAATAGTTTTTGCACAATTGCGATTATTTTTCTCATCAAGGCGAAAAGCTACCATTTTTGGAGAATGACCCAGCTAATAATAGACTTAATGTATAACTATTATCGTTATATAATTGATTTTAATAATAACACTATAATACAATTACATTAAAATAGTTGTAAGAAATGATTTCAAGCACAAATACTTAATTTTATTATTATGTTAAAGCATATAGAACCTTCCACGCAATTTTTTACAAGCTATTTTGCAATGAACATTTCTAGTTATATGTTATTATGTAGAAGAACTAATTGGGTTGGTTTATAGTGTGTTAAATATCCGATAATTTATGTAAACCATAAAAACATGACATTCATCTTCAGGGTCTCTGTTTTTAGCAGAAATATTAAGTAGTGTTTCCTCACAACTGGCCAATTTAAAAGAAATCATCATCAGTCCTGGCTGTAGACACGTTTTACGAGACTAGCCATTTATATTTCGGGAACTGGCAACACTGGCCTTGCTAGGTGTCATGTGACATATCCATTGTAAAGTTTGACATTTAGATAATATAAATAGTATAACGGAAATAAATATAAACATTAAAAATACAATGTTGCTAAATCATACACTAATTACGACCTACTGATTTAAATGAGTCAAATGAAGTTTCGTATTTAATTACACTGTTCTGCATGAAAATTCTCCCTGCCAAACTGATGTGTTGTTTTGATAACTTTTACTTATGTAACCCTTACATTGTCGCATCAACATGTTTTGATTGATTGCCAAGCAGGTATAAGGATGTACCTGTGAGATATATTAGTTGTTATAGCATACCGGGGTGCGAAGTTGCCAAATTTACGATTTCTCTAAATTTAGGGAAATTGTGTATAATCTAGCAACACCTCATGGGGGGCATTTGAAAAAATGTTCAGAATTTTACAAGGAGCATAAACGTATACAAAAAATTGGGGCCACTATTTAAAAAATTAAAATTGACTATGGCAAAGCTTCTTTAGAGTCACCTTGTAAAATTTAATATTTGCACCAGAAAAACAAAGTCGACGTGTCCGCACGCTTTTTCAAGAAACCAAGCGTTTTTAAATAATAAATTTATTTCAAACATTACATCCCCAAAAGTAAAATTTGCTGATTTAAATTTTTGAAAAGAACAATATTTTCTTTAGTTTTTGACGTGTACTCACGACAAGCACAGGATGTGCTTTATTCGTTTTTTAAGCAAATATATATGATAATTTTATATAAAAGATATTCTTCTTCTTCTTCTTCTACCTTCTATAATAGGTCCCTGACCTGTTCCTTCTTCGATTTTCCTCATTCTGGACTTAAATTATCGCTCCACCTTTTCCGTGGTCGACCTCTATTGCGTGTACCACTAGGCGATTTATCTCGTGCGATCCTTACCAGTCTATTCTCTGTCATTCGGCTTATGTGTTTGTTCCATTGTGTCTTACGCTGTAGGACCCACTCATTAATGCAGTCTGTGTTGCATGATAGCCTAATGTTATCGCTTCTTTCTCTGTCTAGTAGCGTTTTTCCTGTTATTCGTCGAAGTATTCTCATTTCTGTAGTCTCCAATAGTTGTTTCGTTTTTGTCGTATCTGGCCGTGTTTCTGAGGTGTATGTCATAATAGGTCTAATTGTGGTTTTGTAGATCCGAACCTTTGTTTCTTGTTGTAAGTGTTTGTTTCGCCAGATCACGTCGTTGAGACAACCCGCCACTTTATTTGCTTTGGCCACCTGCCCTCTTACTTCATCTTCGATGTTGCCGTAACTAGTTATGTCGATTCCTAGATATTTGAAACTCATTTCTTGTTGAATTATTTGACCGTCTAGTTCTAGTTTGCATCGGAGGGGTTCTTTTGAGGTTGTCATACATTTAGTTTTTTCGGCTGAGATAATCATATTATATTTTCTTCCCGTAAGATTAAAGGTATTTAACAATCTCTGGAGGTCGTCTTCATTTTCGGCACATATCACAGCGTCATCAGCGTAACAGAGAATTTTTATTTCTGTATCACCCATTTTATATCCTCTACCAAGTCGCACCTCCTTTATTATTTCGTCCATTATCATGTTAAACAACAAAGGACTAAGCGAGTCTCCCTGTCTAATACCGCTGTTGACTGGTATGGGTGTTGATAATTTACCGTTAGTGCGAATCTGAACTTTATTGTTTGCGTATATGTTATCGATGGTCTGAATTATACTGATAGGAATATTTCTCTTATATTACAGGTGGATTACGTCATCTAGCTTTATGCGATTGAATGCTTTTGTTAGATCTATAAAGCATGAAAATGTTGGTTTATTGTATTCTATAGATTTTTCGACTATCTGTCGTAGAATAAATACTGCATCCACGCAAGATCTTCCTGATCTAAATCCCTGCTGTTCGTCTTCCAGTGTTGTAACCGAATTAATTTTATTTTTGATTACTTTCGTAACGAGTTTCAGAGTTGTGTCCAGTAGATTAATATCCCTGTAGTTCCCTGGTTCTTGTTTGTCACCTTTCTTAAACATAAGCATCATTGTGCTGGTTCTCCACCTATCTGGTACTTTGCATTGTGTCAGGATTTTTCGAATGAAGCTTGTGAGTTCCTGTGTTAATCGCTGTCCTCCGTATTTCAACAATTCGTTATGAATTCCGTCTTGTCCGGGAGACTTTCTATTTTTTAAGGATTTTATAACTTTCTCTACTTCTTGAATGGTGACTTCCACATTATTCCTTATTGCTGTTATGTTGTTTTTTCCAATGTTAGCATCTCCCTCAAATAATTTTGTTAGGTAGTCTATCCATTTCTCCTCTGATATTTTGTTTGTTTCGGAGAGTTCAGATACTTCTTTCCGCTGTTGTCTTATCAGTCGCCACATTTGAAGATATAAAATACTAATAAAAGACAGTTAAGTTCAATCCAATAGAAATCCGTGTAACGCGCAACCTTACTACATTTAGATTGGATAACATGAACTCTTAATTTACGGCTCAAATCAAAACAACACTTTTTTCAAACATTCCTAATAAGTGTTTTCTATAAATAAAAATTAGAAAATTGTAGTGACCTTTTTGTAATAACTTTACATATTATAAGCATATAAAATTATGTTTATAGTTGATCTTTTTTTTTGTAATCTCTTATTATTAATGTGTTTTTAAGTCAAAATTATGAAAAAAGTGGTCTTTCATGAATATTTATGATTCTGATAATCAAAAAATAAAAATAAAATTAACAATATCAAAATTATTCCATAGGATCTTTCATTAATTGGTAACTTTAAATGAAAGTAAGATATTTTGATGAAATTTTTAGAATGATCCGAGCGGTTGTGCAAAGTGGAGTAAGTAGATTAGCAAAAAAAAATTGTAAATACGACTACTTATAAGAAAGTTTCCGAATAGAAAGATTTTGAATTTGTACGGGTCAAATTAAGACGAAAATCTCGCTTTATACAAACACAAGTAATACACTTAAATCCGCAGAAAAAAGAGCATGGATGTATGTGACTAGACTGGGCAACTGTTGAACGGGTAAAAATGCTTTGCCTCAAGTCTGCAGAGTTAAATCCAAAAAGCTTAGTTTGAGTTACAGGAACGTTT
Organism: Diaprepes abbreviatus; assembly: GCA_034092305.1. Classification (NCBI taxonomy): domain Eukaryota; kingdom Metazoa; phylum Arthropoda; class Insecta; order Coleoptera; family Curculionidae; genus Diaprepes; species Diaprepes abbreviatus. Next base: position 640,284 of record JASJET010000015.1, on the reverse strand, counting down.
ACAATTTTTTTTAGAATATGTGTGCCATCTCAACATAAATACACTCTCATGGGTAGCAATTGTTGGCCAGTAGGTGCCCAATTCTGCCGGTATTATTCCCCAAAAAATAAAGTAGTTCTGAATTAAAGCAATGAGTCAAAAGATAGTTTTTTTTTTTAAATTGTATTGCAAGAAACCTGGACAACTCGTAATAATGAACCTTAATATCCAAAAAGGCATCTTACTAAAAAGAAATGTCTCGAGAAGCTATTAGAACAACACATCGTGGATTTGATTTGGAAAGCCGAATGTCATTAATCTGAAGATGTAAAAAGTCTCAGTTTTAGAAATTATAAAGTTATTAGTCGCTTTTCTAGAACTCTTCGTACAAGACGAGGTGGTCTGTTTAATTGCTAAGAATAGTCTGAACTTAACGAGAATAGTCTTTGATAGTTCAAAGGATTGAATTTTCGAAATGTGTGTCTCACATTGGACATGCTAAATGATGAATTGATTTCATTTTGTTCAATGTACCGATCCCCTGATGGTGATGGTGAAGTATTTATGGAGGAAGTCTTCATAATGTTGACAAACAAGTATAATTCAAAAAATAAACATTACATATGTGTGGAGATATTAATATTAATCTTGTAGAGCAGAGTGAAAACATTCTAAATCTAAATAAACTCCTGTTGGAGTACAATATTGTTGCTACCATAATGGAACATACTAGAACTACTAGTATAACTTAAACTTGTATAGACAACATTTTTGTTGTTTCCTGACTGGTCAAAAAAAGCCACTCGCAGTTTCAGAACACTGGTAATCATACAGGGATTGCGTCTTATGGACTATATAGTTATAGCATGAAACAAATTGCAACTGTCATTTGCCGCCAAATTATTGGTTGTACAAGAAAAACATATGTTGACTTTTTTGTTTATTTTATTGGACGAACATTTTTCCTGTGCAAAATTTTTTGCTAACATATATTTTTTGCCTAAATCTGTACAAAATATTTATTTCGTTCTCCATTTCTTAAACATGGATGAACCTTCATTTCCGAAACCTTATCGGTTTCATTATTATCATTACAATTATCATCATCATTATCACTCTCATCGTCATCATCATTATTACTCTCATCATCATGATCATCACTCTCATCATTGACATAATTATCATCATCATTATTATCATAATCATAATTATTTTCTCCCCTACTACGTTCATCGTCTTTGAAAGTAATGTTACAATAATTCTCGTTTACAATAAAATCGTCAAATGTAGTTTATTCTGCATCTCAAAAAATAATAATGCTATCAACAAATCGCTGCTTTAATTTGATAACGACATATCTCAAAAATGTATTTTTTTCAGGAGAGCACTATAAATAGAACAAGAAATTAAAATGGTGGTCAATTTCGACCAATCAAATAACGTCATTCAGTTACGCAACCTATCCAAATGTATATATAGGAATATGACTTTTATTCATAGGATGTTATAGATTAGTTTGTGTTGAATGGTAACATTATCAAAAAAATGACACTTTTTGTGATGTGCCACTATCAAACTAAAACAGCGAAATGTTGCTATTTGTTTCATGCTATATCTCGATAAATATTAATGTTACATTAAAAATCAATCCAATTTTTCATATTCCTAATTAATAATATACTGTTGACCACTGTAACAATTTTTTTGCAATTTGAAAAGCACGTAAATCTGATGAAATTATAATTATGCATAAAATGAATAAAAGTGCAACAATTTGTTTATTGCTACGTTTAACAATAATTTGATTACAAAAACATATCATTCATTGTTCTAATTTGAAGCGTCCGAGTCACGTTTTTTTCCGCGCGTTGCAGACTGAAAGAACGCTTCCCTCCACTTTCTGGTGCAACTTTAAACTATTGTTACATCAAAAATTTTAAAAAAATTAAGTTGGAAACTACTGCATACAATAGTTTAACTATCTCCCTATGAGTTCCTACTTAAATAATCCCTTAATAATAAACAACGCAGCAGCGATTTTTTGAAAATTTCTATCTCAGTTTCTAGTGGTCGTATACAACTTTTTTTTTGTCAAAATGTGCGTCAGAAGCTCAGCTATCGGGTCCACTTATCGACATGTCGATATCAACAACTGTGGAGGAGTTATTCTATTTGTTTTTAACGAAAAAACGGACTCCAATTTTGCTTATCTGTTACAACAATTTAAGATCAACAATTTATTTCGTTCTTTTTTGTTATTATTAATATAAGTCTGGAACTTGCATTTGCATAGTCACAGACTGCTGTATGACCTCTAGATCGCAGAGAATAAATATCAAAGAAAACAGAAAAAGATACAAATAAATTCACCGTGCAAAAAACTGTTGAATATTTCAACAATAAATTTCAATATCACCTCATATGAGGCAAATTCCGCCAGCCTAGTAGAAGAGGGAAAAAGACGGTGAATTTTTTTCATAAAATTTCTGTATCCAAAGAAAGAATGGCATGGGGATAGAAAGGAGTAAATAAATATATTTCACAAAATGAAATTCAACTCGTGCGAAGCCGAGGACAACAGCTAGGTGTTTGTTATTAATTTTGAATAAATTCCTGCGATCACTTATAAACCGTTCAAGTTTTTAAGCTTCTATTGAAAATGTTCAACTGGTTGGTTAATTTTAATGATACTAACTCAATTAATACAATTAATAGTAATACAATAAATTAAAAGCTAATTTTGTATAAATAGTTACAAGAATATAGTGCTGGAATATTTTAAGTCCAACGTAAGAGCTTTCGTACGTAAAAAATCGTGATGAGTTTATAAAAAGTTTATTTATAAAAACTTCCACGTGCGTGTAGTATTCCTTCATTATATAACTAAAATAAATATTTACTGAATTTAAGTAATTGACAGTTAATTGTGAATGTAGCGATTGCAGAGCTTTCGTTCATGGATGTTTGGGACATACCGCGTGTCAACGAATCTATTAGACAAGTCATAATTTCTAGAGTATTATGTGTATCAAAATGAGAATTGGTACAGGTAAATGTTATATGAAGAGGAGAGTTTTCGCATATTTTCCACTCTCCGGTCACTTCCGGTTTCACCGGAAATGGCCCCGGTTTTGAATTCTTAAATAGAACACCCTGTATATTTTAACATCTTTGGATTTCTGAGACAATTCTAGATCAGAATGAGACATTTTAAAAACTTTTTACGTCTACTTCATTTTTTTAGAGCCACTTTTAAAATTGCATCTAGGTGGCCACGATCGGACGCAAACTGATCTAATGGCCTTAGGTGATGTCAAAAAAATACAATCGCAAAGTTTTAGTTACTAGTATGAAAGACAGGAATAAGATAAGTTGACAAAATTGCGTTTTCATTTCTAACTATTAATTTTCAAATGGCGACCCGTTTTTGACAACTACTTTTCGAAAAAAGCATTCTTTGACGAATCTAACGATACTAATTTATTTGCGATTGGATTAGACATAAGAACAGAAATTAAATATTATTAAGCAAAATACTGGATAATTTATTTACTTATCACAAGTGCGCCATGGACAGCCATGATGCATAATAATTTGCAACTGTTTTTATCAAGTCTTCTTTGGAAAACAAAGCACTCACTTAAGTAGATAATGACAGTGACATACGCTCTAAGAACAGACGTAAAAGTTTTTTTCACTTTGAGTATACATTATTTTAACCAAAATTTAAACTAAACTTAACGAAAATTAAGAAACTTTTACGTCTGTTCGTAGAGCGTATGTTACTGTCATTATCTACTTAAGTGAGTGCTTTGTTTTCCAAAGAAGACTTGATAAAAACAGTTACAAATTATTATGCATCATGGCTGTCCATGGCGCACTTGTCATAAGTAAATAAATTATCCAGTATTTTGCTTAATAATATTTAATTTCTGTTCCTAATCCAATCGCAAATAAATTAGTACCGTTAGATTCGTCAAAGAATGCTTTTTTCGAAAAGTAGTTGTCAAAAAGGGGTCGCCATTTGAAAATTAATAGTTATAAATGAAAACGTAATTTTGTCAACCTGTCTTATTCCTGTCTTTCATACTAGTAACTAAAACTTTGCGATTGTATTTTTTTGACATCACCTAAGGCCCTTAGATTAGTTTGCGTCCGATCATGGCCACCTAGATGCAATTTTAAAAGTGGCTCTAAAAAAATGAAGTAGACGTAAAAAGTTTTTAAAGTGTCACATTCTGATCTAGAGTTGTCTCAGAAATCCAAAAATGTTAAAATATACAGGGTGTTCCATTTAAAAATTCAAAACCGGGGCCATTTCCGGTGAAACCGGAAGTGGCCGGAAAGTGGAAAATATGTGAAAACTCTCCCCTTCACATACCATTTACCTATACCAATTCTCATTTTGATACACTAGAAATTATGACTTGTCTAATAGATTCGTTGACACCCGGTATATGTTAGAAATTTGAGTACTCAATGTTTCAATTTTACAAAACTCATTTTTTGTTGCGAAACATCTCATAAAACAAATGGAAGTAAAATTTGATATATACGTAAAGAAAAGTTGTCAGTATAGAATGTTAGTAGGCGTCGTAATAGTCAATTGTTTCCATTACTGCTAGGAAGATGTTTTTTGTATTATTTCTCGTATTGTATAAATTCTATTGTGATGTAACAATATTTTTTACAGGTTCCAAATTATCGCAATGAGCAAGAAAAATTGGATAATGGGATATATGATGCCGTTGAAAAGTTCTGATAAATAATCCACGTTTCGAAACAATCCCTGTTGTTGTTGCAAAAAAAGTAATGCCAAAAAATGAAAAAATAGAATAGCCGAAAGTGAACAAAATGGAAACAGAAACCAAAAATTATAAACTAATTCCATCCTACGAAGATAAACTTATCAAAAAAATACCAATACCTCTCTTTCATGAAATGCCATGTAAAGTTTTGCAAAAAGAGAAAAGAAAGACATTTAAATATATATTTAACAGAATAAGACTGAAAAATTGTGCAAGTGCAACGATATCGAGGCCGCATTCCACTTATTATGTAGCTTATTTGGGGAATGTTGTAACTGGATGGGCTAAAGGTAAGTAAAAGTAAAAAATATATTTTAATTTCGGCCAATTTTAATTAATATTTATGCGCTTTACCTGATTTTTGTCAATAAAAGAAAATTACTTTTGAGTATTTTTAGCCTTGACTTTAACCATTCTCGAGTGATTTTATAAGAATTTAATTTTTATTTTTGGTTTTATTAGCTGCATTTTGGCTTTTTCATTTTGATTGGTTAGGTTAGGGAGTTACTAAATCATTTAATTCAATTTTATAATTCTAGAGGATGAACTATTAGTTCTTAGGTGTTGATGAATTTGTTATTTCGAAATGGGTTTCGTGTAAAGTTTGTACGCTGAATGTACCGTGTTTTACGTTGTTGAAGAAAGACATTATCTAGTAAATACCTTCCGTTTATAACATTACACATTTAGGTCGATTAATAGAGAAAAAAATGGTTTCTTGAATATAGATTTAGAAAATGCTAGATTGCGCATCCCCAATGCCGGCCGTTTCCACAGTACGAGAGAGAAAGACGGGTGAAAGCAGTATTCTTCTCTCTTTTCGCTGAGCGGAGCATAGAATCAGACATGGAGTATTATTCGCATTTGGGGGTCACTTGGTTCTGTACTCCGTCTGTTAACAAGAGAGGTGAATACTGCTTTTACTCTTCTTCCTCTCTCGCACAGTGGGGACGACCGACATTGAGACGTCATATATATATAATTTTCTAAATCTATGCCGCTGAACCTCAAAGTGACAAAATGGCCATTTTTTAGCTTACTAAGGCTTGATATCTCAAAAATTTAAATATAAAAAAGGATATTGTGACAAACAAAACTGAGATATCTTTTAAACAATTTTTTGTTATTTTTTTCGAAATATTTACAAAAAAATAAGAATCAAGTTTGATGGGTTTATATAATTTTATTTCTTTTCTCTGGTAAACATTATCTAATTATTTAACATTCTTATTAAATTTTGACATCTTATGTTTTTAAACTATGACCGTATAGACTTTACCTTAGACAAACATACTTATAATATATTATTTGTATTAGGAGTGTGTTAATAAAACGCTAGAATAATTTGTATATAAAAAATTAATGGACTCGAAAATATATTTAAATAAATAAAAATCCGATGACCGGTTCCGTATACTGGGAGTTTGATCGAACAAATTGGGCAAGCGTAAATTTGTCCTGTGCGTCGACAGGAAAAGGATTGTTCTAGTTTTATGCTCAAGTTGTCTAAATATGAAAATAATTGTGTACCAAAGGCCACTCTTAGAAATTGTAGTGCTGAAAAGTACTTCTTTTTAAATCGATTGTCTTCAATAGACGGGACCAAAAAAATAATTATTAGGAAAATGAGATAATAAGAATAAACTAATTGCTTTCTTCTATAAATACCTTTCTTGACTTCTAAAAAAACACTAAAAAGCGAAAAATAATATAAATTTTTATATAAAATAGAAATTTTTTAAGTCGGAGCCAAATTAATGTCCTGGGGAAGGAGGCTATCCGCAAGAGAAACAAGTTGTCAGCGGGGGAGTTGCAGCAGCATACACATTCCCAATATAAAAGGCCAAATCGGTTCTATTTTTCTGAAGTCAAAGCTCTTGGGAGGGGGAGGGCGATCGCAATCATACATATTCCTATACTCTATTCAAGCACTAGAGAGAGTAATAAAACTGTTACCGAAATCTCCAACGTACCTGCTTCAATGACGCAGGTAATTGAGGACTGCCGTAAATCTAAATATATTTAATTATATTTAAATGTTATAAGCTTTTATAAATTTACTGCAACAATAAAATTTCTGATAGTTCAGAGTCAGTCAGTGAGCAAAGTACACCTTACAGTGTGTCCTTAGTGATTTATCTTCTTTGTGCTTGTTTTTATATATTATTTGAGTTTAGTTTATTTATTTCTTAAACCATCTGCAGAATTACAATTAAACACTAAAAAGGGATTCAAATGTAATTAATTTTTATATGTTACAGAAAATTTAAATAATAAATTGTGTTTACGCTGGTAAACATTACGTATCTTATTCCTAATTAAAGTCAGTGAAGCTATCTTCGCTCAAATTAATTATAATTGGTTCCTCTATCTCACCGATCATGAGATCGAGTTTCCACATTTTCTTTTATTCTTTAATTATATGGATTTTCCACAATTTTCTGCAGTAGTTTTATTCAAAAAAATCTTTCAAAAGTTCATCTAAATTACCCAACGGACATTTTCCGGACGATCTATGAGAACAGATTTCCTATCTGGTTTTTCCCAGCAAAAATTAAGTTCTCTGAGCAATTTCCAGAGCTCAGTTCTTTTAATTTCAGGTAAATCCCGATATTCATTGATTTTAGTTAGAATTTTGTCGACGGTTGAGGTCTGCTTCTCATAATAAAATGTATGTACAACTCCTTCTATTGCAGTTTTCATCTCTTCTTCCAACGAGGTTTTTCGTTTGCTTGTTATCGAATGTGGCTTGGGAGTACTAACAATTCCAGTCGTTTTTTTCTCCTTCAGTATTCGGAACATTGTAGATTTTCCAACTCCTGTCATGTTGGAACACATCTCAACAGAGCTTTTAACATTATTATCTAGATATTGATATCTTAAGACATCATAAACATTCATCGTAATAAGTTTTTCATTGAGGAAAAAATGCCCTAGTTTAACGATTTTGGAATAAATATAGATGTGGAAACCATAATCTTTTGGCTATCTCACTAATCTCAAATAATAAGTAAAAGAAGCACAAACAAGATAAATCACTAAGGACACACTGTAAGGTGTACTTTACTCACTGACAGAAATTAAATTGAACTATCAGAAATTTTATTGTTGCAGTAAATTTATAAAAGCTTATAATATTTAAATATAATTAGATTTACGGCAGTCTTCAGTTACCTGTGGCACTGGAGTAGGTACGTTGGATGTTTCGGTAACAGTTTTATTACTCTCTCTAGTTCTTGAATAGAGTATATGAATGTGTATGCTTGCGATCTCCCCTCCCCTTCCCAAGAGCTTTGAGTTCAGGAAAATAGAACCGATTTTGTCTTTTGTATTAGGAATGTGTATGTTGCTGGCACTCCTCCCCTTTGACAATTTATTTTTCTTGCGATAGCCCCCCCAAAAGCTTTGAGTTCAGGAAAATAGAACCGATTCTGCCTTTTATACTAGGAATGTGTATGCTGCTCGCATCCTGCCCCCCTATAGGCAACTTGTTTTTGTTGTGATCGCCCCCCACCTCTCCAAGAGCTTCAAATTCAGAAAAATAGACCCGATCCTGCCTTTTATACTAGAAATGGGAATGTTGCTGGCGTCTATCCCCCCCCCCCCCCCGTCGACAACTTGCTTTCGCCTGCCATACTGTACTTTTATAATATCACCGCCCGCTCCAAAGAGAGAGGCTGGATCCGCCCCTGAATGTACTTTAACTTTGACTTTTGCAATTTAATGTATAATATTGCACTGTGGAATAGTTAAAAAATTATTTTATCCCATTTACTGCACGACTTTCATGAAAATAAAATTGTTTGTTACAATATTTTAATAAGTACAATTAAGTTTTTCACCAAAACGAAATGTAAGGACTACGTCAACGTGAAAATACTGAATTTCGCAACACATGTTTCTTTCAAAATAGAATTCAAATGTAAAAATAAGAGCTATCGACCAGTTTTTTTAGTTTTTAATAAAAATTAACTTTTTCCAGCAATTTTTTAATGTTAATTTTGTAAAAAAGGTGTTAAAGTATTATGACGTATTTGTGTTTTTTGCTAAAAGTGACGAAAATTGAAGGTGAACGTCGGAAAACGCTACTTATAACATATTTGTGAAAGTGAGAACATATTTATTTTGGGAAACTATTTGCATCGATTTTGGTTTTATGATCCAAAAATAGGAAATATGCAAAAAAAAATAGTGAAAAATTAAGTGTTTCCAGTATTCCGAAAAATTACCGTTGTTTGGTTGGTGTTTTCAAAAACGTGAGTCCAAAGCATTAAAAAAAATGCAAGAGACGATTTCTTCGTTATATTTACATACTGTGCACGCGGGTTCCTTATAATTTGAAGGTAATGCAACCCACGAGCAAAATTCTTTTATTCTTCTGTAAATTATCTATTTTAAAGTTTTGATACACATTTTCCATTTTTTGAATAACACTATGTATGAGTAAATAAGAATATAGTATATAGAACGATATCTCCGATTTGGTACGATCGTATAGAAAATAGAAAGTTCGGTTAGCAACCCTAATAAAAACTTTTGGAATTTCCTTCATTTCTACTGTAATAAAATTCATTGTTCGTTTTGCGTGTATATTTGATACGTAAACTCGTAATAAAAACACTTATAGAAAGTACAATATTAAAATTCAATGCACGTGAAAATGTTAGCATTGGTAATATCTTTATTGCCTTCACTTTGTTCGAATCAAATATAAAAATAATGTTAAACTTTCAATATTTTCCGATTTTGTAAAGATGTCCTATTTTTAAGGCTTTAAGGATTACTTTTGCTTTATACAGTAGAGCGATGGAAAGTTCAATTCTTTGAATCAGTTTCTCAAAACCATTAATTTTTTTTATAATTCCCCCCCCCCCCCCCTTTTATACTTATAACAAATTCTATTGACATTCCAAAAATAATTCTGTAGATCCCCTTAAGGAATTCGTTCGTTTTTTACGAATCACTTGCAGAACATATTTCTAGTTCAACAATATTCTGGATTAATATTTCGCACTTTATCCTCCACCAAACAATTTATTCGGATGTTTCCATGAAAAAGTAACCATTAATCCTGGAATTAATGGAAATATTTATCTAAATTTTAAGCAAAACACATTACCAGTTCTTCTAAACAATTTGCCTATTTTACTTCGGCGAAAATTAGTTGGTTGAAAAGTTTTGAAAGCGACACCTATTAACCAGTATAGGAATCAAAATTTATACGCCATTTTAATATTTCATCTTCTGTTGAACACACACAAAAGTTTATTTCTATCTGTAAATTCATTCTTTGGTTTCAAGCCATTTGAAGTTAACGTGCCAGTGAATTTTTATACAATGAATAAAACCGAATATCGTACGGAGATAAAATTCTTTGTTTTGGAAGGTTTATCAGCAACAAAAATTCGTATAAAAATAGTGAAAGTGTTAAAGAAATCTGCTCTTTCATTTCCATCTGTGCATCGATGAGTTTTAGAGTTTAAACGTGGTCGTACAAGTGTTGAAGATGAACCACGTAGTGGACGTCCAAAAAGTGCAACAACACCAGAAATCATTAAGCAAGTCTATGATAATGTTTGTAAAGATCCAAGTGCGATTAAGCGTGAAATTGCTGATATCATAGGCATTTCGGACGAACGAGTACTTTATATTTTACACGAAGAATTACGTATGGAAAAGCTATTCGGAAAGATAGTGCCGTATTCGTTAACAATTCAACAAAAACTGAATCGAAAACAAATTTGTAAGCGTAATTTGGAGCGTTTTAAGCAGAATAAAATCGATTTTGTGCGTCGTTTTGTAACTGTGGATGAGACTTGGATTTACCATCATAATCCTTAACTGAAACAAGAACGATTACAATGGACTGAAACTGGTTGTTCAGCTTCAAAACAGGTGAAGCCAGAACGATCGGAAGAAAGGTTATGGCATCAGTTTTTTGGGATTCAAAAGGGATTTTGTTGATTGATTATCTTGAAAAAGGTAAAATAATTAACTCTGAGTATTATTGCAACCTTTTGGACCAGTTGGATAAAAAAGTTCGTGAAACACGACCCGGCTTACAGAAGAAAAAAATCATTTTTAATCCAGATAATGCACGTCCTCACACAAGTGATTTGACGATGGCTAAATTGAAAGAATTAAAGCATGAATTGCTTGAACACCCATCGTATTCGCCAGATTTGGCTCCCTCCGACAACTACCTCTTCAGGAATTTGAAACAATTTCTTCGTGGAAAGCGTTTTTCGTCAAATGAAGAAGTCATTGCAGTCATGAAACGTTATTTTGCAGAGTTTCCCGAAAATCATTACAAAGATGGTATAAAATTATTGGAGGATCGTTGGAATAAGTGTGTTGAAGCTGAGGGAGATTATATTGAATAAAAAAAACTAATTTCATTAAAAAATACACATTCTTTCATCACAATCACACAATCTGTATAATGGTGCCCTACTCCATTTTTCCGTTGCGGTTCGGCAATATTTATGAGACAAATATCCCAAACGACGGATTGGAAGAGGTAATGAGGCACCAGTAAGATGGCCACCACATCCTCCAGAGTCAAATGTGTGACTTTTTTTGGTGGTGCGAAGAAATTTTTCATTACAAACTGAACAATTATAATTTAACTTATAGAATATTGTTCTGCAATCAATTTCTGTGAATTTAAGGGATTTTTGACGTTTCTACCATCTTTAGTTTCACAAATAAGCTGTGGTAACTTTAAGAGTACATCAAATAAAAATTAGGCGTATATCCGAAGCAATTCAGCTTAAAATTGTATTTTTAAAACCGTTTTTTCTCAAATTATTTATCTTTTTTATCTCTTGTCCTGCGAAATAGAAATATTTACAAAAAGGCCAATCAGGATTTTGTTTAATATTAAGTTTTTCTCTCTAACAATTTATGTTATGAGATGTAGGAAGATTACGCATTTAATGGTCATATGTAATTAAAGTTTTTGAAGTAAAAGGTTTGTTTAATCTACTGTATTAACTAGATTGTTTTAGTAAGTAGAAATTGCTGTAAGTACGTAAAATGATCGTTCTTTATAAGCCTATTAAATAAAGCAGGAAATGACCAATTAATACAAGTCGGGCAATAATTTAACATGGGCATAGAAAAGCGTAACGATTTTTTTTCTTTTTGCATAAATAATGTAAAAAAGGTTCTCAATTATAAAATATATAATTACTATTACTTTGTTATTTCCAATCGGAAATTAAAGGAAGTTTTGCAGTAATAAAATTCGTGTCTTGGTAATTTATTTCTCTTTTTGAAATATTACATATTAACTATTTGTATTGTAGCATACAGAGTTGCTCATTGTCACTTTGTCCTATTCTTACAAGGTGATTCCTCCTTAAAGAATCTTGCAGGAAACATTAATGAAGATTAAGACCAAACAAAACCATTAAGAAGAAAGTCTGGATGACTGAGGGCATTTGCATAAAATACAGCATACACAAGAAGATATAGAGGAACATAAGAATGGCAAAAGAAAGATGGCTCAAAGAAAAATATTGAGAAATTGAGGAGTTATAACAGAAACATGATTTGTGTAATTTACATTGGAAAGTCAGAGAAGCAATGTGAACAATTAACTCACAATCATTGAGACAGCTGATGGACAATAAAGGTAAACCAGTGATTGATAAGTTGAACAAATCAAAGAATCACTATTCGAATATGAGAAAACAAACGTACCACCAAAAACAGATAGCGTTTCAGAAGTGAGAACAGCCAAATAAATTAGCACCAGGATGGGAAAACACCTGAACCCGACAAAGTACATGCTGAATTTCTTAAACTACTGGATGATAATGGAATCAAATGGATAACCAACATATTCAAGGACTGACTAAATTCAAAATTTATTAGTATTCCAAAAAAAGACAGTACTAGTAGAAGCCCTATTAGCCATTTTCTTAAAGTTTTCTTCAAATTATACACAGAAGAAGATACAAACTATGCGAACAACAGACATCTGCAACACAATTTGGTTTCAGAGATGTCGTTGGAACCAGGGGTGGATCCAGCCTCTCTCTTTGGGGGGGGGGGGCGACACACAACACTATTCATTTTACAATAATTAATTACAGAGCTACAGTGAAATATAACAATGTAATATCAATAATAGTGTAGTAAAGGAGTGTTATCAATTCCAACAGCTTTGGTTTAAAATGATTCAAGGACGTACCAAAGAAAGTCAAGTCGCCTAGCCCATTAGGATGTCTAGCCACCCTTGGTATAAGAGGCTGGTGAAATATATGGGAAGTACAAGTACTCCTGGGAGGAACCCTCCGTCTCTACCCTTTCTTCTATTAGCAAGGGGGAGCAAATTCAACTCTGAGCACAAAGCAGCATAATCAAGATCGGGGTGCTGATTGAATTTCATGTTAATATATCTGAGAAACCTTCGAGCCGATACACATGTAATTCATAGTGGGGGTTCCAAACACAAGAAGGATACTCAAGATGTATATCTTCTTCTTCAAACAGTCACTGTAACTGTCGATGACCTTATACTCCCCTTCATGTCATTTGCAAAGAGTAAGAACTTGCTTGACCTAACGCAGATTGATACATCATTAATGAATAATTTGAACAATAATGGACCAATATGGGATCCCTGAGGGACTCCTGAAGACATTGATATCTCAGAAGATAGAAAATCATTCACCCGCACTACCTGACGACGATCACTCAGATAGGTCTCAATTCAACTAAACAGTGAACCAAAGATATGCAGTCCCCGAAGCTTATCCAGCAGAATCCCATGAGGCACCCTATCAGAGGCCTTCGACAACTCAGTATGCCGAACAAGAAGAAAAAGATTTCTCCAAGGTTCAGTTAGAAAGCCTTCGACCAGTTTGAGGTTGTTCTTATGAAGTCTCTTTTTAACTTTTTCTTCATTTTTTGATTTCCTCGGGGAGGTGATCTTTACTCGAGGCGCAAAAGAGCTCCTGGTCATAAAATGGTGACATCCGACCCATAGTGTAGGTTTTCACATCATTCTGAACGAGGTGTTTTTAGTAAATTATTTTTAATTTATGGTTAATATATTAACAATAATGTAGAGATGAAAGAGGCGAAAGAAATATTATCTCTGTTGATACACAAACCATCAAAAGTTTATAGTTATCCATAAAATTATAGGTGCAGGAAAAAGACCACATCTTCAGGACCAATTAAAACTAAATATTTTTTTTTGAAAGTTATAGACAATTTTGTAGGTAATTATCAGACTTTTTTGTCTTCATTTTTGTTTGTTTGTATCATGTTTGGATTAGGTCATATTTCTAGTTTTTACTGAAGATCTTGTCCTAATTTTATATATAAACTGTGTTCACCGAAGCGTGAGCGCACGCTTCATTGCACACATGAAATGTTTGACATATGCTGAATAATTTTTAAGAGAAACTTGTTGATCTTTTGGAATTTATTATTAATTTTTTGGTAGTCTGTAAAGGTGTGTTCAACAATACTGAACTTTTTTAAATACATTAAATATCTGGGATTAATATTAGGTCAAAAACTAGCCTGGCATAGCTACATTGAAAAAATTTTCTAAAAGGCAATAGCAGAAAACTGGGTATATCATTGAATCTTTGAAGAAACTTGATGTTCTTTTATGGTCATGTGAATTGGTCATCAAACCCATGGCCCTATATGCCCATATGCCTACTTAGTATGGTGGTCAAAGACACAGCAAGAAGGAGCTCAAAGAGAGCTGCAAAAAAATAGAGAGACCAGCCTATGTAGGAGTCACAGGGACTATGCCATCATGCTCCACACGGGCAATGGAGGCAATACTAAACCTCCCTCGATTTGAAAATATTTTTTTTCTCAGTATTTAAAAGAATAACAAATAAAAAATTAAAAGCTACATAAATATTGAATAGTTTCTTTATAAAGTATCGTTTTTTTTTTTAAATTTTACATACAGTTTTAAAAATATTCATTTATTTATTCATTTCAACCATCTAAAAACTCAGTGAGTGTGATTATGTATGTATGTGCATAGAGTTACAGGTCGGTACACTGTGACCTAGTAGATCTATTGTGCCCCCCTACTGCTGCCCAGTTGTAAGAGTTACCTTATCGGCTAGAGCAGGTCCGCCAGTCCTATTTCCCTCAGGAATCTCAGGATGTTGGACGGCTTCAAGATGGGTAGCTCTCCTTCGATTTGGTGTGTTCCCAAAAACCGCATTCTAGTGTTCTTCTCCTCACAGAATCTGCACTCTTCTCTTTCTACCAGTCCGAGTTTCTTGAGGTATCACTTCAGGTGGCAATGCCTCGTCAGGACTCCTGTCAGATCTCTGATTTAGTTTTATTTAAGCTTATGCATTCTTTGAATCTCTTCTCGTCTTAGTTCCCCAGAAGTATCTTCGCTTGTCTTAATCCTTGCAGCTCCGTCCAATAATTGGATCTCCTGCTTTCTTCTTCTATCTTTAGTTCTCCCAACATTACGCTGCTACTGATTCCACAGGCTCTGGTCCCGGAAAAGGTATCTCAGCCCTTTTCCTCGCGAGCTTGTCTAAATTTCATTCTCCTCTATCCCGGTATGTCCCGGCACCCACATGAGGATGACTTTATTATTCTTACTCAAATCATTCAGTTCCTCTAGGCATTCCCAGACCATCTTGGAACGGATGACTTGAGAGCTCAGTGCACTGATGGCTGCTTGACTATCCGTCATGATGATAATCTCTTGGCCATGATAGTTTTTGTCGTTTTTAAATTGAATACACATCCTAATGCCATATACCTGGAAAATGCTTGGTGACTTACCCAAGCTTTCGTAGTGTCTGGTGCCGGGTCCAAACTACTCCAGTTCCCTCCGTTGTTTTGGACTCATCTGCTGAGTTTTCCAATGATGTTTCTGTCCCATTCGCTCTTGCGACCCAAGTTGGTGCTGAAGTTTTTCACAAAGTTGAATTTCTTTTTCATTTCATCATGGGGCATATACCAGATTTGTTGATTTCTGGATGAGAGATTGGGCCTTCGTTTTATGACCTAATCTCTCAGGATCCTATAAATCGTGCTCTTCGCCATGTTTTCTAGAAATATATGTAGAGGTGTGAGGTTTAGTACTACTTCCATGGCGGCTGTTGAGCAGGTTTTCATTACCCCGGTTCTGCATGCACATGCCAGTCTTTAAACATTCGAGAGGTTAGCTCTTGTATTAGCCAGACTGATTATTTTGCTCAAGATCACTGCCCCATATGTATAATTATACTATTGTATAAATGTGAAAGTTCGTTTGTTTGGTTGTGTGTTTGTAATTTATGGACTCGACAACTACTAGTCCGATTTGCATAATTGTTTCGCTTACTTTTTACAAAATTTTTGGAATTTTCCTTTCATTTGTTTTTTGAATTCTTTTTTTTTTGATTTTGAGGCAACATTTTTGATTTTCTTTTTTTTTCACGTTTACACAGAAATTTAGCACAGTACAGGGCTGATTGCATAATTTTTTTCGCGTTCTTTTTCCTTATCACTGCGAGATGATTACAGGCTATACATATTTTGGAGTTTTCATGATAATAAAATTTCTTTTTTGGAATTTAAATTCTTATTATTGTCGGATTAGCAGTACAGCCCAATATTTTTGTCGGACACTTCATTATTTGGTCAGAAAAGACAATTATCTGTCATGTGTTCTTTTTGTCTAACAAGTAGTAATCTGTTATATGTCCTCGATAAAAATTGTCGGACAACATGACCACTCGATTGGATGAACGTTAACTAAATAACTGTCAAAAAATCAACAACGGTTAATATATATATATATATATATATATATATATATATATATATATATATATATATATATATATATAATATTATTGGCGATGGAATCGATGATGACGCATCATTTTTGTCGAACACATTTTGTTCGTGTTTTTAATTAAATTATCCTACAATTTACCTATAAAACCTCACCGAATTAATGTGTTTGGCAATTGTCGATTAGAAAATGCAGCGTAACCAGAATTTTCACAAGTAAAAAAGTTGTACTCGTCAAAATGAAGCCATTCACAAAGCTTCAGAAGAGTGTTCATTATTTTGAAATGGAGGTTATGTCCTGTGGTTTACTGGCTTTGGAAGTTAAAACCGGTAATGCCACTTTGTAGATAAGAAAAAATGGTGTAATTTTATTACATTAAAGCTGAAAATAAGCTGCGGCGTATATTGAAAAATGAGTAATTAAGTTGATTAATACGATTGTTTAAATAGTTTTTGTTTGTATTTTTGAAAAATCATTAAATTTAATTAAATTATCAAAAAGTCGATGTTTAGCCTTGATAGAAAAAAAGTTTATAAGTTAGCAATTAAAAATAATAGTTTTTACGCCATGGTCGGGGTTGCTCTTTTCACATAGCCAAAAAACTATCTATACCACTACGTGAAGTAAATACTATAATGTTTATCAACTTGAGATTACTAGACAGAATCTCTAGCTGTGTGCTAATGCATAATATCATATTAATAAGTGATATCAACTAATTTTTGATGATAAGTTATATTAGAGTGAATTATCATAATGATAATTTTTTTTAGTTTACTGCTGATTCTCGTGACTCTATGTCGTTAATTTTACAAATAATTATATGCATCGTCGTTTAAGCGTATTGCAGGTCATGGATTTTTATTATTGTAGAAATAAGATAACACAATTTAAATTTGATTAAAATTAGCCAATAATGCCTTACAAGGTTGCCAATTTGAAAACGTACCGTAAACATTCCGAATTTGCTATTAAATTATTTATTGGTGTGATTTTATTTATGTTTTTTTTTATGATTATTTGCATAAGAGAAGGTTGCTTACATTTTAATAAATATTTTCTTATTTTTTACTTTTATAAAATTTGCAAATAATAGCATAATAGAAATTGAATTATTTGATTTTGTTCAATCTTACTGCAGCATGTAATAATAATTAAGTAGCTTTTTTAATTTGTATATTTTAATAAATGAATTAGAAAAAAGTAAACAGAGCGTAAATAAAAATTGTTGGATTTTTTGTTTACAAAGATAGCAAAAATAATTTAGGTCTTAAAAAATAGTAATGAATTTGTGAAATTGGCAAATGACTGAATATGTTTCCTTCTTACATGCTCTACGGGCAGAAACAGACGATTCTTTTACTTATAGTCGTTTGCAACTGTACACTCGCTCATTACCAATGCCATCGAAAAAATTAATTTTTTTTATAAGAGATTTGAGTTTTTTATTCTGCTCAAAGTACCAGTCTTCTTATAATTGAATCCAAACTGGTTAGTAGTTTTTTTAAACTATAAATTATACAAAGTATGGAATTACATGTAGTTATAGGCCACCTTCAACGAGTCTTCCATGTTTTAGTGAGAACTTGGAAAAATATCTGTCTGAAAATCTTGAATGTCATGTAGAATTAATTTTGGGAGATATAAATATTAACATAGAATTAGGAAATGATATCACTAGTAACAATTACTTATCACTTTTATTGTCCCATGGTTTTGAGTATGTTATAAATGGCCCGACACGTGTAACACCGACAAGTGCTTCATGCGTCGATCATATATTTGTTAAGAAAACGTTAGTATGCTCTTCACTTCACCACAAAACATTAATTATTATAGAGATTTAGACAATTTCTTTAACCTCATTGATTTATTTATTACAAATTTTATATCACCATATTTTTCTCAAAAGTTATAGATTTTTTTTTATTTTCTATTCTATATAACTTGGTACAATCAAAAATAATTATTAATAATAATAATAAATATGTCTTTATTTCTGCCTCCAATAGAGTTAACAAAACATTATAATTAATTAATATGCAGGATAATATAGAGACAGAAAGGGCGAAGTCCAGATGTGGATACCACCTAAGCGATATCCACCCTGATCAACTCAACCCAGACTTAAAGTAAATAAGACCTTAATAATAATTAAACACAGAAGGGAAAAGAAACAATACTTATACACTGATACAAATTCTGGATTTTTTTCAACAAAATTCAAAAGAAAAAGAAGAAACTACAATTTTCTTATTCGTTTATCAAATGCTTGTTGAAAGACAACATATCTAAATTTTATAGGCGTGAGTGTTTTGAAGAAATCCGGAAGAGAGTTATATATAGTTTAGCGACATTGTAGGTAAAAGAACGTTCAAACAGTGAAGATTTATGCAAGGGCGGAGTTATTGTCTCTCGAAAACGAATATTGACGTTATGCACGTGGGATTTAAAAATCATTCGTCTGTATAGATATTGTGGGCTTTTATAACATTAAATTTTATGGTAAAAACGCTTCTGTAACTCTAAAGAAGTTTTAGTCTAACATAAGCCTTCTGAACACAGTGGGAAACATGCTTATCAAATCGCAAGGCATTGTCAAAGACAACACCCAGATTTTTAACACTATCCTTAATAGGCAAAACTGAATCGCCAATCTTTACATTTATAAAATTTTTAACAATCTCTTTCTCAATTTTTTTCCAAATATCATTATACAGCATTTTTTTGGATTAAGATACAAGGAATGCTGCAAAGAGACCGAATGAATTGCTTTAAGGTCTTGATTAATAGCATTGCAAGCTTCAAAAACATTCTCTCTTCTAAAAGACAAATATACCTGGGTACCATCTGCGTAGTAATGCGACTTGCACCTTCTTAAGGCACTTGGTAAACACGAAGTGTAGATTGCATATAACAAAGGACTTACAATAGAGCCCTGCGGTACACCAGAATTTATGGGCAGCTTCTTTGACATCTCGCCACCCAGTTTAATGCAATGAAATGATCACTAAGACTGATATAGTAAAGTATTGCTAACAGCAATCGGTGGTCCAGAGTGTCAAACGCTTTGGAAAAGTCGAGCAGTGTCAGGACTGCTACTTTTCCTGAATCAGTCACCTGAAATATATCATCAGCAACATTTTCCAGAGCAGTAGAACAACCGCGATTCCTTTCAAACTCAGATTGAGTCTCAGGCAGTATTCGGTTAACCTCCACGTGCTCTGTAAGTTGTTTATTAATTATTTTTTCTAATATGTTTGACATACAGGTCAAAACACTAATCAGACGAAGATCTCGAAGTTCACGGGATCACTAACTTTTGGTAATGGCACTATTAGAGTCCTCTTCCAGAATTCTGGATAAACAGAACTTAATAGACATGCATTCAATAGATGTGTTAGGTAGGGCTTGATGAAAGGACAGCAGAGTTCCACCAAATCAATGCTCAATCCATCGCGACCCTTTGCTTTAGACTTTATTTTAGAGATTATCTTCTCCACCCTCAACTGTGTTACTTCTTTAAATTTAACATTACGAGTTACATCATCTTTCACACCATTTTCATAAAATTTCAAGAGTTCATTATGTCCCCGTGAGTCGAGTATAGAAGATCTAAAAAATCTGTTTATTAAATTAAGATCCTTTAGATTTTCTGGGATATCAACTTTGTTTTTACTAACTGCTATATTGTATTTTTTTAATTCCCGCCATATGTCTTTGGATAGTTGTAACCTCGCATTCAAATAAACTTTTTTCGTTACGAACAGTTAGGGTTGTGAGGTTGCGGAAAGATTTATAATATTCTCAGTGCCTCTCCTTCTTTGTTCTTTTAAATTTACTTAAGGCATTATTTCTAAGTTTCATCAAATTATCCAGGGAAAATTATTCTTGGTAAACCTAACTTTTTTCATGGGAGCATGAATATCTAGTAATGTAGCTACGTTGGAGTTAATAAGTTGTACTTTATCTTTTATATTTTCAATATCAAATTTATTTCTCCAGGGAATTGACTTTAAATCAGCCGTAAATTGTGATATATTTAAATTTTTTTAGTTCTCTATATTCTTTAAAGATATTTTGTTTTTTATTATTTGGTAATTTAAACTCACAATATTTAATAATAAATTCATGGTTCGACATTAATAGGGCAGGTAAAGTATCACAATATTTTACTAAATCGGGATTAGAAGTCAAAAAAAGGTCAACAAGTGAGACAGAATTGCGTGATATTCGAGTAGGATTATTAATTAACTGAGTAGGTCCTACAGAGTGTATTAATGAATTGAATTGTGTCACATCACTTGAAAATACATCCAAAAATCTACATTAAAATCCCCCGTGCACAACAACTCATTACTTAAAGGTACTAGTAATATTATGGAATTCTCAAAGTTAGATAAAAAATCAGAAATTCTATATGTAGATAGTCTATATAGACATCCAAAAATTAAGGACGTATTGCTAATTAAACTTTTTATCCATAATTGTTCAAAATTTTCTTTATTTGTAAAGTCATTATTTAAAATCGAAAACTTAATTGAGATATAGATTCCGACACCACCACCCCTACTTAACCCTGTCCTGTCTAACAAACTTATATCCATTGATTTCAATATCTTTAAACTTTATTGTTTTAGTTAGCCACATCTCTGTAATTCCTACTATATCAAAACTCTCATCAAGCACGAATTCTTTAAACACCGCGAACTTTGAATTTAAAGACCTAATATTAATATGACCTACCTTGGAACTTCTATTATTCATAATTATTGAATATAGACATACTAATCTTCTACAACTTATCTATAAAATATTTTTTTCTTACTCTTATAATACCGGAGTTATTAGATTTTGCCACACTATTGGGCGATCCTATATATAAATTTCCAAAAATATTTATACGTAAAATTTCAAATTTTTAAGTTCATGATGGGTGGCATATATTTTGCTGAAATAAGAAACAACAGGAAAGACATGCAATTAATGGCAATTAATTATTTCTTGAAATACTACCGGTTTGCAGCTCCATTACATGCCATCAAACTTATAATTTGGTTATGTGATGTGGGAGCGGTGGGCTAGTATACAATTAACACTTTTACCGCATTTTTACAAACATATTTTTAATAGGAAGTTACTAAGTAACATGAAACATAACTTATAACACGGAATTAATTCGACCTTTTTCAGCCTTGAAAATTAATTTTTTTATAATGCGGTATATGAAAAAATCATCATTTGTTTCTGAATATCCTTCATGTGTACCAACTAATATGTTTTACAAATTTATTATCTTGTTAACATCCTAAAACTTGTCAGTAAAATACGTAAAATCAACAAACAAATGGCTGCAGGTGAAACTGCAAAATTGAAAGTATCAAGTAACGATGTATGTATATACTTTCTATGTGATGTACGCTAAAACAAACTAACAACAGTAAACTAATAAATCTATTACGATTCGCGTCATTGAACGCACAGTGAATACGTAAAGAATGGCAACAATTTCCTTTGAAATCTAGTCTACACATTGGTTAATGTAATTTTTAAGTCTGAACTGCATCAATATAATTAATCACTAACAAGAAAGGTATACCAATGCGACGCCTCCAATTTCAATAATTTTTTGATATGGTGTAGACACGTGTCTGCGAAAAAACACTTTAAGGAAGTGAAATCTGCCCCCAAAGTTCACCTTCGAAAATTGATTTTCCAATATACGAGGTTGTCCCAAAAGTATCGAGCCTACCTTCATATCTCCGGATTTGTGTTATTCTTTATCATTCGGTGAGTAACATCCTTCAAAGTAGTCCCCATTTAATTGAATAACACGTTCCCAGCGGTGTTTCCACTTCCTGAAGCAGTCCTGAAAGTCAGTTTTCGAAATTGCCTTCAGTGCATTCGTCGCATTAGTTTCACCCGTCTTTTTGTCATCGAACCGGTATCCTTTGAGCGGCATTTTTAATCTGGGAAAGAACCAAAAGTCGCAGAGAGCTACGTCGGGTACGGAGGCTGGCGAAGCTGTACGACTTGGTGCTTTGTTCGATGATTGCGCTGGCGCATTGTCGTGGTGAAGCAGCCAATCACCGCTTTTCCAAAGCTGTGGCCGTTTTCTTCTGATTGTGTCACGCAGTCTTTTCAATACTATAGCGTAGTATTCTTTAGTGATCGTGTGACCTCTCGGAGCATATTCGTGGTGCACAACATCTTCATATTGAAAGAAAACAGTCAACATTGTCTTCACTTTGCTCCGACTTTGACGTGCTTTTTTTGGTCTTGGCGATTCAGAATGCTTCCACTGTGAAGACTGTCGCTTTGTTTCTCTAAATGCCTTATTCATCATATTAATTGTTTCCGAGCAAGTTTTTCCAAGATTAAAGCAAAACTTGATGTACATTCGTTGATCTAATTTTTCCGTCAGTTTATACATAACAAAATGCGACGAACGAAAAAAAGACACTGTAAACAAACGCACACTGTTCACGAACTAACACGTCGAGTCGGTAACTGCGCAGATCAACGAGTTCGTAAAGACTTAGTGGTGACGCCCATGCCCCACAGAGGTCGCTCGGAAGTTTTGACGCGGAGATATGAATGCAGGCTCGATACTTTTGGGACAAACCTCGTATCTTGCAATAAAACAAATTGCGTATTACTTCTGATGTTAATGTGCAATTAACTGATGCAGTTTCGACCATAAAGATTACAACCAGTGGCGTAACTGAAAGCTCGGGGTCCCTCCCGTGAAATCTCAATAGAGCCTCCTTTTTAATTTAGCAATATAATTTAGTTCAAATGCTAAATAAACTGTAATACAGGTTGTTTTTGACATTCATTAATCATAACATCGACGTTTAGATGTTAAGCTTCCAATCCCATATACACCAAGGATGGCGAGATCGACGTTCGTTACACAGCAGATAGGCAAACGGAGCGAGTTTTTAAAAGTGTATAGCCAAATCTCGAGCTCCCAAAGCCACATACTACACGCGCTGCAAGATCGATCATCGTTACATACTGCAATCTTCCTATGAAAGAAGGTGAAAAAATTTATTGCAGATATCTTAAAGTTTCAAGTGGTAGTGAACACCCAGTAGATGATAAATACGTAAAAAAGTACAGCTAGATCAGCCCTGTTTTTTTATAAACAAAGTCCTTTAATCTCATTTTTTATACGTCAAAATCGATAAATAATTTATCGAGATAATGGCGAAAGACCACCTTTTTTACACTTTTTATAAATGTTAATAACTTTTGTAAGAAAGGCCGAAAGTGATATTTAATCCCTTGATAATAAGCCATTATGTGTCTTTATAACTGTGCGGAAGCTGGACCAAATCGGTTTGGTAGTTTATGAATAATCTTAATTGTTTATCCCAGACACTGAATGTTCAAACAATTGTCCTTGCCCAGATGATGATACTACAGATATTTGCAAAAGCGGAATGGATTCTTTAAGGTTCTATAAGGAAAGATGAAAAAACGATGGATTTTTTAAAAAAATTGTTGTTAAAAAAACCGTTTAAAGAAGGGGTACCTTTTTTACGTATAAACAATTGAAATAACTTTGTTAATTTTAATGATACAAGTTTGTGAATAAGTGAACTTGAAAGCTGGTGAAATAACACGAATTAAAAAAAAAGTCTCCTACGACCAATAGGAGTTAAGATAGCATTTTTTAAAAAAATCATATCTCTTTTGTTTATAAACATTAAGTATAGAAATTTTCACAGATTTTAAACAAAGGCCTATATTTTATGATGCAATTGATAAGTATGAAATTCATGCAGCGTTAGTAAAGTTATAGCCCTTTGAAGTGAAGGTACTTTTGCAAGTGCGTTGTAGCGAGTGGTGGAGGAAGCTCGGCTTTCTCATGGTGTGCTTCTGAAATTCAAACTTCAAACTGGAGTGCGCAACAAAATTGTACGATATCTCGGGTTCCAGATAACATAGAGCCTTCATTTTTTTTTAAACTGGATTAACTCGACGAAATATTACGAATTGACTTCTTTTCATTATCATAGAAAATCGGGAAATACTGGAAAATCGACATTTCATCGGAAAACAAAATTTTTGGCAATATTAACACTAATATTGTTTCAAAAAACTACTAGCAGTTTAATTTCATTGCAAATATTAAATATAAAACACTGTCACAATATATATGTATGTATTTATATATATATATATATATATATATATATATATATATATATATATATATATATATACATATATATATATATATATATATATATATATACATACATATATATATATATATATATATATATATATATACATATATATATATATATATATATATATATATATATATATATATATATATATATATATATATATATATATCTTCTCGGAATAAATAATCCAGACATATGTTTATGCATAATACAAAACTTTATTTTTTTAAAATACACTTTAAATACCCTAAATACACAATCGACTTTTTTTTATTTATATAACTAGACGATAAAAATTTATATTTCTGTTCTTGCTCTTTTTTGTGGAGGCTCTTCTTCGTCATCATTTACCATTGCTTGTAGCAAATCGTCATCTTCCTCCGCGTCATTTTCGTCTTAATTATCACTGCAGCGGAGTTGTCGCATTTTTTATCTTCCTCATGGTTACAGTTTAAACAAAGAGTTGTGCAATTGAGATGATGCTTTTTGCAGCCGCAACTACTTGTTTTGCACCCAGTAGTGCACTTACATTTAATTAAAGTTAAAGTTTCGTCGGGTATCAAATTTTCAGATGTGTAAATTGGTTCGAAGCCATGGTTACGTTTTCGCCAGCCATATTTGGTTGCGTCCATCTGATTTCCTAACCATATTTGCAATTGATAATAAACTCGGAGAACGTCTCCACTTATTTACAAACTTCTATCATTAACATTAACAAAGTTATTCCAACTGTTTATACGTAAAAAAGGTACCCCTTTTTTAAACGCAAAACCACATACCCTACAAGCAGCTAGATCGATATCCATTGCACAGCAGACAGGCGAGCAAAGCAAGATTTTAAACCAAAACCCCAGCTCTCAAACCCACATACCCCACGCGCTATGCCTGGGATGTGTTCTTGACAACTTATGTTTTAATAAAGGTAATACGTCAACT
This sequence comes from Diaprepes abbreviatus, assembly GCA_034092305.1. Lineage (NCBI taxonomy): Eukaryota > Metazoa > Arthropoda > Insecta > Coleoptera > Curculionidae > Diaprepes > Diaprepes abbreviatus. The sequence continues at coordinate 614,563 of JASJET010000015.1, read as the reverse complement.
TCCTAAGCGCACATATAAAAATAATATTATTTGATAAAAAAAAAACAGTTGTACATTGATTTGAATGAAAGTAATTTTATTCATACACATCAAAACAAGCATCAAATACATCATAAAATATTCAGTTTTATGTGTTATTACGAAATCGTTCCAAACGTTTGGCCTTTTTATTTGAAAACTCTTCTATGAGTAGACTTATATCAAGTTTCTTAGTTCTTTCGCATTCTATAGATAATGTAGCTCAAGCTGCTAATTTTTACTTGCGTCATTGTGCTGCTTTCTCCATTCAAAAAGCATTGTAATGCAAGGATGAGCAATCACTCTAACTTCAATCGCCTTTAGAATCGCGAGTTTTAGAATTTTTTAGACATAAAAAAAATTGCGCGTTGCTTGAAGATGCTTCTTTCTATTTTTTAAACCTCCGAAAAGCTCTAGCACTCGTGATCCGATAAACAAATAAAGTATAGAAAGTCTAAATGGTAATTGCGTTTATTTTAACTTTAAATTATTGTCAAATCTCGAGACATAATAGTTTTTTAGATGTTTAAAAAAAGGAAGTTTGAAATCAACTCAGTTTTTCAAGGTTCTTCGCAACTTTATCTGCCTGCCGAGGACCGAGTTTTGGAGCTTTCTAAATGATTGAAAAGCAGAAACAGCGTCTTCAAAAGACGCGTATAAATGAAAATGAATGAGTGATAAAGGGGTGGTGATACAAGTTCATCGATGCCTAGGCCTCTATTGGGCCCTTTACATCCTATCATACCTGCAGGTTATTCGAGACCGATCGCCTTTGCGAATCCAAGCAGCCTCGTTAGTTGAACTTGCCTAACTGCTTCCGGTAACAAAATTGTATCTCCGAAATATCTCTGTCTCGGTCTGTTGAGTGCTGGGCACTCTTTGAGAGCGCGGTCAACAGTTTCATCCTCTTCCAAACACCATCTGCACGTCGGGTCGTCTTCGATACCGATTCTATGAAGATGGCTCCTGAGGTGACAATGTCCTGTCAACAATCCCACCACAATTCACAACTCTTTCCTTACCAAGGAGAGAAGCTCCTTAGTACGCCGTACACTAGGCCCAGTTATATGTTCCTTAGCAGAACTTATTCCAGGAGCTCCCCTCCACGATTCAAAAAATTTGCTTTTCAACAACGATTTTAATTCCCTTTTGCCAATAGCAATTGGGACAGGTTATATCGGTTGGAGTTCATACGGTTCAGTCGCCGAACCCAACTTTGCCAGACGGTCTGCCTCCTAATTCCCGCGTATGCCCGAGTGACCCGGGACCCATACCAGTCTGACTGTGCAGTCATTCCTTGTCATACCATTTAGTACATCCTTGCACTCAGACACCAGTCGCGAAGTTTACGACACTGGACTTCAGTGCCAATATCGCAACCTTACTGTCTGAGCATATATTTATTACTCTATTCCTGTCTATGTCCTGCTCACAGAGATGGGGACACTGCAGAATAGCATAAATTTCCGCTGTGAAAATTATCATACATTGTCCGAGAGGGTAGTACTCTCTGACACCTGTGCTTCTGCCGAATACTCCAGCTCTAGCTCTTTCATCTTGTCGAGATCCATCAGTATACCACCAGGATCCATTTTTCGGAAGATTTTGTTCTTCCTCCCAGTCCTCTCTACTTGGCAGAAATATCTCCAGGGAGGGGTTGGATTTTAAAAGCGGCGTCATGTAGTCTGTCCGCATGGAGAGTGATGGACACCTCTCCATCGCGCCTTTCCAGACACCTGAGTCACCGCCCGTTCCAATTCCAAGATGTCCCAGACAACTGAGACGATAAACAGTCTTCAGGGCCTCGTTCTCTATGTATAAGTGAAGAGGAAGCAGGTTTACCAGGACTTCCAGAGCCCTGGGGGGAGCAGTCCTCATCGCACTCAATATTCCCACACAAGCCATTCTCTGAACTTTGTCAAGTTGAAGAATGTGTTTGCGCTTTGCTGTACTATACGACCATACAATAGCGGCGTACGTTATCATGAGGTGGATCACCATAGTGTATATCCAAAAAAGCACTTTAGGTGTTAGTCCCCATGTACACCTAAAGGCTCATTTACAAGCCCAGAAAGCACATATGGCTTTCTTGGTTCGAGCCTCAATATGGTCATTCCAGCTCAGTCGTGAGTCCAGAATTACTCCCAGGTATTTAACTGTCCCCTTAAGTTGAAGAGTCCTTTCCACCAATGTATATGTGGGAAGCCTCCCCATTTTCCTCTTTTTTGTAAAGAGTACTATCTCGGCCGTATCCGGATTTATTCCGAGCCCTCCCTGCGGCACCATCGTTTCATGATCTGGAGGACCCGCATCATTGACTCCTCCAGGTCCCAGACATGGCTACCAGGGCACAAAATGACTAGATCATCAGCATAGGACTGTGTATATGAACCGGCATTATTCAGTTCACTCAACGGGCTGTCCACCACAAGGCTCCACAGTAAAGGCGACAGCACTCCTCCCTGTGGATAACCCTATTTCACAGTTACATTAAGCTCAGCATATATTATTCTCTTAGTTAACATTGCTCTGATCCATGCAACTATTGTCGGTTCAGAGCCTCGTCGTTGTAGAGCATTGCATATCGAACCGTAAGACGTGTTGCCGAATGCCCCCTCGATATCGATAAAGGTGCCTAAGGCAGATCGTCCACCCAATAACGCGCCTTCGACTCTTGTCACGAGTCGATGTAGCGCCGCATCTGTGGATTTTCCTGCCTGGTAGGCAAATTGCAAAGGATGTAAGGGATATTTCAGCATTATTCCTTCCTTAATAGGGCTATTCTTTTGAGTCATTATCACTTTCACTTCGATCACTTAAAGTAATCATGATCACTTCAGCCCAATGACAAGCAAATGCATATTCAAAAGAACATGAAGTTATCAGTTTCACTTTGTTCACTTTGATCAATTGATAATTACTCAAAAAAATATAGCCCATATGTCAAATTTATTTTATTTGTTAGACTTATTAGGAAAATTATTTTTTTCAAACGAGATATAGTTAATTGTTATGTTTATGTTACAAAAAAAAAACAATTTTTTGTTATAGCTATATTTGTGGCGTAATATTAACTTTTATGGGCATTAAGATTAATATATGCAAATTAATGGGTCTATTTGATATTCTATTTTGTTGTAAATTAATTAGATTTTAAGTTGAATTCACATTTTTGTTAAATTTGACCTTAACAGTTCTAAATGTCTGATATATGGACTGATGATTTTTGAAATTAAAAACTGGTATCTGAATTTAAAAATTATAATACATGTTATATTTAATGAAAAAGTATTTAATACTGCTGTGAACCAGTTACTAAATAATAATTTTTATCTCGGCCATTTCTGATGTAAAAAGTCAGATTTACTGTTTTTTAGTTTGAGAAAATCAAGGGAAACAAATTGTTATATGTGTTTTAGAGTTATGTTAATCCTTTTAGAACGTCAAGTTATACAAATCTGTGAAATAATAAAGAGCTATACGATTTTTTTGAAAATTTCTTGCTGAATTCATCGCTCAAATTTATAATTCCTCAATTCAATGTACAGGGTGTTTCTAAAAGATGTGGTCAAAACGCTTGCGCAAATCCCTGAGGCTAAAACATAAAGATCTAGTTCAATTTATCCAAGTTCTAAAGTGATTTCGAAATACAGGGGTCAAAGTTATAATTATATAGTTTTTCTTTATAAATATTTATTATAATAGCTTGATTTGCACCAAATTAGGTATTTAGTGTTTTTAGGATGAGATTTCAAAATCTCAGCACTTCTCATAATTTATTGTTCCAGACATCAAAAGGATCCCAATTTAACTTTGAGGGAACCTTGACCTTTGACCTTGATGAAGAGGTGAAGTTTATCATCGAAGATAAACACCTTGTCCTCGATCTTCTGTACAACATCAGCAAAAGTCATTCTTATGGACGTAAAGAAAGGCTGCAGTAATATACCTGGAGGCTTTCAAACACTAAATAGTGCACCTTTAGTGATCTATATCAAGTGGTTTCAAATAAAATTTTTAAATTCGAATATTTCAGAAACGGCTTCCCGAAGCGACACCTACTAAATATAACTTTTTTGGATAAAATATATCGAGAAAACAGAATTTTCAATTAGAAATTTAATATTGCCAGGCAGGCGCGGATCCAAGGGGTGGGAGGCGGTGGAAGCGATCCCCCCCCCCCAAGAGCTTTGAGTTCTGGAAAATAGACCCGATTTTGCCTCTCATGCTATAGTTTATTCAAGAATTAGAGAAAGGAATAAATCATTTTTTACCCTTTTTTTTCTTCGCAAACTATCTGTGTTCTTTAGTCCGGTATCTTTGGCAAAATCTGTTAGACACATATATTTTTCATAAGCATGGGTTAAAAATTTTATAATCAAAAATACCGGTCTATAATAATGGACTATTTGGATTGTGTGAAGTGTTCAAAAGGATTTTAATCCTTGTCATAGGCGTCGGAAGGAAGTTTATTTTATCACTAAATATTTATGGCATAGAATATCATTTCGGTAATAAACGTAAAATAAAAAGTTTTTATAATATTATTTTATTTCTTATGAGTTCTTAATAATTTACATCAGAAAATATAGATAATTTGGACATATTTAACACAAATCACAACTTAATTTTTATTATTTTTAATTTTGGCATAGAAACCGTTTTAGGCACATTCAGACTAAAACGTAGCATTTTTCTCTCAAAAAATTCTAAGTTATAATTTAAATACTTAAATAATACCCATTGTCAAAAATACAAGAAGTTAAACATATATAAAAAATAAATTTATCCATATAATATTAAAATTTGTTTGGGACTATCGGTCATTTTATTATTAATTAAAAATTTTTTTAGGACATTTGACGTTTCAGTTTATTTATTTCTTAAACCATCTATAGAATTACAATAAAACACTAAAAAGGGGTTCAAATGTAATTAATTTTTATATGTTACAGAAAATTTAAATGATAAATTGTGTTTACGCAATTAAAAAATAGATATCTAATTCGTAATCAAAGTCAGTGAAGCTATCTTCGCTCAAATTAATTATAATTGGTTCCTCTATCTCACCGATCATGAGATCAAGTTTCCACATTTTTTTCTATTCTTTGATTATATGGATTTTTCCCAATTTTCTGCAGTAACTTTATTCAAAAAATCTTTCAAAAGTTCAGTTAAATTACTAATTTTGTAAGTTGTATTATTTCTAGCAACTCTACCTTTTACTTGAGAGAGATATTTCCTTCTCCAACGGACATTTTCCGGACGATCTATAAGAACAGATTTCCTGTCTGATTTTTCCTAGCAAAAATTAAGTTTTCTGAGCAATTTCCAGAGTTCAGTTCTTTTAATTTCAGGTAAATCCCGATCTTCATTGATTTTAGTTAAAATTTTGTCGACGGTTGGGTTTTTCCTTCATTATTCGGGACATAGTAGATTTTCCAACTCCTGTCATGTTGGAACACATCTCAACAGAGCTTTTAACATTATTATCTAGATGTTAATATCTTAAGACATCATAAACATTCATCGTAATAAGTTTTTCGTCGAGGAAAAAATGCCCTGGTTTAACGATTTTGGAATAAATATAGATGTGGAAGCCATGTCTTTTGGATATCTCACTAATCTCAAATAATATATAAAAATAAGCACAAACAAAATAAATCTCTAAGGACACACTGTAAGGTGTACTTTGTTCACTGACAGAACTAACCAGAACTACCAGAAATTTTATTGTTGCAGTAAATTTATAAAAGCTTATAATATTTAAAAATAATTAGATTTACGACAGTCCTTAGTTACATGCGGCACTGGGACAGGTACGTTGGAGGTTTTGGTAACAATTTTATTACTCTCTCTAGTTCTTGAATAGAGTATAGGATTGTGTATGCTTGCGATCGCCCCTTTCTTCCCAAGAGTTTTGAGTTCAGGAAAATAGAACCGATTCTGCCTTTTACACTAGAAATGGGAATATTGCTGTTGTTACCCTCCGTCCCCTACCCGTTGACAACTTGCTTTCACTTGAGATACTGTACTTTTGTGATATCACCGCCTCCCAAAGAGAGAGGCTGGATCTGCCCCTGTTGCCAGGTACCAAAAAGTTATCAAGCTTTAGATATGGGTGAAATGTTGCTGATGGCGTCTTCTGCAATGTACATTGAAACTGTGTTTAGATATAGATCTTTTAGAGACACCCTATATTTTTTTTTCGAAATATGCTGAAAGAAATATAATAAATTTTAAATGTAAACATCGGAAACTATGTCAAATTGCTTTGCCGTTTTATGACGTTAGTTTGCTTGCTCGTATTTTAATTAAGTAATATAAATTATTTTGTCATTAAAAATACATAAAGTTTTAAAGGTAATTATGTAAAAAAAAACATTTTTCACTCTTTTAGTTTTACTAATAATTATTTAAATTGCGGCATGTTTACAGTTACTTGATTTAAAAACTAACTAGACTGAAATTAAATTTTCTTAATTATTTAATTCATATACATCTCTTTTATAATAAACTGCAAAAAATATTTAGATTTTTGTCGTTATTTATTACGAAAGATTCTCTCGTATTTTAAGTATCTCTTTCATCTGTCATTATTGTTTCTAATGAAATTTTCTTCTTCGTAAGACCTCTTGTTCTTTAAAGTGTTTAAGGAGTTATTCTGGTTTAGAGGACTAAATTTTAGGCTTTTTTTGAGTAAAATGAAAAGGAAATGAAAAATATTTTTGTATAAGATATTTACTGACCTTTCTAAAATACAAAATAAAATCACAAAAAAAAAATTAAAAAAATTGAAGGTGTAGGCTAAAAAAAAAGGTGCGTCCTGGTCGACATGTTTTCAACCCTTGTAGTGTTCTGAAACAAACATTCCAAAATATTCTTAATTACTTAAGACGTCTCTATGAGTCGGACCATGGAAAGAGAATAATTTTTTTTTCCAAAATGGTGACGATATGAAAAAAAAAAATTTTGTCCGTGCATTTTGACCTTTCCGAATTTTTTAAATAGGGTAAATTTTTTTTTCAAAATCCATGCTCCCAGATATAAAAGGATATATAAATAAGATTTTCACCAAATTTCAAGTAAATTGTTTCAGTAGAACTCGAGATATCATATCGACTAGGTCGAAAAACGTAGTTTCAAGAAAAAAGCGTTTAAAGTTTAAGACAAAGTTTCGACAGCGTAACTCAGATAATGGTACTTAATACTCACATTTGTTTAATCGGCGATCCCTAATCCATACATTGGGCCTTCTTCTACTTCAAAATTAATATTTTCTGAAGTTCTTTTAGCTAAATTAACTGTTCTAGCTTCTTTAGAAGGTCGCAGTTCAGGGCGGTCAATTCGAACTTCGTTGCCTCTGACAGCAAATGTATGAGCTTCAGTACCAATAGTGATGCCCATGAGTTCCATAATTTTTAAAATATGTGAAAAACCTTCATTAAAAATGGCAACAGCTAAAATACTAGCAATTTCAATTGTCCGTGTCCCGTAGCCCTGAATATCTGATTTCTTCTTATTTTTCCACTTATTGCAACTTTGGTAAAAACTTGATTTTACAACTGTATCGACCACTTTCTTACTATATTTACCGATATTGTTATAACGCCAAAAAATGAGGTGAATCCAAGGAAGTTGGAAGGGGTAAAAGGAAGGAGAATACCCTAAACTAAATTTGGTTCCTCATGTAACTCTGTACTCCCCTTAATGTGGCTATGCTGCACTTGCGCAGTAGGTCAAGGGACAGGACTGGATTTGAGAAACCTCTTATTTATGTTGTTATATTGAAAAATTACAAAATTACAAAGTTCAGGTTATAAAACACTAATGAAATAAACACTGCCTTAAGAGAAATTTAAACATAATTCTAAATAAAATCTTATCTTCTCTACAATGTTAAAAAGGTTCTGGCCATAGGGATTAAGTATATGTTACTCCTCTTTTATGTTATTATTAAGTAAAGTGTTTTCCATGTACGTTCTAAACTATAAAATAATTAATTTCTGATCAAAAAAAATGAAATGAAAAAAATGATAAAAATTACACACTAGCGCCGATCGTGGCGCAAACCCAGCCCTGGTTTCCCGTGCTCACATTGCTAACTTCATGTAACAAATTTACTACGAAATTTCTTTTTGCGCTTGCTCCACATAGCCAGTCGATGTCAATTTATGACATTTATTTTCTGCATAGTGGAACACTTTTTTACGCATTTAGCGTATTTTTGTAGTTTTCCTATCCCTTCCAAGTTCCTTAGGTGAATCCTAGGTTGCAATTACCTTCGAGAACTCGATCCTCAGGTAATCGGGCAACATCTGCCGTTTATTGTTTGATTCCCTCCGGCCGACCGGTTTAGTTGCCACGTCACAAAACGCTGTAACTCCGAAAATAGTTCGAATTTTGAAAAATCCTTTTAAGGCCATATTCCTAAAGGTCTAAACTTTAATAATATGAAACATAAAAAATCAATTTTTTCCAAATTTCTAAACCAGAATACCCTCTTAAACGAGAAATATTTTTATTAAAAAAACGACCAAGTGGCTAGAGACATGATTTCGGTAACTGTTTTAGAATAAATATCTTCGCAATAATTATTATACTACACAAAAAACACAAATCTTCCATGACAAAATATGAAATGACTTGTCTGTTTAATACTAATTGAAATTTGCTATTCAATTATAACAACAAAGCATTTAATTATTAGTTTATGTAATCTTTCTCTTTGAATAAAATAATTACATCAAAAAAAAATATCATAACTTGTCCTGTACTTTATCGATTATCCGACTTACTGTTCTGTAAACTCCTTTGCAAATAATTAAAAATGTACAAATTGATTGAGATTATTAAATTAGTACATATTTTAGAATGTGAGATATTTAGGCAAAAAAGAAGCATACTCTTGCACATTTTTATTGCAACTATGTGCAGCACTATTGTAAGCCCGGCGCATTCACCAAATAGACACACCCCTAAATTTAATTTACGTGACGTAGCTAGCCATAATAATTTACCTAAATATATTTAATTGGTATATTAGGCCAAATCTTTTCAGATTTTTAAAATTTATCATCGGAAAATTAGAGAAACAAAAGATTAAAAATTTTACGTAATTATGAGGCTGTGACATACAGACGGACGGAGATGCATGGCAAAATTATTTCCTAGCAGGCTTTGGAATCCGAAAAATATATACATTTTTGAAACACATTGATAATAATAATAAATGTAAAAATTACCGAGTTATTGCTTTACTAAGGCACACCTATAAATTATTCTCCAGCATTCTCCTTCAACGTCTCTCTCCGTATACCGAGGAGATTATCGGAGACTACCAATGTGGCTTTCGAAGCGGAAGATCAACAGTTGACCAGCTGTTCACTATCCGACAGATGCTAGAGAAATGTTGGGAATTTAACAAAAACCTACATACCTTGTTCATAGATTTCGAGCAAGCATATGACAGTGTTATTAGGATAAGGTTGTGGGAAGCTATGGAAGAATTTGGAATCCCACACAAGCTGATTAGACTGTGTAGAGCGTGCCTGGAGGGGGCAAAAAGCTGTGTCAAAATTGAAGGAGAGTGTAGCCAAACATTTTCTATCAACAGAGGATTAAAACAGGGAGATGCTTTGTCGCCAGTACTGTTTAACCATGCACTGGAGAAAGCTGTAAGAACAGTATCAGTTGACGCGGAGGTTTTTGGGCCAAGTGGCCCTAAACTTATTTTGGCCTACGCGGATGATATGGGCGCGATAGGAGAAAGCACAGTCAGTGTGAAGGAAAACTTCATAAAGATAGAAAAAGAAGCTCAGAGAATAGGGCTCCGAATAAATGAAGGAAAGACCAAATACATGCATGTCTCCCGCAACCCCGCCCGAGACAGAATCAGGCAGAACGTCACCATGGATGACTATAATTTTTCAGCATGTGCGAGTTTTCGAGCACCTGGGCGCAGTAATAACGGCAAACAATAACATGCAGGAAGAGGTTAAACAGCGCATCACACAAGCAAATAAATGTACATTTGCGATACAAACGTTGCTTAAGTCAAAATTTATCACTAGAAAGGCAAAAACCCCAATTTATTGAACAATAATACGACCAGTAGCAATCTACGCCAGTGAAACATGGACCCTGACAGTCCACGATATGGAGCTGCTAAGAAGGTTTGAGAGAAAAATCCTGCACATAATATATGGCCCATACCGAGACCTTGAAACAGGCCGTCACAGAATGAGAAGCAACATGAAGCTTGCGCAAATATATCAAAGCTTGATATCATTCAAGAAATAAAGTCCAGAAAACTACGATGGGCAGGTCATATACAAAGGAGTCAAAACGATCGACTAATAAAACGGGTATGGGAGGAAGTACCACAAGGAAAAAACCACTGGGAAGACCTTGGCTTAGATGGAGAGATAACATCCACAAGGATCTAGCTATCCTTGAAGTTGACCAGCGAGAATGGAGGGAGCTGGCACAAGACCGTTCTAGGTGGAGGCAGATAGTCGAGGCAGCCAAGACCCACCCTGGGTTGTAGTGCTACGGAGTCAGTCAGTCATTGATAATACATTTTTGAGGTCGAAGCATAGTTAAGAACCTCATTTTTTATAAAAATGTGCAGCACTAATCAAGAGCAGCACTTTAGTCAAAAAACAACGTGAAATAACTTTATTTGTCATACTTACATCGTATCATAGCAAAAAATTCAACTTTAGAATGATATGACTTTATTAAACATTATATTAAAAGACTTGAACAATTTTTTTTTGCAAGATTTCGCAATCACCATCGTAACTAGATGTAGATAGGTAAAATAAATAAGAAGACATTTATCTTTCAAGTGAGACAATGCAGAGGGTTCCTCGGGTATTTGTACAAATTTGCAATAACTTCGATTCTAATTAATATGGATTATTCTGTGAAATCAACTTAACTTCTTGAAAGAATTTTTTTCTGTTTCACCCAAAGCTTCAAATGCTTTATCTGTTTACCCTCATAGGAGGCTTCTTTTTATTTAGCATTCCATAGAAATAATGCCCTCTCAATAGTCGAAATTAGTGATTCCCAGAAATATGTAGAAGCAAATGACACTGATATTTGAGAAGAAAGCATGGATACTAGTGACGTAAAGCTCATCAAAACAAGTTTTCCTGAAATATATTACGCACATCATTGGGAATATCGGCAACATCCAAAGATGCATGAAATAGGTTTTGTACTCATGCAGCTTCTTGTTCGGAGAACTCTGGGAAATAATATAGAATTTCAAATTCAAAGGCTTAACGGTGGCTATTCATTTTCTCTCTTATAAAGGGTGTTTTTTATAGAGGTATAGAACTTTAAGTTGGCAACACTTTTTTAACTGGCGGCCATTTTGTCAGCTGTCAAGTGATTTATGTTTTGTTTGGTTTGGCATTCCAACATGAATAGACTGACGCCTGAACAACGCTTTCAAATTGTGCAAATTTATTTTGAAAATCATGGTTCTGTTCGAAATACGTATCGCGCACTACGTCCATTTTACGGTCAACATAATCGTCCATCAGAGCAATTAATTCGATTAACTATGGAACGTTTTCGCACCACGTTTACTCTAAATGATAATACGCATCCACAGAGACGTCGTACAGTGCGTACAGAAGAAGTCATTGCTGCTGTAGAGCATAGCGTAGAGGAAGACATGAATCAGTCTATCCGCCATCATGCACAGGAATTGGATATGTGTCCATTCACTATATGGAAGATTTTGCGGAAAGATCTTGGTTTGCGTGCTTACAAAATCCAACTCGTGCAAGAATTGAAGCCACACGATCACCTAGCAAGGCGTAGATTCGGTGAATGGGCCCAAAACAAGATTGCTGTTGATCCCGATTTTCATAAGCGAATTTTGTTTAGCGATGAAGCTCACTTTTGTTTGAATGGATACGTCAATAAACAAAACTGCCGTATTTGGAGTGATGATAATCCTCAAGTGTATGTTGAGACACCGTTACATCCAGAAAAACTGACTGTTTGGTGTGCTTTATGGGCTGGTGGAATCATTGGTCCGTACTTCTTTAAAAACGATGCTGGTTAGAACGTTACAGTCAATGGTGACCGCTATAGAGCCATGATTACTGACTTTTTCGTTCATCAATTGAACAACCATGATGTGCAGGAGCTGTGGTTTCAACAAGACGGCGCAACATGTCACACAGCTCGTGCCACAATTGATTTATTGAAGGAAACGTTTGGTAACCGCATAGTTTCACGTTTCGGACCCGTGAATTGGCCTCCAAGATCGTGCGACTTAAACGCCGCTAGACTATTTTCTGTGGGGATATGTGAAGTCGCTAGTCTACGCCGATAAGCCCGAAACGATTGATCACTTGGAGGACAATATTCGTCGCGTTATTGCCGATATACGGCCACAAATGTTGGAAAAAGTCATCGAAAATTGGACCTCCAGATTAGACTACGTCCGAGCCAGCCGTGGCGGTCATATGCTAGAAGTCATATTTAAATTATAATGCCAGAAGGTTATTTTTCGAATAAAGCAAATTTCATGTCAATTTAAAAAATACATCTTTATTTTATTCCATTTAAAAGTTCTATACCTCTATAAAAAACACCCTTTATTATCTACAATTCCCGATTCTTCAGTTCTGATACAAAGGTTTTCAAACATGGCAAATTTTCTAAGATTTGCTTTACTGAATCAATTTTACAGCTTTAATACGAACGCTTGAAGTTAACAATATGCCTTTCTTTTCCCTAGAATTTTAAATATAACTTGTTTAACTGATCTAAGAAATTAGATAAATAAGCCATTTGGATCCAGATCTCATCGTTAAAGTGTGTCGTAAATTCGTGTTTTGTTTTTCACTTCCAGGAACTGTTTTTTTTTTCAATTTTATATTCAACAACTCGACCAATAACTTTTCCTTTTGATAACCAACGAATACCAGTGTAGAAAAGAAGAACTTCGTTATCAGAGTTCATGTTTTCGCATAATCTCCTGAACAGACAGGTCAGAGACCACTAGATCTCAAATATTTGTCACCAAAGAATCGAGCTGTTTAGAATGTTTTGTTTTTAACTGACATTAAAGCTTTCACAGATTCAGTACTAAGAACATTATTGCATAAAACACACTGTAGCATCTTTATGCAATTATATTTATATTCGAAAGTTTAAACTCGCTTCTGAATATCTGAACACTGCTCTCCACGGTTTTGCTCGTTGTTTATTTACTAGTTAAGTGTACTTTCTTGATTATTCCTCGGCTTGATGAAATGTCATGCTGTACACCTCAAAACTTCTGTTTTTTCGAGAGGCAGCCGAATGTCGCGATCGCCGTGGACTACCCGGCTAGCTTGCCTCAGCCGAATTTTGCCAAACATAGAGAGAGGTGTGTGCGTCGGTCATCCCTGATTTTGTCACATATCTTGCTTACATACTTTTAAATTTAAAATTTAATATTAGTTTTTAAAATTGATAACTGTTCACCCCCCAAAAAAGCTAAAGCGACCTTCCCGTAGGTAGCGACATACTCAACCACTTATCTAATGGATATGTATAAATAATATATCATTATACTATTTGGTGGAATCACCCATTATTATGATTATTATTTTTTAATCACCTTATGTAATTTTGATTTATACTAAATAGCAATGACCTATCGTAAACAGGATTGATAAAACTTAGAGCTGTTTAACGCTATCAAATACAGTTCCATATGCCTTTTTTAATAATATGATCAACACATTAAAAGTTTATTCAATATTATCTAGGGAATTAATAATCGTTGATGCAAAAATTTTTATCTACTTCCTATTTTGAATATGGTCGTGTCAAAAATAGTTAATAATTATCTAGATGTGTTTTGTTTTGCTATTATTTTATTCCTGTCGGTAATTTTATTTTGATAATAAATTCGTTTTGGGATTGATTAAAAAATTATCGAGAATGTCGTAGTACTGAATTGACCAAGATTATTTTCTTTTCCGCTATATGAATGCTATGTAGCTTGTCTTGACCTAATCTTATTTCATCTTGGCAGCATTTACTCTTAATATCGGGATCGACATAAGAGAAGAAATCAAGATGAGACCGAATTTTCGTCTCGTCTCAATTTTTTAGAGAAAATCGTTGTAATCTTACAAAAATGGCCAAAAATATAAAATATACAGAACTATTTTAAAAGTAAATGGGACTATCATTGACAAAAAAATAATAAATAGTGAATATTAAAACTAAATGTATGACAACCTCAAAAGAACCCCTCCGATGCAAACTAGAACTAGACGGTCGAATAATACAACAACAAATGAGTTTCAAATATCTAAGAATCGACATAACTAGTTATGGCAACATCGAAGATGAAGTAAGAGGGCAGGTGGCCAAAGCAAAGTGGCGGGTTGCCTCAACGACGTGATCTGGCGAAACAAACACTTACAACAAGAAACAAAGGTTCGGATCTACAAAACCACAATTAGACCTATTATGACATACACCTCAGAAACACGGCCAGAGACGACAAAAACGAAACAACTATTGGAGACTACAGAAATGAGAATACTTCGACGAATAACAGGAAAAACGCTACTAGACAGAGAAAGAAGCGATAACATCAGGCAATCATGCAACACAGACTGCATTAATGAGTGGGTCCTACAACGTAAGACACAATGGAACAAACACATAAGCCGAATGACAGAGGATAGACTGGTAAGGATCGCACAAGATAAATCGCCTAGTGGTACACGCAGTAGAGGTCGACCATGGAAAAGGTGGAGCGACAATTTAAGTCCAGAATGAGGAAAATCGAAGAAGGAACAGGTCAGGGACCTATTATAGAAGGTAGAAGAAGAAGAAGAAGAAGAAGAAGAATATGACATTATAATAACAAATTTTCCGTCGTAAAAAGAATGACAAATTTTTGTAATAATTTTTTTTTGGATATAGGAATCAACATATAGAATATATTAAAGGATCCTGGTAATAAGTGTTAGGTATGGCATGCCTTTATTTCCTACAAGTTTGTTGAGCCTGCCAACAAAAATTAAATGAGACAAGTATACTCTTTAAAAAAAATTATACTTCTGGTGTCGATAGGATTAAACAGTTTAACTTCTTGCTTAAACCCTTGATTTATTTAATTTAAATACTATTAGGTGTCTAGTCCATTCAATATCACTTTGGTTGCACGAATACATAAAGCAAGAGATAAAACGATTACTAATAAATATCGCCCAATTACAAAAAAAATTATTTTGCCAAGATATTTAAGAAATGATTAAAAATAGACTGGTAAGTTTTTTGAAAATATTGATAATAAATAATATCTGTATAAAAATATATTTCGATTTACTATTGTGTTAAGTACATAAAATGCTTTTTATAAATTTACTAAGACGGTAGCTGAGAATCTGAATAATAAAAATTATTTTGCTGTCTTTTTTGATCATGTCAGGGCATTTGATCCATTGCACCATGATTTACTTTTATGGTTTTAAAAGTCTATGGCGTTAGAGTTGCTATGTTGAGTGTTTTTTAGAGTTATTTAAGAACTAGAAAACAAACTTTAAAAATTAGTAATATCTACAGTAACTTTTTATATATGAAAATAGGGGTTCCTCAAGGGACAGTATTGACACAGATTTTTTTTTATCAGTATACATTTTTTAAAAAACAATCATTTCGAACATGATTCTTTAATTTCATACGTGGATGATACAGTGACCATTTTTTCTTGAGAAACCTGAGGTCAATTAAGAACATCAACAAAGACAGGTTTATTTAATATAAAAAACTGGTCGGAATCTTTTATGCTCACTTTATATGTAGACAAGATTTATTGTCTTGCATTTTCTATCTATAAAAACTTTAACGATTTTGAAGTAGAAATTATCCTAATAAAAGGTGTGTCTTTTACCAAATATTTAACTAAAGGATTTTCAAGTAAGGATATTATTTTGACAGCTTATAGCGGCCATTTTTCAACTGTAATATTTGACATTTATCGTCCTTAGTCATAAGTGATGCTTGACATTTTATTATGAGTGGTTTCACGTTGCTACAACGTTTGGAAATTGTAAAATTATTTTATCAAAATTCTAAAATTAGAGTAATAAATGTATTATTATTATTATTTTTATTAAAAAGTCCCGACACATATGGGAGAATCGTCTTTCATTCTCCTTTACAACATAAAGTAGATCCTATCTATTCCTGATTTAACGTCATAAAAAGGCATTTTTGGACCTACTGAATATACTTTTATCAGGTATCTTGCTTTAAAGTTTTGTAATATTATTTGTGTATGCCCGTGGGGGTTGCTAAATCCCCTATCGGGCGCCTCCCCAGGTGGCGGATGGGGGAACGCCTCCCAGATATGGGTGGTACCGAAGAAATGAAATACTCGGGGCGGACCAAAACTAGCACATGGAAATGGGAAGCAGCATTTTCATTACTGTGTTAGGGTGGAGAAGAATACTTCGGAACAATTTAACACGGATACTTTTAGGCGACAATCAGTATATTAGATTGCGACGGCTAAAACACTGCGATGGGGAAGGCAACGGGAAACCACCCCATTATACTCCCTAGTATAGTCATCATGGCACTGATAAGTGGAATGAAGAATGTTACTGATCATGGGCTGCGGAACCCAAGATCCGGCAGGGGAAGCATATCGAAATTAGACCACAGGGCTTCCCAGGTCGTTAGCCTGCGAAATCCCTGTGAACAAAACACCACCAAACATAAGACGAAAATGAAAATGAAGAACCCGTATAGGATAGCTACATGGAATGTAACAACATTGTATGAGGCTGGTAAGCTTAGAAATCTACTCTTGGAAATGGACAAGCTAGATATCACTATCATGGGGGTAAGTGAAACAAGATGGCAAAACACAGGAAAATATATGTCAGACGGATATGCCGTTTATTCTTCTGGAAACCAAGACCCTATGCACCGAAATGGAGTATCAATAATTATGAAACAACATATTAGTAAATATGTCATTAACTTCGTACCACTGTCAGACAGGGTAATACTAATACAGTTAAATGCCAAACCTGTAAATATAAACATTGTTCAAGTTTATGCTCCTACTGCTGACAAGGATGAACAAGAAATCGAAGAATTTTACCACCAAATAGAAGAAGTGCTAAAAACAACAAAGAAACACGAAACAACTATACTCATGGGAGATTTTAACGCTAAAGTTGGACGGAAGGCAACGCATAACATCAAACTTTGGCTTGGGAGAGAGAAACCAAAGAGATGAACGTCTAATCGAATTCTGCCAAGAAGCTCACTTTGTCATTGCAAATACCTGGTTTCAACTTCCAGAAAGACGTCTGTACACGTGGAAATCCCCTCAAGACGGACAACATGGAAGAATAGTACGGAACCAGATAGACTACATTCTAATAAACCACCGATTTCGTAACAATGTTAAAGATGTAAAAACTTACCCCAGCGCTGATATAAACTCAAACCATAATTTACTCTGCTCCAAAATACAAATTAAATTAAAGAAATTAACAAAGCCATCTAAACAAAATAGGATGTGCCTCGACCCCCTCAGAAATCCCCAAACACGTGAACACATATCGCAGCAAATAAATAACGAAATACACAAAATATCGAAAATACCAAACGGAAACAGAACCATTAACGAATGTTGGTACGATATACGAAACTCGATTTTAAAAGAAGTGGAAGAATCTCTGAAAACACCTAAAAGAATGGCAAAAAATGAGTGGATGACACAGGAAATTCTTGACCTTATGGAGGTACGACGGAAATATAAAAATAGAGATACTGGCAAATACAGTGAAGTCAATAAACTTATAAAAAGAAAAATTAAGCAAGCCAAAGAACTCTGGCTCGAAAATTCCTGTAAAGAAATAGAGAACCTTAAAAGAAAACACAACAATTTTAATCTCCACAGGAAACTTAAATATACCTCCGGAATCAGAAAACCAAAAAATGCTCATTTACTCAAGGACGCCGACGGAAGAATCTGTAATCACGAACAACAGTGCAGAGAATGGGAGAGATACATCAGTGACCTTTTTGACGATGCCACTCGAGAAAACGCTGCACATACACATACTATATGCAGCAGCGAGATAGACAGGGGCCCCAGTAAATTGAAGTCGGAAGTCAGGAAAGCAATACAGCAAGCCAAAAATAATAAGGCACCTGGACCAGATCAGATCCCTGCTGAGTTGCTTAAACTTCTAGATGAGGAAAATATTTCTTACTTAACCACTTTCTTTAATAAAATCTACAACGAAGGAATAATACCAGATGATTGGTTAGAATCGCTATTTGTAACATTACCAAAGAAAAGTAGACCCAACAAATGCAGCGACTTTAGGCTGATTAGTTTAATGAGCCACACACTTAAGATACTTCTGCGAATTATACAGAACCGAATATTCCTTTTATGCGAAAATAGAGTGAGTGATAAGCAATTTGGATTTAGAAATGGTCTAGGAACAAGAGAGGCACTATTTTGTATGCGCGTTCTCCTACAAAAGAGCTGTGAATTCCGAAAGAACATCTACGTCTGTTTCATCGACTTTGAAAAGGCATTCGACCGAGTACAACATGATAAACTTTTTGAGTGCCTACAAGCGGCAGGTCTAGACCACTACGATATAAGACTGCTAAAACATCTATATTACAATCAAGTAGCCTCTATCCAAATTGAAAACAGTCGTACTCAAAACCTACCCATCAAACGTGGAGTAAGACAGGGTTGCGTTCTGTCACCCTGTCTCTTTAATGTATACTCTGAAGAAATCTTTAGGGAGGCTTTGGATGACAGACAAGAAGGAGTAAGACTAGGCGGAGAAGTAATCAACAATATTAGATTTGCTGATGATACGGCCATTCTTGCGGAAAGCATCGAGGATCTCCAAACATTAGTAAACCTAGTCAATGAAGCGAGCTGCCGAAGAGGCCTTAAAATCAACATCTCAAAAACAAAGTGGATGGCAGTTGGAAAGGTTACTGTAAATGAATGTCAACTTTGGCTCGATGGGAAGAGGATAGAGCGTGTAAACCATTTCAAATACCTTGGCAGTTGGTTGAATGTAAATGGGGACTCAGATGAAGAGATAATGGCTAGGATAGAAATATCGCGGAAGGCCTTTATGACATGGAAACCAGTTCTATGCAACAGGAACCTATCAATGCATATTCGTAAAAGGGTCCTGAAATGCTATGTATGGTCTATTCTATTATACGGTTGCGAGACATGGACACTAAAAACCACAACGCTAAAGAAACTGGAAGCATTCGAATTGTGGTGCTACCGTCGAATCCTGAAGATATCATGGGTTTCGCACACTTCCAACGAGGATGTTCTCAGAATAATGGATACAGATCGACTGCTCTTGAACATTATAAAGAAGCGGAAAACAGAATACTTCGGTCACATAATTAGAGGACCTAAATACCAGCTACTTCGCTTTATAATACAAGGAAAAGTGGAAGGAAAAAGATGGATAGGCCGAAAGAAGCTTTCATGGCTGCGTAACATCAGGCAGTGGTGTGATTGCACGGTAGAAGAACTATTTCGCGCAGCAGCCGATAGAGAAAGATTTCAGGAAATTGTAAACATGATGACCACCAACGTCTGAATACAGGCATGGTACCTAAAGAAGAAGTATGTCCAATACTGTACAAATTGAGAGGGGGGTGAGACAGGGGTGCGTACTATCTCCACTCCTATTTAATCTAAGACAATTTTCCGAGAGGCCTTAGAAGATGTAAAAAAGGGCATTAGAATGAATGGTGTATGGATCAACAACATTCGTTATGCCGATGACACGGTCCTGATAGCCGAAAATATAGATGATCTACAACAAATAGTAAATATGGTTGGACAACACAGTGCATCTATGGGTCTAAACATCAATACTAGGAAAACAAAGTGTATGATCATCTCCAGAAACTTGGATGCATTTACAAACTCCGGAATAACATTTGATGCAGCGCCCATTGAAAGAGTGGACAAATTCAAATACCTGGGAACATGGCTTTGTGAGGATCGGACAGAGAAATAAAACGCTGTGTTGAGCAAGCGCGACAGGCTTTCCAGAAGCTTAAAAACGTGCTTACCTGCTCAGAATTCGATATTGACTGGAGGGTGAGGTTTATGAAATGCTACGTATGGTCAGTGCTTCTTTATGGCGTGGAGGGTTGAACCCTAAAAACGAGTAATATCATTAAACTGGAAGCCTTCGAGATGTGGCTGTATCGCAGAATTTTTAAAATCTCATGGACGGAGAAGAAGACAAATGAGGAAGTTCTGGGGCGTGTAAGAAAAGAGGGTGAACTATTCGAAGTAGTCAAAAAAAGAAAAACAGCCTATCTGGGACATATCATGCGAAACGAAAAATATGGGTTCTTACAGTTGATGATTGAGGGCAAAATTGAGGGCAGAAGGGGAATGGGGAGGAAGAAAACGTCTTGGCTTCGGAACATAACAATGGACAGGGTTACGCGATGTGCAAACACTGATCCACACCACCCGAGATAGAGAAGCAATGGAGCATGTGATCGCAAACATCCATTAATGGATATGCATCCGAAGAAGAAGAAGAATATTATTTCAAACAATTTTATATATGAAAAAATGAGTTTTTATAATATAAATAAATTTCTTCTTTAACATAATCTCTATGGATTAGTTTATCATATTATTTACCATTTTTATTGTTCATTTATTATATTTTGTTTTTCATGTGGTTATCTGTAAAATTATTATGCTATTATTCATATTGTGCACATACAGGTATTATCTTACCAAGGTGCATAGTTATCTAATATTCAGATATCATATATATTTTTGGTTACATCATCAACAGTTTAAAAATTGTATTAGAATAGTTTGCAATATATGTATTCATTACTATTTTTTAACTATTATTTATTCTCGTCTTGTCTCATGTTGTGGTATCAATGTAAATGAACATATGTATACTAATAATAAAAATAAGTATATATTGTAATGGGCAGAGAGAATATTGTTTTATAAAAGAGTGCATTTCTTTTTAAAGACAAGGAAGTCAAATTTAGAACACATAACACTTTTTACGGTTCTCATAAAAAATTATTATTATGTGAAATATTATACAGAGTGGTACTTTTTTTCGGGTTTGTAAAATTTTACCCTCTCGAACTTTTTTTTCGGGCGTCACTTACTCGATTCGATTACTCAGTTATTGTCAAGCTTTTTTGTATCTTAAGCTTTTCTATAAAAGTCAATAGTTTTTCCACAAAAAAATAAAAATAAAATATGTTCAAATGCATCTCCAATTAAGTTCTGCGGGGGTGGATTTATTAAGTGACGAAAAGATATAATAGGTTATTGTCAAATAAGTCCACGCCTAATTTGTCATATTGTTTTCTTGTTGTAATGTGTTGTAATTTCTGTAGATAAGTGTTATTGATTTTATGTACTCTTGATGTAAAGTAAGTCAAGAAAAATAATAAAAATAGCAGAGTTTACAAATGTTGAAATGTCAGATAAGCATTTTGTTTATGGTCGTACTAATGGAAATTAGTGATGGAAAGTAACGATACTAATCGTTACAAAATAACTGTTACAAATCAGTCACTAAAAGTAACCAACTTGTACCTTGGCAATTCGTTACTATACCGAAACACCCTTAGTCCGGGACGAGAACCGCAATAATAAAGAACTACTATTTTATTGTCGTGAGCTCAGGCTGGCATGGTGATCTTCTGTATAGTTACGAAACCGCTGAGAGTGAGTCCACACGATAAGAAAAATCTGGGCGGCAGCGTAGCGTAATAAGACATATGTCAAATTTCAAGCATTGTGATTTGTTAGATTTAAAAAAAGACAAAGACCGAAGATTTCCCGCCTAAATCCGCCTTTTCCAAGGTCATTACGCCAAATGATGTTGAACTTTTCAGCGGACTGCTTTAAAAATGGCGGAAACTGTTTATTTCCAATATTTTGTATGAAAACATAACCTATGTTTTTTTTTTAAACTTTGTTGTTTTATTTATATATTTTATTTAGCGAGTTTTGAAATAATGGATATTTATGACTTATGTTAAATTGTTTTAATTTATTAAAAATGCTTGTTACCGAAGATCATTACTGCTTGGTCCTCAAAAAAAAAAACGATTTTTGTTCATTTTTTTATTAATTTTATAACAATTGCAATAATACAGGTGTTCGTTATATAAATTAAAGCTTATGAAAAAAAGGCCATTATATAATACAATTTCTACTCAACGACTATCTCTGATATCGAGACACTAATCCACAGACATGCCCTTAGCTATGGTTACCAGATCAAATAATGAGATTCCCTGACAATATCCCTAACGTTTCTGTAAATATCCGGACATTTTATCTGAATGTTGTACGTTAAGGCAGTGAGATTTTCAAAATTTTTGCAATCAAAGCATCAAATGCCAATATCGAGTGAGTCTTCTCATTAATGGGAACGTAGGGGACTAAGGAGAGACATAGACTGTCTATATTGTTATAAGCTTTGCCTTTCGTTGCCACCAATGTTATAACTTTACTAGTTCTGCTTTTAGTTTATCACTGGTTTCGATGAATTCAAATAAATCTTCTAATATTACTTTTTTAATATTTTATTATAATGTTCACTAATTCATGAGGTAACAACAGTTTTTGTTTTTACTTACTAATTTAATGTTACCCTTGTAGTTTTTTGATTTTAGTTCCTCTCATCATGTCCTAGTTATATTCTATTCTGTATCTAAATTATATATTTTACAGTAATAGGCGTACTAACAAATATAACTTACAACTATTTATTTACATGATTACTGAAATGAAAGTGTGTATTTATGGGACGATGACAATAAACAAAACTAATGGTCTCTGTAAAAAGTAAAGTTTTAGATTTTCGGAGATTAAGGCATGCTTTTGTTTGAGCCTATTAGAACATAAATTTACTTAAGATATAACTGTTTCTTAAGGAAGTATTAAATATTAGACTATAATTATCTATTAATCCATAAGAGTAACTTAAAAATATATATAGTAATTTAATAATTAATAATTTGTAGTAATAGTTGGTTTACAACAATGTCTTGTGTTAAGGTTCTACTCTAGACACAATTTAACTTAAAGAACATATCATGTGAAGAATGTCATGAAATGGTTATAAAAGTCCAGCAATTGCCAAAAGAAACATCAAGCAATAAAAAGTGTGAAACTAAATTTATTAATATACTAAATTAACAATTCACTCATTTTGTTAACGTTTAATCAATTTATTTTTTTCTCACTAGAATGATTAATAAATATTTTTTCATTACTTATATTTTCCTCTTTTAATTTCAAAAAAATACTGCCAATTGCAGTTTTTTCCTCTTTCTTCCTAACGAGGGGCTAAAATTTCAGACATGTCAGGAAAATTCCTGTCGTCTGGTAACCCTACCCTTAGCAAATTTTATATAAACCTATTATAAACAATTAAAAAGTAAAAATTAACATTAATGGAAATTTAATAACAGAAATCCAGTTAGTGTTATACGTAATATATTCTTCTAAAAACTACAAACAATTGTAATTATTAAAACGATTGTTAAAATGACACTTTATATTAAAACTCTCGTCTTTGAACTCTTTGGCAATCCTTTACCAGGTAGAAGTGGCAAACTTCGGAAATAAAACTTGCTTTAAAGAGTCTCATATTATCGCACAAGTAACATGACTAATTTCAAAAACACTGTTTACTGACTCGGAATTCGCACTGTTGCTTTCACATGCTGATTTCATCAGCTAAATATCACAATGTTTTTTCAAACCTTGTAATAAGGGTATAGCTGTACACATTTCCATAGAGTGTTTCCTATTTATTGGCCCAACAACAGGTTTTCAAACTCATCAAGAGTAACAGGAAAATATTTTTTAAAAATCAGGATCACTTTCTCGCATTTCTTGAATTAAATCATTAGTATGTCCAAGCCTTTCTCCAATGTTTTTCTCAAAAACAGATCGGACCTAGTAGCGACGACTTTTCCGTTTTTTTAATAAATAATATATTAATAATATCCTTATCTTTTGTAATTTTTTCTTTAGTTTTCTTTTTCTACATAACAACATTGCTGCAATTATTTTTTTTATTTTCTTTCATTTTAATTTATACATAAATAAATATTATCAAAAAATCAGAAAAAAGTTAGGTTACCACAAAAAAACGTACACAACACTTTACGACTGCACGATAAATGTTGCCCGTGTGGACGAGACATTTTTAACATAAATGGGCGTAATACGCCTACGCCGAAATTTTTGGTATCGTGTGGACTCACTCTGACTAGAGGAGTAGACGAGAAAATTTGAGGGCGGCTCCGCTAGGCACTGGATTATTTTACCTGTTTATGAGGCATTTGCGGTGTCGGCGATTTCGAAGTTATAGTTGTTTTTCGAGCGGCAATCCACAGGACAGAAGCGTTTTTTAAGCTTAGATGCAGGACTCGACAGATTAAAAGAATTTCGCCCAAATAAGATAAGAAATAGTATTTCTAATAGAAGGGATGAATCTTATTCTTTGTTGACGTTATAACCATTATCATATTTGATAGTTCAGTTTTGAATTTGGAACGTTTTACGTCTGCCACTTTACATTTGTTATTTACTTGTTAGTTATTTCAATAATGGCATATGGGTTGAAAAGAAATGGAAACGCAGCAGGGAAGTTCTGTTTGGATTCATTTTACATTATTATCTGATACCAAAGTAAAGTGTAATATTTGCAAATCTATGTATTCCTATAAAAACGGTAATATTTTTAACCATTTTAAATCAAAACACCCAACAATGTCATTAAGTGAACGCTGAAAAATAAATCACTCTTTCAGAAGTTATTCACGTACTCAAAGGGCTCATGTCAACGTTGGAGGGAATTAAACTTACAATTACAAGTCAAGTGAGAGAAGATTCGATATTTTTTTTTGGATTCACTTGCTTCTCGTTTTGGAGACCCAGAAAATAATACAACAATGAGTAAAGCTACTTTTCTTGATCCTCGTTTCAAAATAAGAGGTTTTGTTAAAAAAGATTGTTTCAAACGAGTAAAAGGTGATTGAATTAGTTACTATAATAAAAAATAAACATGGACAAGTTGCTGTAGGCTAGAGAAATAAAATAGAAGTATCTGAAGAAAAGACAATATGAGAAGAAAGTCAAGATATTATTTAGCAAGATTTTGATAATTCTATAATATTTTTCGAACCTGTAAGCAGTTCAACCACTTCAGCAATTGCAGAAATACTCATGTACACAGACGAAGCTATTTTGTATAAAAAAGACTCTCTAGTTTGGTAGCAAGGCAGTACATCCTATCTCAACTGGCAAGGATATATTTATGTATAGTTGCCACATCCGTACACTGCGAAAGAGTTTTTTTAAAAGTTGATTAAGTCATAACCGAACGAACAAATCCTTTAAAGACAAAACACGTCAAAAAATATTGTTTTTATACCAAAATAAACATTTATAATATTTTTATCTGTATTTCAAAATGTATATATTTTTTGCTTTTGTTACGGATTTAAGATTTTTTTCTAAAATATGTTTGTTTTATTTTATCCGTTTAAATAAATCTGGTTATTCTTGAATGGTATATTCTTTAATTTGTATATGTGTTTCCATATTTCCATATATTACCTTTTAACACTTATAATTTAAACACCTTTTGACACTAATAATTAAAACCAGTACATACTTAATATTCAGTATTCAGTTTCATATTTACCATGGAATATAAATTATTCAATTAAAGGCCTAAAGTATATTTCGTATATCACTTGCAGTATTACTTATTCAAATAAAAGTAACTAAAGTAACGATTTCAAAGTAACGAGTCCTAGAGATGAAAGTAATGAGTAGTTACAAGTCCTTCCAAGTAACTAAACTTTCCATCGCTAATGGAAATGCATTAGAAGCTAAACGGATTTATGCTGAATTATATCCACAACGTAGGTTACCTCATCATAATACATTTGTTAGGTCTTCATCAGCGTTTACAAGAAAATGTTACATTGCTAAAACGAACTTCTGATTGTGGAAGTCCTCGGGAGATAAAAACCGTAAAGCTAGAAGAATCTGTTCTTAGTTTAATAAAAACATTTCCTTAAACAAATACGCGAAAAATTGCCAATATAATTGAAATTCTTCTATAATAAATTTTTTCAGCTTTTTTTTCGACACACTGTAGTAGGTAGAATTACTGATAATGTGCAAATTCAAATCATCATCTGTGTTCTGTGGTTACCCAAACTTTTGAGTATTTACCTAGTTAATTACTGTAGTATACTATCATAATCTTTAGCATTCAGTAGCTCTCGAGTCAGAAGATCGATGAAGATCCCTTCTTTAATTTTCACCTCATTCAGCTGCCTTATATTATTTTCCGATTCACTTACTAAAATACTGAAAATTTGCAATCTTTCACCAGTAACCTTTTAAGTAGAAATTTATAATAATTTATAATATCAATATAATTATTGCTATAATTTTTCCATATTTACAATCAAATTATCTTTATAATTATGTGAAAATTGCAGTGTGTTTTATATATTAAGAAAATATTCACTTTAACTAAATTATAGACGTTCTATCATTTATTTAAGTTTATAATATTTCCCCAGTTAACTATCTTCAAATAAGAGTAAACAATATATATAACGAGAAAGTTCATCAGCTCTAAGATTAACTGTTTTTTATACGTAGGTATACTTGGGCGTGTAATTATGTTTATCGGAGGTATTAGCATTTTACAAATCGCCTTAATTAATATTAGAAATAAACAGTGTATAAAAAACTGTTACGTTAATTGTAAAAGTCTATTAATGGTAAAAAGTTTATATTCAAATGAATATATATATATATATATATATATATATATATATATATATATATATATATATATATATGGGGCGATCGCCCCCCCCCCCCAAGAGCTTTGAGTTTACGAAAATGGACCCGATTTTTCCTCTTAAACTATAGTTTATTCAAGAACTAGAGAGAGTAATAAATCATTTTTTACCATTTTTCTCTTCGCAAACTACCTGTGTTTTTTAGCCCGGTGTTTTTAGCAAAATTTGTTAGACACATATTTTTCATAGGAATGGGTTAGAAATTTTATAATCAAAAATACCGGTCTATAATAATAGACTAAAAGGTAGGATTATTGTCGCAAAAAATTCTAAGTTATAATTTAAATACTTCCAAAATATCCATTGTGAAAAATACAAAAAGTTAAACACATAAAAAAAAATAAATTCGTCCATATAATAATAAAATATTTTTGGGACTATCGGTCATTTTATTATTAATTAAAAACATTTTTAGGGTATTTGACGTTTCAGTTTATTTATTTCTTAAACCATCTACAGAATTACAATTAAACACTAAAACGGGATTCAAATGTAATTACTTTTTTTTATGTTGTAATTAAAATTAGACCTACTTATTTTTATTTCTATTGTACTGATATCTTAATTTAATTTACTTTTATATATGGAAATACGATAGCCCCAAAAAAATAAGATAAACATATTAATTCTACACGCTTAAGAAAAAGACACAAACACAATAATAAAATAATAAAAAAACTTACGGCTAATTAGAATTAAATATATATAAAATTAAAGAGTGGGACACACTAAAATAAAAATATATAAAAAAATAAAAAAACATATAAACAACATTAAACAATAAAATACAACAAAAACAAAAATTTAAATAATAAATTGTGTTTACTAATTCCTAATCAAAGTCAGTGAAACTATCTTCGCTAAAATTATTTATAATTGGTTCCTCTATCTCACCGATTATGAGATCGAGTTCTTACATTTTGTTTTATTCTTTTATTATATGGATTTTTCCCAATTTTCCGCAGTAACTTTATTCAAAAAAATCTTTCAAAAGTTTAATTAAATTACTAATTTTATTAATTGTGTTATTTCTAGCAACTCTACCTTTTCCTTGAGAGAGATATTTACTTCTCCAACGGACACTTTCCGGACGATTTATAAGAACAGATTTTCTACCTGGTTTTTCCCAGCAAAAATTAAGTTCTCTGAGCAATTCCAGAGATCAGTTCTTTTAATTTCAGGTAAATCGCGATCTTCAATGATTTTAGTTAGAATTTTGTAGATGGTTGGGATCTGCTTCTCATAATAAAATGTATATACAACCCCTTTAATTGCAGGTTTCATCTCTTCTTCCAACGAGGTTTTTCGTTTGCCTGTGATCGAATGTGGCTTGGGAATACTAACAATTTTAGTCGTTTTTTCTCCTTCAGTATTCGGTACATAGTAGATTTTCCAACTCCTGTCATGTTGGAACATATCTCAACAGAGCTTTTAACATTATTATCTAGATATTGATATCTTAGGGCATCATAAACATTCATCGTAATAAGTTTTTCGTTGAGGAAAAAATGCCCTGGTTTAACGATTTTGGAATAAATATAGAGGTATATATTGGGTATCTCACTAATCTCAAATAATATATAAAAACAAACGCAAACAAGATAAATCACTAAGAAAAAACTGTAAGTTGTACTTTGCTCACTGACATAAATTAAATTAAACTATCAGAAATTCTATGTTGCAGTAAATTTATAAAATATATTTAAATATAATGAAATATAATTAGATTTACAGCAGTTCTCAGTTACCTGCGGCACTGGAGCAGGTACGTTAGAGGTTTCGGTAACAGTTTTATTACTCTCTCTAGTTCTTGAATAGAGTATAGGAGTCTGTATCCTTGCTATCGCCCCCCCACCACTCCTAAAAGCTTGGAGTTCAGGAAAATAGAACCCATTCTGCCTTTTATGTTAGGAATGAGTATGCTGCTTGCAACCCCCCCCCCCCCCGTTGACAACTTGTTTTTCTTGCTATACTGTACTTTTGTGATATCACCCCCCCCCCAAAGGGAGAGGCTGGATCCGCCCCTGTCTGGGACCGACAGGCACCTGTTTGTGTAAAGGACAGATCGGAAGGAAGTATGCAACATTGAACGACGCTTCGCCGATCTCCCGCCAGATGGCGTATATATGTTTATGCGGCTTTCACAGATTCCTCCGTGTGAGATGAAATAGCAGTGGATATATCCGCATTATGCTGTTGTAGTGCTGAAATCACATTCAGTAAACGTACAACTACATATATGCAGCTCCGTGTATGAATGAAGTAAAATGCGAACAGTAAATGCAAACTTCGTTCCAACCATATCCTTTCCGTGCTAGAGGTTGCACAGTTGGAATAAATTGCTATAGAACACAATTTAGTCCATTCCACCACCATCGAGATGATGGCCTACCTGTATCACCATACCGAGAAGAAAGTCAAAACATACCTTCTCCGCCACAGTGATACGGCAGAGGTATATGTTTCATCTCTACTAGACTCATCTGGTTACCGACATGCACCTGTTTGTGCAAAGGACAGATCGGAAGGAAGTACACTGAACGCCGCTTCGCCGACCTCCCGCCAGATGGCGTATATATATATATATATATATATATATATATATATATATATATATATATATTTATGCGGCTTTCACAGATTCCTCCATGTGAGATGCAATAGCAATGGATATATCCACATTATGCCGTTGTAGTGCTGAAATCTCATTCAGCAAACGTACATCTATATGCAACTCCGTGTATAAATGAAATGATACAACCCAATAGAAACGTCGTAAAAATAAACAAAAACAAAGACAATTCAAGTCCGATAAACACATTTTAGTCAAATAATGAGTTATTGATGCTTTTCTTCTACTACCCTCTTTTTTAATGAAATAAGACATCTTAAAAATAAGAACTAATCGAGTAATACTATATTTATGTTTAGCAATCCCAAGTTAACTAAAACCTTCTTGGCTCTTGTCTTGTATTATCAATACAATCCCATCGTTGTGTAAGACTCGTTCTGTAATATTTTATGTTAAAATATTAAATGTCTTTTAAGATAAACAAGGTGGATTTTGCAATAGATTTATTTGGTTTTTGACCGGAGGATGAGTATTTTAAATTATAATTAGTTATGATTTTAAAAAACATATTTCGAAAAGAAACCTGGAAAAACTAATTATTTATTTAACCTTATTGTATTAAACCTATTTAAATATTTGCCACGGTATAAATTTGTTACACAGCGGACCATGACATTATTACTTTTTTAATTCACATATTAATTTTTAATTTTAGGTGACGGCTGTATCGAAAAACCATTAACTACTTTATGGCGAAATTACACCCAATCCTCTCGTCCAGATGTAAATATGCAGTTAACGGTGTCAGGTGGAGGATTAAAAGTTGTAACGAAAAATCACGGCTTGACCGAATACTGGGCCCATCGGTTGACTACGTGTGCAGCGCCAGCAGATTTTCCACGGATATTTTGCTGGGTCTATAGACACGAAGGACGACGTTTAAAACACGAACTCAGATGTCACGCTGTTTTATGCTCTTCTTCGGATATAGCGATTCAAATTGAGAAAGAACTGAAAGACTCGTTAACGCGAGCATTAAATGAATTTAAGAAAGATAAATTGTCCAGGCAGAATGCTAGGTTAAGTTTGGTTAACTCAATTTATGATCATCCAAGTTTACCACGTAGGAAATTATTACTCAGTACAGGATCACATAATTACAAGTAAGAAAAACCAATTAATTATATATTTATCGTTTGTTTGAAGGTTGTAGGCAATGTTGAAGAATGACTAAAATGTGGTTGTCGGACTTGCATTGTCTTTATCTTTATTTATTTTTACGACGTTTCGATTAGGTTGGATTTCTAATCGTTATCAAATATAGAAGAAATAGACGGGTTTTGTATTTCAGTGTATGTTTTTATTAATATCGGCCAAGCGCTTTCGGTCTAACTTAGACCATCCTCAGGGCTTAGACCTCGTCAAAGGGCACACCTTAACCCTGCCAGTATGAGAGCCGTCGCCAGCCGTAGCCTCTACACAGAACAAATTTTATACAATTAAAAAATTTTTAAAAAACTTTGTCACAAATTAAAATTAAAATCAAAACATTCAACATACTAGTACATTACATTGTGTGCCCTTTGACGAGGTCTGAGCCCTGAGGATGGTCTAAGTTAGACCGAAAGCGCTTTGCCGATATTAATAAAAACATACACTGAAATACAAAACCCGTCTATTTCTTGATTTCTTCGGTGTACAACCTGTTAATAACTTACTTAGTTATCAAATATAAACTGAAAGTTTTGTCTTAAGATTACGAGCTTATATAGGGACTATGTCCACTGAAGCGCAAAGTTTCGCTTCACTGTATACACCTCAATGATTTAATGTTACAAAGTAGTGGTTGCCAAAAATTAGGTATCTCAACACTCGGTTTACTGAAGATTCCATTACTGTTTTTAATGCAAGCTGCTTCTATAAATTATCTTTTTTTCATGTTGGGTTCCATATATATTGGCGCAGCCTCAGACCATTTTATATGGTGTTGTTTATCCCATGCGTGTTCTGCAATACCTGATCTCGACGTTTCCCCTTTTTGTGTATGAGTTTTATGTTCCTTAATTCTAACTTCTAGTGGTCGTTTGGTTTATCCAATATACATTTCACCACACTCACATGAAACTTTGTAAACACATTCTTTCTTATCGGTACTTTTTGGTTTTGTTTTTGTTAAATGAGCTCTAAGTGTATTTCCTGATTTAAAGGCTGTTTTTATATTATAACTACTGGCAATTCGTCTTATTTTCTCCGAAGTTCCCTTAATATACGGAATTGTGAAGAAGGAATTGTGTTTCTTGCTGTCCAGTGTTCGTTGTTCTAAAGTAATTTATAACATCGTCAATTAGTTTCAAAGGATAACCATTCTGTTGTAAATCGGATTTAATATTTGCTGCCTCTTTTTCCAATGAATCGGCATTATCGCATATAAATATAGCGCGATTATAGAGGTTGCGTATAATTCCCTGTTTTGTTACAACAGAATGATTGGAACTTTGATTAAGATATGTTCCAGTATGTGTTGGCTTTCTGTATACTGAAGTTTTAATAGTTTCGTTTGAGCGATTCACCATGACATCTAGGAACGGCAATTGATCATTTACCTCTTTTTCCATGATAAACTTAATTGTAGGTCGAATGCTATTTAGATGTTTGAAGAAATCATTAAGTTCTTGATCATTGTCCTTCCATACGATGAAGGTATCATCGACATATCTCAATCACACTTTCGGTTTTACTGTTGCCGTTTCTATGGCATGAGTTACAAACCATTCTATATATATATATATATGAAATAAAATGCGAACAGTAAATGCAAACTTCTCTCCATCATATCCTTTCTGTGTTAGAGGTTGCACAGTTAGAATAAATTGTTATGAAACGCAATTTATCCTATTCCACCACCAACGAGATGATGGCCTACCTGTACCACCATACCGAGAAGAAAGTCAAAACTTACCCTCCCCGCCACAGTGATATGGCAGAGGTACATGTTTCGTCTCTACTAGACTCATCAGGGTACCGACATGCACCTGGCTGTGCAAAGGACAGATCGGAAGGAAGCATGCACATACTGAACGCGGCTTCTCCGACCTCCCGCCGGATGGCGTATATATGTTAATGCGGATTTCACGGATTCCTCCGTGTGAGATGTGCTGTGCAACCTCTAACACAGAAAGGATATGATGGAGAGAAGTTTGCATTTACTGTTCGCATTTTATTTCATTCATACGCGGAGCTGCATATAGTTGTATGTTTGCTGAATGTGATTTCAGCACTACAACGGCATAATGTGGATATATCCACTGCTATTGCATCTCACACGGAGGAATCCGTGAAATCCGCATTAACATATATACGCCATCCGGCGGGAGGTCGGAGAAGCCGCGTTCAGTATGTGCATGCTTCCTTCCGATCTGTCCTTTGCACATCCAGGTGCATGTCGGTACCCTGATGAGTCTAGTAGAGACGAAACATGTACCTCTGCCATATCACTGTGGCGGGGAGGGTAAGTTTTGACTTTCTTCTCGGTATGGTGGTACAGGTAGGCCATCATCTCGTTGGTGGTGGAATAGGATAAATTGCGTTTCATAACAATTTATTCTAACTGTGCAACCTCTAACACAGAAAGGATATGATGGAGAGAAGTTTGCATTTACTGTTCGCATTTTATTTCATTCATACGCGGAGCTGCATATAGTTGTATGTTTGCTGAATGTGATTTCAGCACTACAACGGCATAATGTGGATATATCCACTGCTATTGCATCTCACACGGAGGAATCCGTGAAATCCGCATTAACATATATATATATATATATATATATATATATATATATATATATATATATATATATATATATATATATAATATCTTTGTTTTCTTAAACCATCTATATTTATTTTTCTGAAATTTCTTGGGTATGAGGTTTTTTGTTTTTAAAACAATTTAATCAAAATTTGACATTTCGCCCATTCTTTTGGGCTTTATCAAAAATATATTGTCTGTCAGTCTATGGATAAAATCCATTGTAGCTGTGCCGTATATAATTCAATTGTTGAATTATATACGGCACAGCTACAATGGATTTTATCCATAGACTGACTGACAATATATTTTTGACAAAGCCCAAAAGAATGGGCGAAATGTCAAATTTTGATTAAATTGTTTTAAAAACAAAAAGCCTCATATCTAAGAAATTTCAGAAATATATATATATATATATATATATATATATATATATATATATATATATATATATATATATATATATATATATATATATATATATATATATATATATTGGCGACGACTGGAGAGAGTGAAGAACCCACCGGAATGATACTACTTTATCAGATTGAATCACGTTACCACTGGACGGAGTGATGGATCTTTTGGAATGTTGCCTGCGTATTCCTTACTTTCAAGTAAAGGACAGGTTCTACGCTCAAGACGACGGGCTTCCGATGGGTTCTTCACTCTCTCCAGTCGTCGCCAATATATACATGGAATGGTTCGAAACTCATGCCATAGAAACGGCAACAGTAAAACCGAAAGTCTGGTTGAGATATGTCGATGATACCTTCATCGTATGGAAGGGTAATGATCAAGAACTTAATGATTTCTTTAAACATCTAAATAGCATTCGACCTACAATTAAGTTTATCATGGAAAAAGAGGTAAATGATCAATTGCTTTTCCTAGATTTCATGGTGAATCGCTCAAACGAAACTATTAAAACTTCAGTATACAGAAAGCCAACACACACTGGACAATATCTTAATCATAGTTCCAATCATTCCGTTATAACAAAACGGGGAATTATACGCAACCTCTATAATCGCGCTATATCTATATGCAATAATGCCCTATTCATTGGAAAAAGAAGTAGCAAATCTTAAATCCGATTTACAACAGAATGGTTATCCTTTGAAACTAATTGACGATGTTATAAATAACTTTAGAACAACGAACACTGGACAGCAAGAAACACATTCCTTCTTCACAATTCCGTACATTAAGGGAACTTCGGACAAAATAAGACGAATTGCCAGTAGTTATAATATAAAAACAGTCTTTAAATCAGAAAACACGCTTAAAGCTCATTTAACAAAAACAAAACCAAAAAGTACCGATAAGAAAGAATGTGTTTACAAACTTCCATGTGAGTGTGGTGAAATGGCGAGCACGCCTGGGATAAACAACACCATATAAAATGGTCTAAGGCTGCAGCAATATATATGAAACCCAACATGAAAAAAAGAAAATTTATAGAAGCAGTTTACATTAAAAACAATAATGGAATCTTCAGTAAACCGAGTGTTGATATACCTAATCTTTGGCAACCACTACTTTGTAACATCAAATCATTGAGATGTATACAGTGAAGGAAAGTTTGCGCTTCAGTGAACACAGTCCCTATATAAGCTCGTAGTCTTAAGACAAAACATTCAGTTTAGATTTGATAACAATTAGTGATACAACCTAATCGAAACGTCGTAAAACTGAATAAAAATAAAGACAATGCAAGTCCAACAACCACATTTTATATATTTATGTATATATTTAGATGGTTTAAAATTCGAATTTATCATAATTAAAAATCTAGTTATTATATTACAATTTCTTGGTTCCTCAAATCCTAAACTTTTATGAAATGGAATATAGGCCGGCGGAATTAACATCTGGAAAAAATTTATTGTTAATAAACTTCTGACTATGTAGAAACCTTCAAAATGATAATAGCAATTATGTAGTATCTTATCTCAGTTTTTTTTTTTGGTAAAATTTTGTATTTAACAATTAAGATGTGAAGAAACAATTTTTTCGACTTCTAGTAAAAACTATTATTTCTCAGTAAAAAATTTTCAAACGAAAGTTGTGCGCTTTGAAAATACCAATAAAATGAGCTAAAGCTCATCCAAATCGGATAATTTGTTTGTTTGTTATTGCAAAAAAACTTGCTAAAATGGCTGCTTTTTCAATTGCTAAAAAACAATAGAAAAATATATTGCATTAACTTTATACTGCTCTGAAAGGAGTCTCTTGCTGCTTACAACAAGTATGCAAAATTTTAAATAAAAATATTCGATAGTTTTTTGCACGGTGAATTTGTTTATAACATTTTCTATTTTTTTTATTGTTTATTCTCAGCGATCTAGAGATCGTACAGTGATCTGCGGATGTGCAAATGAAAGCTCGAGACTTATACTAACAATAACAAAAAATATCCAAATTAATTGTTGATTTTGAATTGTTGAAACAGATAAACAAAGTTGTGGTTGGTTTTTTCATTATAAACAAATAGAATAACTCCTTGACAATTATTGATATCGAAATGCCGATAAGTGGATGAGGTAGGTGAGATTTTGGCGCATATTTTGAAAAAAAAACAAATTCTATATGACCACTAGAAGCTGACAGTATTTTTTTTAAATATCGTTGCTCCGTTATTATTAAGGGATTATTTAGGTAGAAACTCATAGGGAGATGGTTAAACTATTGTATGCAGCAGTTTGTTGATGTTGCAATAGTTTAAAGTTGCAGCCTACTCCAAGAGTCAGAAAGTGAGCAGTGGAGGGGGGCGTTCTTTCAGCCTGCGACGTGCGGGAAAAAAAAACGAGACTCGGACGCTTCTCATCCGTTTTGCCGGAAAAATTTGGATTATCTCGGTGAATATTGGTCGTAAAATCTTTAATCTTTTCAATTTGTGGTTTCTCCATGAGATATAAACAATGGATGATATGTTTTTGTAATCAGATTATTGTTAACATAGCAATAAATAAATTGTTGCACGTGCTTTTCAAATTGCTAAAAAAAATGTTACAGTGATCAGCAGTACACTACTAATTAGGAATATTAAAAATCAGATTGATTTTTAATGTACCATTAATATTTATGGAGTTATAGCATGAAACAAGTTGCGGCTGTTATTTGCCGCCAAATTATTGGTTGTACAAGAAAAACACGTGTTAACTTTTTTGTTTATTTTATTGGACGCACATTTTTCACATACAAAATTTTTGACTAACATAAATATTTTTTGTTTAAATCTACAAAAAATATTTATTCCGTTTTCCGTTTTTTGAGCATCGATGAACACTCATTTTCAAAACCCTTATCGGTTTCATTATTATCATTACAATTATCATCATCATTATCACTCTCATCGTCATCATCATTTTTACTCTCATCATCATGATCACCCTCATCATTGACATAATTATCATGATCATTATTGTCATAATCATAATTGTTTTCTCCCCTATTACTTTTATCGTCTTTGAAAGTAATGTTACAATAATTCTCGATTTGATAATCGTTTACAATATAATCGTCAAATGTAGTTTATTCTGCATCTCGAGAAATAATAATTCTATCAATAAATGTTGATATTTGTTTCATGCTATATCTCGATAAATATTAATAGTACGTTAAAAATTAATCTAATTTTTAATATTGCTAATTAATAGTAGGTGCAACTTTAAATTATTGCAACATCAACAATTTTGAAATAACCGAGTTGAAAACTTCTGCACACAATAGTTTAACCATCTTCCTATGAGTTTCTACTTAAATAATCCCTTAATGTTAATAAACAACTCCGCAGCGGTATTTTGAAAAAAAACTCTATCTCAGCGTCTAGTGGTCGTACACAATTTTTTTTCAAAATGTGCACCAGAATCTCAGCTATCGCGTCCTCTTATCGGCATTTCAATATTAACAATTGTTGAAGAGTTATTCTATTTGTTTATAAAGAAAAAAGGAATCCCAATTTTGTTTATCTGTTTCAACAATTTAAGATCAACAATTCATTTTGTTCTTTATTTTATTGTTAGTATAAGAAAGGAACTTTCATTTGCATACCCGCAAACCGCAGAACGACCTCTAGATCTCTGAGATAAACAATCGAAAAGAAACATAAAAAGTTATAAACAAATTTATTATGCAAAAAACTATTCAATATTTTTACTTGAAATTTTGCATATTTGTTGTATGCAACAAGAGGCTCTTTTAGTTGCAGTATAAAGTTAATGCAATATATTTTTCTATTGTTTATAAAGAATATAAAAAACAGTAATTTTAGCAGGTTTTTTTTTAATAACTAACGAAAAAATTATCCGATGTGGATTAGCTCATTTTTTAGGTATTTTCAATGCACACAAGTTCTATTTGAAACTTTTTTACTGAAAAACAATAGCTTTTCCTAGAACTCAAAAAAACTGTTTTTTGGCATTTTAAAAGTTAAATGAAAAAATTTCCCCAGAAAAGGAAATGAGACATAAATTACTACATAATTACTATTATCATTCTGAAGGTTTTTACGTAATGAGAAGTATACTAACAATAAATTTCAAAATCACCTCATATGAGACTAACCCCGCCGGCCCAATGTCCGCTTTACGTCAGGGAAAAAGTCTATTAGAACGCCTTTTTGTTAAAGAGAATCATTTAAGATCACTTAAAAACATGTTTTGTATATGTTACTTTTAATGAGTATGTTTTATTACCTAATACTAATTTTTCGAAATGTAATAAGTCCATGTATAAACATATTAAACCAAAATCAAATCCTAATTAACTCCACAAGATATTTACTAGAAAAAGATATATAACTACATCAGATATGTTTTCTTTTAATTCATGTAGTTCCGAAGCATATGATACAGAAGCTGAAATTAATCAAAAAATAGCTTAGCTGTATTTATTAATCAACTAAAAATTTACATAAATGGACTTATTGAGATAGACAATTTGAAACTTTTTTAAGTTGAATTTTACTTTTCCCGAAAATGGTACTATCCTCGTAAACTTTTTCTCTACCTTAAATTAAAAGTAAATATTATACAAGAAAATTTAGGCTCGAAATAAACTATCTCCCATAACAAACGCGGCCGACTGTTAACAATATACCTTACAAACTTATTTATCCTGCTCAATAAAATGTCATAAATCACAAACGATGAAATTATCATTATACGAACATAACGAACCAAAATAGCAGCAAATGGGATTTATTTGCCCATTTACTTGGTAGATGGGACTCTTTGCTTTTTCCTTTAATATTTTCCGATAATTATATGTTTCCCTTACCTTTGCTTATCCAAAAATTTCGTAAAATAATTTTTCCCTAAAATTGTGAAAAAATCTACCAATCTGGCAACTTGGCTTGCTATAAGGACGGATCTTCGATCATACTAGAAGATTTATAAATAACAATAAATTTCTTTGAACATTAAACAAATATTTTTATTATTTTATTTTACTTTCAGTCTTTTTGTTTGTTTCCGTTAAATGTTTTTAACTGTTAGAAATTGCTAAAAATACCAAGTTTATAGTTAATATCAACAGAAGGAGGATTTAAAAACTTATTTTTATTGGTAAATATTGTTAGATATTATTTACGTATTAAAAATAACGTAATAACTTAGGCAATAAGAAACTGATACTTTCTTTATTGCCGGTTGTTTATTCTCGAAATAATGCAATTAGAAAAGAATAGCGTAGAATCGATGTATGTATAAAGAATTTAAAGATCTGGCGCTATTTATCAACACTTTTCCAAATATAAATAAAATATATTATCACTTTATTCAGCGTTTACACAACGGGCGGAGGTTTTGATATGATAATTTTACGGGAGAATTCGTTGGGATGGACCGGAGAAGTGCATAGTTAGAGCTTATTACTATCTACTTACGTACATATTCTAATAAATAACTTTTTATCTTTAGGCAGCCTATCGTATATATATATATATATATATATATATATATATATATATATATATATATATATATATAAGCTACAATTAAAACTTGATGATAATTGTTTTGCTAGTTTTAGTGATTTTTACGAATATACAAACATACTTGTCCTCTTTATGTAATAGGAAGATATCAATTTCTTCTTCCAAACTTTACCTACTTTTTTTGGGCAAAAATGTTACATAAAGAATAAAAATTTGTCTACTAGTTGTGCGTAAAAGAGAGAGATAGATATAAAAATCATTTCCATCTACGAGCTCTGGTGTAGCGAGCCTCAGCGTATCTAGACGCAGATCCAAGGAGGGAGCGATTGCCCCCCCCCCAAGAGTTTCGAATTTAGAAAAATAGATGCGCCCTTACCTGCTGCATTATGAATGTGAAATGTCGCCGGTACCTGTCCCCCCCCCCCCCCGTCGCCAACTCGCTTTCGCTTGCCATACTTTACTCTTGAGATACCTCCGCTCTCTCCTCCAAAGAAGGAGGTTGGATCTGCCCCTAGCAGTAAGCAAATATTCTAAACTTTGAAGCAATATATCCTTAACATTGTTCTTAATCAGAACTGACGTATTTTCGAGTTAAATCATCATCAAGTCAGGCATTCTTTGTTTGTAAATGCTTCAGATCTAGGGTGCCTTTCAATAATTCGTTTCGATTATTGATTGCCTTCCTTCTAGCTACATGTCTCGCCCAGTTCCGCTTAAGTGTAGTTATTACGTCTATGGCGTAAATTATTATGGTTTTTCTACGTATTTCTCTATTGGGTAAAAGCTTTCTGAGTGAAATTTTCACCATCGATGGCTTCATCGCTGGCTGAGTTATTCTGATTTTATCTACTCTTTTTTCAGGATTATTCACTTTTCTCTTAAGACAAGTTGGCAGTTCTGGCTTGAATATTTATTTTAGTTTAATCCTATTCTTCGTTCAAGCTGGCAGGTCTGATTCTTATTGACACGCATTTTGTGGCCCGAAT
Source organism: Diaprepes abbreviatus (assembly GCA_034092305.1). Taxonomy (NCBI): domain Eukaryota; kingdom Metazoa; phylum Arthropoda; class Insecta; order Coleoptera; family Curculionidae; genus Diaprepes; species Diaprepes abbreviatus. Next base: position 574,253 of record JASJET010000015.1, on the reverse strand, counting down.
ACTTGAAGGATGTGGTTTCTTGCAATCGCTGATTATCGATATAACGATAATCTATCCTAGAATCGGCTACCGTTTCTAAAATTTTATGTTGGTTTACGGAGTCAAAGACCTTCTCGTAGTTGGCAAATAAAACCACCAATCGTTAGCTATACTCAAATCATTTCTCAATTAGGACGTGGAGATGATCGCTATTGCCAAAACCGGACCTGAAACCAACTTGTGCTCTCAGTTTGTATATACCGAGTTTATTGCTCAGCTTATTGATTTTTATTTTTGTAACCACTTTAATATGTTTGATAATAAATTGATTGGCCGATAATTTCCTAGGTCGTCAATATTGCCTTATGATGATAGCGTTGTTTCATTGTTTCGGCCATAATGCATTTGCTAAAGAGGGTGTGTTGGTAATGTTCCCCACTACATTTTATCGAGTCGATATATTTCATCTTCATTTGGTGACTAGTTATTTTTCATTTCTGAAACAACTTTCTTTATCTTGGTTATGGTTACCTCTGGAATATTCTTTGACCCTTGGTTCAAAATTTTAGGTATTCTGGTATTTGAGTTATAGTGTCATTATTTTCTAGAGAGCTGAAGGTAAAATGCTTCCAATATTTTAAAAATATTATTTCTACTGCTTCTCGTATTGCCGTTGTCTTCCTTGAAAATATATTCTTCTTTTCAAGAGAAAGTCTCTTTCTGAGAATTTTCAAAAGTTTTTTTAATTCTTGATTACTCTAGTGATCATGTCGTAGTTGAATTTTCTCATATCTCTTCTGATGAGTTTTAAAATATCTCTTTTCAGTTCGCGTAGTGTTGAAAAAGTTGCTCTGAGATTTTGCTCTGAAATCTCTATTATTCATAAGTTATTTGGTTCTTTCATTTAGTGTTTTTCCTATCCTATAAGGATATGTTCTTTGCCTCTTGTATACTATCTATTGTAGAACTTTTGAGTTAGTCGACGTTGTAGTGGTCGATATCTGGTCTCTGTATGTTACTTATACGTTTATTTTGCCCTTATATTTGTTTGTGTTGATTTTTAAGATACCCCATTTTTTGAGCTTTCAGTTTTCTTTAATGTTTGATTTTTAGGGTAATTTTCGTATGTATCGTTCTGTCCCTCTTTCCTATTGAAAACCTATTTAGCCTAAAACCACCCAAGATTTTGACATAAAATATACCTCTAAACTTTCCTGGATATCTTAAGAAATAAGGGTTAAAATTTAGTTTCGATTGGTTAAGCAGGTTTTTCGGTTACCAATAACAAACAAAAACAGATAGATTATTAAAATCCATGGAAACACGTGCGACGAAGGTAAAAAAACAAAAATTTTATTCAACACTATTTTAATTTAAGAATTACAGTAGCTAATTTATTATGTTAATAGTAAATCGAATATTCATTATTATTTATTATTCGATGATAACTTCGCGGCATTCAAACAATCAAATTTTTGTAAATATGTTTCTGCATTTCATCGATTTTATTTACTAATTGTTTGCATATTTGGGAACATTTGGGGGAACATCGATTTTCAATGAGTGAGGTCTGGGGATTGTGGGGACTACTACAAAACTGTCATATAGTGTATATTTGAACCAAGTTTTTCGACTATTCTACATGATAAACTATGTATAAGTAAAGTTTCAGACAGCTAGATTGCAAGGTGTATGTGTGTAGAGTTGGGGTCTGTACACTGCGACCTGGTAGATCTTTTATGCCTCCCTACTGCTGCCCAGTCGTAAGAGTTGCCTTATCAGCTAGAGCACGTCCTCCAGTCCTATTTCTCTCAGAAACCTTAGGTGTTGGACAGCTTCATGGTGGGTAGCTCCCCTTCTTCGATTTGGTGTGTTTCTAAGAACCGCATCCTAGGATTTTTTTGAGCACTGCACCCTGAAAGGATGTAAATAGAGCTTTCGTCCTCCTCCTCCTTACAGAATCTACACTCTTCTCATTCTACCAATCCGAGTTTCTCGAGGTGTCCTTTCAGGTGGCAATGCCCCGTCAGGACTCCTGTCAGAACTCTGAGTTGATTTTCACTTAAGCTTATGCATTCTTTGAATCTCTTTTGGTCGTAGTTCTCAAGAAGTATCTTCGCTTATTTCAATCCTTGAAGCTTCGTCCAATAATTGGATTTCCTGCTGTCTTCTTCTATTGTAAGTTCTTCCAGCATTACGTTGCTACTGATTCCACAGAAAGGCTCTGGCCCCAGAAATGGTGTTCCAGCTCCTTTCCTCGCGAACCTGTCAACTATTTCATTCCCCTTTATCCCGGTGTGTCCCGTTACGCACATGAGGATGACTTTATTATTCTTACTCAAATCATTTAATTTCTCTAGGCATTCCCAGACCATTTTGGAGCTGATAACTTGAGAGCTCTGCGCACTGATGGCTGCTTGACTCTCCGATATATGATAATCTCTCTTAAAAAAGCAGAGATTGTGTATTTCAGTATATATTTTAAATTATTGGCCAAGCGCTTTCAGCCTTACTTAGACTTAGCAGACATCTTCCTGGACAACTTGGAAAATACGTTAATTCTGAGATTGATTTCTGAGAGCAAGATAATTAACTGTCTTCGTTATGCGGGCAATGAACAATGGGCTATTGATATTCTAAATAGTCTTAATTCTCTGCATCCTGCTCTAGAATTTAACTTAGAAATAGAAACTGAAAACAAACTTAATTTCTTAGATTTAACTATCAAAGACACCAATAATTCTCTCAGTTTTAAAATTTTTCGAAAATGCACCCAGACCATATAATTCCTTCTAATTCTAACCATCCTTTACAATATAAAATGGCCTCAATAAACTGCTATGTTAACAGATTGCTCAACATTTCCATGTCAGCGGAGGATTATAACAACGAGGTCAATATTCTGAAGCAAATTGTCGAATTGTCGTAAACAATGGATATGAGTACTCAGTCATCGACAAGTATATACAGAAAATTAAAAATAAGAAGAAATCCAAAGAAGCTTACAGCTCGGGCTCCTTACAATGAATGTCATCTGGGAAAATTTTTCCCACTCTCGTACTTAGGTCACTCCTCTAATAAAATAGCACGGATTCTATCAAACTACATTCAAAACGTGAAGATTTCATTTAAGAGTGTAAATCAACCCATTTCCCATTTTGTCAATAACAAACAATTGATATCTCATATCCAAAAAAAGAGGGTCTATCAGCTCTCTTGCCCAGATTACCCTTCAATATACATAGGAAATACTATTAGACCATTAGTAGTCCGAATTAGAGAACATATTAACAAACTTCAGGCCTCTGTGTTTGGTCACCATATTAGTTTTACCAAACACAGTTTCTCTCCAACTCATAATAGTAAAATCTTATATCACTCCAGGGGTAATAACTCTAAAACCTTGGATTACAGATCTTGAGAAATGCGGGGAGATGAGAAGAAACCCCTAAATTTAAGAATGAACAACGTAAATGACCGCAACCCCATTTTCAAATTATTCCTTAAAATCATTAAACCATTTAAACGTCAGAGAACTGTGTTTGCGTGGGGTGCAATTTTATAAAAATTTTGATTACCTTTTTCAGCTTCAGACATTTGATTCTAAATATATTATTAGTTAACATATTCCAACAAATTTTAACTACGCCAATATTCGTGTATTTTATAGTTTTTTCACAAAAATGAAAATTATTTCCCGCAACTGAATCCAAGTGTTCGAAATATATCACAGCATAGCCGATAACAGTAACGCTGTAGATTAATAAACTTTTACTGTCCTTCCTTTCTGCCTTTTTTCTCATTGCTAATGAATTATTGATATGAAATGTAATAAACAAGAAAGTAAAGAACTCACACAGAGCATTTCTACTCAGGCTCACCCATACTTGTATATATTTTTTAATTTTTGGACAATTTTTATTGCTTTATTATGCTATGACTGTGTGTGGTATTACCTTACTTGTGTCTTTTAAGTTATTAATGTTAAAGCTGATTGTTTTAATAATATTAATGTATATATTGTTCTGAACATTTTAGTTTTAATTTGGGATAGATTTTTTAATTGCATACGTGATTCATACTGTGTAGAGACTACGCTGGTGTTGGAGACTGTTCTCCAAATGGTAAGATTGAGTGTGGTTGGTGAGTACTGAGAAAGCTTAATTTGCTGACATATCATACATCAGGCGCGGATTCAAGGGGGGGGGGCGATCGCCCTCCCCCTCCCCCCAGGAGCTTGGAGTTCAGAAAAATAGACCCGATTTTGCCTCTTATACTATAGTTTATTCAAGAACTAGAGAGAATAATAAATCATTTTTTACCCTTGTTTTTCTTCGCAAACTATCTGTGTTCGTTAGTCCGGTGTTTTTGGCAAAATCTGTTAGACATATATATTTTTCATAGGAATGAGTTAGAAATTTTATAATCAAAAATTGCGGTCTATGATAATGGACTATTTGGGTTGGATAACAATAGATTTTTGGATGTGTGAATTGTTAAAAAAAACTTATAATAAAAAGTTTTTATAAATTATTTTATTTCTTATGATTTCTTAATAATTTACATACATTAGAAAATATAGATAATTTTGACATATTTAACACAAATCACAACTGTATTTTTATTATTTTTAATTTTGGCATAGAAACCGTTTTAGGCACATTTAGACTAAAGCGTAGCCTTTTTCACTCAAAAAATTCTAAGTTATAATTTAAATACTTGCAAAACACCTATTGTCAAAAATACAAGAAGTTAAACATATATAAAAATATCAATTCGTCCATATAATATTAAAAATTTTTTGGAGCTATCGGTCATTTTATTATTAATTAAAAACATTTTTAGGACATTTGACGTTTCGCTTTATTTATTTCTTACATTACGTATCTAATTCATCAGTCAGTGGAGCTATCTTTGCTCAAATTAATTATAATTGATTCCTCTATCTCATCGATCATAAGATCGAGTTTCCGCATTTTCTTTTATTCTTTTTTATATGTATTTTTCTCAATTTTCTGCATTAACTTTATTCAAAAAAATCTTTTAAAAGTTCAGTTAAATTACTAATTTTCTTCTTCCTTTTACTTGAAAGAGATATTTCCTTCTCCTACCGATATTTTCCGGATGATATATAAAAACAGATTTCCTATCTGGTTTTTCCCAGCAAAATTTAATTCTCTGAGCAATTTTCAGAGCTCAGTTCTTTTAATTTCAGTAAATCCCGATCTTCATTGATTTTAGTTAGGATTTTATCGACGGTTGGGATCTGCTTCTCATAACACAATGTATGTACAACTCCTTTTATTGCAGTTTACTTCTCTTCTTCCAACGAGGTTTTTCGTTTGCCTTTGATCGAATGTGGCCTGGGAGTACAAACACTTCCAGTCGTTTTTTTCTCCTTCAATATTTGGTACATAGTAGATTTTCCGACTCCTGTCGTGTTGAAACACATCTCAACAAAGCTTTTAACATTATTATTTAGATATTGATATCTTAAGGCATCATAAACATTCATCCTCATAAGTTTTTCGTTGGGGAAAATGCCCTGGTTTAACGATTTTGGAATAAATATAGATGTGGAAGCCATACCCTAAAGGGTATCTCACTAATCTCAAATAATATATAAAAACAAGCACAAAGAAGATAAATCACTAAGAGCACACTGTAATGTATACTTTGCTCACTGACAGAAATTAAATTGAACTATCAGAAATTTTATTGTTGCAGTAAATTTATAAAAGCTTATAATATTTAAATATAATTAAATATAATTAGATTCACGGCAGTCCTTAGTTACCTGCTGCACTGGAGCAAGTACGTTGGAGGTTTCGGTAACAGTTTTATTACTCTCTCTAATTCTTGAATAGAGTATAGGAATGTGTATGCTTGCGATCGCCCCTCCCCTTCCCTAGAATTTTGAGTTCAGGTAAATAGAACCGATTCTGCATTTTATATTAGGAGTGTGTATGCTGCTTCCACTCCCTCCCCCCATCGAAAACTTGTTTTTCTTGCGATAGCCTCCCCCCCCAAGAGCTTTAAGTTCAGGAAAATAGACCCGATTCTGTCTCTTATACTAGGAATGTGTATGCTGCTCGCATCCTCCCCCCTGTCGGCAACTTGTTTTTTCTTGTGATCGCCCCCCCCCCTCTCCAAGAGCTTTAAAATACAGAAAAATAGACCCGACCCTGCCTTTTACACTAGAAATGGGAATGTTGCAGTTCTTTTTCATTTCATCTTGGGACATGTCCTAGATTTGTTGATTTGTAGATAAGAGATTGGCCTTCGTTTTATGACCTCATCTGTCATCATCCTATAAATTGATTACTTTCATGGCGGCCGTTGAGCAGATTGCAGGATTGCTGACTTCTGACTTTTCAAATTACTCCGAAAATATCGAATCATAGTTTCGTGCCTTATGTTTGTGATTGATCCATAACTGTGACAAAAAGACCGACGGATGGATGGACAGATGTTGAGTTGATTGGGACTATTAATAAATGAGGAATGTTAATTTTTGGGGTTAAGGCCTCCAAATCTTCTAGTTTGCGGCCCTTAATTTTACACAACTAATTGTCAAATAAATGCAAATTATATTGCGGTTTTTGTTTTTACCTTTATAAAAATTATTATAATTATTTTTTGGAATTATACCAGCTCACTGATAAAAGATAAATATTTACGATAACTATTCACAGCTCGATGTAAGAATTAAATTTTTATTGTTTTATTATTATTCATGGATCCACTAATTTGTTTTTTAAATTGTTTACCAAGTAGCAAAACCATACTTGCCAAACTTTAGCACCTAATAAATGATTAATTTGTTTAAACAAAGTGTACCGTATAATTTAATTATAACCAAGAACTGATGAAATTGACATCAGTTCGAAAACATTTCTACTTGCGTAAATTCGATTAAAATTTATGTAACTAATTCTGATAGAATCACAATGTCTCGAATTTAATTTAATTTTTGAGTAGGTAGTTCTACACATATACGAAGCATGTTTAGAATTATTCATTCAAAGTGGGATTATTTATTTAAAAAATCAACGACAATATCATATGTTCGAAACAAATTACCACGTCTACGTAAAATAAATAAAAAAATTACAGTTTTTACAATAATATAATTTGCAATATTAACGGTCATTCCTTTGAGACTAAATATGAAATTTTTCCTTCATATCAGGATTTAGATCTATTAGTACGTTTATATCGACAGTTCCGAGCGCGCTTGAAGTCAAGCGCCTTCTACAAGAGGCTTAGAAATAACGAATTAAACGGGCGAGATTATACTTGAAGCCGGCTTGGCTTTGTTAAGTCAAGCCCAAAACGATTTAGGATTGACTTGACCTAAGCGCGCTTCGACTGTAAAATAAACACCTCAAGCGAGCTTAAAATCAGCTGTTGACTTCTGAACGATTATGTCATGCATCAAATGGGCGTTAGTATATTATTTCGAATTATTTTTTAATTTTTAAGAACACCCAAGTTAAAGGGTAAATGCAGAATAAAACATTCTACCTCTCACAATAGTCAACAATTCGTTTTTAAATAAAAAAATATCAAAACAAAGCGTTAATTTGAGGTTAGGTACAGACAAGACATCAAGCTTTTGCGAAAATGACTTGAAGCCAAGATCAAGTCATGTTTAAGTTTGTGAAATAAACGCCTAGATTTCAAGGAAGATTTGAGGCGGCTTCGATTTGAAGCTGGCTCGAAAAACGTCGATTTAAACGAAGTCTATGATGTCGGGGTTATCGAGATGTCCTAAGTGCTGATTTTAACATATTTTAAAATAGTGTTTTTTTGGCAACCATCGTGATTTACTTTACTTTTCACTTGTGAAATTCAATTTTGAATTATTCGAATTTAGTTTCTTTTTGCAGAACATGACAATTCATTTTAATAGTCTTCTCTATTAACTTGCAGGAAAAACTTTTGGCGAAAGATGACTTCAGACAGATGTTATAGAAATTGTACAGGGTGAGTCAACGATTGGATGAAGTAGGTTTGTGCCTTTTCGGTGAAATTTACAAAGAAACTATATTTATTGTTTGATACAGTTTATTTTTACGCAGATTTTAAAAATATTTAGGACTCTACAGGGTGAGCCAAAAAACTAGGACAGCATAAAGTTGTATTTTTTTAAATATAACACCCTATATACGAATCGTATTTTCGATTTAGCTTACAATTTTAAATCTTTTTTATTAAGGGTTTACTATAACAAAACTTTATAGTTTCTGAGATAATTAAGTTTAAAGAAAAAAAGTCACATTTTCGAGCATCAATTCAATCCTAAATAACGTTTTCAATTTTGTGACAAATATATTCAAATTTGGAATTTAGCAAGGCCAAGGACAAGTTAACATAATTTTTACCTAATATTTGCAATAAAAGCTACAGGGTGTTGAACACATCGGCTCAAATTTGAACAAGTTTAAATGAATAAATATCTTTTTTTTTTAAATGGTACACCCTGTATATTTTCATGTTCTTTAATAGAGTAATAAAAACCCTAAAAGTTTTGTTCAATATATCCTATACCTATTTATAATAGTTTTTGAGATATTTCAGTTTTTCTTATTTTCCATACTTTTTTACAGAAATAGTCTTCATTATCATAGTAGCCATCGCAAAAACAATGTAAAAGAACATTTTTCTATGTGTCAAATTTATAACCGCAATCGCTTCTTTTGGTTTTTATGTAGTGTAGTTTGGTCTTTTTTTGCATTCATCTTATATTGTAAAATGAATTTTCCAAAGAATGAGTTAATAGATATGATTTATACAATAGGAGAGGCTCAAAAAAATTGCCTTCTTGCTCAAAGAATTTACAAAATGAAGTATCCTGACCGACGCCAGCCTAATACCCATACTTTTCAAAACTTAATGCAAAGATTTGATTTTTCTGGTACTGTTGATTATCCAAAACGTAAAGTGGTCAACAAACCAGTAACTAATGAAGAAAAAGAACTACAAGTATTGTTAAATGTTCAGGAAAATCCTTATATTGGTAGCCGTCAGTTAGCAGCATTATATGAAACATCACAATTCACTGCTAATCGTACTACCAAGAAATATAGGTATCATCCATATCACATGGAATTACACCAAGAATTGCATGGACAGGATTTTGAAAGTCGTGTAAACTTTTGTCGTACAATAAATGCGGAGATTCAATTAAATCCAAATTTATTATGCAAGGTAATGTTTAGTGATGAAGCTACTTTTAGAAGTAACGGTGCCGTAAATAGACGCAACATGCATTATTATGCCACAGCAAACCCATTTTGGATTAGAGAGGTGCAACATCAAAACCACTGGTCATTAAATGTTTGGTGTGGTATTCATCATAATCGAATTCTTGGACCCCACTTTTTTAATGAACCACTAAATGGCCATAGTTACCTGAACTTTCTACAAGAAGAACTACCCCAACTGCTTCAAGGTCTCGATAGGGATGAGCTCGACAGTATGTGGTTCCAGCACGATGGTGCGCCTCCGCATTACCATCGTGAAGTTCGTGCGTTTTTGGACCAACGATATCCGCAAAAATGGATTGGACGTGGGGGTTTCATTGAGTGGCCACCAAGGTCTTGCAACATCACCCCATTAGATTTCTTCCTATGGGGTTATATTAAAAATAAGGTGTATGTTAATCCACCAACAACAATGGAAGATATGCGAAACAGGATTAGGGATACCTGTAGAACAACAACGCCATTAATTTTGTCCAGGGTCCGAGAAAATCTGCAAAAAAGACTAAATTTGTGCATTGCACAAGAGGGTCGTTTATTCGAACACTTATTAAAAAGAAATAATTAATCTCAGTATTTAATAGATAATTTTTTTGTTTCAGTTTAGTATAAAAGTAAATATGTATTTGCCTTGTCGTTATTGTTGTGTTAATTTTTTCACATTATGTTTAATTAAACTATTGCCATTGTAATATAACGAATAATGTATTTCATCATATTTAACCACATTCTGTTTGTTTCTGTAGTTTCTTTTTATTATTTTACATGACTACTATGATAATGAAGACTATTTCTGTAAAAAAGTATGGAAAATAAGAAAAACTGAAATATCTCAAAAACTATTATAAATAGGTATAGGATATATTGAACAAAACTTTTAGGGTTTTTATTACTCTATTAAATAACATGAAAATATACAGGGTGTACCATTTAAAAAAAAAAGATATTTATTCATTTAAACTTGTTCAAATTTGAGCCGATGTGTTCAACACCTTGTAGCTTTTATTGCAAATATTAGGTAAAAATTATGTTAACTTGTCCTTGGCCTTGCTAAATTCGAAATTTGAATATATTTGTCACAAAATTGAAAACGTTATTTAGGATTGAATTGATGCTTGAAAATGTGACTTTTTTTCTTTAAACTTAATTATCTCAGAAACTATAAAGTTTTGTTATAGTAAACCCTTAATAAAAAAGATTTAAAATTATAAGCTAAATCGAAAATACGATTCGTATATAGGGTGTTCTATTTAAAAAAATACAACTTTATGCTGTCCTAGTTTTTTGGCTCACCCTGTAGAGTCCTAAATATTTTTAAAATCTACGTAAAAATAAACTGTATCAAACAATAAATATAGTTTCTTTGTTAATTTCACCGAAAAGGCACAAACCTACTTCATCCAATCGTTGACTCACCCTGTACTAATGATTTTGAATTTTACCCAAGGGTCAAAGGGTCTAGTGGATTAAGAGGGTCAAAACTGCCTCCTCGGTAAAAAAAAAATCAAAAACACCCGGTTGTTCTACATCAAAAAGTACCCACACAAAAAAATTTTTAGCCACTTTTATCGTCACATAACATCAAAAAAAATAATAAATCGTGCTATTTTTGTGTTCTGACGATATCTTCGTTTCTGATCATCGTAGAAACTTCTTTTTTTTTTCATTTTGTAGGTTTTTTTATTGCTTACAATAAGATATTTTTTACAAAAATTTTTGACGCGAAATTCAAATTTTTATGGGTGTTCGAAAATGTTTAAATTTAATAAAATAAAAACTAGGACAATAGCAAGGCCGAAAAAAATAAATTGTTTTTTAGACGTCAAACTATGTCCATGAATTTTTTCAGATTTTTAAAAGTGGTGAAACATAGTCAAAATCGCAAAAATAATAGATATTTTTAACTTTTAATTACTATTTCAAATATGCTGAATTTTAACTTTTAGGAGAAATCTAAAAAAAAGCCATATCAAGGCTTAATCGGTTTTTTCAAATCTATGAAAGAAAATAAATAAAAATATGTATTCAAAGCTCAAATTACTATTAACAACTGTCATTTACATAAGGTATGAAAATGTGTTTGACCTTACAAAATGATGGTTAAATTAATATGTGGGTCGAATATTATATAATATGGGAAATGCAGCCTTCATTGACATATATTCGATCCACATGTTAATTTTCACCGTTATTTTATGAGTTCAAACACATTTCTATGTATCATTTTCAGACGAACTATGAAGTAGACAAAATTAAGCTAAATGCGGATTTGCAATTAAAAGTGCTGTCTAAGGAATAATAAACTGAACCAATCTATCAATAATACTAATTACCAAGAGACAATCGTCCTTTTTTACGATCCTGAGTTTCATATTCGACTCCTTCTTCCTTGCCATAGGTAACACCAATTATTAAAATCATTTTTTATTTGTCTGCTTGATCTCGCAGATGGTAAACTTCTTCACTTGCTTTTCTTTTCTAAGCAGTAATATTTGCCTTACGTTTTATCTTGCATTTTAACATTTTTAACACTACTTAAACGTATATGTTTGCCATCATCTCTTTTGAGGCTAGCTTTTACCATACTTTTAATTGCTGTCTCTTTTATGTTCTAATCGTTTCAATTAGTTATTCTTTGGCACAAAAAAAATGCTCCATTTTAATAATACACTATCGATGCTCAACAAAACCATTGGAAAATCGTGTAGTCATGCTCAGTGAATACATAGGTATTATACACATATATTATACCTCCCCTTATATTACCTTGTGTCTTACACACCCACACACACACACACACACACATATATTTCTTGAACCATTGATATTTATTTTTCTTTTTTATTATTTTCTTGGGATTAGGTTCATGTTTAAAATATGTTTTTCACCATTTCGACGTTTCATTCTTTATTTAGAACATCTTCAAAAACATTTCAATCTTGAGATTTCGTCAAACTATTACTGTAACTAACACAGTGATAGTTTTGACGAAATCTTAAGATTGAAATATTTTTGAAGATGTTCTAAATAAAGAACGAAACGTCAAAACGGTGAAAAAGATATTTTAAACATGAAGCTAATCCCAAAAAAATAATAAAAAATAAATATATGTATATATATATATATATATATATATATATATATATATACATATATATATATATATATACATATATATATATATATATATATATATATATATATATACATATACATATACATATATATATATATATATATATATATATATATATATATATATATATATATATATATATATATATATATATATATATATACAGGGTGAGTCAACGATTGGATGAAGTAGGTTTGTGCCTTTTCGGTGAAATTAACAAAGAAACTATATTTATTGTTTGATACAGTTTATTTTTAAGCAGATTTTAAAAATATTTAGGACTCTACAGGGTGAGCCAAAAAACTAGGACAGCATAAAGTTGTATTTTTTTAAATAGAACACCCTATATACGAATCGTATTTTCGATTTAGCTTATAATTTTAAATCTTTTTTATTAAGGGTTTACTATAACAAAACTTTATAGTTTCTGAGATAATTAAGTTTAAAGAAAAAAAGTCACATTTTTAAGCATCAATTCCATCCTAAATAACGTTTTCAATTTTGTGACAAATATATTCAAATTTGGAATTTAGCAAGGCCAAGGACAAGTTAACATAATTTTTACCTAATATTTGCAATAAAAGCTACAGGGTGTTGAACACATCGGCTCAAATTTGAACAAGTTTAAATGAATAAAGATCTTTTTTTTTAAATGGTACACCCTGTATATTTTCATGTTATTTAATAGAGTAATAAAAACCCTAAAAGTTTTGTTCAATATATTCTATACCTATTTATAATAGTTTTTGAGATATTTCAGTTTTTCTTATTTTCCATACTTTTTTACAGAAATAGTCTTCATTATCATAGTAACCATGGCTAAAACAATGTAAAAGAACATTTTTCTGTGTGTCAAATTTATAACCGCAATCGCTTCTTTTGGTTTTTATGTAGTGTAGTTTGGTTTTCTTTTGCATTCATCTTATATTGTAAAATGAATTTTCCAAAGAATGAGTTAATAGATATGATTTATACAATAGGAGAGGCTCAAAAAAATTGCCTTCTTGTTCAAAGAATTTACAAAATGAAGTATCTTGATCGACGCGAGCCTAATACCCATACTTTTCAAAACTTAATGTACAGATTTGATTCTTCTGGTACTGTTGATTATCCAAAACGTAACGTGGTCAACAAACCAGTAACTAATGAAGAAAAAGAACTACAAGTATTGTTAAATGTTCAGGAAAATCCTTATATTGGTAGCATTCAGTTAGCAGCATTATGTGAAACATCACAATCCACCGCTAATCGCTACCAAGAAATATAGGTATCATCCATATCACATGGAATTACACCAAGAATTGCATGGACAGGATTTTGAAAGTCGTGTAAACTTTTGTCGTACAATAAATGCGGAGATTCAATTAAATCCAAATTTATTATGCAAGGTAATGTTTAGTGATGAAGCTACTTTTAGAAGTAACGGTGCCGTAAATAGACGCAACATGCATTATTATGCCACAGAAAACCCATTTTGGATTAGAGAGGTGCAACATCAAAACCACTGGTCATTAAATGTTTGGTGTGGTATTCATCATAATCGAATTATTGGACCCCACTTTTTTAATGAACCACTAAATGGCCATAGTTACCTGAACTTTCTACAAGAAGAACTACCCCAACTGCTTCAAGGTCTCGATAGGGATGAGCTCGACAGTATGTGGTTCCAGCACGATGGTGCGCCTCCGCATTACCATCGTGAAGTTCGTGCGTTTTTGGACCAACGATATCCGCAAAAATGGATTGGACGTGGGGGTTTCATTGAGTGGCCACCAAGGTCTTGCGACATCACCCCATTAGATTTCTTCCTATGGGGTTATATTAAAAATAAGGTGTATGTTAATCCACCAACAACAGTGGAAGATATGCGAAACAGGATTAGGGATACCTGTAGAACAATAACGCCACTAATTTTGTCCAGGGTCCGAGAAAATCTGCAAAAAAGACTAAATTTGTGCATTGCACAAGAGGGTCGTTTATTCGAACACTTATTAAAAAGAAATAATTAATCTCAGTATTTAATAGGTAATTTTTTTGTTTCAATTTAGTATAAAAGTAAATATGTATTTGCCTTGTCGTTATTGTTGTGTTAATTTTTTCACATTATGTTTTATTGCCGTTGTAATATAACGAATAATGTATTTCATCATATTTAACCACATTCTGTTTGTTTCTGTAGTTTCTTTTTATTATTTTACATGGCTACTATGATAATGAAGACTATTTCTGTAAAAAAGTATTGAAAATAAGAAAAACTGAAATATCTCAAAAACTATTATAAATAGGTATAGGATATATTGAACAAAACTTTTGGGGTTTTTATAACTCTATTAAATAACATGAAAATATACAGGGTGTACCATTTAAAAAAAAAGATATTTATTCATTTAAACTTGTTCAAATTTGAGCCGATGTATTCAACACCCTGTAGCTTTTATTGCAAATATTAGGTAAAAATTATGTTAACTTGTCCTTGGCCTTGCTAAATTCCAAATTTTAATATATTTGTCACAAAATTGAAAACGTTATTTAGGATTGAATTGATGCTTGAAAATGTGACTTTTTTTCTTTAAACTTAATTATCTCAGAAACTATAAAGTTTTGTTATAGTAAACCCTTAATAAAAAAGATTTAAAATTATAAGCTAAATCGAAAATACGATTCGTATATAGGGTGTTCTATTTAAAAAAATACAACTTTATGCTGTCCTAGTTTTTTGGCTCACCCTGTAGAGACCTAAATATTTTTAAAATCTGCGTAAAAATAAACTGTATCAAACAATAAATATAGTTTCTTTGTTAATTTCACCGAAAAGGCACAAACCTACTTCATCCAATCGTTGACTCACCCTGTATATATATATATATATATATATATATATATATATATATAAAATTAAAAATGATGTGAATAAAATGATGTAAAACAAAAACCGTTAAAAGTTGCAAAAAAATGGTAAATTTGAAATGGCTATATCTCAGCCATACTTGAGGAAAATTTTTTCAAAAACTCATTTTAACGGGTAAAACGTCAACTTTCTATTTTCTGAAGCAATGCTTATACCTATATCTACTCAGAAAAAAGTTAAAGGAAAAAGTTTGAAAAAATACGAAAAAATTGCGAATTTCTAATTTTTTCCTCTTTGTTTTTTTTTGCATTTATTTTTCAGAAAAAATCATTTTTTTGGCCCTCGAAATTTTTCGATCGGAAATTCAATTTTCTACAAAAAATCGTAATATAATACAAATTCATAGTTTTTTTTGTTATTTTTGAAAAACTGAAAAAGTGCCATTTTCACCCCGTTCTCAAAAACACACCCCTGAATTTAGTAGCACTTTGTGTGCAAAAGAAACGTATTCAATAATAAAAAGACTGTGACTAATATGTTCCTTATTACCTCGTTTTTTTTCCTTATGGTCAATACCCTATTTAAATGACTTGAGATTAATTCCCAGGTTCAAGGTGAATGTCATTATCAGTTAACCTCCTACAGGTAATGTAACTGTTGCTTGGGATAGATTTTTTCCAAAATCTTCTGTTTCAAAGTCAACAGGTAGATAATTTAATAGCGTTGTATTAACATTGCTTTTAAAAGCTTAAAATGCAAAATTCGGTATCTCCGTAAACACAAAGTTTGATTAAAATACCTTACGTTGGACCTGAAAGATGGATATTCAAACTGAAAAAATGCCATATTTAGTTTCAAGATGACGGAAATATTAAATATTTTTTTCATATAGACGTTCTTGTGTCCCTTAAAATACACTTTTTGTTATCACATTCACATTTTTGTCTCCAATATGTAGCTAGTATCAACGACAAGCACGGAGGGCGCTTTTATTAGGATATACTAGGCAAGGAACTCCAGTATAAAGGAAAGTGGTGGACTGATGGACAAGGCAATTTATTCATTTATTTTTACCTTTATATATAAAAAATTTCGTTATTGAAATCCATAAAAAAATTTAGCTAACATGACTGCGAGGTTCATACCATCATAAATACCTATTAATATTCTTTCAAAATTAGTATTACTTACTTCATGCACATAAAAATAATTTTAATTTGTTAATCAGGGTAATTATTTATTTTTTATTACTTTTTTCCTTTTAGTGGTCAAGGAGAAAATAATAAATTTTTTTGTTTATAAAAACTTATGTATATGATTATAACCAATTTAAAAAAACCATTTTATTGATTCCCATTAACTTTTTTTTTGAAATAATACATAATTTCCAAATTCAGACACATTAAAAATTTATTTAAGGTGCTAATTTATTTAATTGCGTCTTCAATAAAGAATTTTTTCAAACTAACATATGATAAATTTTTGTTAATTGTTCCTGTAAATAAACTGAACTGGAATAAAGACGCGTTTTATTAACATTAAGAAAAACTAATTATAATTTTCTGACACTAATGTATGAAATTTTTTTACACCCAATAATATTTTGATAAAAACAAGCAAACACTTTTTTTTTGTTATCGTCGTTAGACATCTTGAATAGCAACATTTAACCTCCAAGGTCGTACAAAGTACGTCCTTGACGTTTTAAGACATATACGACGTCCATTGTGGTTTTTCTTTGGGATAGTCTGTCATCAATACATTTAAATTACAGGGATCTGGTGTCTGTCTACTGCTTCGAACATTAGAAGTAGCATAACGTTAGAACTAGGGCCCGGTTGTTTGAACGCTGAATAACGTAATAATATTTATATTTATATTTGAAAAAGTGTTGATAAATAGTAGATATTTAATTTCTTGTTACAGACATACCGATTTTATGCTATCCTTTTCTAATTGCATTATTTAAACGAGTATTATCGGTACGTTAATTCTGAAAACAAAGTATGAATATATGGTTACCTTAATTTTTATTATTGTTATTTTCAATATGTAAACAATATCTAACAATATTTACCGATAAAAATAAGTTTTTAAATCCTCTTTTTGTTAATAATAATTGTAAACTTCGCGTTTATAGTAATTTCTAACACTTAAAAACACCGAAAAAAGTCACGACAAGCAATTAAACTGAAAGACAAGATAAGTAAATATGTTTATGTCCGTCAAAAAACAAGAAAGCGTCTCCCCCACCGACCATAAACAGCCTTTAAACAAATCTATTGTTTAAATCTAGGGTATGATCGAAGTTTCACTGCTTAGGTTAAACATTTGTAAACGCTCAAAGATGATTTCTCAATTGAGATAACCTTCGCACGCAAATAACAAAATTAGCGGTCAAAACAACCCAAACAGCATAAATACGCCTTAAAGACGTACATAAAACGTTTGATCTCAACATTCAGGAAGTCTTATGGATGTCCATAAAAGACGAATGACGTCCATAAGACGTTATATAGACGTCTTATGTTACAAAAGGTGACGTCTTTAAGACATTTGCTTATAATGTCTTATGGACGTCCCTTCCCAACATTAAAACAACATATTCCACCAATAAAATTATGTACATTAAAAAGGGTCCCTTTAATTTTTTTGTTTGTCTTGCTTACAAAATCAAACCGTAATTATTCAAAAGTCCAAGAAATACCTTTAATTAAGAAAAAATCAAGAGCAAACTATACACTACCATTTTAAATAACTACAAGTTCCGCATGAATAATTTGCTTATATCTTCAATATAATCTCTTTATACAAAAAAATACATAACTTAAGCATAATGTAAACTTTTTCCAATTTGAAATTGAGGAACTGAGGTAGAAGAGCAAATATTTTCAGAACTACTACTGTTCGAACTATAAGTGAACCTATCAAATTTAAGCCTTAGTTTATCCCTTCGATATAATAACTCTACAAGGTAGACTATCAACAAAATAAAAGTTTATTGAAATAAAAAGTACACAAATCTTTAAATAGTTTTAAAAACAAGAATTTTTATTTAGTCGAATAACAAATCTGGTCTGATGCCCTTTTCAGCCATGTTTGGATTGAAATTTCCTCATTCTTCCGATTTTTTGCCAGTCCTGTTGTCTCTGTAGATCCTAATAACAAACTGATTTTAATTTTATAGGATAAAGTTTATCATTTGTGGGAGTAAATTTTTTTGATATTTTTGCGAATTTTTATAATTGTCCTCTACTATAGAATCGTGACTTATGCTATTTCAAGGTTAATATGTATAATGAAAGACAGAACTTACTCATAATAAGTCTCGCCAAGTTGGAATCGTAGAACTTTCTCTTTCCTTTTCGTACTAATCAACTGTACATGGTAATTTTACAAGCTCGCTTTACAAACTCATAAATGCTCCCTACTCCCAGTTTTGAAATTTCTAAAACCTTAAACAAAATTACTTCTTATAATTAACAAAACTCTATTTCCTATGTTCTTTAAATATAAACCGATCATCAGGAACTTATATAATATATAAATTTTATAGGTTTCATTAGTGAAGCACTCCATAAACAAACATTTCGCCTTCCACTTCATTAGTAATATTTCTTGTAATATTTAGGACCGGGTCTGGATGAGCTGTGCAAGCCTTTTTCGCACAGATAATATTTTTTAAGATTTTATTTCGTACTTCTAACATAGAGTTACTACAAAAATATAAGCGGTAAAGCATTCGGGAATTTCCTGTAACACAACCTATAAATAACGTTACTGTTTTTCCTAAGTACATATGATTCTCGATCTTACCTTAAGTATTACATAAACACGAATAAAAAAGATTTTCAAAGGCACATAGATAAATCAATTATTTTAATAAAATTCTTTCAAAAGCTAAATTTTCACAGTCGGCACACCAACAACATTAAAAATGAATAACGACATGACGAAACACAAATACAAAACTTGTGTTTCAAATACAAAACTGAAAAATGACAGTTGACAGAAACAATAGGCGGGTTTTTTAAAGTTATAGTTTCGCTGGCATCATATATATATATATATATATATATATATATATATATATATATATATATATATATATATATATATATATATATATATATATATATATATATATATATATATATATATATATATATATATATATATGTGTGTGTGTGTGTGTGTGTGTCATTGTTATCGGTACATCAAACAGTCTGTGACAAAAAGTACCAAAGTATTGACAAAAAAGATCACGCAAAAGTTCTATTAACCAAGATCGTAGTGAGGCTACTAAAAATTTGTCGTTCAATCAAAAATTTTAATCTCAACTTGTATTCAGCTGAGCTCTGTGCGGCGTTGCAAACTTATTACCCAACTGCGACAAACTCCATAGGGAAGGAAATGCTTTTTAGTTTTTATCAACTAAACTATACACAACTGTATTTATTTTCATATAAAATGTAGAATGTAGACTTTTAAAAGATATCTTAAAGACGTTGTATATAGACGTCTTATGGACGTCTTTAAAACAACGTCTCTAAGACGCCTTATTTATGTCTTAAGACGTTCAGACAATCTGGATATAAAAATGACGTCTCTAAGACGTCTAGTGCTGTGTGGGAAGATGGTGCATCAAGAGTATTTTTTAGACAAATTTAAAAAAATTTGTCAATCTCGAAATCCCATTTTTATAAAACTTAAACTCGAATTTTCGGGACTTTAACCTAGAATCAAATTAGAATACGAAAAGCAAATCTTGAACATAAAATAATGTAATTTGTATTTTTTAATTTCAGGCCTCCATTAGAATGTTCCAGATCAGCCCCAAAACTATCTAGTATTGAAGAAATCTTTGGAGAGGAAGAGGATGATATTTTTAATAGCTCTCGGCAAATATATGCGAAAATTTTAAAATCCTATGAAAAAGCCAATTATTCACTAGCATTAGGAAAAAAATATATTTCTAATAATATACTTGGTACCACATTAAATAAAAATGATACGGAACGATACAATATTAAGTTAAGTACTCACATTCACAATTTTATTTTAAATAATAAAAACGATGCGCACGCAAAAGAACAAGAACAAACTAAAAAATCCTCGTGTAATAACACAGGTACTGTTTTACCTGATAGGACTGATATAGAGGATAAATCTAAGTTGTCAAATACGATGACATTATGTGATAATGAAAAACTTCCACCCACTCCTGAAGAAGATGAAAAGATCGAAGAAAGTGAATTGGAAAAGAAGATCGACCTTGATTTTAAAATAGGTGGTACAGTTTTACCTGCAATAAAAAATTTTGAAAAAGTTCCCAGTATAGATCATAAGTTTATTAAGCCGTTTATAGCTAAGGGGCTCCTTGAACAAGAACAAGTATCTCTAATACCAGTCGGTGAAACGAAGTCAGATTTTAGTTCACTAAAAGTATATAAAAAGAAAATTTTTCCAGATGGAAACAAAGATATCCATATGCCATGTACACATTTTCAGCCAAACGATCATATACCTCAAAACGAAAATACGGATCAAAATAATTCTTTTAGTATAGAAAATAGATACGAGGAAGATATTTCTAATAGAATAAATACTACATTGGTGGTGTGATATAGAAACATATACATAGATTACCGATTATTCGGTCAGTCATTTTGTAGATATTAGGTATGTAAGCACGTTAGAAAATTTGTAATATTTAATATTTTAAGAAATAAAATATTTGTATGTACAAGTTCTATTTTGGCTATTAATATAAAATATTTTTCTAGTGGTTTTGTGTTTTAAGTTAACTTTTTATATTAGAAATTGTGTATACTTGTTAAAATCTTAGAAATATGGTCACTGCGGCAGTAAGTCGAGGAAAAAAAAAGTTACTTTAACTTTGACGCCAATAAATTGATAAAAAAAGTTGATCACTGAATTTATTAAATATTTCAAAAAATAATACCTGACAAATTAATGAATATTTTGTTATATCAATAGAAAAATTACCAGTATAGGTTTTTATAAAATAACCGTAAACCTAATGGAATTATTAAGCTTTCATTTAAGGCTAGGAACAAAATAGAAGTTCAAAGCATAATAGCAAAAATAAAAAGTAAAGCAACGGGTCTTGATGAAATAAATATTTCAACGTTAAATCTATGTTTACCTTTTTTGTTTTCAGTAATAATACATATTATCAATTAATGTTTAACAAATTCTCTATTCCCTGAATGCTGGAAAAACGCGTATATGATACGATTGCCAAAAATAAGTAGCCCGACTTTAATAATCTATTAGTATACTGCCAACAATTTAAATTTGGAACAAGTAATTGAAATGCAGCTTCAAAACCACATAAGAGTAAACAATATTATACCAGTTACATAATCTGGGTTCAGAGCCCGCCATAGTTGAACCCCTGCCCTGCTTAAAATTACCGATGACATAATAACTGCCACAGATAACGACAAGTTAACAGTTCTGGTTTTACTAGATTACACGAAAGCATTTGACACTATAAATTACTCAGTTCTTAGCTCTATCCTGCATTTTGACGGTCTGTTATGTGGAGCGATTGATATGGTTACTTACTTTTTTAGAATACGATTTCAAACACGAAGTCCTGACAATCATCTCTCGACATCTTTAGATATATATATATATATATATATATATATATATATATATATATATATATATATATATATATATATATATATATATATATATATAAAATAATTCTTGGCTGACTGGACATAAGATTGTCAATAAACATTATCCTCGTGTTAAAAAGTGCGGAGAACTTCAAGATAATGGAGAGGCTTCGGGTCCGAAAAATGACGATAGCGCTATTTCGTCGTAGTATGGGACTCATCATGCTATTATATTCGGTACAAACCATCATCTCGCATTTGTGTCCTATAAGCTGATTTTAAAATTAAAAAACAGTAGATGAGATACAACGGCGAAATCTCGATGGTTCACACAATAACACAAGAACAACACAAACCAACAATGTTGTATAAAACCGCCATGTGATGGCGCGGCGGAGAATTAAAAAAGATTTATTTAAAACTTGATAGAAGAAACGCGCTACCTAAAGGATAGAGGTCGCATTATTGAGTACCAGCAACCAAGCCTATTACGCGTTCCGCAGTCAAAGCCAGGTGTCGTACCAACAAACCCCCCATGAGAGAACCGCGGCGTAACTTTAACAAGGTACGATGATAAAATTTGGTGGGAACTTTAACGATAGATGTGGCAATCTAATAAAAAAATAGAACTCAAATCAGCTGACTCAGAGCGCCACCTGGTGGTAGTTCCTGGAACTTTTTAATCAAGGGTTGTAAATCTAATAAGTGAATATTTTGGAAAGCAATAAAACAGTATTCAATTTTATTTTAGTCTAGAGTCTGTCCAAATTCGGCTGCATTGCGCTGTGTCTACCCTAGTTTTATTTACGTCCATTATGTTATCTTCCCGCACTAACATATACAAGTCTGCTAAGGAGCAGGTAAAAACTGAATCTTCTTCTTCAGATATGTATCCACTTAGGAATGAAACCAGATTTTCTATTGTTTCTTTATTTCGTGTAATGTTTATTAGTGACTATATAGTGTGTAACCCTGTTCAGTGCTTTATATTTCCTAGCTAGGCCATTTTCTTCCTTACGCTGCACCTGCTACCTTCATTTTTTATTTCAATTAGCAACTGTATTATTGTGTCGTTTTTTTCTCTTCTATTTCAAAGAGGAGTTTACGCTCCGGGTTCCCCTTTTTAAGAACTTCCTTATTAGTTATTCTTGCCATCCATTCTGTGATACGCCATATCTCAAAAGCTGATCTGGGATTTCATCAGGTTCCAAAAATTATTTGTCCAAACATTCGCTGCGTCTACTCACTCACTTGCAGTGTACATACTGTGCCGTTTCCCTTTGACGACCAGAAATCCTGCCACTCATGTTATTTTTTTTTATATATCCCAGTTTATTACAGTCTCTCTAGGTAGTACATTCAGTAATTTTAATGGCTATTGTTGACATGTAAGAAGTGGCCCACTGGCTGATAAGCCCTAGGTTTGCAGTTACCAGTAAGTCTTTTATAAAGCTATACCATGTTGTTTTGAGTACTCAACCTTTTTAAATAGTTCACTCTATAGTTTTTTTATTTCCTGTTTTACACTTACTATATTTAGGTCGTTGCGAATAACATCGTTAAGAATGAACTATGGGATATTCGCGATTATTCGTAGCACTTTGGATTGAAATCGCTTGAGGATCTTTACGGATTAGAAGGTGTTCTCTAGAACCGTATCCGTATGTCCAGTTAAGTTTTAATATAGTTTTGTAAATTACCTTATTGCCCAGTGTTAACTGTAATTTTTTTCCTATGAGCCAATAAAATGTGCTAAGTTTTAGCCCCAAATTGTTTCATTTTCATGAAAATGTATTTTCGTCAGGTAAGTCTACGATCCTGATGTATTCCTTTCGAGCTAGTATTTTTTTATTCAATCGTATGGAAGAACACTTTCCTTTTCTAAGTGTAAAGGTCACATGCACTGATTTCCTTTCACACGCTTTTATGCGCCCCTTTTTGAACCATACTTGGATTCTGTTCAAGTGCTCTTTGTAAAATCTTTAATGCCATAGTTGGTGTATTGTTATGTTTGCTGCTAATATTGAAATATCATTCGCGATCGTGGCTGTAGTAATGTTTGAACTGCTTGGCAGGTGAGTTGTATAAATCACATACAGTACTGATCCCAGAACACTTCCTTGTGGATCATCAAATTTGATTGGTAAGAGTATTGTGTATTTATTTTGTATTTTGACTAGAAAATATCTACTTTGCTGGTATGATTTTAGTATTACTATATAGGTTATCAGGATTATAACTTCCTTCGTCCCTTTTTACCATTTTGTATAAGTTGTTTTTCAATAGCGTGTCTCATATAGTTGTCTCTATCTGGTTTGTATTCTTTAAAAGCAGTCTTCTAGCTAGTTTGGTGTCAGGATTCCCTATAAAAAGCTAGCTATGATTCCAGGCGCGGATCCAAGGGAGGGGGGGGGGCGATCCCCCCCCCTAAGAACTTTGAGTTCAGGAAAATAGACCCGATTTTGTCTCTTATACTATAGTTTTTTTTTAAGAACTAGAGAGAGTAATAAATCATTTTTTACCCTTTTTTTTTCATCGCAAACTAACTGTGTTCTTTAGTCCGGTGTCTTTTGCAAAATCTGTTAGATCTATATATTTTTCACAGGAATGGGTTAGAAATTTTATAATGAAAAATACAGGTCTATAATAATGGACTACTATTTGGGTTGGATAACAATAGATATTTGGAAGTGTGAAGTGTTAAAAACGATTTTAATCCTTGTCATTGGTGTCGAAAGGAGGTAAGTATTTATGGCATAGAATAATATTTCGGTAATAAACTTAAAATAAAAAGTTTTTATAATATTTTTTTTCTTATTTCTTAATAATTCACATACATTAGAAAATATAGATAAGTTCGACATATTTAACACAAATCACAACTGTATTTTTATTGTTTTTAATTTTTGCATAGAAACTGTTTAAGGTACATTCATACTAAAACGTAGCCTTTTTCTCTAAAAAAAATTCTAAGTTATAATTTAAATACTTACAAAATACCGATTGTCAAAAATACAAGAAGTTAAACATTTCTTATACTATCTGCAGAATTACAATTAAAGACTAAAAAGGGATTCAAATGTAGTTAATTTTTATACGTTACAGAAAATTTAAATAATAAATTGTGTTTACGCTGGTAAACAATACGTATCTAATTCGTAATCAAAGTCAGTGAAGCTATTTTCGCTCAAATTAATTATAATTGGTTCCTCTATCTCACCGATCATGAGATCGAGTTTCCGCATTTTCTATTAGTCTTTCATTACATGGGTTTTTCCCAATTTTCTGCAGTAACTTTATTCAAAAGTTCAGTTAAATTACTAATTTTATAAATTGTGTTATTTCTAGCAACTCTACCATTTACTTTAGAGAGAAATGTCCTTCTCCAACGGACATTTTCCAGACGATCTACAAAAACAGATTTCCTATCTGGTTTTTCTCAGCAAAAATTAAGTTTTCTGAGCAATTTACATAGCTCAGTTCTTTTAATTTTAGGTAAATCCCGATCTTCATTGACTTTAGTTAGAATTTTGTCGACGATTGGGATCTGCTTCTCATAATAAAATGTATGTACAACTCCTTTTACTGCAGTTTACATCTTTTCTTTCAACGAGGTTTTTCGTCTGCCTGTGATCGAATGTGGCTTGGGAGTATTACCAATTTCAGTCGTTTTTTTCTCCCTCAGTATTCGATACATAGAAGATTTTCCAACTCCTGTCATGTTGGAACACATCTAAACAGAGCTTTTAGCATTATTATATAGATATTGATATCTTAAGGCATCATAAACATTTATTGTAATAAGTTTTTCGTTGAGGAAAAATGCCCTGGTTTAATGATTTTGGAATTAATATAGATGTGGAAGCCATATCTTTTGGGTATCTCACTAATCTCAAATAATATATAAAAACAAGCACAAACAAGATAAATCACTAAGGATACACTGTAAGGTGTACTTTGCTCACTGACAGAAATTAAATTGTACTATCAGAAATTTTATTGGTGCAGTAAATTTATAAAAGCTTATAATATTTAAATAGAATTAAAAATAATTAGATTTACGGCAGTCCTCCGTTACCTGCGGCAGTGGAGCAGGTACGTTGGAGGTTTCGATAACCGTTTTATTACTCTGTAGTTCTTAAATAGAGTATAGAAATGTGTTTGCTTGCAATCGCCCCTCCCCTTCCCAAGAGCTTTGAGTTCAGGAAAATAGAACCGAATCTGCCTTTTGTATTAGGAATGTGTATGCTACTGACATTCCCCTTCGTTGACAATTGTTTTTTCTTGTGGTAGCCCCCCCCCCAAGAGCTTTGAGTTCAGGACAATAGACCCAATTCTGCCTCTTTTACTAGGAATGTGTTTGCTGCTTGCATCCTCCCCCCTATCGGCAACTTGTTTTTTCTTGTGATCGCCCCCCTCTCCAAGAGCTTGAAATTCAGAAAAATAGATCCCCCCCTCCGTCGGCAACTTGCTTTCGCTTGCCATACTGTAGTTTTCTGATATCACCGACCCCCCCCCCTTCCATAGAGAGAGGCTGGATCCGCCTCTGTATGATTTTCCTGTCTGATTCCCCAGTAGTTTGTATGCTCTTTTTATTTAGTTTATTGTTTAAGAGCTTCTCGTGCCTGACAACTTGGCAGAATAAGCCCAGAGTCGACTAATCTTTTCTGACAAGCTTATCAGTTATACCTTCATGCTCCAGTACCCACTTTAACATAACCTTATTGTTTTTGGGCAGACCTATAAGTTCACTCCACCATTCCCAGACCAATTTAGATGATACTTTTTTACACTATAAGTGGATCTATTTTTAAGTACAAATTCTGAATATGTTTTCATGCACGTCTTTTATGATTTTTTGGCATTTCTTGAAAAAGATAAATATAACTCTCCTTGGATGATCCTCATAGTAGTGGGAATAGGGGGCTCCTAGTTGACCCCCCCACCACTTTTTTGATTGGTCAGCCAAGAATGACCTTGTTTCTGATTGGCTGCCCAAGTTCGCCCCCTATTCCGATTGGTTTCATAAACTCCGCCTCTTTTTGCTCCACCTCCTACCTCCTTCCTAACCACCACAGTAGTTGGAGGGGAGCTGGTAGCAGTTGGAGGGGAGCTGGTATTTTAAAGGACTGAATCTGAGCGAGCTACATTCATTTACAACTAGTCTTAAGCTTATATAGAAGATTCACCACTAATAAAGAACAGTGTTAAATTAAAAATAAGTGGTAGTTATGAACAGTGATTTGCAAAATGAAATAATCAAATTAGGTAAACAGTTTACTAAACTTCAAAATTCCGAATTAAAGAATGCAATGCTAAGGAAAACACACCCCGAGTGGGCACAGGTATATTATGAGACTGCCTTCCAATACCAATTAGCTGCAGAAGCCTGTTTAAATTATAGAAAAACCCAAAATTTGCCGAAGTTCTTTCATGAAATAAAGAAAATAGGATTCAGTTACTTTTTAAGGATATTGAAGGATTATATAAAAGATCCTGATATATTAAAAGAAATCGTGGAAGAGGAAGAGAGAGATAAAGAGATATTGAGAAACAGGGAGGTTTTAGTGTAGGATTTATTATGGAATTATTAATAAGAGAAATGTATGAAGAGTTTTTGATGTCCGCAGCCTGTTCCGAGTTTTATGCATATGAAGGTCAAGAAAGTGAAGCGCAGAATATTATATTGTTTTTAAATTATATGGAACATGCGGAATTATGTTTACTAGCAGCTAAATGTTGTAGCGAATATTTAAAAAATAAAAATATAGATATTTTAATATGTAAACTTCAAGAACTAGGATTAAATAATAATATTTCATGTATTAAAACAATGTTAGAAAATAAAACACAAAATTTGTAATCAAGTCTTTTATTACATAAAAAAATTGTTGTAAAGGTAATAAACATTTGATAATGCACATACACATGGTATTTTTTGATGATAAAAGCAGCAAGGATCCATTTTCTTTAGGGTGGGTTGTTCATCAATCTCGATAACTGGTTTCATGGAATACTTCTTTACGAAATCTGCCTTTTCTTCCCCTTTTACATAAACATAGTCCACCTTAGCGCTTAAATCTCTTATGATATCTCCACATTTGTGTAATGGTGTAAATCCTTCACACCATTCAATGCAATGGTAATTTTTTATTAACCACAGAGCTTGTTTGTGTAAATAGGATGGTAAATGACCCATCGGAAATGGAGCTTTGAAAATAAAATGACTTGTCTTTTGCCCATCGTACGCTGCTAATTCCTTTACAATAAATTTATTATTTTCAATTTTGAATCCTTGAAGATCTAGAATAAGTTTCATATTTTCAAATATTTGAATTTCTTGATCATTTCTACTTTTAATTGATATTCACTTATTTGTTTTTTTAATTTCTGCAACTGAAGTTGAAAATCTAATACTCGAACTGAAATCTCGTAAGACATTATATAAATGAAGAATTCTGGTTTGGCTACGTTAATAAATATCAAAATTGACGCGTGCGCTCTTAAGCGTAAGTAGCGGTTTGTTTAAAAAGAGTATTTTATCTTAAGGAAATTGTATTACAACTGTTTCACAATTTTTGTTAATGGATTGTAACTGAAAACTTTATCATGAATTATAACACAATATGCCGCTGTTTTAGGGGGAATTTTTTCCTTGGTTTCAAATTCAATTCTCATGGTTACTGGACCTGTTTGTAGTAAATCTCTTTGATGTGAACAATTAATGTAAACTATAGGAGCATTTTCTTTAAATTCTTTCGGATTAAAAATTGGTTCCACTGGAGAGTTATAATACCCTTGACGAAAGTCTGTAAACATTTCATACAGAGTAGCAAATTTATTATTTTCAAAGTCAAGTTGAAGATCATTGTAAGGATATCTTTCTGAATTTAAAAAGACATTCATATTTCTTAAATTACAATGATCAAATTTACTCATATCCATTTTTAGATTACCACGTCTATTTTTCTGAAAAGCAATTAGAACATGACGTGGCGTTTCGACTTTTGTAGATGTTTTTACGGGCCAGTTGTGCCTCGTAGTTTCCAATAACTCTGGATATTCAACTAATTCCCAGCTTCGGAAGGTTATTAGTATATCACTATTTTTGTCAATAATTTTGGTAAGTGCTAATTCTTGCGGAATCGCTACAGTAAGATGAGGAACTCTCCAACACAACTTGGTAATTTTAACTTTGGGTTTTTCATCTTCATTACTGGATAATAATGCATTTGTATCATCATTACTTCTTATTAGAATAAGTTCTTGTTGTGAATTAAGAATAATCTTATTATAATCTTCAAAAAATCCTGAATACATCTTTAATGGTATACATAATGAAACATTACCTTTGTCATCAGTCATAATTTTTTCTTTAGATTTTGTTTTCGGATACCAACCGGCATTTTCCAATTTAGCACTTTCATTTTGATTAAATGAAATATATCCCTTAAGAGTTGAAGTTATACCAATATCCCGAACGGAGTCAATAGTAACACCATTTAAAATATAGCGTAATTCTTTAAATAAAAATGCCGGAGCATTATTAATTAAAACAGTATTAGCTAAAGGGGAATCATCTTCTTTAGTTACTTGCAATTCCACATAAATTTCACTTTTGCAAGGTAAAGGATATTTTCCTGTTTGTTGCAAAGCAATTCTGATTTCATCATTTGGTCCGAGTTTTGTAGGATTAAAAGGATCGAAAGAAATAATTTCCCAGCTTAATATTGATTCATCAACCAATACATTTTCTCTTACATTTAAATAATCCATTTTTATTTAAGTTTAAAACCCAAACTTTGAAGAAATTTTCTATTAGAAGGTGTTAACCTTTGGAAGTTTGATTTCCTACTAAAGGAAGTTGGTTTCTTTCTTGTCTTATTAATGTTTTTATTATTAAATTTTCTAGTAAAGTTTGCAGATTTATTGTTATATAATATTACCATCTTTAATCTACTTTTTTAAGATGTAGTCTGATGGTTATGGTTTCTTCTCTAAAATTAACCAAATCACCTTCCTGATCTATTATTTTAATGGCTATTTTATCAATTACTTTAACGGTGACTGGGAAATATATGACGTTTTGAGGTGACTCAATTATTTTGAACCCTGGAGCAACGCTCGGGAAAAATTGGTGTATTATATGAACAGGTTTCCCGTTTAAATATGATCCCTCTGCAATACTGCAGTCTATATTTATTGAATTTACTTTAATTATTTCCGCGGGAAAATCTGATATATGTTCAATGTTGGCTTCCAATCGTCCATTTTTAAACCCTAATAATTTACCAATAGTTCCTTCACGAAAAGTTATGGGGGCTGAACATTTAAGATGTGTACGTAAAGTATTATTATTTGCATAAAGACTAAAACTAATTTTATCCTCATCCAAGTGTTTTTTTAAAAAATCTGTTATGTCTTCTAATTCGTAGCTACCTGGGGGTATGGCTATTTCTAAATTTTCATCATGAATTAATACATTATTCCCAACATCAATATTGGGAATTGCATTAAATGTTTCGAAATTTACAAGACCGATAACATATTCAACATCTTCATCTAAATATATTGGAGGATGTAACTCTGATGTTAAAATAGCGGAATTGCCGCTAAGAACAAAACTATATGACATTTTACTTTAAAAATATGTTTAATAATAAACTAAAATTAGGTGTTACATATGGTTATAAAGAAATTTTAGACACAATTGACCACAATTTGTTTTGTTAAAGTTTTGATAACTGTTATAATTATAATTAACAATATTATTATTTTGGTCGCTATAAAAATATTTAATTAATTCAGAAGGGGGTCGCAAATTACCATAACTATCAAAATATATTATGTTTTTTCCTTTTTTTGTATATGCTATCCAGTGAGTACCAACACCACTGTGATTATCTAGATTGACAATTGCACTTTCAATTAACTTTATCTTTTTTGGTAATTTATCCCTCATAAAAATACCACGAAAGTTGGGAATTTGTAAATATTTAGCGTATTTAAGTAAATCGTAATTTGTAAGTGCTTTTCGAGGTATATGTTTTAGCAGTTTTTTGAATAAGGTTTCAAGTATAATCCACATCCTGTTTTATAGGGTTTTAAATAAAGTCCACTTCCTTTTTTTCCTACCGCAATGGACTCCATCATTTGATTGTGTCGTTTAGATTCTTCTAATTTCGCTTTGGCTGCTTTTGCATCATTTACTGCTTTAGCAATACCTGCAGCCCCTCCTCCAAGAGCACCAAGAGCAGACAAACCAGCAAATAAAGGTATAAGTGGAAGAAATCCGCCAGTCTTTGGGATTGGAATTACCCTTTTCTTTGGAGGTAACACTTTACCAGTTTTTTTAATAGCTTTTAAAGCAGTTTGAATACTTTCATTTAGGTCTTTAAAACGTTTCCCCTTAATTCCTTTTCTAGCTTTTGAAATTACCTGAGATAATGATAGTCCTCGTCCTTTTCGAGTTTTTCGCTTGAACTTTCTTCTCGTTCGAAGTCCCATACCTAATTTTCTTTTAATTTTCATAGCACCAGTAATTCCTAGTGCAGCAGTTTTTTCCCCAAAACTAGAATCTTTAGCTTTGAACCTTGATAAAGCTTTGTCAGCTAATACTTTATCAGCTAAATGCCTTCTTTTTATATCATTTGATTGTGAGTAAGCAATATCGTGTTCTTTACAAGCCTCATCCAATAAATTTATACCTTTATCACCTCTTGACAATCGTTTTTCCAATTTTGTTCCAGGTCCACAAAAATTATAACCAGGAATATGCAATTCAAAGGGTAATTTATTTATTAATGAGTTTACTAAACCACTTCCTTTCCTTTTGCTGTTTGTCTTGTAAATGATTCGTTTATTATGTGATGGAAACATTATATATAGTTGCAATCCTAGTGATAACTAACCAGTTACATCACAATACTGAATATTAATAGTTTGTTTTATATATAAAATGAGAGTTGAGAAACAACCATACTCTATAACAATTAAGGATCATGAAAGTTCAGTGAATGGTTTTAGAAAACATGGAAAACTCTTTGAGGGAAATAGTAAAAGAGGGTTAATTATTGGCCCGTCAGGCTGTGGCAAAACCAATGTTATTATTAGTTTGATTGAAGATCCGAATGGTTTGCGATTTGAAAATCTGTATGTTTATTCAAAATCCTTATATCAACCAAAGTATAAATATTTGAGAACACTTTTTAAACCTTTGAAAAAAATTGGATACTATGAATCTGAAAATGAAGAAACAATTGTTTCACCAAAACAAGTTAAACCAAACTCTATAATAATATTTGATGATATAGTGTGTTGTAATCAGAATGTTGTAAAGGACTATTTTTGTTTCGGAAGACACAAAAATACTGATTGTTTTTATTTATGTCAAACATATTCTTCTATTCCGAAACAATTAATTCGTGACAATGCAAATTTAATTGTTATATTTCAACAAGATCGAACAAACTTAAAACATATTTATGATGATCATGTTAATGTTGATATGTCATTAAACCAATTTAATGAGTTGTGCTTAATATGTTGGAAAGATAAATTTGGATTTTTAGTAATAGACAAAGACTCTAATGTGAAATCTGGCCGATATCGAAAAGGATTTGATTCATATATTTACTTATAAAAATAAACGTTTGATGGTAAATTATACCAATCATGGATGAACGTTTAGCAAGAGAGCTAGTTAAATCAAGAAAAGCTGTTAAACAAAAATATCAGAGTTTAAAAAATGCGGAATTTGAGGCGCAAACTAAATTGGAGGAAACATATAAACCGATAACTCAACCCTTACAAGAATTAATTTCAACGATTGGTAAAATTGAACCTGTTGAAATAAAGGAAGAGCTACACACACCAATTAAAAAAATTTATGAAACACCACAGAAAAGATCAATTCAAACACTAACACCAAAGAGAAAATTACAATATGGAACATCAACACCAGAAAAAAGAAAGACGGGAAAAACTCCACTCCTTCCTACAGAAATACCATCGATTATTGACTGGGACGCGAGTTTAGCTTCAGCAAGTCAAATGCCATCTATACAACAAACAAGTATTATTGCAGAAACAAACCCTTCTTCAGGTTCACACTCCACAATAGGAAATCTTTCAGATATACTGGAACAAACACGGCAAACAGTTAGAACATTTGTTGATACAGATTTATATAAAGAATATTTATTAGGATTTGATGAATTACCTCGCCAATATATTGATAGCGGTGTAAAAGATGTTGAACATGAGTTTGATCACCAATATGGAATAGTTCATGATTTGGAAACCGAGAAATTCTTTTTGGGTTTAACTCAAAAACCTGTCGAAATTATTGGTAAAAACATCAAAATTGAAGGAATAACCTATACAGGTACACCAGGTTTATATGAGTTATTATTTAAAAAAGAACCAATAGGGTATAAAAAACAAGATTTGGAAAATTATATGGATATTTTAAAAAGAACCAATGCATACCGTAGAAATAATGATCCAAATGAGCAGGTGCAGGGGAATGGATCACATAAATATATTTCTATAATAGGACCTTATTTGCAAAGCAAAGGAATTACAAAAACTAAAACTCTAAATCCCGAATCTCAACAAGCAGTCCAGGGATTTTTTGAAAGACGCAAAGCTCCATATAGAGAAAGTCGAGTGTCTTCAAAAAAAACCGGATTTGGTATAACTTTAAAAGTTAATAAACCTAATACAGATTACATATATTGGGATAATGTAAACGAACTTGTTGAGAGACTTCGACTATTGGTAGCATCCATGCTTGCGGGACACACTGGTCATAACAATGAAATTATTTCCATTATTGAAGAACTAAGAGAAGCGAATATTATTATATAAAAGGACATAATAGATACTTTTAAACATTTCTAAAATGACCATCGATAAATTTGGTCGTCATATTTCAAAAAAATCAGCTCTAAACACATTATTATCACTAGAAAATAAAATATTATCAAATGTTGAAGAGAAAATAATAAAAAATTTTAAAAGCGATGTCAAATATATTGAAAACAAATTAATTCAAAATTTAGATCCCGGGTTGAAAAGCGATGTTAATAATTTAAATAAGAGAATAAATGAATATGATAACAATATACAAAATATTGCAAAAAAGATTAAGTTATTTGAGGATAAAGTTATTCCTGAATATAATGACAAGATAATTAATTTGAAAAATACTGTTGATGGAAATGATGATGTAGTAGAAAAATTTTCTCAGAAAGTTTCTAAATATGCAAATGACTTTGACGTAGTGAAGTTAAAATATGATAAAGTTGATGATTTTGAAAATGAAATAAAAAATGAAATTACATCAATTAAATCAATAATTAAGGATACTTCAGCAATTGACAATGTCAAGAACAGTATTTCCAAGGAAATTACATCAAAGTTTCAAAATTTTACTAATTTGCTTAATGATAGAGTAGCAGAAGAAGTAAGGAATTTTAAGAAAATACATGACGTTATGGATAAAAATACACAAAATCTTGAAAAATCAATGAACACTCATTTCCTAATTCACAAAAAAGATACCGACAAAGTTAATGAATTTAAAGAACAAATTAAAGAATTTGAAATTAAAATCAATGCATATAAATCAAATTTACAATATTTAGAAGACAAATTGAAGGAGGATTTTCAAAACGAAAATGAAAAAATTGAAACAAAATTCAAAGATCAAATTACAAAAGATAATGAAAAAATCGAGGATATACTAAAGCAATTAAACAATCTGAAAACCAAATCTGAAACGTCTTTTGACGAGGGAAATTTTACAAAGGCAATCGATGAGAAATTACAAAAAGAATTAGAATCCTTACTAGAAGTAGTGCAAGCTATAATAGAAGTTTCTAAAAAGGATGTATTAATTAAAATTAAAAATAATAGTTCAAAAATCGAGGAGACTTCTTTACTCATAAAAGAACTTGAAACATCTTATACAGATATACTACACAAAGCTGAAAAGACAGCGTCAGACATAAAAAATATAGAAAAAAAAATTGTGAAAATGACATTAGATATTACAAATGCAGAATTTCAATTAGGAAAAGATATAAAAAATCTAGAAGATAAATTAACAAAAGAAATAAAATCTTTAAACGAATTAGTTCAAAGAGCTGCTGAAGTTTCTAGAAAAGAATTTAATGATACAATGAATTATGCAAGAGAAGAAATGAATTCAACATTAGGTGGTTTCAAAAAAGATTATACGTTATCAAATGTTCTTTTGGAAACTAAATTTAATGTAAAAATGTCTGATCTTAATAACAACATCACCCAAATAAATTCATCAATAAAAGAAATTAGAAATGAAAATAACAAATCATTTGAAACAATGGAAAATAAATTTAATGTAAAAATTTCTGATCTTACTAACAACATCACCCAAATAAATTCGTCAATAAAAGAAATTATAAATGAAAATAAAAAATCATTTGAAGCAATGGAAAATAAAATTAAAGAACTTACTAAAAAAAACTGAGATGATTTTTTTTATATTTTACAACATCAGCGATAAAGGGCTTTTATAAACGGTTTAGAAGGAGGTAAAGTTATTTGTGGGATTTATTTTCGAGAGTAAGGTATAAATTAATAATGAGTAAAATTAAGCAAGACGTTGTAAATGAATTACATAAACCGGCGAGAAGGCGATATAGAAGGAGACGAACAATTGTAAAAGGGCTTAATGATCTATTTCAAGCTGATCTGATAGAAATGCAGCCATATGCGAAATTTAATAGGGGTTTAAGATATATTTTAATGGTAATAAATGTGTTTTCTAAATTTGTATGGGCAGAACCTGTAAAATCCAAAACTGGTAAAGATGTAGCAGCTGCAATGAAAAAAATTCTATTAACTTTAAAAACTCCCCCAACAAATCTGAATACTGATCAGGGTAAAGAATTCTTTAATCAAGACTTTCAGAAACTTATGGAGCAGTTCAAAATTAATCATTACAACACATTTTCTAATATGAAAGCTAGTATTGTAGAGAGAGTAAATAGAACGATAAAAAACAAAATGTGGAAAAAGTTTAGTTTACTAGGTAATTATAAATGGATCAGCTTTCTTAAAGAAATAATTACAGAATACAATAATACTAAGCATTCAACAATCGGAAAAAAACCAAACGAAGTTAACAAAAAGAATGAAATGGAAATCTTGAAATCAGCTTATACTCATAGGAAAACTGTGGATCCCAGATCACCAAAATTTCGTGTCAGTGATAGAGTACGAATAAGCAAGATTCGCGAACAATTTTCTAAAGGTTACACGCCCAACTGGTCAAACGAAATTTTTCAAATAAAAAAAATCCAGCTTACTAATCCAACAACGTATTTGATTCAAGATGGAAATGGGATAGATATTCAAGGAGGTTTCTATGAAGAAGAACTTCAAAAAGTAAGACACCCAAATGTATATCTGGTGGAAAAAGTGTTAAGAAAGAAAGGAAACAAAGTATTTGTAAAATGGTTAGGATTAGATAAATCTTATAACTCTTGGATCTTCAAGAGAGATGTGATGTAATAGTAATTAATGCTGTAATAATAATTGATGTTTGTAATAAAAAAAAAAAATGATTTTTTATATATATTTGTTTTATTTAAAAATAAGCTTATTACATAAACATTTTTTTAAATACAATATTCCTATAATCAGAGTCTAATATGGGATTTAAAATTTCTTCAGTCAATTTAATCCTTCTTCTAAAATGTTTTTGATTTATAAACTCTTCAGAAGTCATACGAGCTTTTCTGTAGGCGAAGTTCCAAGCAACCATCAGATGAATTTGGTTTCTTGATTCATCAATAGATACTGTCTTCTTCATAATAGTGCTTAGACTTTAATTTTTGTTCTAGTTCTTCGGGATGATTCAACAGCAGTTCCAGCATGGAACACACATTTTCACTATTTAGATTTTGTTTTGGAGAAAGGACATTATATATTTTGTCAAAAGAATCTCCGTCGTAAAAATTGTTATTTCTAAAAACGTTGAAATAACGTCGAAAGTTTTGTTTTTGTAAAACATTTAGTCTATATTCTATAAGTGGAATTTGTTCCCATAGTCTGCACACAGTTTCATTTCCATAGTAAATAAAATCACAGCTTTTCACAATCTTCACTATTGGTAATTCACCAATCTTTTCAAAATGAATAGATAAATTTTGCAAATATATCGGTTCATTGAAAACATTTGGTGAAAACATATAATTTGTTATAACTCCTTGATATTGCAATAAGTTCTTCCAATCATCTTCATTTAATATCACAGACTGACCATTTTTACCACCAAGTTCAATGCATGGTAGAAAATCACTTTCCACCCACAAACCAATCACAGCATATTTAGAGTTAGAATTATTTAAATTATATTTTGTAGAATTTATAATTGTTTTTTTTATTTTCTTTTTTAATGGTGAATTTTCAAATATATTTTTACTCTGATTACTGAACATTTTAAATGATGTATTTCAAAAACTAACTGGCTATCTGCTTGCTCTCAAAAAACTAACTATCAATCCGTTTGCTCCTAAATTTTATACATTTTCCCTCTCCTCTCAAGTGGAGGGGTAAACTTATTTTCCCTCTCCATTTAAGAGGAGGGGATAAACTTTAAATGTCTTTATACTAACGAGAATCAATAAAAAACAAAATTTATATTATTTTTTTAACATTTATTAAATATTTTTATAGATATTTTTTCATGAAATACAATAAAATTAAACATGTACAAATAAATATTGCTGCTGTAAATATAATAACAAATATATAACAACAGACACAATGACAAGATTCTTCTTTTTTATTATTGAAAGGAATCCAATCTGAATATTGTAATGGTTTGTTTGTCATGGAATATTTAATTTTTATGTATGTATTTTCACACAAAGCAGAATCAGTTACATTATAGGTAAAAAAGTGTGAATTTCCAACAAGATATGTCATTTTCATCTGTTTGTAGCAGTCGGTTTCATTTTTGAGGGCATTTATACATATATCAGCCCTAACTGTATTAGGAATGTAATTTACATATATCACATTTCCAACAAGGGAAACTAAAACTATTAAAGATGCAGCAGTCATTGTTGTAATATTACTAACAAATAATGGTATTTCTATACAATATATATGTTTTTGGATTCAGTTCCCCCTCCAACTTTTAAAGCTTCAAAAACGACTTACATAATTTATCATCATATAAAATGATGTCTTTATAAAGATGAAAAATTACTAGGAGTAGTTAATTCTAATCGCGGTTTTTTATTTTTAGATCCATTTTCGTTTCCAGAACTTAAAAAAGTTAGAGTATCATACATCATTTTCATATCTTTATCAAAAAAATCTGTTTCCAAAATATCCTTATGTCCCCATGCAAGAGTTTTTGTGGAATTTGGTATACAATATCTTTTATCATCATGAGTTGTTAATGCCAATTTATTTAACAAATTAGTGTATATATTATGCATATCTGACTTGAATACATACATGGTGCAGAATATTTTGTCACCTTTCTCAACAACATCTTTATAATCTGATAATGTTAATTGATTTTTTATACATGATCTACTAACGCCTTTTGCTTTTTTATCTACACTATTTTTGGATTTTATACAATATGCTTTAGCACCAGTTCCATAAAAACTTTCAATGGGAATCCCTTTGTACTCATCTTTAAATTTACCAACAACTGATGTTGTAATAGGCATGCAATGAATATTTTGTTCAGAAAAATTAGAAGTATCAAATTTATCCAGATTTAGCTTCATATCTTCATAAAAGTTTTGGGTCTGAACTTCAAGAATTAAGGAATCAGTATCCGTATATAATAAATTTAAATTATTACCATATTTTACTTTTAAATACCCATAATAAAAATTATACATTACAGTTTTTGCAATATCCAGAATACTCATCCCAACATAAATTGGTTTATTGTATTCAATGCAAACCTGTTGAAGTTGAAGAGCAACTAGATTTTCAGAGAAAATTTTAAAATCCTTTAATTGAGGTTTAGAAATAAGTTTTTCGGCACTCAATTTATTACCCTGTCTTTCCCATTGAGATACTAATTTAATATCTGCTCGCCTATCAACATTTTCCATGGTTTTACCGAAAATTGAATTATTTGCCAATTTATAACAATTTTTATCAAATTTATTTTTAGATAAATTTCGTAAATTTGTATTTAAATCTATATATTCCGCTAACCATGGTGATTGTGTAAACTTAACTGCTCTGTGTATTTTTATGATTTTGAGTCCAAATTGTAGACATTGTTTCAGATATCGGTAGTGAATGATATAGTTATATTTATTATGTAAGTTTGGAATTAATTTTGAGTGGTTTGAAATTGGTGGTGTATATTGTTCAGGACAAAATGGGAAATCATTATGACTATCATGTAAATAATTTGGATATTCTAAATCAACTTCAAATATGTATCCTATAGATGATGTATCTGAAAGTTCGGATATATTTAAAGTTTCTATTTCGAGCTTAGGTACCCAAGCAAAATTTTTTTCAGGCAAATATTGTTTCATAGCATAACCATACAAATTTGTGGCGTCTAAGTAAGCGATATATGTTGTAGGTCTTTCAGGATTAAAATTTTCTAAGAATGGATTATTTGCTTCAGATTTGCGTTTGGAACAAGTGCTAACCCCACCACGAACACCTTTTTTGAAAAAATGAAGCATATCTGGTTCCGTTAATAATTCTAATTCTACATTAGTTAATTTCATCATTGCATCCCAGCACATAGAAGGGCTAGTGACATAATTAAC
Organism: Diaprepes abbreviatus; assembly: GCA_034092305.1. Taxonomy (NCBI): domain Eukaryota; kingdom Metazoa; phylum Arthropoda; class Insecta; order Coleoptera; family Curculionidae; genus Diaprepes; species Diaprepes abbreviatus. The sequence continues at coordinate 534,549 of JASJET010000015.1, read as the reverse complement.
AGGATCTAACTTATAGGTTTTAATACATGTGGATCTATAATTTTCAAAAACATCAGCCAAAAGTAAAACATCTGATTTTAAGTAAATATCGGAATAAGCCCCTATTGTAGAACACTTAAATAGATTCCACACTTCTACAGCACGACTGTAGTCTTGAGGAGAGATATTTTCATCGGTTAAGTTATTATAAAATTTATCAATCAATGGTAGAGATTTCTCATTTAATTTTTCGTTGGAATCTATGTAAGAGTATGGAAATACCCCTTTTTGTCTAATGTATCGAAATTCATCAGCATTTGAGAAAAACTTTTTAATTTCAAAACATTGTGAATCTTGTAGAGTTTGTGATAGTGACTCTAAAGACTCTGGGAGAAATTGAAAAGAATCTATAAAGCGTAGTCGCAAAGCAACTGGTTTCCGCTTTTCTGACACATCAACGAAAATTTCCTTACTAAAAGAAATATACTTTTCTTTATTTTGAGCTATAACACTAATATTTTCTTTATTATAGCAAAGCGATTTAATAAATAGGTGAGAATCATAGTTTTTTAAATTATGCAATACTATTGGTATATATTTTGGAGGTTTAAAATGCAAATTACATATTGAGTGGGCGGCTCCTCGATATTTACCTGTAATATGACAATGATCCCTACACTTTATGAAATTTCCTTTTGAAAAAGGTTTTTCACATACATAACAAATGCTAGAATTTTCATATTCAATCTGTTCCACAGATGATAAATCTTTCAATGGTACTTGATATTTTAAATATTTTTTATAAATTTCTTTTACATCATTTTCAATGTATTCAATAAATTTTATAGCACAATCTGTACCTCTATAAAGTTTAAGACACACAACATTCTCATCAAATGATGATTTAATATAATAAGCAAATGAATAGGGTATATGTTCAGCAGTTTTAATAGTATATGAGGTTGTCGAATCAGGTGTAGATTGTTGGCACTCAATGTTTTTCAAATAACATTCAAAATCGGCATAAATAACAAAAGGAGCTTTATACTGTTTCTGAATATTTTGAAACTTTAATATATTTGCAGGAATATAATTGCCAAATTTATCCAAAATCAAATTATCTGAAGGAAGCTCAATTCGAACAAAACTACAATCACGTTCTAAATGTGTGTTAAGTTTTTCATATGTTCCAAAATATTGAAGGCATCCATCACATAAGTATTTTTTTATTTTCTTTTTTGATAATTGTTTGGATACCAAGCAACCTAAATCCTTTATCCAACAGTAGTGGTTATTTCCATCATCAGAACTTATTAAAAGCAAATTAATATGTAATTTTTTCTTTTCATTATTATAATGTAAAGGACCGACAATCTCATATACCTTTTTATTATCCCTTAAAAATTTTTCAACTCCATATACATTTATGGACAAATTATTTTTTTCCTCAAACTTTTTTATATCTAATAATTTTACTGGAAATTCAATACCTGTAAAATCGAAAGCGTCTCTGAAGTCTGGATATGATGAGGTCTTTCGAGGATTACCGGTTGGCTGGTATGCTGCTGAAACCACTGCCCAGGCGAAACAGCAATTGTCCTCATTCATCACATTCACTATTGATTTAGAAAAGTGATGCATCTTAATGTAGGAGGAGGCATTCAATGGGTTGTACTTATTGATGTTGACTTCCAAATGCAGAATTCTTTGTAGAGCCCACCCTGTAATAGGAATTAAAAAATTAGTTCTGAATAATATTTGTTAGAGATGTACAAGTGATATTAAGAAAACTTAGCTCTTGAGATTAAGAAAACTTAGCTCTTGAGATTAAATAATAATTACCTGAGTCTCTTTCCGGCAATTCATCTGCTTTGGTTTCAATAATCTTGAATAAATCATCGTAAAGCTGTTGTAGATCAGTTGTATGGGTTACAATGAAGAACGGTGTATTAAATGACTTAATTGAAGTAGAGGTTAAAGTTGGAGAATAATATATTCCAAATAATTCCAAATTTACTTTAGCACATGTAAATTCCTGTTGACGCTGGCGTATTAATGTTTGCACTTTATTACCAACATCTTGCTGAAACTTTTTGATGTCGATGTGATAATTCTGCGAATATATTCTGTAGGAAGCTATTCGACATTTAAATGCACTCCTGATAATGTCAATTCCATTTCCATATTTTATGCAGCTCCTGTTTTTATGAATATTTGTCCTCAAGTGTGTGCTCCAGGAATTAGATTTGACATTTACTTCACAATCTTGGCAAAATCGCATTGGAGGTCTTGAAAGTAGTTCATCAACTGAAACAATTATTATTTTTTAATTCCTCTGTAAACCTTTATTAATAATAAAAAGAAAAATTAAAAGGAAAATTATAGCTAAATATGTTATAAAAAAATACTTACGATTAATTATATAATCTTCCAAGTTAAAGGTGTTTTCGTTATTAACAACATTTTCTCGAAGGTGGCGTACAATATGTGATTTTCTTTTAAATTCTCTTAAGCAGTGTGTGCAAAGGAGAGTCATTTTAAAATGGAATCGGTTAGGGCCGTGTCGCTTTTAAATAAATACAATTTCGATCTATCAAGACCCAATGACATAGAATAATTAGCAATTTTTTCAGCTCGCGCAATTTAGAAAACTTTTGGATTTACTTTTGAATTAACTTTTGGATTCACTTTTTAATTTGAAGAAAAACATGGATTTTTTTTAAAAAATATATTTCCCAAATTTAAAAGAAGATCGCCTTGTCGTTGAATACAATTTTTAACGTCTTTTAAAGTCGAATTAGATAAATTATTACATATATTATCTAAGTTTAAATAGGAATAAACCATTGACTTAAATCTAGATGTGGCACACCTTGTTTCATTCCTATTTAAGCTCGGCTTAGTTTTCTTATGTAGAAACTTATCTAATTCTCCAATAGCGACTTTATTTGTTGGATTGATTTTCGGAGCTGTTGTTACAGCGACTGGTAAAGAATTTTTTGAAATTTGTGCCCCTAAAGTTTGGGAACTAGAAATATCACCGTCCAATTTTGACTTTTTTAAATCTGAACAATCATTTGTTTCTGATAAAGAACGTTTTTTGGGTAAATTTTTTTCAATTAAATTTTCAGAACTTTGTTCTAAATTTAGGCCAGAAGGATTTTTCAAAAATTGATTTTGATTACAGGAAGAAATTAAGGGACATTGAGGCTGCTCATCTTCAAAATTTTCAGTATAAGTATATACCTCAATGTCCCCCACAATTTCGCCACAACTCAAATCAAAAACATCTACCGAATTTACTGAATTTCTGGTATAGCCAAATTTGGATGGTTGTTCAAACCCCTGAATAAAATTTTGATCCAACCCTTCAATTAAATTTTGATCCAACACTTTAATAAAATTATGCTGAGCTTTGGCTGAGACGTTTATAACAGTCTCAACGCTGTCGTTGGAATCCTCTGATGAATCTGACGATGCATCTGAAATTGGCGAATAGTGGGGGCGATAAACCTCTTCCATATTATTTTTCGAAAAACCCCCAATGCCAATCCTCTTATCATTATTTAAAGCTCCCTCATTACCAACCCCATTATTATTATTGTTTAAAACCCCCTTATTATTTTGTTCCTCACAGCTCTCAAAAGTCTCCTGATATTCCACATCACCCTTAATTAAATTTTGCCCTGAGCTATTTTCACAAATTTCACCCCCTTCTAATATATCTAAAAGTTGTTCCAAATTATATCCCTCATTTATTTCAGAATTGTTAATTAAATTTTTCCTTAATATATCATTATTTAAATCATCGAAATTAATTGTTTCAAGAGGTTCTTGAGGAATATCAGGGATAATAGATTCATCCAAAACTTTTAAGAGCTGTGTCAAAATATCGCTTTCACCAATTTCGGAAGAATCGCCAGATTCAGATGAATTGTTAAATGTATTAATATCAATTTCCCTAAATTTAATATCTAGCTCCTCGTCGCTTAGCCCACAAAATGAACAATCAATCAAATCATGCACAAGGCAAGCGTCGTTTAAATCGAAGGCTGTTAAGTCGATGTTTTCAATTTTTACATTTAAAAATGACATTTTAAATTATAAATTAAAAAATAAAAAAATTATGAATCAATAAAAAAATCAAAAAATCAATAAAAAATCAAAAAAAATCCACAAAAATGAAAAATCAACAAAAATCAAAAATTGGCTTTTAGAAGATTAAGTAAAAATGAATGAAAATCCAAAGTATTAAGTCAAAAATATTAAATCAAAAATATTAAATCAAAAATATCAAATCAAAAATATGAAATCAACAATACAAACCAAATAAAAATTAATATGTCACTACGTCACACAATTCGAAATAAATCGGACTATCTAGATATATTCACAACAGATTCGATAATTTTACAAGCGTACGCTAATAGCGAGATGTAAACTGAAGAGACGCTTCGTACCCAGCCGCCTTTTAAAGCAGCCAAGAGCCTGGTACCGGCTGGTACGGCGTGGCACTGCATGGTACGACGGGAACCGTGAGACCGTGAACTCGAGAGAGGTCGTTCAACGGTCGTAAGTTGTTTTGTTCTTAAGAAAATGACGAGTAAAGAGGAGAAGAAGAAAAAAAAAAAAAAGTTGTTTTTGGAATAATATAAAAAACTTTTTTTTTTTTTTTTTTAATTTTTTTTTTTTTTTTTTTTTTTTAATTTTTTTTTTTTTTTTTTTTTTTTTTTTTTTTTTTTTTTTTTCGTTTTTTATATTATTCCAAAAAACAACTTTTTTTTTTTTTTCTTCTTCTCCTCTTTACTCGTCATTTTCTTAAGAACAAAACAACTTACGACCGTTGAACGACCTCTCTCGAGTTCACGCTATCTTTGCCTTCTTCTTCTTCTCATTCTTCGGACTGGTTTTGCCGCTGGAGGTAGGAAAAGTGGTATTTCAGTATTGTATATAAGGATTTACAGCGTCTTGACTTAGCATTCATTAAGTTTAAAGTCTCAAAATGAGTACGTTCGTAATTATAACACTACAAGACTTTCTGGGATTCTTGGAAAATCAGATTAATCTGATGGATCGTCAGAGTCCAAATTCCGAGAACACGGTGATGTGGCCGCCACCATCAGAGGCTGACTATTTAGATGAAGAATTTCTCAACATGTTTGAGCCGGACCTGGATCCCGAGCCTATCGCCTTTGAGTGGGATCCAGACCGAGCAATGGATCTTCAACCTTTGATGATGGAGCAACAACAGCCTATGGAAGAAGATCGGCCGCAACCTATGGCAGAGCAGCAGCAGCAACAACAGCAGCAGGAGCAGCAGCGGGAGCAGCAGCGTGAGCAGCCACAACAACAGCAGCAACAACAGCAGCAGCAGCAGGAGCAGCCACAACCACAGCAACAACAGCAGCAGCGAAGGCAGAGTTACCCTCGAAAGTGCAAGAGGCCACAGCAGCAACAGCAACATCAACAGCATCAGGAGCAGCCACAACAACAACAACAACAACAGCAGCAGCAGCGAAGGCAGAGTTACCCTCGAAAATGCAAGAGGCCACAGCAGCAACAGCAACATCAACAGCAACATCAACAGCATCAGGAGCAGCCACAACAACAGCAACAACAACAGCAGCAGCAGCGAAGGCAGAGTTACCCTCGAAAATGCAAGAGGCCAATAAATTATAAATTATAAATTGGCCTCTTGCAGAGCAGCAACCTCTTGCAGAGCAGCAACCTCTGGCAGACAACAACAACAACCGATGGCAAAGCAGCAGCCTATGGCAGACAACAGCAACCTCTGGCATGCAGCAGCAACCTCTGGCATGCAGCAGCAACCTCTGGCATGCAGCAGCAACCTCTGGCAGACAGCAGCAATTGGCAACCCAAAATGGTATAAATTATAAATATGTATTTATGTATATATGTATATTTGTATTTTGGATATAGGAATAATAAAAAACAAAGTCGTTGAAGAAAATATTTTATTTTTTTCTATTTCTTATACAGAATCACACCTAATAACCAAGTTTCTTTAACTTGAAAGAATTATTATGAATAGGATGAATATAATTTTTTTTACAAGCATAGTAATGAAAACTAGGTTTTTTTTTTAACATGGAAGAATAAATCATAATCTGTTGTCAGGGAATTAAACCTAATTGTTCTTTATCTTATATATAAAATCTTATTTAAATGTCTTAGTTGACATTTTAAACTTAATATTAAAAAATACTAGGGTGAATGAATAAATTCAAGTGCAGTATCAAATTCATTTATTTAAAATTCAATTTATCGATAGGATTGATTGTGCATATTATGTAGAAAAAATTATTCTACACTGAAAGAACAAAATCATTAGTTCTTCGAATCTTAATATAAACAAATTTCTATTTATTTAGATGGCACCCTTATATTTATTTAACTTAAACTTAATATATATCTTATAACTTATATCTTACAACTTATATTTTATATGAAATCTTATTTAAATTAGTTGACATTTTAAACTTAATATTCAAAAACTACTAGGGTGCATGAATAAATTCAAGTGGAGTATCAAATTCATTTATTTAAATTTGATTTATCGGTAGGGTTGTTGTACATATTATTTGAAAAGAATTATTCTACACTGAAAGAACAAAATTATAATTTCTTTCAATGGGAATAAATACAAATTCTTATTTATTCACATCATTCCCTTATATTTATTTACATAGTTTCTTATATTTATTTAACTTAGCAGAACAAAATCTAAATTCTTATAAAATATTTTAAACTTAAACTTAATATTAAAAACGCCATAGTGCATGAATAAGTGCAAGTGAAATAAATTTATTTAAAATTTGATTTTTCGATTAGATGGTTTTGCATATTCTTTAGTTCTGGTTTGTTACATATTATACATGCTTGTGAAGGAGTTGTTATGAATAAATCGTTTTCACACGTGTTGCATTGCAGATCTTTTTCGCAACATATAAAGGATCGTTTATAGTGGCTATTAACAAAATTATTTTTCCCATTTGGGCAATTTAAAGCATGTATATAGTAACATTCACAACATAAATTATATGCACCGCCAGAAGATGAAATAATTACGACATAAGATTGAAAAACGCACACTTCTCGCGTAAGGTAATTTGGTGTCAATGTATCACTTGCATTTATTTTTGCCACTTTCACGAGCCCCTCTTCTCCACACCCGTTTGGAACGCCATTATCCTCTATCCCATCATCTTCTTCATCTTCATCGTCGTCTTCGAAATTATTTCGATCAATAGTGATCAGAGAATCCTGTCTTGCGTGAAACTTTCCTCTTCCAGCCAAGTTAAAATGAGTTGTTTCATCTTTGTACATTGACTGGATCGTTTCATCGCAAGCAGAATCTAAATATACATGTGTCTGATCCATTTCGAAGACTGTCCGATGAAACTCGATTCACTTGTTCACACTATTTTTTAATTTTACAACACTTTTTAATTGATAATGGCGGGCCGTCTATGTGGTGTTGATATAGTGGATAGTGTTTAAAACACGGCAAATTTAGCTGCAATTCTTCGTCACTTCTATAATTTTCCGGCAACCTGTTCCAAATTTGTTGTAAACTAAGTGAATCGACGAATGTTTTCAAGTAGTTGATGGGAAAGAAGGCCAAGTCTTGATCTTCAAAATCGGTAAGATTTTTTCCGTGTTTTTGGTAGGAAATTATTACTTGGCCTACACGTTCAATGAGTTGCTGTTGTTGTTGTTGTTGGTCGCTATTTGACATCGCGCACGAATGACTGAAGTTCGCTCAGATTCGATCGTTTAAAATACCAGCTCCCCTCCAACTGCTACCAGCTCCCCTCCAACTACTGTGGTGGTTAGGAAGGAGGTAGGAGGTGGAGCAAAAAGAGGCGGAGTTTATGAAACCAATCGGAATAGGGGGCGAACTTGGGCAGCCAATCAGAAACAAGGTCATTCTTGGCTGACCAATCAAAAAAGTGGTGGGGGGGTCAACTAGGAGCCCCCTATTCCCACTACTCCTCATATATTCTAGTTTCAGTACTTTGATTTTTTTATCTATCAATGTTTCAGATAAGTATCCTGGAAGAAGGTTCCAGTTTATGTTGATCCTTTTTAGTGATCTCAGATATTGCTTAGTCGTTCTTATAAATGCGCTTAGCAGTAGATATTGTAGCCGATGAAGCTCTTTTTTGTCTCATCCTCACTCACAAAATGTAGTGGAGTGAGGTTTAGGTTAAGACACTTAAACAAGCAAGTCCTTTGTGGACAGTTTAACTTCAACATATTAGTTATTAGGGACACATTGGGCTACCGTACCACCAGGGCTGCATATGGGACCACAAGGCTTGCTACACTGATGTATAACAACGTTCCTCTGCACGATAGTCTGATAATTACACGTGCTATTTCTGATATCGATAAGACTAGGAATAACCTTACCAGTATTCAGCATACACGAAACGATTCTTCTTATGCAGTAGAAGTAGAACTCATCTTTGATGTGTTAATAGTTAATCTAAAAAAGTTAACTGGTGACCTTCCAAATTACTAGGACCAGTTTTTAGCGTTCCAAACTTAAAAACTTGGGTATTTATTATAATAAAAAGAAATAACAAACTTATAAAACAAATTCTTTATTGTGTTTCTTGTGGTATGTTAACAAACGAGTAAAACTAAAATATAAACATTTTTACATAGGTTGCTATTGCTGAACATAAGCATTATGTACGTCCAACCCTGGATCCGTTGCAACGAGTGATTTACGAGAGGCGCTTAGAGCGCACTGATCACCACGGAATCTACGCGGAAGAGTGGTAGAGGTAGTTTCTATGCTATTGTCTCTAGGCTTCCATACCGGTGAACCTGTAAGATAGTAAGTTTAGTTTAAATGCATAGGCAAATGGAAACTACTGTATAATAAAGCTGAGTCATTATAATCTGGAGTTAAACCGTAGGACATTAGATGACGCTGTATGTTGGTAATTTCTATGAGAACTGGAATAAAGAGTATCCGGTACGTATGTGTCAAACTGTCGGCAATATATAGGAGGCATAAAACCAACCCTAGTGTTTCGTTTACCTTTTTTCTAAGGTGTCCCCCAACGGAGATATGGGATCCAAAAGGTATACCCAGTGATTTATCTTTAGAGATATAGCTTTTGAGCAAGTTTGTATGTTTTAATGAATTTTTGGCTAGTTGTATAACCAATGAAGACTCATGAATCCAGGCTTTAAACAACTTTTTAGAAGAACAAGAAATCCTGAATTAGCAGAATATTCTTGATGAAATTGCTGATAATCCTTCTAACAGCATACGAGAGCTGGTAGGTACAACAAAATAGGTTGCAAAATTTTCCAAGAACAATTGCTTCATCCTTTTCATATTCAAAAGATATACTCAATATCTTCAGACTAATTTAAACTAGTTTTTACGAAAATTTGAAGAAAATACATTTTCCTAACACTGTTTCATTTACGGACGAAGTTAGTTTCCCAAGAGATAGCGTTATAAATTTTCATAATATAAACGTTTGGTAAGAAGAAAATCCTCACGCAGTAATACAGACTAGACATCAACAAATTACTGTGGTTAACGTTTGGGCAAGGATCATTGGGAATTATTTGATTTGGCTTTCCGTTTCGAAAGAAAGTTTAACTGGTGCACTCTTTTATAATTTTTGCATCAAAATGTAAATAACTTTTTAGAAGTTAAACAGGTAGAGGCTTCTAAGATCTCCTGATCTAAATTCGTTAGATTTTTCTTTTTTTAGAATCTCAAAAGACTTATTTATTCGGCGCAAGTAAACTCCAGGGAAGGGTCGCTTGAAAAGATGACTCATTACTGCAATCTTATTAGAAATGATCCTGGAATGTTACTTCGAGGACAGTCTTCTCACTGTCAAACTTTCCTAGGGGCTAGAGCAGCTGTATTTTAAAAAGGAGGGCGGGACAAGGTCCGAGAGTATTTACTACTGCTTTGAACTTTTTTACAACTATTTTTTTATAGTTAAAATACTGATGGCCTTTTTAGATTACGTTTTATTAAAATTATATACGAGCAATACTAAGCTACAAAAATAAATCATTGATAATTCAACTTAATTAGGGTATAACTTTAATTTTCGTTTATTTTTAACAAAATTAAAATTGACAAAACGCTAATTTTCCTACTAGTTATTATAGTGTATAGTCCACATTTCGCTTACCCATACGTCGCAGAACAGGCTGAAAGTTTGGTTCACCCCATTTTTAAACCCCTTATTAACTAGACTACGAAGCACACTTAGAATTTTACTGTGAGAATTGTATTTAAAACCGTGAAATACTCTGCTTGTAGTGTCAGTACTTTTGTCAACTCTGTGTTCGTAGCTAATTATTTTCAACTCTCGAATTTAACTCCTGTTCTTAACTAATTTCCCGTAGCGAGATGCAAAATTTACCATAACGTTTTGACAAAACTCTCAATTTTTGCAATTCAACTTGTTTTGCAATCAAAAATCGCGTGATCGTTGTTTTTCTCCAAAAGCGCGTGATTCCTACGTAAGTAAAGTTCCATTCCTTGCTTGGCCTATTTATTTTACAGAGTTCCAGAACAAAATAAGTCACATATTGTAAGGTTTAGATTCAGATTTTATATTTTATTCGAATTTAATAAAGATTTGAAGCAAGAAGTGCGCGTCTGTGATAAAATTTGTAAATCTATGAAGAAAATTTTGGTCTTAAATAAAAAAAAATAATTTAGTTTTAATATTTTAAATTTAGTAAAGTTTTTTTTTCTGTTGTTTAATTTTAAAGTAAATACTTGTAGCATTTTTAAAGATATATTTTAAAATAAAATTGATTTTAATCCGATTTTTCCTTTTATATTTAGAAAAAAATAATTTTCACTTTTTAAACATTTTAAATCTTTTTAATTTACTAACTTCTTTGAAAAATAAAATTAGACCCTGAGCATCACAACGTATATTGAACTAACAGGTGCCATTTTAAACATCTGCTTATGAATGAATGAAAAAGGGGTAGTGATACTAGATCATTGATGCCTAGGCCTCCATTGGGCTCTTTACATCCCACCATATCTGCAGGTCATTCGAGGCCCATCGCCTTTGCGAATTCAAGCGACCTCGTTAGTTGAACTTGCCTAACTGCTTCCGGTAACAAAATTGTATCTCCGAAATATCTCTGTCTCAGTCCATTGAGTGCTGGGCACTTTCTGAGGACATGGTCAACAGTTTAATCCTCCTCCAAATATCATCTTTGACACCGATTCTATCTATGAAGATGTCCCCAGAGGTGAGAATGTCCTGTTAACAATGCCACCACAATGCGTAGCTCTTGCCTTCTGAAGGAGAGAAGCTCCTTAGTACGCCGTGCGCTAGGTTCAGTTATATGTTCCTCAGCACACCTCATTCTAGGAGCTCCCCTCCACGATTCAATAAATTTGCTTTCCAGCAACGATTTTAATTCCCTTTTGTCAAGAGCAATTGGGACAGGTAGTATTGGTTGGAGTCCATACGGTTCAGTTGCCGAACCTAACTTTGCCCGACGGTCTGCTTACTCATTCCCGCGTATGCTCGAGTGAGCCGGGACCCATACGAGTCTGACTGTGCAGCCGTTCCTTGTCATACCATTAAGTACGTCCTTGCATTCGGACACCAGTCGCGAAGTTGCGATACTGGACTTTAGTGCCAATATCGCAGCCTAATCCTATCTATATCCCACTCACACAGATGGGCATACTGCAGTATAGCATAAATTGCCGCTGTGAGGCATGTCGCACATTGTCCGAGAGGGTAGTACTCTCTGACTCTTGTGCTCCTGCCGAATACTCCGGCTCCAGCTCTTTCATCTTGTCGAGATCCATCAGTATGCTACCAGGATCCATTTTTCGGAAGATTTTGCTCTCTCTCTCAATCCTCTCTACTTGGCAGAAATATCTCCAGGGAGAGGTTGGGTTTTAAAATCCGCGTCATGTAATCTGTCGCATTGGGAGTGATGGACACCTCTCCACCGTGCGTTCCCAACCATCTGAGTAGTCATTCGTTCTAATTCCAAGATGTCCTAGGCAACTGAGACGAAAAAAAGTCTTCAGGGCCTCGTTCTCTATGCATACGTGAAGAGGAGGCAGGTTTACCAGGACTTCAAGAGTCCTGGTGGGAGCAGTCGTCATCGCACTCAATATTCTAACATCTGCCTAATTAAACATAAAAAATAGTATTTAACGTTTTGCACACTGTCGGGGCAATTTAGAGATTTCCAAAATTTTATCAAAAATAAATTTTTCAACTAATTCAAATGTTCTTCAATCTGCTAAATTCCATTTGGAAATTTCTGGACATTGTAGAAAACAGCATATCCACAATGTAAAAGGTTATTTATGGCCTAAATTGTACTGGTCTGCTCTAAACGTACTACTCAAAAGGTAAGTCATTCAATACCCATTATGGCGCACCTTATGAAAAGAAAAATATGTAACACTACAGTTATTTTGACGTCTTCTATACACTGTCGATAGTTTGACATATACAAGTATTTTCTTTTTAAAAACTAATTTATGTTTTCAGAGCTAAAAATGCAATACGTTTCGAGATCATCAGGTATCATCAAAAAAGTATTTAAACAACCTATATGGCAGCACCCATGGTCACCGATATTTTTTAAGTTAATTTTTATGACTTTTTCTAATAAAATTTTTAGAAATTAAACCCACTTTATATAGTTTATATTGCAATTAATGTAATAATTATAGATATCAAATAAATAAAAAACAATCTATAAAGGATGGAATAGCAATCGAATTATTTAATTTTAATATGTATTGGCTCATAAAGAAAGTATAGATAAAAATAAGCGCTCTTTGTAAAAAAAATCATGTAATTTATATATTTTTTAAGTAATAAAATTCCAGACTATTTATTATCTATGCAAATTTAACTAATATGTTAAAATACGAAAGCAATAAAAATAGTCTGACCCAACTCTTCCATTTGTACTGGATGAAAAGTTTCTGGAGGATGTGAAGATTGTATAAGGCGTGCTTGGCTCCCTGTACTTCCGGCAGATAAAGTTGATGTCGTACTAAAATTAAAAAAAAAATGTTAAGCTATAAAAATTGCCACGTTTCCTGAAGTTTAAAATTTTCGGTAGGAAAATGGCAGAATTAACAAAAGCCAGTATTGATCAATTGAAACAGAAAAAATCTAAAACAAAGTCAAATGTCTAGACTAATAATTTAACTTTTAAATATGTACGTAAATTAACTTTAATTGTCAAAAATGTTTAAAAAGATTCAAGAAAAAAATTACCTTAAAGTAAGATGGTTTGGTGTTCTGCCTAACGTAGCTTTAGGCTTACTGCCGGTTTGTGAATCTTCTTCACCCTCCGATTTTGCTCCAGTATCGTTTTTATCGTGGTTAACGATTTTTTCTTTTAATGTTTCTGAAATAAAATCAGGATTAAAAAAGGGATGGCTGTTTCTTAAGAAAATCGGTTTCATTTAACAGAAACTTATAAAATTCGTGTTATAACTAACATTTTTCTTCAAATACACAAAATACTCTTAACTGACGAATAAATAAATGTACACATATCGTGGAGTGGGGTCAAAATATAAGCGTTGAAATATTGGAAAACAGATAAAAGTAATTCGAAAAAGAAATAGAGAATTACACTAATAATATCACTGAATGAAAAAAAAAACACGGCATACTAACCTAGACAAAGCCTAAAAAGTGACAAAGTTAACTAGAAAGAAAACCTAAAAACTTTGCAAAGAAACCATTGACATAAGCCAGAAATATTATAAAATATATCATGGAGTAGAGTCAAAATATAAGCGTTGAAATATTGGCAAAACAGATAAAAGTAATTCGAAAAAGAAATAGAGAATTACACTAATAATATCACTGAATAAAAAAAAAATACGGCATACTAACCTATAAAAAGCCTAAAAAGTGGCAAAGTGAACTAGAAAGAAAACCTAAAAACTTTGCAAAGAAACCATTGACATAAGCCAGAAATATTATAAAATATATCATGGAGTAGGGTCAAAAGATAAGCGTTGAAATATTGGAAAACAGATAAAGGTAATTCGAAAAAGAAATAGAGAATTACATTAATAATATCACTGAATGAAAAAAAAAAAATACGGCATACTAACCTAGACAAAGCCTAAAAAGTGACAAAGTTAACTAGAAAGAAAACCTAAAAACTTTGCAAAGAAACCATTGACATAAGCCAGAAATATTATAAAATATATCATGGAGTAGGGTCAACATATAAGCGTTGAAATTCTGGAAAACAGATAAAGGTAATTCGAAAAAGAAATGGAGAATTACACTAATAATATCACTGAATGAAAAAAAATACGACATACTAACCTAGATAAAGCCTAAAAAGGGACAAAGTTAACTAGAAAGAAAACCTAAGAACTTTGCAAAGAAACCATTGACATAAGCCAGAAATATTATAAAATATATCATGGAGTAGGGTCAAAAGATAAGCGTTGAAATATTGGAAAACAGATAATGGTAATTCGAAAAAGAAATAGAGAATTACACTAATAATATCACTGAATGAAAAAAAAAATACGGCACACTAACCTAGACAAAGTCTAAAAAGTGACAAAGTTAACTAGCAAGAAAACCTAAAAACTTTGCAAAGAAACCCTTGACATAAGCCAGAAATATTATAAAATATATCATGGAGTAGAGTCAAAAGATAAGCGCTGAAATATTGGAAAACAGATAAAGGTAATTCGAAAAAGAAATAGAGAATTACATTAATAATATCACTGAATGAAAAAAAAAATACGGCATACTAACCTAGACAAAGCCTAAAAAGTGACAAAGTTAACTAGCAAGAAAACCTAAAAACTTTGCAAGAAACCATTGATATAAGCCAGAAATATTATAAAATATATCATGGAGTCGGGTCAAAATATAAGCGTTGAAATTCTGGATAACAGATAAAGGTAATTCGAAAAAGAAATAGAGAATTACACTAATAATATCACTGAATGAAAAAAAATACGACATATTAACCTAGACAAAGTCTAAAAAGTGACAAAGTTAACTGGAAAGAAAACCTAAAAACTTTGCAAAGAAACCATTGACATAAGCCAGAAATATTATAAAATATATCGACACCAACGTGAAAAATAAAGTAGGGATAGCTAACTGAACAAAACACTTAACAAGAAAATTAGAAAATATGAAAACAATATAACAACAACCGAATAAAGAAGGTGAGAAGATGGAACGTGCTGGAAAATATGATAAAAATCGATGGTGGAAAGAAACCCGCAATTAATAAAATTAAAATTGAAAATAGTACTAAAAAAGAACTCGAAAAAATTAAAAGGATAACATCAGAGATTCAGAGATTTCTATATCAAAGCAAAATAAATCTAATGCTAGAAAAAGGTGAAAATGAAAGTTCAAGTTTTCAATGTTGAATAAGAGGAGATTCCAGGAATCATAACAGGGAAAATTAAAATTTCATAAAGGAAAATGTGTGGAGAACGAGAAGCTGAAAAAAAAGGGACAGTGGTAGAAACAAGGAGAAAAACAATATTAAGATTCTACTACTGGCTATCTGTAAGTAATCTCTATGAGAATCTGATAACCCAAGGGACTGGAACAATGCTATGGTAATAATCCTTTTTTACTTGTTAAGGTGACAAGACGAATTTAACTATTTACAGACCGATAATCCTACAATCAGCATTATTTAAATTATTCACCAAAATAATAACTAAAACATTAGCACACAAACTGGACTCCTACCAACCAAGGGAACCAATATCCTCAACCACAAGTATTTTTTTAATACTGATTGAAAAATCAAACCAATATCCCATCGCCATGTGGGTAGTTTTCATAGACTATAAAAAAGCGTTTGACTGCATCGAAACATGGACAGTTTTAAATATACTAAGCAACTCTCGAATAGACAACTTATATATCATATTTATTTGAAATCAAAATTAACAAAGAAGTGCAACACACAAAATTTTCACTTGCACTAGAGGATATGTTTTAATAATTAAATGAAGTAATAAAAGCGATCGTGACTATTTCAGTCATTTGGGATTCGCTGACGATGTTATTTTGATAACAGAAAACCCACAGAATCTGTAAAATATGAACTCGTTAGGAAATCCGAAGAGACAGACCCAAAATTAACATCGACAAGACAATGGCTATGACAAAGGGATAGTACGAAACAAACAACGCAATTATGCGTTTCAACCCAAAGGGCCATGTTAACAAACACATGCTTGAATGAATGAATGAATGAAAAAGGGGTGGTGATACTAGATCATCGATGCTTGGATCTCCATTGGGTCTTTTACATCGCACCATATCTGCAGGTTATTCGAGGCCGATCGCCTTTGCGAATCCAAGTAGTCTCGTTAGTTGAACTTGCCTAACTGCTTCCGGTAACAAAATTGCATCTCCGAAATATCTCTATCTCAGTCCGTTGAGTGCTAAGCACTTTCTGAGAACATGGCCAACAGTTTCATCCTCCTCCAAACACCATCTGCATGTCGGGTCATCTTCGACACCTTTTCTATATAGATGGCCCCTGAGGTGACAATGTCCTGTCAACAATCCCACCACAATTCGCAGCTCTTTTCTTCCCAAGGAGAGAAGCTCCTTAGTACGCCGTGCACTAGGCTCAGTTATATGTTCCTTAGCACACCTCATTCCAGGAGCTCCCCTCCACGATTCAATAAATTTGCTTTCCAGCAACGATTTTATTTCCCTTTTGCCAATAGCAATTGGGACAAGTAATATTGGTTGGGGTCCATACGGTTCAGTTGCCGAACCCAACTTTGCCAGACGGTCTGCTATCCTCATTCTCGCGTATGCTCGAGTGACCCGAGATCCATATGAGTCTGACTGTGCAGCTTTTACTTGCCATACTATTTAGTACAGCAATTAAACACCAGTCGCGAAGTCACGACACTGGACTTCAGTGCCAATAGCGCAGCCTTACTATCTAAGCATATATTTATTACTCTATTCCTGTCTATGTCCCCCTCACAGAGAAGGCACACTGTAGAATAGCATAAATTTCCGCTGTAAAAATTGTCGCATATTGTCCGAGAGGGTAGTACTCTCTAACTTTCGTGCTCCTGCCGAATACTCCAGCTCCAAACACATGCTTATCCATATTTAGGACAGACAGTGCAACAATAATCTACAAGCAGGTCTACCGAGACGAATATTTAGACTCATACATATATTAATAAGGCGAGGAAGTAGAATCAGAAATAATTAAAACAGAAATAAAGCTGGCCATGACTGGATGTAGAGGACTCAAGACAGGGAAGAATGGCCAAGACAAGAGGGGGCTTGTCCGACGATAGGGTGCGTATGATGATGATGAATATATATTTGAAAATTAAAAGAAATTTGAGAAATCCTAGAGATATTTTTAACCTTGTTTAAAGAGATATTGTGAAATAAAAATTTGTCGTTTTCTGGCTACCGTTGCAAAATAAATTTCTTAAAATTGCTGATGGTAATTATTTTATATGTAAGCCTGCTTTAAGAATATTTAATGAACTTTTTTGTTCCCTGTGTATTTTACATCTAAAAGAATGAAAAATTGTATTGTTGATTGGAAAATAAGTGAACCTGAAGTTAAAAAGACTAAACAAGTCCAAATATACATTCTTTACATAAAAAAATACTTTAATAATTCAAATTTTACCTGTTGCATCGCCCAGAGTTTTACTTCTGCTTCTAAAACTTCCGGTGGTTTCATCATGTTCTTGATTTATATTGTTATAATCAATATTTCCTGCCGAGTGTCGTTGTGACTTCTGAGATTTTTTCGTTTTGCCCAGAGTATGTGAACCTTGTATTATAACATGTTGTTTGGGTCTTTCTAGTGTTTGACTGTTAACAATATATATAATGTCAATTTTACAAAAGTTGCATTCGTCATAATTGTGCACAAGATGATTGTTCAGAAAAAAGCCATTTTAGTATCTGAATACGTAAATACATATTTCAAGTAAATTACTTAAAGGATTTTCACAAAAAATTAGCAGTAACAGTTCCTAAAGCATAATTTTGGAGCAGGAAAATAAATGATGCATGTTTATATACATATACACTTATATCACAAATATGTAAATACCTTCCGATCTTAATATAGTCATAGATTGGAAGTATCATCTACTGGATTTTTACAAAAATATATCAATAATAGTTCTTAATGCATACTTTTGGAACGGAGCAAGACGTGATACATGTTTACTAAGCTTCCATTTTAAAATGACATATAGAAATGCATGTTAGAATAGTAAAGGTTCTTGGGTTTGGACCGTGTCAAATTAAAATTATTATCCGACGTTTCGCCTACGACTGCACGAAACATTTTCAGGGTTCTTTAGAATTCTCTAATTATACGTTTAAATAAACCATACACTGATGCTAGGACCTCAGTTTTTTTTTACATTAAAAGTATGACCTGAGCAATGCTGGTGTTCGGCTACTGCAGATTATGCAATTTGTTTCTTTTTTATACATCTTTCATGTTCCTTAAACTTACTGGATATTGTCGTAGTACTACGGATAAAAATTAAATTCACGATGTCTGATCGATAAGCAATACCACAAATAATCAATATCCTACCGACACGTTCCGCCTGAAGATAAGTACAAATATAAGTTCCAACTATAAATAAGTACGTCAACACAGGGTGTCTGGGTAAGGCGTCGACGGACGCACTGATGAGTCCTACCGTCGAGGACGAAACACAGCTGTAAAATTTTAGGTCAATAACTTTCAGATTGTATATCGCCGGGTACAGGGACTTACATCTACGTGCGAATACAACAATATAGAGCGTCCTGTTTCACCTACATATACTTTACCACAAGAGCAAGGTATCTTGTAATAGCCTTCTGTCTAAAATGGAATTGCGTCTCTTGGAGACTTCAAATATTGTCCAACTTTCTTGCGTGTTGAAAATTGTCCAAATGTTTAATTTACAGAGCGATCTGGCAATCTTGTCGGTGGTTCCGTGTATGTAAGGTAAGACAACACTGTCCATAGGAGGTACATTTAGGACATTTTGTTAATGAATTGGGTCTTTATATTTATTAATACAACGTCTTATATGTTCAGCGCAATATCCGTTTCCTCCCAGAACATTAGTCAGTTTTTCTGTTTCTGATTTCTGTGATTGATCGTCACATATTAAAAGTGTATGACGGATTGTTTTGAGAATGATGATGCTGTGACGTTGCATTGAGATATCGATTTGTATGTGTTGGTTTTCTGTACACAGAATGCCCTAATTTGCCATTCTGATTCCTCTGTATTATACATCAAGAAAGGGAAGGGCATCCCTTGATTCAATTTCCCTAGTGAATTTTATGCTGGAGTGTTCCTAATTTAGATGATCCAGGAAATTATAGAGGTTATCTACGCCATGCGACCAAACTACGAACGTATCATCTATATATTTGCACCAAAATTTAGGTTTTAGTGGAGCAGAAGAAAAAGCATTTTCTTCGAAAGCTTCCATGAATATGCGAGCTACCACAGGTGATAGTGGAGATCCCATGGCCGCTCCCGAAGTCCGCTCGTAGAAAGTTCCTTGAAAAGTAAAATAAGTGGAAATCTGACATGCTTTAATTACTTCTAGTAGGGCGGAGTCCATGTTGTTATTTCGTAATGTGTCCGATATAATGGAAACTGAATCATCTATAGGAACATTTGTGTACAGAGATTCTTTATTAAAACTGACCAATATGTCTCCGGGCTCTAATTGGTGGTTTTTAATTTTTGGACAAAATGTCCAGAGTTTTTAACAAAGGGTTCAGTGTTTGCTGTAAAGGGATGTCAAATTTTGGCCAGATATTTACCTATTTGGACGTTGGTGAATGTATTGCGCCAACAATTGGACGTAGAGGTTCATCTTTATGTATTTTAGGCATTCCGTAGAGGCGTTGGATTTTAGAGCTGCTTGGTTTAACAGCATTCTTTTCTTCTAGAGTGAGGCTGGAGGCCTTGATTAGATATGTGAGGTTCCTTTTGATTTTGCTTGTTGGATCCGTCCGAATGACTTTGTAAGTCCAAGAGTTGGTTTATTTTTTTTAGCATATTTGCCCTTATTTATAACAACAGTTGCATTTCCTTTGTCAACTGGAAGAACTATGATGGTGTTGTTTTCGTTCATTTTTTTTATAGTCTTCCTTTCCTCTGAAGTCATATTTGATTTAGGTAGCTGTGAATGTTTTATGATCTTCGCTGTTTCGTACCGAATCGGGTCTGCATGCTCTGGAGGCAATTTTCTAGTGGAAGCTTCGACTCTAGAAATGATTTCTTCCACGGGTATGTGACTTGGAGTGATGGCGTAGTTATTTCCTTTGGATAAGATAGTTTTCTCTGCTTCGAAGAAGAAAATGTACCTCTACGTCCAATCGTCAGCGCAATAGACTCACCAATCTACAAAATAGGTAAATATCTGACCAAACTTTTATATCTCTTCCTAAGAAAAACCGTATCTTTTGTTAAAAACTATGAACACTGTCCAAAGATTAAAAACCATCCAATAAGAGCCCGGGACATATTGGTCAGTTTTGATGTAGAATCTTTGTACACAAATGTTCTTATAGATGATTCATAATAATATCGGATATATTACGAAATAACAACATAGCTGCACCCTGCTAGAATTAATTAAAGTATGTCAAATTTCCATTTTTATTACTTTTTACGAGCAGACCATGGGATCTCCGCTATCACCTGTGGTAGCTCACATATTCATGGAAGCTTCCGAATAAATCTTCTTGTCTTTTGCTCGTCTACAACCTAAATTTTGGTGCAGATATGTAGATGATACGTTCGTAGTTTAGCCGCATAGCGCAGATAACCTCCATAATTTCCTGGATCTATAAATGACAGAAGCGGATATTGTCATTCATAGTCAGAATTACCCACTGTATTCAGAACGAAAAAAATGGCCTTTAAAATTATTAGGAAGGAATTGTATTTTTCACTACGCGATGATAAGAAAGTTGGATCTTCTAGTTAGACTTTAAATTATGTATTTGGGTCAATGGTGAAACATTTATATAGGAAAATTAATGGTAAAAACCGGGAAATAAGGCGTTCCAATCGGTAAAAAGAACAGTTGTTTCCCGAAAATAAAATATATTTTTCATCTTTGCCAGTTTCCCCTTTCAGTCCATTATTTTGACTATTCTTTCAGCTTAGGTGTGAAGTGAGGAAGTTATGTTTTATCCATGGTTATGGATCGACGCTTTATTGCTGTGAAACATCGCCAAATACTTTATTGGAATATCCTCACGGCGCTGTTTTTGGTCTGTTATGAGCAAACGTAGCGCCTGTTTTGCCGATAGTTTTCTCATGTCCAAATTTTCAGTCAATATGGGATGTTTAGCACTTTTTGAAATGCCTACCATAACTGCTAGCTTGCGGACTTACAATCGATGGTCATCTAATACCATTTTGTAGATTTTCTTCATCATTTCTGGCGTGGTCATCTCATTTGGTCGACAAGTGCGATGTTCGTCTTGGCAGTTCGTACGGTCTGGTTTAAACTTTGCCACCCAATATTTTATTACTGTCAACGAAGGAACAGACTCCTCCAGAGTAGACTCTAGCTTGACTTTCATATTGGTTGGAAAGAGAACTTTTAAATGAAAGTAATCTATTACATACCGGTGATTAATTTTTTCCATTTTTGAAATTTTATTATTTATAGCTTTCAAATACTAAAGAACGTAGAGCCCTCAAACTTTAGGTTTATAAGGTTGGTACTTTTGACCATAGTAATATTTTCCAAACAATAACCGCCATCTATACATCAGGTCAGGTACTTCCGGGACTACCCTTGAATATTACGTCTACTTTCAAAATATTGCTTCTCTTCACCATTTAGTAGTAGTTTTTTTTATGTGCGGAAATTTTTAGACTCCTAAAGTTAATTACTGGCTATTTTTATGTTTTTAACGTTTGTATAATTGCGTGCTGTTTACCAACAAACATATATAAACGGTCATTTAGATATTGCAATAGCGCAATAAAAACTGATGAGGAAAATGAGAAAAATTATCTTAATGATCGGAATATCTGTAATTATTTAAATTATTGAGTGGATAAATTGGAAATATTGTAGCAAGCTAATAAATTAATATCTAATTACGAGCGAAATCGTTTGTATGTAAATGATTTAACAACAAGAAAAAAATTAATATGGAAATTTTACTTGTAATAACAATGTATTCAAAAAATATCCAATTACCTGTTTATATGATCAGCTTTGTGTCCTGTAACAAGAATAATTCCTGGACCACTACCAGGTTTCGTTGAGGGTATTGACATATTTCTTACTGACTCTCTAATTATCTGACGTATTGTTTTAAGGAAGGCATTTCTAAATTCACCAGTACTAAAACACCAAAAATAACAAAATTTTATTAATTTTTTGAGTATCCAATAAGGAGTTGTTTACTTAAGAGTATTATTTAATTACAAACCAAAACCAATTTGCAATTAATTACACTATTCTACGTTTGGAAATTTCTTATCGCTCCCTGATATTTTTTTACCGTTTGCTTTGAAGTTATAAGTAATATAGGAAATGAATCGTTTCACAAATGTTGTTTTCCGGATGATTTAAAAGCGCATATCTTCGATTGCAAAGGGTGGTGACCCAAAACAGCGTACCAATTCTCGACTCAAACAGCCTATAAGTCAAAACGGTGTATATCTTTAAAAATTTAGTAATTATAACGGTTTTTAGTTGCCACACATCCAAAAAAAATGTTCCTCGTAAATATAACTAGGGTTGTTCGTTTCGATTTTCTGTCTTCTTCTCGGAGTAGAGAAAAATGAGTTATTTCTAAAATTAAACCAACATTTATATTTGTTTTATAATTTTTAACATGTTTTATTAACTAAAATTTAATAATTCTACAAAATATCCCATTAATATTTTTATAAAAATATGAAGGTTAACACTCTTAGCTACTCCATGTCTACTCCAGATGCAGTAGGAATCATAAAATACTAAAAGATCTAGTGGTTTTTCCCTCCTTATTTTTATCAATAATAATGAAAAAGATAAAATTGCCAACAGGGCTGTAATAAAAAAAGAAACACCGAAAAACAACTAATACATAACCTTACCTCAGACTAGCGGCGTATTTATTTTGTCGTTCTATAATAACAGCTATAAAATATTATTAAACACATTTTATGAACTTTGTCCACAACGTTGTGATATTGTTATTATATTAAGATATTTTGTGCCGCTATTTAATATTGTGGTCTTTAGTGTTTGTGATTTTAAACTCTGGTACACTTTACATTACTTGCTTTTATAGGATTTATTTAGGTTGTCTAACTGGACCTTTATTTAGATACATATGGAAAATTTAATTCAGCGTGAAGATATACCGGTAAGTAACTAATAAGAGGTTATTTCTTGTTATACTGTAGTATCTCTTTCGAAAATGTTAAACAACATTCTGTTGGCTTTATTGAAATACACAGTATTTCAAACTCATTTAAGTGAACACTATGTTAATACAGCTTGTACAAAATATTTAAAATATCTTAACAAAGAATGATACAATAGCTGAAAACAAGGGAAACTGTTCCTTGAAACATATTTCTGAAATGCTTAATTTTGGAAGATAAAATTAATAGGATGAGCAAAACAGCACACATGCACAAATTTTTTAGTGATTCTTACAGGAACGTTTTAGATTTTTGGGTAATTATTGGATTTAGTTAATATCTAGGAGGTTATAGAACACGATTCTGTTTTTGTATTTTCATAACTTTCTCTTCTTTTTCTAGAAAACACAGAGAAAATATCTTAACAAAGAATGATACAATAGCTGAAAACAAGGGAAACTGTTCCTTGAAACATATTTCTGAAATGCTTAATTTTGGAAGATAAAATTAATAGGATGAGCAAAACAGCACACATGCACAAATTTTTTAGTGATTCTTACAGGAACGTTTTAGATTTTTGGGTAATTATTGGATTTAGTTAATATCTAGGAGGTTATAGAACACGATTCTGTTTTTGTATTTTCATAACTTTCTCTTCTTTTTCTAGAAAACACAGAGAAACACTGTCACTTTTGGTTTCATTTTTTTTTACTAAATTGTTATTACTTTACATACATATTACATATTTTACGCCTATAAAAACCTCTATGTTATATTAGATTTTATAAATTTGAACTTTTTTAACCAGAAAACTAAAAAAAACTACTAAAAAACTTTGGTAAAACTTCGATTTTAAAATTTTTGTTTATAACATTTTTCTTTCTTAAGGATATTTACTATGTGAAACTTGCTTATAAACCATTCGACAAACTTGTTAAATAACCGAAAAAGAAAATAGTAGAATGAGCCACTCCGATCCTGTTACAGTTGCAAAAAAAAGTCATTAGTTTGATTCATTTGTCAAGTTTTGACGTAAAGATATATACCGTTTTGAGTATATCAATATTTCGTTAGGGTCGATCTTATCTAAGATAATAAAGAAAGTATTTAAGTTGAGAATGATATCATTTATCATCAGTTAAGTTTTTAGGCTGAAAGATCAAGAAAAGATGTAGTTTATAATTTTCTGGAGAGCGTTTATACCAATAAAAACTTTTGCGGTGTTTTGTGATTTGGCCAAGGCCTTTGATTGTGTCAGTCATGAAGCGATGCTTGAAAATGGTAACATCAGCAGCGGTCATAAAACTTAACGACTTTATGAGTGTTTTTTTTTGGTGGAAACAATTTACACGTTATTTTGATTATACTGATTGAATCTCGAAGTAGTGCGCCTATTGAACATTAGTAGTGATCAAGTTTAAAAGAAGCTGTGAACATGCGTCTATTTACCTGTTCGATAAAACATAAATTTTTTCCGATCGTCTTTGTAATTGACTTCTTAAATGTATGAGTTCCCATAAAAAATGCGAATCCATATCTTTGGCCGACGAAGCTCGTACTTGAACTTCCGTCACAGGAATTAATACTTGATATCTAATAATTTCTACTTCGGAGGATGCACCTTTACTTGCCACACCCTTAAACAGATAAGTAAAAGTTTTAATTCTATTTTAGAGGATGTAAAAATAGTGGAAGCTGTTCACACTCAGTGCTCCAATACTTCTCCTAGAATTATGTAAAACGTACAAAAAAAAATTGGTAAGAACGTTTGTTGGCTCTGAGTTTGATTTATTCCATACAGTAACCTAGATATATAAAGCTTTTAGATACTTTTCATAATACGTTTTTCTATAAAACGAGGACTTACCATTAATTTTTTCTTTTGACGCAATCTTTCTTTACATAAAAAAACTACGGCAGTCTTAAATACAAAACACATCGCGTGTAGTTCTAATCCTTTTTTAATTTTACCTAAGAAGTCGGATATATTAAGCCATTCTACTCCGCCATAATATAAAAGGTCTCCTGGGCTTAAATCTATCGACTGAAACAAAAGAAAGGGATTAGCGTAATCAAGATTTATTTCTAAACCAATCGTGACTTAATAAATCGCTTCAAAGCTATTTAGAAATAAACAAAATTAAAAGAGATATATCTGTTTCGTACAAAACACATATTCAGAGGACGAAAAATAATATTAAAGAAGAGCCCAGGCAGTTCTGGAATTTTATTAAAGCAAAAAAGGACGTACAAAAAATATGTCTTTTAATACCAAAGAAATTAATACTTTATCTGATACTTTAAATTCTTCAGCAGAATTTTTTAAATAATCCTTTTCTTCAATCAATGTTGCGTCCACAGGTGATTCTAATTTTGTAAATTTTACCTTTACAATTATTCATGCCTATGTTTTCATTGATAAAGACATAGTTAATGCTAGAAAGACGCTGAAACTTAAATACACTACTGGCCCGGACTTTATCCCAGCCTTTTTTTTTGTGTGACTTCAGATTTGTCCACTTAAATATTGTATATTACATATTACTCCAGTCTGTGGACGAGAAATAGATTCTTTTATGACGTTAATTTCGCACAGGATGGGAAGTGTTTTAAGTTGTAGGCAGGGTCAATACAAGAATACCTATATGCTTTTGGACAAAGTTGGCGAAAATATGATTTGCGTTTCTGCAAGCTACAATAGTGTTTTTAGAGCGTAAGTTTTTTACACTTTTTTGAAGGTATTAACGAGATATCTAATTTAAATTGCCGCCGGTTTCATTTGGTCAAAAATGCCGATAAACCGATAAAAATGGCGGTTTTTGCAATGTTAATAATTATTACAAAAATAAATTTTTAATATTATTATTGCCTTAAATGAAGCTTTCTTAATTCTGAATCGAACGAGCTGAATGAAAAGTTGATCGGTTCATTTGTTGCAGAGATATGTTAATTTGTTTATTCCGAGGCGCTTAATGTTGAATGCCATCACGTAGTTGTTTATGATTATTTCAACTAATTTGGGCGCTTATTTTTTTCTATAAGACTTATATTTTAAGATGGTGAGGCCAATAAAAAAAATAATGTTTGTCCCTTTGTTGCGACATAAGAGGGTCTCTCCAGTTCCATTTGTTTCGAGAAGAAAGTATCCCTTTTTCCAAACAATAATTTTTTGATTGGACTCATGTACAATATTAAAATAGGTCTTAAGGAAAAAATATGTGGTGGCGTTCAACATTAAGCGCCTTGGGATAAACAAATTAATATATTTCAGCAACAAATGTATCCATCAACTATTAGAAAAGCTCGTTCGATTCAAAATTAAGAAAAATTCAGTTTAAAGCAATAATAATATTAAAAAAGTCATTTTTGCAATAATTATTAACATTGCAAAAAAAGCCATTTTTGGCGGTTTTCGGCATTTTTGAAAAAACTACTCGACCAAATGAAATCAGCGATAGCTTAAATTAAATGTTAATGCTTTCAAAAAAGTATAAGGAACTTACGTTCTAAAACCAATATAGTAGCATGTAGAAACGAAAAACATGTTGTTGTCAAATTTGAACTCCCTCCAGTTGTTTTTGCAGACTATTTCAGCATCCAAACTTTTTCAAACATTCTTGTATTGACTCTACCTACAACTTAAAACACTTCTCATTCTTTGGCAAATTAATGTCATGAATTTCTTCCAAGACTGGAGTATATATGTTTAAAAATACAGTTTCCTTCTCTATAAAAATTTTCCATAGTTTGTCCTGTGTTTAAAAAGGGAGATAGACCAGAAATTTGTAATTACAGACCGGTATATATTATATGCAATTTTTCTAAAATATTTGAATTTTAACTTTATGATTCTAGTTTTTCATTACCTGAAAATGTAATTACTCTATTGTAACATGACTTTTTTAAAGGTAACTCGGCTGCAACTAATCTGATGATTATAACTCAGGATATAGTAGAGGCTATTGACGATGGTGGACGGATGTGATTTATTTAGACTTCATAAAATCATTTAATCGTTTGGACTATTATATTTTACTCTCTCATCATCCGGATTTTCATATTCATTAATGATATTATTTAAATCATATTTCCATAATTATATTCAGTATTTTAAAATTCGTGATTTTTGTTCAGTAAATTATATTTCTGGTGTACCACAAGGGTCAGTACTGGGATCTTTATTTTTTAATATTTTTATTAGCGACCTTGCTTCCACTGTTAATGTAGATATTTTACTATATGCCGATAATGTTAAGCTGTATAAGAGAATAACCTGCTTACAGGACTGCATAGAGCTTCAATCTAACGGGAAACAGGTTAACGAATATTGTTCGACAAATTATCCACAGCTGAACGTAGAGAAATGTAATGTAATTTATTTCACCTCAAAGCTCCACTGATGGTATAACGTCTCATATGAATCCATAAACAAAGCCCTAGAGAAAAGACAAATAGAACCTTGTCTAGTAAAGAATCAATGGTGCATCGATCAGGAAGAAGTCGATGACAAAAGACAGTTAAATGGCTCTGGATTTACATTTCATGGTTATACTTAGGATCTAGATGTCACCATCATAGGGAAGAATGAAATATCCTAAGCTTTCAATTTAAAATTGAGTAAAATTAATCTGTAACTACTACACAAACAAGGACTAAATGTCAATTCCGACAAAACAGTCTTTGTGTTCTTCACTAGAAGCTAAAAAAAATAAATTTAAGTACAAATTGTGAAAAAAAAACAGTAATAAGCGTTTTCAAAGAAGTTAAATTATATTGGGAATAACTATCGATCAGAAATTGACAGTATAGTAATCCTGAAAAGATTTTATCGAAGGTTCAGAGGCAAAGCGCTGAATATGCTGCAAAATTTTTAGAAAAATCTGGAATTTGAAAGTAATTTTATAACCATACGAAACGATCTAATATTTGGTCACAAATACCTCCCTAGTCTGGTTTCCTAAAACATAATCTATATCGAGGAAGAAAGCAGCTTTAAGCTTCGGCTTCAGATAGTTCAACTCTAACCTAGTAATTTTAGGACACAATAATAATATAATCCATGACCATACGATCCGACATTATGTCTACCTCCATATAAATTATAAAATGATTATAGATTACCAACATGCGAGTAAGAGAGGTAGTTCCTCAGCTAGACGTAGATTCACATACATGGTACACACATAGATCTCAAACAGAGGGACGTGTTGGAGTGGAAGTAACAAGATGGAGTTTCTGGCTTGTTAAGTAATACTCTAACCATCTTCTGAATAGTGTCTCACTAGGAATATCTATTATTAGAAAGTCAAGGAGCGCTAAAAACTCTAGAATCGAACACCTATGGAGCTAAGTTGACTTGGGACTACCAATAACTTCTGAAACAACTGACAAAAACTACATCTCCCTGTAAGTACCAGAGCACAATGGATTTTAAAGAATAGAGAAGCAAAAAAACACCCTTCATTGGTATTTCCTGAGAAATGAAGACGAAACAGCATGTAGCGACCCATCGTCAAAAAATGCAAAAGAGCTTCTCGAGTTCCCTAAAAAGGAGTGGTCTCAAATCTTTTCACCGGATACTATCCTCTGATACACCATTTCAAAAAGAAATAAATGGATTTACTGTTTCTGCAAAAGACGAAAATAAGGAACCTCCCAGGAAAATAATATAATTCCAGTTATGGCATTTTGGGCTTCTATTACATTAGAGATACGAACAAAAGTGCTTCAAGGAGCCAATTGACCGATATAGTGACTTATCATCTACGATTTACAATATAGATTTGAGAAAAGTTACTTTCTTTATTCCAGTTAGTAACAATAATAACATACCTGTTTACATGATTTCTGATGTTGTCTAAATAGATGGTCAAAAATAGCTCCATATTCTTCATGTATCCTTTGCATTTCATTTATATGTTCAGCAACTTTTTCCATTCCTTTTAGAGCCTCTGTAAATTATTAAGTGTAATTTTTATACAGTACATGTATGTATATAATATAAAAACCTAATATTGAGAGTGATATCGCAAAAGAGTAATTTGTGATCTTGTTACCAACTTACCTACTAGGTGCTGATGCTCGTCTGTGTTAGAGTCTGTTAAATTTCTAAGTTGCTGTAACAGCAATGGATATTTTAATATCCTTTGAATAGGCTTAATAAGATATGATTCCAATGTTGATGAATGTTGCTGTTTTGGATTTCTTAAAATAAGGAATTCTTGAAGTGCTTGATTGCCTTCATCTAAAAAAGATATTTTTATGTTAAAAGTTAAAACATAGAGTGTAAACTTAAAATGATGCAATACCAAGAATAATTTTTTTCCTCAATAACCAAATCTGTAAAAATTTTCCCTATAAGTCTTTCACTACTGATCATATAGAATAAAATAGCAACTTACTGGGATGTAAAACTTTCTGAGCTTTACTGTGACTTGCACAAAATGAGCTGTATAGTTTGAAATGATTAACGTAATACAAAAAAGCGCTACCAATAGAGAACAACACATTCTGCAATAAAAAAACAAATTGTTAATTAACAATGTAAAATACAACGAAATACAACATACTTTTATGGTTAACATTAAAGGTTTTACAAAAACACCGTTGAATTTTAAGCAATTGATCAGATGTTTGAAAAGCGAAGATCGATCATTGCTACACCAATTTTTTTTATAATAGCTTGAAAGTAGCCGAACCCTTGGCTACTCTCAAGCTACTCCTTTGGCTTTGGGCCGTTCGGCCATGCAGCCAGTCACTCTTTATTTATTAAAATTTTCTACAAATTAACTTAAAATCTAACTTAAACCTAAGGATAATAACAAACACCCAATCCGGACCTGGGAATCGAATCCGGCATCTAAGTGGTGCTATACCACAACCATACCACTGCACTACCGGATGGGCAAATACGCCAATTTTGGAGAGAACATTTACAAAAGAAGCTTCCTTTTAAATACAGCTACCAGGAGATCTCACAAAATGTCTATAAAATAAAGAATTAGACAAGGTGACGTACTGTTATTTAAATTATTTTATCAGAGGTTACAAGATGCCCTTATATCATTCAACGTAGACAGAGTATTCGGGAAAATATGGAATATCTTCCGGATATGAAAAAAAAACGTGAAAGAAATACTACAAGTTCATATAAACTTGTTTCGTATAGGCTTCCTCTTCGAAGATATCGGCTCCCAAAGACCTGCAACGGAATCGAGTTTTTTACACGTAATTATTGAACCACCAGGTATATTATTTTTTTAAAAATATGATGTATACCAGGGTAAGACCCTTCAAATTACTATCCAAGAAAGTGTTGTGAATTATTCACAGTTATAGGGACGGAGTAGCTGTGGTACTCATGACCCCATTTTTTTACGCTATGTATGATCAGGACTTTGGACAATGTTTTGTTACATACCTTTAACTATTGACTAAAAATTAAGTACTCTTCATTCATGTCGCCGATCCTAATCGTTTTCGAAAAAATGTCATTTTATTTACTGTGTTAATCCCCTAACTTCTGTCGGGTTCAATATGAAAAAGAGAGAGAGAAAAAAGCCCTTCACCATAGTTTCAATAAATAGTTAAACTAACTGCTTAGTTAAAAACTTCGTAAGAGGGTTTAACGTGGGCTCCGTGAAGTCTCATACACTCGCCAGCATGACGAATTGAGGACTGCTGTACCCGCCACATTAATTCAGCATTGTTCCTTCTTTATCACAATGAAACGTGATTTTCCGTAGAGGTTTCTCCCTTCTATCGAGTGGACTGAAATACATCAAGGTTTTGAGGTGTCCCCATAGATAAAAATCCAACGGCGTTGGGTCGGAAGATCGAGGAGGCCAGACAATACCTATCCAATTTGATAAACGTTATTCAGGTGCTCCCGCACAGCAACGCTGAAGTGAGGTGATGCCCCATCGTGCATGTAGTACATGTTTCGGCGAGTTTCATGTGGTAAGTGCTCTGCTAAATCGTGAAAAGAGTTCTGAAGGAACTTCAAATAAAGTTCTCCATTCAGTGGGACCGGCAATACCAATTGCCAATGATTCCTGCCCAGACATTAATTGATTGGAACTGATGTTGATGATGCGAAACAATAGTTGCATGCATTATCGATTCGATACATGATATGGTTTTGGATAATAAACGGATGACTACATACAAAATTGCTAAGGCTGAGGGTATCTCAAACAAACGGGTGTTTAATATTTTGAAGATTTGGTTTTATCATTATGATCCCGAACTGCGACAACAAACCGCAGAGTGGACTGAACTTGGTTGTCGTGCTCCGAAATAGGTAAAGGGATCAAATCATCCAAAAATTTTATAGCATCAGTTTTTTGGAATGCAAAAGGAATATTATTTATTCATTACCTGCAAATCGGTAAAACAATAACAGAAGAATATTATTACAACCTTCTAGTCCAGCTGGATATGTTAGTTGTTCTTTCCCATTGGTAATTCTCCACCCAAACACCCAAATAAACATTTGAATTAATCTTTTTTACTTGTTGTCCATCTATATTTATCATTTCTATGTCTGTCTGTTGGCTTGTAGTAAATTTGGTTTTTGTAATGTTTATTTTTAAGCAGAATTTCCTTGCTTTCAATTGTATTTCTTTAAGAATCTCGCTGAGTTTCGCAAAGTCTGTGGCAAATATGACTATATCGTCTGCGAATCTGAGATTGATGTCTTTCCCTTCCTATATTTATTCCTTATATATATATATATATATATATATATATATATATATATATATATATATATATATATATCAATGCAGATCTGTGTATATATCATCCAGGACCAAGTAAACAATTTAGGTGATATATCAGCTTGTTTAAAGCGGTGAATTTATATTTCTTTGGTGTCTTCATACAGCTTTATCTTCACTTATGATCGTTCGTTCAATTTCCGAATAATGTCAATATATCGCTGATCAATCCTTGCTCTTTTCATTACCCAAAATTCTATAAAATTGAAGACCATTCTAAAGTCTATAAATGCAATCCACATTAGATATTTTACCCTACTGCTTTTCTATTATTATGGCGGTGTTGCATTGTACTATAGTCTTTTCTGAACCCTGCCTGTTCGCGGGTTGCTTCTAAGTGGTATATTATTACTCTCTTAGAGTTTATAAATCTGTGATATTGGGCTATAGTTTTTCAGATTACAGGGGGCTTCTCACTTCATTCACCATTTCAGGTATGATGTTATCGTCGCTTGTTGTCTTTCCAAGAAGGCTCTTTCAATTTCCTCCTCTTCGATGTCGAGCTACTTTTTAAGGCCAACTTTATATATTCTGTTTTTTTCGTCTTTTTGTCTCTTTGATGTGTAATATATCTTTTCTATCATCTGTTATATTTCCTTGTCAATCTCTCACCTAATAATTTCTTTTTTGTATTATTTTCTTTTTTTATAGACATTCAAACCTGTGTTTTGCTCTATTCATTCTTTGATTTGTTTCTCTTGATAATTTCTTATGTCCTGTTTTCCTATTATATTTCTTTTGTAGTGCCTGGTTTTCAATAACAAATGATAGAAATTTATAAATATCGTTAATTTTGTCCATGAGAGTGTATCTACCAAATCTTAAAAATGTTGTTATAACATTGAAAAGTCCATTTCAAAAATACTATCGCAGCAGACGCAACACGCAAAATAAATGAATATATTGCATTAAGGAATTTCCGCTATAAAAGTCTCATCCAAGAAAATTTCATAGTAGAAATATATCTAAAAATTGCCGGAAAGAAAAATTTCGCAATATAAGTTTCACGCAAGAAAACTTTCTAGATATAAAGTCGCCTTCGGGTAAAATTTAAAATATGTTACGACGTGCTCTTTACATTTCTTATGGTTTATAGCGATCCTCAGGGATATTTTTATTGCTGATATATCTTACGGAAAGTTGAGCAAAAAATCATTAATATATGTTTGCAGTGTACCCGCCATTAATTCTCTCTTTTCGAAAGTGAACATTACGTTTCTGGTAGAGAAGATTTAAAATGTATATAGAATGTTAACTAAGAATCAAAATATCAAGTGAAACCTTAACATAAAAATGACATTAGAGGTACATAATGGAAATATTATTATTATTATACGGTGTGTTTAAAAGTTTTCAATCAATATAGAAAAATATCTCCATTACGAAAGAGTAGGGTGGTATTAATGTATGAATAAATAATACATGATAAAGGTGGAAAGACCAAATAGGGCATATTATGAATGAATGAAGAGATGCTGTAAAAATAAAAATATAGGAAAATGAAAAAACACTCACTAAACGGAAAAATGGGACAGCAACGGCTTCTGTTGAAGTAGAGACGGAGTTATTAAAATTTTAGGAACTAAAGGAAGAAAGAATTACAAAATATATAAAAGTTAGCTTTTCTAAGGAAAATTCTCTTGACTGGGAAACTGCTATAATCCTACCTATACATAAAAAGGGAGACACAAGGAATGTGGAAATTATATCACTTCTATAGTATGTTAAATAATTATTGAGGGAAAATTAGAGGGGAATCTTTCCGACATACAAAGCGATTTCGGACTAGCTCAGAGTATACACGATCATTTGTTTACTCTACAGCAAATAACAGAAAAAGCAGTTGTGAAGATCAAACATATTCCTGGGATTTATCGATATGAAGAAAACATTCGATAAGGTCAGTAGGGAAGAAATCTGGAAGAGCTTGGAGAACAAAGGAGTAGATAGCGATTTAATTGAAACCATTAGAAGTCTATATACGGCTACGAATAATAAGATGAGATAATTCAATAGTAGTTCAAGTACATTTAGTAGCTATTAGTCTACTACGGTTATAGGACATTCGCAGATTACTAGGGGCTAAATCGGAAAGTGAATTAAAATTTATGGACTGAAGCTCCCAAGAAATATAGACTTTTCATAAAAATATAGAAAATATAAGTAATGGCTAGATAATGGCAATAACAAATAAAAATAGTAACATGGATATAAAGATCAAAGGATAATGGTTAGAACAAATAGAGCTATGTAAATATCTAAGCACTACAAGAGGATAAAATAGAAAATATAATTAAAACAGCAACAATAACTTATAATGAATTAGTTAGAAGTATTTAAAATTTAAAAAAAAAATACAACAAAAACAAAAATGACAATTCAAAAAACAACAGATCTCTCCATTTTAATATATGGGGCTGAGAGCTGGGTGCCAACTACTAGAGGACAGACTTCAGGACACCAAAATCAAATACCTGAAAAAGTGTTGAATATAGAATAATAGAAAAAAGATGAAATGAGGATATTAATAAGGAACGTAAGGATGATCGTTGAAAAAAAAAGGAGACAGAAATAAATGACTATGGGCTTGACACCTATCTAAATGGACGATAAACAACATGTCAAAAAGATGCGGGAAGCAATTCAGGGAAGAAAAAATCATAGAGGAAAGCCATAGGGAAGCGGGAATGATAGCGTTGCTGAGATACAGACAAGTAAAGCGAAAACATTGTAACAATTTAGAAGCCTGACAAGAGATAGAATGGAGTGGTGCAAGTTTGTAGAAGTTGCTAGGTAACCTTGACCCCTACGAGTACAAGAGACTTAGATTATGTTTATATGTATGTACAAAAGAGTAACAGACAATGAAGTCACTGAAATTTTATTAAAATTGCATTTCGGTGAAAATCGTAGAATGTCATTAGAATGATGGGGACAGATAGAGAACTCTTGCAGCAAGTGAAACGACGGAAAACGGGTTATCTGGGACATATATACAGAGGAACAAAATACCAATTTCTGCGACTTCTCATGGAAGGAAAAATAGAGGGCCGAAGAGGTCCTGGAAGACGAAAATGTTCATGGCTGAAGAACGTACGAGAGTGGACGGGATTGGACACACACACCTTACTGAGAGCAGCAATAGATAGAGAAGAGTTTGCCAACATTGTCGCCAACCTTCAGTAATGAAGAGGGCACCTAAAGAAGAAGAATAGTTTATGTGACTTACACCTGTGCAGTTGCGGATTCAGCCTCTCTCTTTGAGTGGGGGGGGGGAGGGGCGGTGGTATCACATGAATACAGTATGGCAAGTGAAAGCAAGTTGTCGACGGAGGAGTGACGCCAGTAGTTCTGAATTTAAAGCTCTTGGGGGGGGGGGGGGCAATCGCAAGCGAAAGCGAGTTGTCAATGGGAGGGGGATGCCAATAACAGAGGCAGGGTCGGGTCTATTTTTCTGAATTCACAGCTCTTGCGGGACGATCGCCCCCCCCCCCCTTCTCTTGGATCTGTCACTGCATCTAAGTTGTTATGATATGATGATATCGTGTTTTAAGGTTATTAAACGTTAAAAACATAGACATAATATAAAGATACTAGACCGTGGATCCTATAGAGGAAGGTAGGCTCACGCTTAGAAAGAGACAGAGCGTGAGCCAATTTTTTTCCATACGATCCTCAGTTTATAGTAACATTAATTACTTTTATGTCTATGGTTAACAGTCGGATTCACTAAGCAGGTTGTTAGTTTAAACCTTCTACCATCAATTCAGACCGGTTTTAAAGTTAGACCATATTAATGAATTACGGGGTTAAGATTGGTAGGAGAAGATGTAAAAGAAATAAGAGGTATATTTTTGCAGAATAAATGGTCGGACTTAGGAGGACCTTAAAATTTCATTAGGTGTCAAGCCTGCAAATTGAGAAGTTCAACAATAAGTTAACCCACTTTTTAATCTTAAAAATATAAAAATAAAAAAAAATAATTTTCTTTTTTTTTTCAACTGGCAAATATGGAAAATTTTATTTACTTTTGAAAGACAGTTAATATTCCTACCAATTTCAAGGAGCTATTCCTAGTTCATTATCCTTAAATTTATTGTCCTGTGCTCTATATGGATATTGATATAACTTCTACCAAATCAAAATAAATCACAAAACCGGTATAATGTCAGAAAGGCAAATTTTCTTGATTTTTACAACAGACTAGACAACGCTGATTGGTCTGATGTCAGTGGTTGTCGTAATAAAAAGCAGAAAAAAAGAAGAAAAAGATTAAAAAGACAGGAGAACAAAAGAGATTCAGAAAAACGAAGAAAACTGTAATAAAGAAAATTGTGCCAAAAAAAGGTATCGAAGAGAAATGTACCAAAGAAAATGGTTTTAAACGACAGACTACAAACAAAAGACAAATAGTTAAAGGAGAGAAAAATATGTACTACGAAAAAGTGAAGATGAAGAATCGTCTACGGGAGAACTCAGAGAAAATTTAATTTGCGATAATGTCAGAATACTCAGAAGAGGAAACAGTCTGTGCAGTTTGTTTAGACATGGGCAAAAGTGGAGAGATATGGTACCGTTGCAAAAGTTGCGGAAACTGGGGGCATAAAGAATGTTCTGGTAGTAATAATGTAACCTCTTATATTTATGCTCTTTGTTTGAATTTCGTTGTTTTTTTTTAATTTTTTTTTTAATAATTTGATGTTTTATGTTACAAAAAGTTACAACTAAGATTTGCTTGATTTGATTATGTTAAGCTTCATACCTGAGAAGGATTAAAAACCGTGGCTCCCATTTCACATATGAGCGTTAAATGGGCTCTGATTTCCCGAAGTATGGAATAATGAGAGCGAATGCATTTCTCTTATTTTACCGAAAACTACAACTATAGTTGATTTAAACTCTGACTATCTGATACTCAAATAAACAAGGTTTATGTTCCTAATTAAAAATTATAATAATTGAAACAAATATGACATTTATTAACAATTTTTCTTAGTAAGCTCCAATTCCCCCATGCTCCTCTAAGTGATTAATAACCGGACTTCGAAAAAACGTGAGTAATGGCAAATATCATTCATACTTGTCGGGAGGGAGGTAAGGGTGAAATTTTAAAGTGAATTCATATTAGTTTCAGACGCAACCACACAATGCATCCCGAAGTTCGTCATTTGAAAGTATAAATGTACCACACTGTACTACCCACGTAACAATCATACAATAATAAAAATGATAACCGGTGTCAAGAATACACTATGACTCACCTTAAATTGGCTTGGGTAATCAAATTTATAAAAATCCGGCTCAAGTTCAATAGCCTCTTCTAAATTTTGTAAAAATTGCCTTTGAAAGGCAACTATTTCCTGTATATTTCCAAAGAGAGCATTTATTTCAGCATTAGATAAAAAAGTTTCCTTTTTCAGAGGTTCTAGATAGTTTTCCAGCAAACTATTTAAATGCTGAAACGTGTAATATAATATTTAAATAAAGGTAAAATTTTTTAATATAATATTTACCTTAACATAGGTTCTTTCGGTTTCTACAAGTTCCATTATAACTTTCCTAAGTTTTTCCGTATCTGAAAGCTGACGCGAGGGTGTCGATACAACTTGAGAATTATTACTAACTACACTTCCTGTAGGGCTAGATTGCTTTCTGGTTTCTACAGGCGATCGACAAAACCCAGTGACCTTAAAAGATTTTCCATTGTTTTTATAGTGTACAGGGTATCTCAAATTCGATACGTTTATGGGGTTTCTTGTTAACTATTAAAGTTAGAAAAACAGTAATGTAGTTATTTCTTAGGTAAACTAAGAATTACGTAAACAGAACTTAAAAATATTTCTTTTGTTTTGAAGATACAGGGTTAAATTCAAAAGTTGACAATTTTTATAATGACCTGTAACATTCTTATTTGAAAAGACTTTACAACATTTATACGATTTATTTTTATAATATTTTAAGCGTCATCTAACGGTGTATTCTCTACTTTAATACGAGGTGTTGTTAAGAAGTTATTCATTCTAAATTGGTTATTTCAAATAGAACATCATATATATTTTTAAATGACAAGGTAGAGTTTTAATTATATGTATTTATGACAATATATCACACTCTATGTCAAAATGAAAGGGGAAGCTGGATTTTGTGTTTTTTTTTCATTAAAAATCTTAGTAGCCCATGAGTTAAAACAAAATGTTACGATACTTATATTTAAACTTAACGATATACTTTCAAATTATTTGAGTTTGTCATGAAAAACAAAAAGAGAACAATTGTTTGAAGATACGCCATTTGAGTTAATGATCATGTTTATTTTAATAAAGTTCTGCTTCCATTATAATTATTAAAAATGAATTACAAAAATTACGAGAACTATGGTATGATATGTGTGTATATAAAAAGTAAGAGAAACCAAGAAAATCTACATTTTCAACGTTTTCCAGATAGACGTCAACCTTTTAAAGATATTTTATAAATGTAAAATATATAAATGTATTTTCTATATGGTTTTGAGAATTTATTCTATTTTATTATGATACTAAGCTAGCGAACAACAGCTACGGAGTACTTATACCAGGGTGCCACTCAGTTCTTAATAGGATTTTTTGATTATTTGAGTTAAACCACTGAATTGAGAGCAGTCGTTTAATAGTAATCACTGTTAATATGAAATGGAAATAAACTGAGACTAACTTTGATTCATTCTATTAAATAAATCCTTATAATATAATTTACAATATTCAGAAATAAAATTTTAAATGAAACTTTTATGCAACAAAGTTATAATAAAGATATTACTCGATTAAATACATGACTAGCACATATGATCTTGGTCAGAGATAAAAAAAATACAATTTTTAAAAATATATATCACGACTGCATCGCAGAACGGTTACAATGACTTATAATGTTCATTATTTAATGTTAAATTAGGTGCTATAAACAACTTAACAATAAATATACAAATTAATTACCAAATTAGCAAATGTTCAAAGGATTAACATATTCTTCTTAAAGGATTTCAGTGTTTGGAAGTAGAATTAGCAGCTTGAAAAGACATGAGAAGGAGTTTGGAGTGTTTCCCCGTTGGGTAAAGATCACACTTCGATGGAAGACGGGACAACATGACGGAGATAACGTCAATAAGAAAAATTCTGTAGAACTATGATAACCTTGGACTACAGGGACTTGGAACCAGAGGGACTTGGGACGATAATAGCCCTGGACCACCAGGAACTAGAACGATAATAGCCGTGGATCACCAGGACTTGGTGGTAGTTTTGAGCCTTAATATGCTGCTCAAAAAAAAATAAAATGATTTTCATATTTTAAACTCCAACGTCGTTTATGCATTTCCCTTCCAAGAAAATATTTTCGTTTCGCTTGATTGCTGACAGCTGTGCGCGCCACTTCGCGATTGCTACATTGAAGCTAAAGTTTTATTATCGATACAGATCACATATACTCAAATCTACTTTCGAACGGACAAAATAAGGGCAGCAAAGAATGGCAACGCTTTGCATTTCGAGGGACTGGACGATCAGGAACGAAGCTAAACACACTCATTACATATCTACAATTAAAAATAAAGTTATTTTTATAGCCATTTCTTGACTGATTTACATAGTTAATAAATTATACTGCTCCCATAGATAAAAATGCTACAATTTTTAGAAGGCTTCAAAAAATTTGTAAGTTTTAATAAACCCTGGCCATACGAATATGTTAAAGAAAATAAAGAAAATTATGAAATAAATGTTTCCGGTTACGCGGAAGCCTAAATTCAGATAAGAGTTAATCCATTACCTACAAAGGTAAAAAATGATACAAATTAAATATTTTAAAATTATAAGAACTGAAAACTCATTTTTAACACGAAAAGCTAACGTCTATAGTTAAAATAGAAAAAGAAGCGGAAATTTCAAAAACAAAGTCTCCGAAAATACTGAAGAAGAACCACATCTTTACAAAGTAAATATGGTGCAACATCTGTACCCTGGATATAGTGAAAGAAGACTACAGTTTTGACACTGGTTTTTAAATAAATGTAACGAAATACTTTTTACAACAACAAGATTTACAAGTAATGGTATTTTAAACCACAAAGAAAGGATATTGGAACTATACTAATCCTTATATAGTGCGAGAAGTTCGTCAACAGGACCATTTTTGTATAACATAGGTTGCTTTTTCTAACCTTATAAGCTTATTTATCACATTTCCGAAGAAAATCTCAATACAGAAGTTTACATTAATATATCAGAAATTAATCTTTTGGATTTATTGGAACTGTTGATAGAACGACATAACATTTATGTCCAACAAGATGGTGCTCCTAGTCTTAATGCCTTAAGAGTAAGGGAGCATTTAAAAAGTAATTTCTCTGATAGATGGTTGAGTACGTATGAATCTATAAGTTGGCCCCCACGCTCTCCGGACCTAACATCATTGAATTTTTTCTTCGGGGATTTCTAGAAAATGAAATACATCAGGAAACCATTAATATTCAGAAACAACTTTTTGAACTAATTTACAACGTGTTTGTAAAAGTAAGAAGTGTTCATATTCTTTAAGAAAGCGTTGTCAAAAGTGTTTTGACAATAATGGTCTCCCCATTTTCTTCCTGGATAGATTTTTTTTAAAAGGATATATCTTGTTATTTGGAATAAATTAGTTTTTGTTGATGTTTTTATTTCTTAAATACTATTTTATCATTGTCTTGTACTGTCACTAAGTAAATAGTAAGTGTATCTGTTAACTTTAAGTATAAGTATCATAAAACTTTTTTTGTTTATTATTTATGGCTTACTACGATTTTTAACGAAATTATCGCAAAATCCACCTTACCTTTTCATTTTGACATAGAGTGTGGTATATCGTTATAATTATAATTAAAAACTCTACCTTATCAGGTAAAAATATATAGGGTGTTCCATTTGACATGAATAACTTTTTAACTATACCTCGTATTAAAGTCTCATTATATTACATTATATAAATTGTAAACTTTCGAATTCTTCCCTGTATCTTCAAGAAAATTTTTAAGTTCTGTTTGTGGCACTTTTAGTTTCCCTAAAAATAGCTCGTGAATGCTACATTAGGTTTTTGTTGGCTATATTAGTTAACGAGGAACCCTATAAAAGTATCGTATTTGGGATACCCTGTACATACACGAATCAAAATAGATTTTGCCACAATTATTAATTCAACACATATTATTGTGGTGTGTTATGATCATATAATGAAAACAAATTTACCTGTTCAGCACTTTTTAATAAATTTTCTATTTCAAACGAATTGGTTCTTGAGGAAACTTTCATATTTGAATCCGTCAACGGTGATTGATTATCTGGTTCCATGGAGTATCTGTCTTTTCCTGTGAATATAGTAAAGCAGAACATTTAAATATTTAAAAGATTAATTGGTACGTGCGGTCACAGAAACTAGTTTCCTGCTACTTTACCCAAAATAGGCACTCAGTCAATGTATAGTTAGGAGGTGTATATCATTGGTTGAAGCCACAGTGTAAAAACTGTCATTTTTGAATTAAAGATCGTTAAACATGGCATTTTTGTCACTTTTCAACCTGAATAATTTTTCATTTAATAAATATTTTTGAAATGCTGCACCCAGCAATTGATAGTGGTCATAAATATAAAAAAAACGCTTCAACAGCGCTAAACAAACACACACAGGACGAAAAACATACCTTTGATTACAACGGAACCACAATTGAAAACAAAGATATAAATTACCAAAAATTACATATAAAGTAAATGATAGAAATTGAAAAAGATAAAAACAGTGTTAATGATAGAATGGATATAGGAAATATAAGTCACATTTACACCAACCTAATTTAAACTAAGCTTTTTGTTCTTGACTTCAACTATCAATTGCTGGGCGCAAAATTTGAAAATATTTATTTAATCAAAATTATTCAGGCTAAAAAGTGCAAAAAGTGCCATTTTTCAAATGTTTAACCATTTTTAACTAAAAACTATGCTTCGGATAGAAAAATCACGAGAATTTTTTGCTTAGAATTTTCCGAGGAATACA
The DNA here is from genome assembly GCA_034092305.1 of Diaprepes abbreviatus. NCBI lineage: Eukaryota > Metazoa > Arthropoda > Insecta > Coleoptera > Curculionidae > Diaprepes > Diaprepes abbreviatus. The sequence goes on along the minus strand of JASJET010000015.1, from coordinate 492,280 downwards.
AAAATGTTTTTTATTTTACAAAAAAGAACAATTTTTTTGCCTCTAACAAATATACATAAGAAAACTTTAATAGAGCTATATAGAATCAACGAAAACCCACAGAGCTCCCGGAATACATATAATTAAACATATTTATAAGATGAACCCTTATAACAGAATCAATAAATACGTACGTAAAATAACATCTTAAAACTGCTTACCCGGAGCTGGAACAATAAGTCCTGAAATCATTTCTTCACTGATAACAGGTGGTTCAGAAGGCGGAGGCGGGCATACCAAACTTTCAATAATGTCGTCGGTTGCCCTTAACAAACCGGCAATATCTGGTGGTTCCGTTCTGGAAGACCGCATCATCATGCATAAGGATAGTTCTTCTTGAAGTACACTTTCCAAGTACATCATATCCAAGTCAGATACAATGGCGCCGTTGATCACCATTATCTCATCTCCTTTGATTATACCTGGAAATAAATAAAATTGGATTATTAATTTTTTGGTTAATTTTACTAGTGAAGATTATATACCTTTTTTAAATTAAATGAAGTATATATCGTGTGTCCCTTTAAGGCTGTATTTAGGGAAATATTGGACAGTAATTAGAGACACAAAGTATCTCTCTACTAGAAAAATTTCTCTATTGGAAGGCACTGGACGAGTATTTGAACTTGGCTTTCCAGTTGCGCGTGGCGCTGCCAGTAACAAGTAAATGTTTCTTCTTCAAGCAGCAGTTAAACCATTCTTTTAGTTCAGGTTAGATCACAACCGTGGTGTCTACTGTACCGATATTTCTATGCGATGTCTATTTATACTCATAATTTGATGAAAATCACTATGTTTTTATATTGATTAAGATATTTCGTTGCGTTTTAAAAAGGATAAAAATGTTTGTAGAGAAAAAAAACATCCAAAATTAAGTGCTCTGTTCCAAATACAGTGGCCGATTTCGATTTCCGAATTTAAAGGATTATGATATGATGACAAAATGGCTACACGCAATTCACAACACTCTGTGAAACAATCCGAAATACGGAGGAATTTATAAAAACCATCGCACATGTGTTAGACATTTTTAAGAATATCTTGTAAGAGATTCGACAAAAGCAGTTCCTCTCTATCTTCCTCTATGTAAGTAAAACCAAGTGAGCCCTTTTTTATTTTCTAGAAAATTAAAACTATGTAATGTAAAGAATACAAATTCAGGTATAAACTGAAATGAATATGAATATAAAATATAGATATTTTCTTTTAAAATAAAAGCCATGATGCAAGTATATTTATTTCTTCTGGCTGAAATCAACAAGCCGAATATATATCCCCAATGAAAATACATAAAATAGAGAAATCTTGGGAAATGGCTTCTATAGCTACCAGTGATGAAGGTATATTTTTTAGTAAATATTATCACTGTTTGTTTCGAATTTGTTGGGTTTTTTTTAGCAATTAGTGTATGCCCTTTTTAATCTAGTAGAAAAATTACTATATCATAAAGTTGCACATGTTTTTTTAAGGCAATATTCCAGTAGATCATTGATGGATCTAATAAATGTTTCTCCAGAACAAAAAAATGTTTTATGCTTCTTAGACATTAAGTGAAGAAAATTTACCAAGCGCTTTTACTGCTTAAAATAAAATATAGTCCCTATCTCTAAAAGAATTCTAGAAAGAATATCTACCTTATGCCGCTAAGATGTTTTCTGGTAAGTTCTCTCTGTCTAGAAATTTGTTCTTAACTGCCCATTTTAAAGATACAAAATTAACCAATATTATTAATTTGGTATCCTTAAAAATATTCTATATCATCTGTTTTAACATTAGAAAACATAGTCTTTATTTACTTTTCTGTCTTTTTAAAGAGAGTGTTTGGAATGTAATTAATATATCTTTTATCTTTGAATTTTATTTAGGTACAATAACATTGTTTTCTAATTAGCTGTAGTATTTCCAATTGAAATACTATCAATAAATAAAATTCCCCTAATGGATCACTTTTTTGTTTATTATAATAAACTACCGTAATTTTAAACTTTGATTATTAAAATATAGTAGTATATTTTAACTTTTAGAAAAATATGCTAGAGGAAGATTTAGGTATTCATTTAAATATAACAGAAAAATGTTTATTTTCAAGTCACGAAAACATAAGATCAAAAATTATGAAAGAGGTCAATATTACTAGACAATTTTTTTCCCTTAAAGCAAAACTTCTTAACAAAGAACGTCTCCCCTAAACCTTTCAAAGCAACTGTTACTTCAGAGTCTAGTCATATTTCATTTTCAGATAAAGCAATTAATACTCTTAACACAATAAAATTTTAGTGTGCTAAAAAGAAGGTTTGTAGTAGTGCTTTCAATTAAAAATCTTATTCACACTTTAAAAGGATTCCATCCAAAAAAATATATTTTAACTAAAGGTACTCAGCAAGATGCTTTTGAAAATTTTTTTGTTGTCTAAAATGATAAAATGGCAGAGAAAATGTTCCAAGTTCATCTCATTTTACATCTTTTAAGGCCCCAATTATCAGCAATTTTATATCTTATTTTCTCTAACGACAAGTTGTGAAGAGGATGAAAATGAGGAATCATTTAGTAATTTAAAAGATTTTTTAACAGATGACATTTGAGAAGGCTTCATTTACCTCCAACCAACTGTTAAAGTGGCCATTCCCTTTACTGCAATAATTTCAGGTCGAACCAAAAATAATAATTATATCTTCAAATTTCTTGTCCAAAAAATATTTAAAAAAGTTTCTTATATTGAATGTATTAAAAATATGACGTGGATGGATCAACAGTTGGATATAGATTTTATTTAGGCTCGACGTTATAATATGATGGTACTTATTTTAATTTTTTAGTCATTCAATTTCTAAATAATTTTTTTAATATCTTAATTATGCCAGTTTTAAAAATGTCCTTATTACTAGAAAATAATTTGTCTCGACAGTTACATTTTTCTTTAATTAATTGTAGCGAACACACTGATACCCACAAAGTATTGATAAAACTGATTATTAAGTGTTATTTATAATTTTGGTTCAGCAGAATTAATTTAGTATTAAAAGGAAAGGATAAAATTTATTAAGTTTTTAGAAATGAAACTGAAATAATGGAAATATCCATCCACCATTGGAAGCTTGGTCTTCCAATCGCGAGTGGAGCTGGAAACTTCCAACCACAGTCTACTATTTCAACTAGTTTTCTATTAGAGGGATCTTTTGTGATTAGAGATGCCATATAGCCCCGCTGAAAAATTTTAATAATATCCTGTTAATGGTATCTTAATCCGCCCAGTCAAAAATATAATATTTTGATTAATATCATATTCATATTTTCTTTAAAACAATCATAAATAAATATAAAATATGAGACATCTCCATCTTTAAATTTAAGGTTTCATTTTTGCATACTGTTGATACATTTAGCGTGTCTTAAAGAATATAAATGAAATTATGCGTATGGTAATTGATTAAAGAAAACCAAACGAAAAAACCTTCACAAAGAAATATCATTCTTTTAATAAATTTGACATCAGAGGTAAATCGTGTAGAAGCGAGGGTGGAAACGGTGATTTATGAAACGTTGAAGTACGCTTGATTTCACCCATGGCTTTTATTAAATAAAGATGTATCCTAACGTTATGTAAAAACCGCGTTCTTTAATGAAAAAAGTATTACATTGGCCATTAATCACATTGTTCATGTCAAGTAAAAAAATGAACCGTGTATTTGTCAAAGATATTTGAAGATTGCGAACAATGAAATATTTTTTAGCTATTTTTTGGCAGCCTCGCTTCTTAAAGGCTGCCTATGTAATGTCTCACAGGGTAGGCGTTTTCTATTGCGAAAGTTAAATGTGTCGTGAGTGTGATGTGGAGTTACATTTTACATTGGGACAAAAAAATATATAACTTATTTTACATATTCTAAAAATTCAGATTATAGAAGACGACAGCAAACACGAATAATGTGTTTAATTAGAGTTGTAGTTAGATCAGTGTGTAAAATTTTGAAAATTGTTTTATTTGATAAACTTTAGTGAACATTTTTTAAATGATGATAGTGAAATTTATACAATAAGTTATATTTTCATTAAGGCATTTCTGAAAATCCTTAAAGGAATTAAATCAACTAAGCAAGAATAATACAATCCTGTGGGAGTTGGGACATATCTAAGTAGAAAACCTCTCAAAAAATGGGGTCGAAAATACTGTTTTTGGAGCCTAAACTATTTTATATGGGAAAAGAGAGACAGAGAGAGAGAGAGAGAGAGAGAGAGAGAGAGAGAGAGAGAGAGAGAGAGAGAGAGAGAGAGATCTTGTCAGAAAGGGAATAAAACCTCTATCCACATCTTGCAGAGTGCATTGCCTTGTAAAAGCTTATTTCAACGTTTAAAGAATATATCTAGGAAATACAGCCAAACAAAATAGAACAAAACGTTGATGTACAGTCTAAACTCCTTATTGAAGGTTCCATTATTGGCGTATTCCTGTATTCGTGGCTAAAAATGTTTTTATTCGCCGATTAATGACTAACGAAACATATATACTTTTTGTATTTTCAGAATAATAGGTTTTATTTATCAGTTATTTTTCAAAACACACAAATATGCTCTGTGCTTTAATACTACTTGGCCGAAAGTTATTTGAGTGGCCGCCACTGCACGCGCCGCTGGATCACACATGCTGCTATGATCTTTGATAAAGGCACCTTAGCTTAATCGGTGTCGAATTTTTTGTTTTATTGCTGTAACTTGTCATTCATCACAGTAATTTAGAGTGAATCGCACATGCCTTGCAAAAGCCTAGTATGTGATGCCCAGGCATAAATCAAAAAGAAACGGGAGATCTATCCAATTTGAAGCCGTCCCTCACCCTAAGTTTTTTAAGAGAAATTGAAGTGGATAATCTACTTTAGTCGGCGAGAGTACCCAGTGACTTAATCGCTGAAAGGAGGGAAGAACAAATCTTCTAGGTCATAGTGTACGTATTCCCATTTACATATATATATATATATATATATATATATATATATATATATATATATATATAATATAATGTATTTTTAAGTTCAAATATTTGTGGATAAATAATGGAGAGAGATTAGAATTTTTTAGTTTAGATCGTGGTTAAGGTTAGTTCAGGTCCATGACGTCATATGATACTGCAGTCTTTCCTGAAATTATACATTAAAAGGAAAGTAAACTCGGAAAACTGTTGCCACTTTTGGAAAATTCTTGACGCAAAACGAACAATTCGACCGAAACTTTAAGACTGGTGATCCGGATGGTCCATTTCACAGTCTATTTTTTCTCCTTCTAAGTAGCATTACTAATAATGAATTTCTTGCTAAGCTAAGTAAGTGGGATTTTAAAAGGATTTTTGGATATCCTTGTAAAATCGATTCGAAGAGTGATTCGCACGAAAAGTGATTATTTAATGTCGACCACAGGAAATAAATATTTAAAATTAAAAAAATTACCTTATTAAAGAATTAAACTGTTCCTAGTGCTGCGAATCAACCGAAAATCAAAACCGCCGAAAAAAATTAACAAAAGGCATTGAAAATTTATTACTTACCGTTTTGCATAGCTACACTTTTATCTTCTACTCTACTAACATAACAGCAAAGTTCGTCTTGTCTATCTGCATTTTCTACTAGCTCAGCTTCAACGCTAAACCCCCACATTTGTTCCAATGTACTTCTAGATAATTCTACTTGGTATAATATTTTGGCACACACTTCCACAACTTCATGTGTATGTAACTGAAATAAAAACAAGAGGTCGTCAGCTAACCTATTGAAATTCTAATCCAAAAATCCTAAAAAAGACTTTTGATCTTCAAATGACCTTCAGATGTTATTTTAACTTTTGCATTAAACAGTATCAGAACGTAAACTTTCCGCTCTTTTCATATCAGTAATAAAAAAGAATGATTTCCATGTGAAATAGGTCAATAAATTTGAAAAAACATTTTTTTTTTCGACACACTAAGACTTTCAGTCGCCATATGAGTCAGCCATTTTGAATTACCAAAATGGCCAGAGGGTTTTCGAAAGTAGAGATCAAAAGCTGTCATTTAAGCCCTTGTAGGCATAATTTGTAGCAAAACTGTCCTGGTGGAGGGAGGTGTAGAGTTGACAGAGAATGCCACATATAAATTACTGTGTGACCAGTCGGCATCATGTGGGTTTTTTTATTAATAGCTTTATATGAAATTTGACTTTGGCATCAATTTTTGCTTCGATCGAGATGAAAATTAACCAAAAAAATAGTAGTCACGTGATTAGCATTATATGTCAAATTTTAATTTATTTTCAAAAAAAATTTAAAAGTAGGGTTATATCTCAAAATATCAAAAAAAGTTATAGGAAAAAGTTTTTCTAAATGTAATTTTAGCTGTATAAGATAATTTAGATTTTTCCCATTTTTTGGTAAATGGCACCACTGTTGCAACATAAAACTTTTTAGTTTTGACAATGCTTTATCCCAGACGTATTTTGTTTAAAGTAGCTTTAAATGTGTGTTTTTCTACAAAATCCAAATAGGGCTATTAAAATTTGGTCACATGTGATGAAAAGTTTATTTGTTTTTGATCCTGTATAAGGCAACTTCATAAAATAACTATTTTTGGAAACGTAGTTTGTGTCTCAAAATAACACACATTATAATTAAGACAAACAAGTAAACAGTGTCATTAGTAAAGTCTGCATTAGTTGAGAAATAAATTTTAAATGCGTTTAAGTTTTATAATATGATTTTTTTATTAGAAAATTTGAGTCTTTTCAATTAAATTACTTTCTTAATAATAATGTGTATTACTTTTAGAACTACGTTTTCAAAAATAATTATTTTATGAAGTCACTTTATACAGTGTCAAAAACAACTAAACTTTGCATCACATGTGACCAAATTTTAATCCCCCTATTTGGATTTTATAGAAAAATACACATTTAATATGTATATATATATATATATATATATATATATATATATATATTTATTTATTTATTTATTTATTTTGAAATCGATTTTAAGTCTCTCTCCGTATACCGAGGAGATTATCGGAGACTACCAATGTGGCTTTCGAAGCGGAAGATCTACAGTTGACAGCTTTTCACTATCCGACAGATGCTGGAGAAATGTTGGGAGTTTAACAAAAACTTACATACCCTGTTCATAGATTTCGAGCAGGCATATGACAGTGTTATTAGGATAAGGTTGTGGGAAGCTATGGAAGAATTTGGAAGCCCACACAAGCTGATTAGACTGTGCAGAGCGTGCCAAGAGGGGGGCAAAAAGCTGTTTCAAAATTGAAGGAGAGTGTAGCCAAACATTTTCTATCAACAGAGGATTAAAACAGGGAGATTCTTTGTCGCCAGTACTGTTTATCCTTGCACTGGAGAAAGCCATAAGAACAGTATCAGTTGACGCGGAGGTTTTTGGGCCAAATGGCCCTAAACTTATTTTGGCCTACGCGGATGATATGGGCGCGATAGGAGAAAGCACAGTCAGTGTGAAGGAAAACTTCATATAGATAGAAAAAGAAGCTCAGGGAATAGGGCTCCGAATAAATGAAGGAAAGACCAAATACATGCACGTCTCCCGCAACCCCGCCAGAGACAGAATCAGGCAGAACGTCACCATGGACGACTATAATTTTGAGCATGTGCGAGTTTTCAAGTACCTGGGCGCAGTGATAACGGCAAACAATAATATGCAGGAAGAGGTTAAACAGCGCATCACACAAGCAAATAAATGTACATTTGCGATACAAACCTTGCTTAAGTCAAAATTTATCACTAGAAAGGCAAAAACCGAAATTTATCGAACAATAATACGACCAGTAGCAATCTACACCAGTGAAACATGGACCCTGACAGTCCACGATACGGAGCTGCTAAGAAGGTTTGAGAGAAAAATCCTGCGCATAATATATGGCCCATACTGAGACCTTGAAACAGGCCGTCACAGAATGAGAAGCAACATAGAGCTTGCGCAATTATATCAAAGCCCTGACATCATTCAAGAAATAAAGTCCAAAAGACTACGATGGGCAGGTCATATACAAAGAAGCCAAAACGATCGACTAATAAAACGGGTATGGGAGGAAGCACCATAAGGAAAAAGACCACTGGGAAGACCTAGGCTTAGATGGAAAGATAACATCCACAAGGATCTAGCTATCCTTGAAGTTGACCAGTAAGAATGGAGGGAGTTGGCACAAGATCGTTCCAGGTGCAGGCAGATCGTCGAGGCAGCCAAGACCCACCCCGGGTTGTCAGTCAGTCATTATGTCGTTGAAATTTTAATATTAAACATGGAATTATTTATGTTAAACATATAATTTTGCGAGTAAGAACTTCTGAATTTTACAAATATGCCTCTCATTTTCCTTTTTAAGTTCCTGAACTGCCTCAAAACGGTTCAAATAGAATATATATATATATATATATATATATATATATATATATATATATATATATATATATATATATATATATATATATATATATATATATATATATATATATATATAAATATGTTAAATTGCTAATTCTTGGCAGCCTGTTTTGGTCTTCAAACAGAAAGATGACACAACCTGAGAACTTTGTTGGCAATACCATTGTTTCTCATGCTAAGTGACAGGTTGGGCTCATCTGTTGAAATCACTTTTCAGTTGCATCCATTCTCTCCAATTCTTGTCACAACAGATTGCCAACATGCTACGGCAGCGATCATCAATCCCAGTCACGGAGGTACCTTCATTATTTCGAAAATATATAGTATGAATATCACTCACGTCCACACGCCGCAGGCGAAGAAGTTCTTGCAACACGTGGGACTTTTCTGTTCCCCAGATCCAAAAATTCTATCTGTTCGCGAAGCTGTTAAGGTTGTCACTAAAGATGATTTTGTTTGTTGCATCAACTTACAGTTATTTGTAGATCCAGTTAGTAACCTTTCTGTGCTGTCCATGCTCAGTTGGCTGCAGTTCTCGAGTTAGCTGGATTTTGTAAGCATTAAGGTCGAATAGAGTCATTTGGTTGTTTTGCTTCCGTTCAAATATTTTTTTTTTATTAAAAAAACCACCAAATGTGACTGACTTAACAATTTACAGATGAAAATGAAGCGGGCTTCGAAATTCGATACCTTGTTGAAACCACCTTTAGTTACTATTTTAACCCTTCTTGAACATATGTAGAAAAAAATGCCAAACAAAATATAACAAAACATTGATATATTTGTTTGAAGGTTGTAGCATCATAAGCTCTGTAGAATATATACAAGTCGACGAAATCCATTCCGACGAGTGTAGGTGGAAAATAAAATTAACTTTGGAAGACAAGAAAAATTCAGTTCAAAATCTCTCCAAGCTAGAAGCATCCGCCTTAAAAGAACCTCGTAAGGATGAATCCATAAAGATTTTACCAGCGGACGAGGGAAATGCAACGGTGATAATGGACATCGTAATGTACGACCAAAAAATTGGAGATATCCTGGAAAAAGGAAAATATAGACAACTACCTCGTGACCCCACTAAATCTATAGAGTCAAAAATCCACAGAACACTAAGAAAACACCAAGACCATATACCTGACAATCTACGATCGGTGATCACACCACACTACAGTAAGCCACCACATCTTTACGGACTACCAAAAATTCATAAAACGAACATACCTTTGAGGCCAAGAACCAGCTCCAGAGGATCCCCGACAAATGCACTGGCGAAGTTTCTTTTTAAAAAAAAAAACAACCTTTAGAAGGTAAGAAGAACACATATGTTAAAAATTCCACATATTTCGTGAACATTATTAGTAGCATTAATCTAGAGCTAGACGACAGACTAATAAGCTTTATGTGGAAAGTCTGTATACTAATGCACCATTAGGGGAGCCACTAGACATAATCAAAACTAGACTTTCAAATGATGCTACTTTATCAGATCAAACCACGTTACCACTGGACGGGGTGATGGATCTTTTGGGGTATTGCCTGAGTAGTGCTTACTTTCAAATAAAGGATAGGTTCTACGCTCAGGACGACGGGCTTCCGATGGGTTCTTCAGTCTCTCCAGTCGTCGCCAATATATATATATATATATATATATATATATATATATATATATATATATATATATATATATATATATATATATATATGGAATGGTTCGAAACTCATGCCATAGAATAGAAACGGCAACAGTAAAACGGAAAGTCTGGTTGAGATATGTCAATGATACCTTCATCGTATGGAAGGGCAATGATCAAGAACTTAATGATTTCTTGAAACATCTAAACGCAAACTCTATAATCGCGCTATATCTATATGCAATAATGCCGATTCATTGGAAAAAGAGGTAGCAAATATAAATCCGATTTACAACAGAATGGTTATCCTTTGAAACGAATTGACGATGTTATAAATAACTTTAGAACAACGAACACTGGACAGCAAGAAACACATTCTTTCTTCACAATTCCGTAAGGGAACTTCGGAGAAAATAAGATGATTGTCAGTAGTTATAATATGAAAACAGCTTTTAAATCAGGAAATACACTTAGAGCTCATTTAACAAAAACAAAACCAAAAAGTACCAATAAGAAAGAATGTGTTTACAAAGTTCCATGTGAGTATGGTGGAATGTATATTGGTTAAACCAAACGACTGCTAGAAGTTAGAATTAAGGAACATAAAACTCATACACAAAAAGGGGAAACGTCGAGATCAGGTATTGCAGAACACGCCTGGAATAAACAACACCATATAAAATGGTCTGAGGCTGCGGCAATATATATGGAACCCAACAGGAAAAAAAAGAATATTTACAGAAGCCGCTTACATTAAAAACAATAATGGAATCTTCAGTAAACCGAGTGTTGAGATACCTAATCTTTGGCAACCACTACTTTTTAACATAAAATCATTGAGGTGGGTACAGTGAAGTGAAACTTTGCGCTTCATATTTCTTTTTGATTGTTCTCATATATTCCATTCCTTTTAAAAGGTAAAAAATTCTATGAACTTGTTTTCATTTATTCGTTCTTTTACTGAGTAATTTTTAAAATTTCTCATGCGAATTACAACCAATTTAAATTAGCTGAGGAATGTTTCTGTTTGAATAATTTAGAGAATCTAAAATGCTAAGGGTACTAAGTTATATATTATTCACACCTTTTATTTAAAACAATTATCCCTACAACTAATCCAAAGAGTATAAAAATTATAAAACTCAACTTTTTACGATTCAAAAATTCTATTAAGAACTTACGTATGTTTCTATAAGGTCACTACGGTGTGGAACAAAATAATTATGATCCTCCATTTCTCTTCGTTTCTTGACTCGAATAAAATGCTCAGAAGGATTAAGATTTTTTCGGGCACAGGCACTGGCTAGGAACTCCTCTACCGACATCGATTCCCGCACATAAACTGTGGCCGTTGCTTGATCAGGTAAGGAAACTTTGACGGTCTTTTCTGTGTCCTCTCGGGAATTTATCTGTAAAAAAATTTAAATATTCAATTTAAATCTCTTTTAAAATTATATCAACCTGTTTGTTGCCTTTTATTAAACCTAGATTCAAAGCAAATGGACTCACCTAATATTTCAGTAAGCATCTTTAAAAGAAATGTGTAATAAAACTTGGTAATTTACCTGTAAAGACCTTCTGCTGGATCCACTATTTGATCTGGACAATAATGGAGGTCTCCTTTTAGTCGCACCTCTTCCTGCTAAAAGGTTATTTAACAAGGAAGGGCTGCGGGCACAGATAAAAGCATGAAATGATGACACAGTAAAGACCCCCAGTTTATTAAGGGTGTTCTTCGTTGCTCTGGATACGTGTGTTAGTAATGACTGAAACAAAAATAAAACGTACAGTGACCCTGTATCGTGAAAACTGGATTGAAATTAACCAAGAATTTATTTAGTAAATTAAAGATTTATTAATTCTTAAAATGGGTATCTTGGTTTTTTATTGTAAAGAATTTTGGAGTTTTATTCTTAAAGTTTTTTGAAGAAAACAGTTCTAATTTTACAGCATTTGAAATGTACAATATCCTGTAAATACAGTGCTTGAAGAATGATTTGGGTTGAGTTTTTGGCTAAATTGTCTGCTGTATTATCATGGTACAAAACCCTACTGTTGTCTTGACATATTTCTTGCACTCTTTTTGAAATGACCTAGCAAAGACAATACGTAACAGCTAAATTGTATTTCCTATTCGTCGTTTCTCCCTCAGAGAGGAATTTTTGGTGAACCATACTTTCATAACACAGCACCACGTGAAATTTGTATATTGAATAAGAATAGTTATTTCTTATAGATTTTGGATCGCTGAATTCCAATCCGACCTCAGAATTATTCCATATATTAGGTTTTTTAAATATTCTAACCTAAAAGTGCAAAAAACGCGATTTTGTCCTATATTTGAGGTTATGTTTAATAGCAAAATTTTTTTTTTTGAAAAAACTATATATTGAATCTTAAAGTAAAGGGTGTTTTTTTTATAGAGGTATAAAACTTTAAGTTGGCAACACTTTTTTAACTGGCGGCCATTTTGTCAGCTGTCAAGTGATTTATGTTTAGTTTGGTTTGGCATTTCAACATGAATAGACTGACGCCTGAACAACGCTTCCAAATTGTGCAAATTTATTTTGAAAATCATGGTTCTGTTCGAAATACCTATTGCGCGCTACGTCCATTTTACGGTCAACATAATCGTCCATCGGAGCAATTAATTCGATTAACTATGGAACGTTTTCGCACCACGTTTACTCTAAATGATAATACGCATCCACAGAGATGTCGTACAGTGCGTACAAAAGAAGTCATTGCTGCTGTAGAGCGTAGCGTACAGGAAGACCCGAATCAGTCTATCCGCCATCGTGCACAGAAATTGGATAGGTGTCCATTCACTTTATGGAAGATTTTGCGGAAAGATCTTGGTTTGCGTGCTTGCAAAATCCAACTCGTGCAAGAATTGAAGCCACACGATCACCTAGTAAGGCGTAGATTCGGTGAATGGGCCCAAAACAAGATTGTCATTGATCCCAATTTTCATAAGCGAATTTTGTTTAGCGATGAAGCTCACTTTTGTTTGAATGGAAACTGCCGTATTTGGAGTGATGATAATCCTCAAGTGAATGTTGAGACATCGTTACATCCAGAAAAACTGACTGTTTGGTGTGCTTTATGGGCTGGTGGAATCATTGGTCCGTACTTTTTTAAAAACGATGCTGGTCAGAACGTTACAGTCAATGGTGACCGCTATAGAGCCATGATTACTGACTTTTTCGTTCATCAGTTGAACAACCATGATGTGCAGGAGCTGTGGTTTCAACAAGACGGCGCAACATGTCACACCGCTCCTGCCACAATTGATTTATTGAAGGAAACGTTTGGTAACCGCCAAGATCGTGCGACTTAACGCCGCTAGACTATTTTCTGTGGGGATATGTGAAGTCGCTAGTCTACGTCGATAAGCCCGAAACGATTGATCACTTGGAGGACAACATTCGCCGCGTTATTGCCGATATACGGCCATAAATGTTGGAAAAAGTCATCGAAAATTCGACCTCCAGATTAGACTACGTCCGAGCCAGCCGTGGCGGTCATATGCCAGAAGTCATATTTAAATTATAATGCCAGAAGGTTATCTTTCGATTAAAGTAAATTTCATGTCAAGTTAAAAAAAAATCATCTATGTTTTATTCGATTTAAAAGTTCTATACCTCTATAAAAAACACCCTTTATAAGTCTTACTCTTTCAAATGCCGCTGAGTTTGCTCAAATATTTTTTTTTCTTCGAGATATTCAATTTTGGAAATTTGAAATTGCAAGAACTTTTCAAGTTTTGAAAACCTTCATCTTTGGAGACCGATAAGCTTTTAAGAGACAAGTTTGATAAACCATGGATGTTTTAGGACTATCAATCTAAATTTACCATTAATTTTGCAAAATAAATGTGTTTAAACAATTTTTTTAATCAAATTATTGCGAAATTCATTTTTTTTTAAATAAATGGTTCAATTACATTTTCCCTTGTAAAACTGCCTCTTTACCAACTTTAGATCATATTTCCATTTGAAACTCCATATAATTATCAATTTTTCCATTAAAACGTCTTTTTTGTCCACGAGTTGACGAATTTTACCTGTCATCCACTGTTCCTATCACCGAATCTTATCATTTTGTAGTAGCACTGGTTTCATTATCGCTGTTTTAAAGTTCTCCCATTTTTATTTTTGTGTTTATATTTACCATTATTTTGTGTTTTTATCTCGCACTTACTATTTTTTTAAGTTCATGCTTACTTGTTTTCTAATATGTGTGGTATCTTGATATTTCGCACTTATACTTATACAAACCTTAAAAAAATTTCACATGCGACTCTGCATACGCTGACGGCTTAAAATTAAAATTTCTCTCTATTTCCGGACAAAGGGTATCATATTTTCCTTTCTATAAATTTAAAGTGATAAAACTTACAATGGAAATACCGTTCTTTGATGAACAAAATATCTTAGTTTCAAAGTTGGGTAATGTTACTTACTTTGGGGTTCGGAAGTTCTCCACTTTGAAGGCTCGCCATGTAACAGCGTAATCTAAATTGTTCACAGTGTAATCTTTCGAGATTTTCCTCCCATTGAATAACTTGGTTCGCTAGTTGCTGACGAGCTTCAGCTTCGCTAACGACAGACTGTTGCATTTCTGCCATATGTTTGAGTTTGTAATCCTGAAAGTGAATTAAAATAATAATAATTATGTGATAAAGAAACAATTAGAATTTCGACAAAAACTGTACATTGTGTTCAGAAATAAAGTTATTTAAAAATATCAAAATCTCAAATAAATGCAGACAAACAAAGTTAATTTTTTTATTAACCGACTTCTAAAAGAAGGAGGTTCTCAATTCGTCGATTATGTATTTTTTATGCATGTACGCCGATTACTCCAGAACGGCTGCACTGATTTGAATAAAATTTTTTACGTTATATTCAGAATATTTCTGAGGTGGTCTCATATTTTTTTTGACAAAGTTGGTGCAGTTAAATCCAAGATGGCGATAACGCCAAAAAAATTAATTTTGTCCGATTTTCTCCAAAATTGGTATAGAAGAATTTTCGGGGTCGTAAACAACAAATCCGAAATTATTTTTAAAAAATTTAATATGGCGGATCCAATATGGCGGACAAAAAAATTTAATTTTGTCCGATTTTCTCCAAAATTGGTGTGGAGTTTTCGGGGTCGCACTTAACGGATCCAAACTACTTTAAAAAAAAAATTAATAATGCGGATCCAAAATGGCGGACAAAAAGATCAATTGTTTCCAAAATTGGTACGGGGGAATTTTTGGGGTCGTACAAAACTAATATGAAATTATTTAAAAAAAAATCAATATGGCATATCCAATATGGCGGATAAAAAATTAATTTTGTACAATCATTTTCAATATTGATATGAGGGAGCTTTTAGGATCGCACATTAGGAACTGACGTTATTTAAAAAAAAAATAAATATGGCGGATCCAAGATGGTGGATTAAAAATCTCTCGATTTTGTTTAAAATCAGTATTGGAAGATTTGTGTTAATTACGAATTTAAAATATTTTTTTGAAAAACTCAATCTGGCGGATTCAATATGGCGTCCTAAAAATTTTACATTTTTCGATTTTTTCCAAAACTGACATAAGGGGTTCTTGAGGGTGTAAATTATGAATTTAATAGTATTTTTTCAGGATTCAATATGGCGAATAGCGACCTAAAAATTTTACATTTTTCGATTTTGTTCAAATCTTGAGTATGTGAATAACGAATATAAAATTATTTTACGAAAATCTAATATGCTACCTACAATATGACGGATTGAAAATTTTAAATTTATGGATTTCATCCAAAATTGGTACTAGGGGGCTTTGAAGGGTTTATATTTAGATTTAAATAAGATTGTTCAATGTGGCGGATCCAATATGGTGGATTGAAAATTTTACCTTATTCGCATTTCTTCAGATTTGGTATTGGGGGGTTTTCGGGGTCGTGTATTACGAATATTAAGTTAATTTTTTACAACTATCAGGTTGATAAGATGCAAAATGAGGGCCAGAAAATTTTATATTTTCCGATTTTGTCGAAAATTGATATTGCGGGGTTCTTGGGGCATATACAAACTCAATATGCAGTATAAAATATATCGGATTAAGAAATTTATATCTCAAGTGCTTTAAATATCGATATTGGAAGGTTTTGGGGCGTTAATTACCAATCTAAAATTAATTTGAAATTTAAAATGGTGGATTTACATTGACAGACTAAATATTTGTTTGACACAATTTTGCTGGTATTTGGAGAACTCTAAGAAAGAATTTTTAGTGGTTCATTTTAGGGTGATGTACAACTTTGGATAAAATGGGTACTTTTATGCCACCTTGTAGTCATTGCGAGATACCCTAATCTCGAATAGTACTTAGTTCAAATAATTTATGGATATCATAATGAATTCAAAACTAAAAATCGAAAAATAAAATTTTTATAAAATAAATTGAACTGACTTCTAAAAGTGCGCTACAAAGTGAAAAATAACTATAAATTTTTATTTGAAATTGAAATTTTTGTAGTCGGCGCCAAATTATTTCTAAATGAAATGAATAACTACTAATATATACAAATTATGGTAAGAAAGCAATTACAAATAAACTATTTTCAATCTGTTAATGCGAATCTCATGTTGTCAGGTTAGTTATTTTTCACCTTTTATGGCACTTTTAAAAGTAGGTTCTATTTATTTTATTTGGCTTTAAATTCATATATAATTTTTTTTTTGATGGGTAAAATTGATTTCTGGTGTTAAGTCCGAGTTTAATGAATCGTTTTATTGACAGGTAAAATTGCTTCCTGCCAGAGAACTGTTTACCTAGAAATTAATTTTGATCGCTTTCATTAGATTTTTAAGATATATGATCAAAGTGAAAACATTGTTTTTAAAATTGATAAAACATTAACCAAATAACGTACTGTTAGTTTACATTTGAAATACTACCATTTGACCGCATATTGACATTAAATGAACATCTATTGAACGATGTAGATTTTGATGCATTTTTCGCTATCTCAAAACTGATACCGGTTAAAATCAAATAGTTACGGAGAAATAAACTTTGAGCATATCCAACTAACTTTGATGATCAAATTGTTCAAAAATTCAGAAAACCATACAAGTGTTGATAGAGTTAAAAACTATGAAACTATGTATCTTTAAACATATAAGTCATCTGTGCCTCGGGCGACAAATGGTTGTTATACCTGCTAAACGTAAAAATCCTACACGATAAGTTTAATGAGCTAGAAATCAACGAAATTTAGTAAAAACCAAAAATTTCTCTCCGGGTACTTGAACCATCTATCGTGTTTTTTCGAAACTACTTTTGTTGACCACACTGGAAACATAATTCTAGTTACAATTGTCAAAATTTTCAAAATTAGTATTTTTTGAGCCTCCGAATATAATTAAAGTACGTAGGTTACGTAAACGTTTTTATAGATTTAAAAAAAAATCAAAAAATATTTTCTCTTTACTTTTTTGTTCTCTGCAACACAGCACAGTGTTGCATTTTATTACCAGCATTAAAAGCAAAAAATTATTAAACATGGGCCAGAATTGCGTCGTATAACTTTTTAAAGCAAATTGAGTAATCTCATGCTTGTTTATCATCTAATAAAAACTCATTTTTCGGTAAAAATATGGTGTGAAAAACGGCAGATTGATCAGTTTTTAACACGTTACAGCTTATAAGAACGTGACTACTGATTTAAATCTGGATGGTTTTATATATTTATAATTCAATATCGTTTAATCTTTTATATAAATATAATGAAAGAACGTTCTATAAAATAAAAATGAAATTGCGCAGCGAATTGTTTTTTAATAATTTTTTAAACTATTTTTTGCATTTAAGCAAATATTGCTTAAATTGTAAAGCAAATTATTTAAATTTTATAATGAAACTTTCTTATATCTAATTTCTTACCGTCTCGATAGCTTTTTCCAAACGAAATATTTCTTCTTGAAGGAGATGTAAAGTGCCGGTTTTTCCTCTGTGACGAGCAAATGCAGCGGCACATGCACTGTGTATACTATTAACCCAATTTTCTAATTCGACCTGCAGGAAAAAAAATAATAATTATAATAATAACTTCAGAAGTTTTGTCTTCGTTTCCACACAGGGTACACTCAATACCTTCTGTTATTAGTATTAGCAACTTGCAACAAAACAAGCACATCTTTGTCCTCCGACGATGATATGATTATTACTGGCAAATTAAAAACAAAGAGTAAAACTGTTACATTTATACGCATACGTCATCAATCAACGAGCATATCAAAGACAGTTTTAAGACATGTTTATCTTTATTTGTATACAAGCAAAAAAAAAGGGTAGAAAACAAAATATAGTTCTTTATATCCAGGCCATACGTAGCGAAGAATCTGACATTAGGATTCAAGGAAGATAGAAACAGACACCTAAGATAAATGAGTCATACCGTTGTGTAATTACAAATGTTCATTTGATTCTTCAATTAACACATTATTATACTGACAGCTATCCTTCAAGTTTTATTTATATTGTGTTTTTAAGGAATTTATGGAATTTATGGGAATATAAAACAAAAGTTTATTTCATATAAAAAATTATTAACAATTGTTATACAATTTATTACCGTAAGTATGTATTGCTTTTATTAAAATTTATCGCTGATGTCCAAAATATCTTCACCTCGTTTCAAGACGTTTTAATCAATTATAATAAGGATGCATTAAAAATTATAATAAAGTAATGAGATTCGATTAATCTTTTTACATAATGCGTGATGAAACCCTTAGAAACCAAGATCACTGACTTGTGTTTAATTTGTCTGAGTCTTTTAAATTGGAAAAGAAAAAGAGTGGTCCTAGTCCAATAGCAAAAATTTTGTTACTTTAATAAAACTAACTTCAAATAATGAAAAAAAAAAAACATATAAGAGTTTGATATATCCCAGATCAGTTATTTTTTAGAAAAGTACTTATAATTATTAAAGTAAACAAACTTTATTAAAGTAAACAAACTTTGCGGGCCCTCCGGATCCTTCAATGGTGCCGCAGGGAGGGGCTCGGAATAAATCCGGACAAGACCGAGATAGTAATCATTACAAAAAAGAGGAAAATTGGGAGACTTCCCACAATTACATGGATGCGAAGGACTCTTCAACTCAAGGGAACAGTTAAATACCTGGGAGTAATTCTGGACTCACGACTGAGTTGGAATCATGTTGAGGCTCGAAACAAGAAAGCCATATGTGCTTTTGGGCTTGTAAACGAGCCTTTGGGTGTATATGGGAACTGACACCTAAAGTGCTATTTTGGATATACACTATGGTGATCCGCCTCATGGCGTAGTACAAAAAAGCTCAAACACATTCTTCAACTTGATAAAGTTCAGAGAATGGCTTGTGTAGGAATACTGAGTGCGGTGTGGACTGCTCCCACCAGGGCTCTAGAAGTCCTGGTGAACCTGCCTCCTCTTCACTTATACATAGAGAACGAGACCCTGAGGACTGTTTATCGTCTCAGTTGCCTGAGATATCTTGGAATTGAAACGAGTGGCTACTCAAGTGTTTGGGGAAGCGCGGGGGAGAGGTGTCCATCACTCCCCATGCGGACGGATTACATGACGCCGCCTTTAAAACCCAACCTCTCCTTGGAGATATTTCTGTAGTAGAAAGGATTGGGAGGGAGAACAAAAGCTTACGACAAATGGATCCTGGTGGTATACTGATGGATCTCGACAAGATGAAAGAGCTGGAGCCATCGTATTCAGCAGGAGCATAGGAGTCAGAGACTATTACCCTCTCGGATAATGTGCAGAGGAAATTTTATGCTATTCTGCAATGTGCCCATCTCTGTGAGAGGAACATAGGAAGGAATAGAGTAATAAATATATGCTCAGACAGTAAGACTGCGATATTGGCACAGAAGTCCAGTGTCATGACTTCGCGACGGGTGTCTGAGTGCAAGGACGTACTAAATGGTATGACAAGGAAAGGCTGTATAGTAAGGCTCGTATGGGTCCCGGGTCACTCGGGCATATGCGGAAATGAGAAAGCAGACCGTCTGCCAAAGTTGGGTCGGCGACTGAACCGATTGGGTCCCAACCAATATTACCTGTCCCAATTGCTATTGGCAAAAGGGAATTAAAATCGTTGCTGGACAGCAAATTTATTGAATCGTTGAGGGGAGCTTCTGGAATGAGGTGTGCTAAGGAACATATAACTGGGCCTAGTGCACGGCGTACTAAGGAGCTTCTCTCCTTGGGAAGGAAAGAGCTGCGAATTGTGGTGGGATTGTTGACAGGACATCTTCATAGAATCGGTGTGGAAGGCGACCCGACATGCGGATGGTGTTTGGAGGAGGATGAAATTGTTGACCATGTTCTCAGAGAGTGCCCAGCCCTCAACGGACTGAGACAGAGATATTTCGGAGATACAGTTTTGTTATCGGAAGCAGTTAGGCAAGTTCAACTAACGAGGCTGCTTGGATTTGCAAGACAGAATCTGCTCAATTCACTTTGAAAAAAAAAATATTTTAACGAAGGCGTCTGCTGGAAGAAGTTGTCCTAACAATTTCTGATGGTCCATAAATTCTAAAGATAACCCGGGTAAATAGAGAGATGCCAGGAAGTTTTTTTCATTAATATATATATATATATATATATATATATATATATATATATATATATATATATATTACTATTTGTATTGATATTAAAAATCTTAAAAAAGGTCACAACATATCCAGGTGCTGATATTGGGTCAGACCACAATCCTTTAATTGCCGATATAAATATTAAATGAAAAAAGGTAAAGGAAAGTACTCAGCTGAAAAATTTTAATATAACAGATATAAAAAAAAGATCAGATGGAAACAGACATTAACAATCACACGAAAGACATAAATTCTACCAAGAATGTCAACGAAATGTGGAAATTATTTCATGATCTAAAATCAAGGTTAATAAAGAAACATGTTATAAATAACACCAAACATAAACAACGATGGATAAAGAAATATTAGGCCTCATGGAGGAAAGCAGAAAGTATAAGAAAAACATAGAGGAATATAAAAGAAGCAAAAGGACAAATATAATGCTTTTTTTAATGACGAGTTATTTTTAACAACCAAAAATGTAATAAACTCTTTTAATTTATTTTTTTTACGACCGACCAATAGTATCGCAAATATCCAGAGATTATGATCAATTGACACGAATTGGATTAGTCGGGTGAGTTTATAACGTATTACTCTCATTTCATCTCTTTCTACTATTCATTTCGTTGAACTACTTCTGTCGTTAAAAATTTGGAAAGCTATGCGAACTGCTTCTACCCTTGTCAGTTAAAGATAACCGACTATATTTAGCGGGTATAATTTTCATATGGCGACAGCGAATTCACTGTTGTCATAAGTGAACTGTCCCCAAAATGGCGGCTAGCATAGTCCGAACATTTTCAGTTTATTACATGATCAGTATAGTTACTTTATATGTGCGTGTACAGCACACAACAATAATTTAGTCATGTTGGGGTATCTCGAACCCCTTATATTACATGATCGATGTAACTTTTGTTTATCAAAACAATTTATATAAAATTGCACCAAACATTTCTTAACTGGTTACATAAATAACTATTTAAAGAAAAGGTCGTAATTGACCATTTATCCACCTTATACCTAGTCATGATCCCTTAAATATCAACCTTTTTAATACGTGCTTACTGGAACCCTCATTTATCCGAAGGATAAATTGATTATTTTGTAGCTTCTTAGCTTTAAAACAGGAAACGGTAACAAAAACAAATCTTCGGAATATCTGCGGAGCATGACCTTTTTCTCTTGAGCTCGTAAATTTTTCCTTCGCTTGAAAAATTGCGTTTGTTCGCTAAACCGATTGATTTATTAAAGCGATTGTATGAATAGAAAATTAATATATTTTAAATCGAACCCCTCTGAACGCAATTTGAATATTAAATTAGGACATCGAGGTATTCGAATCATCCATATCCTCATTATTTAATTTACCTCTTAGGTATCCTTTTGTATAATACGGCAGAGGTGCGATATGATTTCGTCGAGTTCAATTTATACCTAAAACCTATATATATATATATATATATATATATATATATATATATATATATATATATATATATATATATATAAAAGCTAGTTAAGCTAGTTAATATTGGGGTGTGCAGCAAGTGAAAGAATATTCTTTAAAGTAAATCCAATCTTTCGAAAATCTTTATTATCGTTATTATCTTCAGGGAGACTACAATAGTTACAAAAAAAAGGAAAATTAGTGAGATAACTTTCCCCAACAATTTTAAATAACTTACATCTTTATTTGAGGCTGTTCACTAAGAAGTTAAATGGTTATATAACAATGCACATTTGCAAAAGAAATTAAAAACTAGAGTCATATAGAGAATACATAAAATTGGCTTTAAAATTTAAAATAAAAATTAAAACAGGAGGAACCATTTTGCCAACTTTAACTAATTATTTTTAAGTTTTGTTAGAATGAAACTGCAATTAAGGGTAAATATGCAGTAAATAGTCATGCTGAACTTATTAGGAGAGGAAAATTGTCAGGTGTCAGCAGGGCTGTCCACTTTTAGTAACTATTTTTAAGTTTTATTAGGATGAAATTGTAATTAAAGGTAATTATGCAGTAAATGATCGGCCATACTAAAATTATTATTTAGTTATTGTCTCGGACAAACTGTAATCATTATTGACAGTAATATCTCTAAATGTTGAAGAGTTATCCAACGATAAAAGATATGATTTAAGATATTTCACTCAAATGTTTAGTATCTTAAATAAAAAAACATATGAGTGCAATATATTCGTATCTTTTATCGTTGGATAAATCTTTATCAACATTTACGAACAATAATAATTACAGTTTTCCTTAGAATATAACTAAATAATAATTTCAGTATGGCTAACCATTTACTGCATAATTACCTTTAATTGCAATTTCATCCTAATAAAACTTAAAAATAGTAAAAGTGGACAGCCCTGCTGACACCTGGTAATTTTTCTATCCTTATAATTTCAACATGGCTGACTATTTACTGCATATTTACCCTTAATTGCAGTTTTATCCTAACAAAACTTAAAAATAATTAGTTAAAATTGGCAGCCCTACCGACAGCTGACAATTTTCTTAACTTCATGATTCAAATTCATTTTACAATTACATGTGACTCGGAAAGGAACTAACAAAATTGTTCCGCCTATTTTATTTTTTATATTAAATCTTAAAGTCAATTTGATGTATTAAGTTGTTATTGTAAATTGGTCTGTGACTCCAGTTTTTAATCTCTTTTGCAAATGTACATTGTCATACAACAATTTAACATATTAGTGAACAACCTCAAATAAAGATGTAAGTTATCTAAAATTATTGGGAAATGTTATCCCACTAATTTCAATTTTTTTTTGTAAATATTGTAGTCACCCTGAAGATAATAATGATAACAAAGATTTTCGAAAACTTGGATTAACTTTAAAGAGTACCCTTTCACTTGCTGCACACCCCAATATTAACTAGTTTATCTTAACTAGTCAGCAACGACTACCCTATATATATATATATATATATATATATATATATATATATATATATATATATATATATATATATAATATATCAGTAGAAATACAGCATAATTGGTTTATATAAGAAATGTTAACTTCAACATGATATAAGGGGATGAATAATTTCTTTATAATTAAATATTTAAAATACAAACTTAATTGATAGAGCTAGTAAATAATCAGTTTTTGTTAGGTTAGATTTGTTGTGGCACAACCTTAAGCCGAGCATTTAAAGTTCCGCAAAGTATAGTCGTAAAAATGCTAAATTTTCGACGTCAAATCATAACAGTCCCACATGCATTTTACAAAATAATGAGCCGATCATCGTCAACATCAAATTTCGAAAATTTGTTTAAAAAAAAATTAAAATTTTTTAAGACTTCGTAAAAGCAATTTGTAATTATTCAGATTTTTAAAATTAGTACATAGAAGTTCATTTCATTTTTTAGAAAAGCATGGAGAAGTTTGAAAAAGACATATAAATATATCAATAGGATCTATACCTTCTTTCTCCTAAAAACAATGGAGAAATTCAGTGATCGATAGTTAAGAAGCGAATCATTCGAACGGTAACCGCTTCATAAAAACAGTTTACATATCAAGCTGGGATTAACCATTACAGGGAATGCTTTGCACTATTTCGTGGATAATCTGGAAAAAACAACAATGGCAAATAAAAATCTCTGTGAATGTTTCTATTGATATAGAGAAAGCTTTTGATAACGTCTCACATTAATTCATAATTAGAGTTCTAAAGGCAAGAAAAATAGAGCCTCCTCTAACGAGATAGATTCAGTCAATGCTAAAAAGTAGAATCATCATTGCATCTATAGGCAACAAAGCGACGACAAGTACTACAGGCCAAGGGTGCTCCCAAGGGTCTCTGCTGAGGTTCCTGGTTGTGAATAGTTTGCTGCACTAACTAAATTGAGCAAGATTTAAAACACAGGGTGATACTCATGAGTTGCCATTATCAGAGGAAAGACTGAGGGGATTATCACAAGCTTAATGTAAACTGCCTTAAATAAAATTAGTAACTGGAGCATAGAAGATGGACTATATGTTAATCCTAATAAAACGTTTCTCGTCCCATTCATGAAGACACAAAAACTAAACATGAAAATTCTAACTTTAAATGGAAAGGTACCAAGCTTTTCTAACGAGGTCAAATATCTGTGAATAATAATAGACCAAAAACTAACCTGGAACAGCTGTATTGAAAATATGGATATCTTTAAGAATATTTGGAAAAACCTAAGGTCTAAAAATAATCTTATAGTCATAAAAAATGTTCGTCAAACCCATGGCTACATGTGCACTCTTAATATTGTAATGGAACAAATATTACTTATTTTATACTGTTCAATGTGAACTATATTCTGTTAAAATGAATAATTAAATAATCACTCTGTGAATAGATTTCCCGTGGGAATAGGGTAGTATATATTTTTTTATCACTATTCAATAAAGTCTAAAGAAAATAAATCAGTTATCGAACTTAACTTTTATTGTCTTTGTCGTTTAAATGTTTTCTTAAAAATACATAAACTCGGTCAATTTATTTATTTATTTATTTATTTACAATAACTGCCCTACAGGTCCTGAGACCCAACTACAAGGCAGTGATTACACAAATAATACGTAAACGAACAATTTTAAATTAGCATCAAACGACAAAAATATATATCAATTTAAATACAAATAAAAATTTAACTAAAATAATTAATTCTAACACTAAATGTACAATACTATGCTATGCTATGCTATCTACTTTCATATACAAAGGTGAACATACAATTCAATTAAGGATGAGAAAGAGAAAAAAAAAACAGAAATGCCAAGGTCACTGTGCCAAAATCCGGCAGACAGTTCCTAGAGATGAGCTGAATATGTCAAAGCTATTACTCTTGTTATAAATGTCGCACATGGAATATAGAGGCGAAAATTTGAGCACATTAGTTCTAGGAGTTCTGAGATAAAATACGTTAAAATTTCGGCAATTTATACGAGGGATACTTAAGTTTATTCTAGCTAAAATATTAGGACAGTCAATAAAATTGTTAAGTACCTTATAAAGAATTGTTAGTAAGAAAAATTCCCGCCGTACCTTTAAAGATGAAAAGTTGAATTTCTGAAGCAATAGTTCATGTGAAAAACCTTGCGTAGGATAAACCCCAAAGCTCTTGAGATTGAGGTATTTCAAAAACCTTCTTTGGACCCTCTCCAAAGTATTGACGTGGGTATTGTAGCCTGGGGATCACACAACTGATGCGTATTCTAGTTTAGACCTCACATATGAGAAATAGAGTAATTTGATGACGTCAGTGTTATTAAAATCGCGAGTACAACGCAAGATAAACCCAAAAACCCTTGAGGCCTCAGAAACAATATTATTCATATGAAAAGAAAATGAAACCTTGGGATCGTAACTGACTCCAAGATCTTTAAAAAGATCTGCCCGCGAGAGTAGCACGGTATTCAACGAATATTCATATCGAAATGAAGAAAATTTCGAAGTGAAAGTCATAACATTACACTTCTCCACGTTGAGCTGCAGATAATTTTCGGAACACCAATTGCTAAAATGATTTAGGTTCGATTGAAGCTCTATACAATCCTGTAAGCAATCTATTCTCTTATACAGGGTGTCCAAGATAAGGATCCTAAGCATGGGGATCTCGGAAACAGTTGGAGATACGAGGTCGGTTAAATTAGAGAAAAGTTGCGCAATTTAGTGCTAAATTAAACGCAGTTAAAAAAATTTAAAAATTTCAAACACTTCCGGAGATTTCCGGAAAAAAACGAAATTTGGCAAAATCGTTTTTAATTTTTGCAGGCTTTATTTAAAGAGATATCAGAAAATAAAAGGTAGATTCTCATTGCCACTTTTTATTTTTTATAATATGGTCTAAGCAAAATTTAAATCCGACGTTTCGTTTCTGAGATACCATCATGAACTTTCATTTTTTATATGGAACAAAAAAAAGTATCCCATGTATTTGATAGCATTTTTTATTACAAATTCAACGATGTATCACCCTTGCATATCGAATACGTAGTTCAAGTACTTTCCATAAGAGCTCCATGAGAGCGAGAGAGAAAGGTATATCAGTTTTATAAAAGCCAATGAACTACACACTTGATATGCAAGTGTGATACACCGTTGAATTTGTAATAAAAAATGCTATCAAATACATGGGATACTTTTTTTTGTTCCATATAAAAAATGAAAGTTCATGATGGTATCTCAGAAACGAAACGTCGGATTTAAATTTTGTTTAGACCAAATTATAAAAAATAAAATGTGGCAAGAAGAATCTACCTTTTATTTTTTGATATCTCTTTAAATAAAGCCTACAAAAATTAAAAACGATTTTGCCAAAATTCGGTTTTTTCCGGAAATCTCCGGAAGTATTTTGAATTTTTAAAATTTTTAAATTGCGTTTAATTTAGCACTAAATTGCGCAACTTTTCTCTAATTTAACCGACCTCGTATCTCCAACTGTTTCCGAGATCTCCATGGTTAGGATCCTTATCTTGGACACCCTGTATAGCTTAACATCATCGGCATATAATAAAATATCTGTGTCAACAACAGAAACAATGTCATTAATAAAAATATTAAAAAATAAAGGTCCCAGTACTGATCCCTGCGGCACACCAGAACTTGAAATATATTTCACTGAGCGAGAACCGCGAATTTCAATATACTGAATACGACTATGGAGATATGATTTAAATAACTTTATTAGTGAATCTGAAAATCCAAATGACGACAATTTCTTAAGTAAGATGGAGTGGTCCAAACGATCAAATGCCTTTGTGAAGTCCAAATAAACAACATCCATCTGACAACCATGATCAATAGCCTCAGCTATATCCTGAGTCATAATCATGAGATTAGTTGTCGTCGACCTACCCTTAAAGAAGCCATGTTGAGATGGAGTAATTAAATTTTTAGTTAATGAAAAAATAGAATCATGCAGTAAAAATTCAAATATTTTAGAAAAATTACATATAATAGACACCGGTCTATAATTACAAACTTCAGATCTATCCCCTTTCTTAAAAACAGGACAAACCTTGGAAGATTTCCATATGGAAGGAAAACCGTTTAATTTTAAACACCTATTATACAGTATTTTAAGTGGTTTGGCTAGGACGAATCTGCAGTCTCGTATTAGAAAAGCTGGGATTAAATCCGGACCAGTAGTAAATTTGGCTTTAAGCTTCTTTATAGCATTAATTATTTCACATTCAGTGAAATCAGATACATGAACAATTGGAAAGATGGAATTTACGGAACATGAATCATCCACAGATACCGGACTGGCCGAAGAAAAGGATTGCTTAAAGAATTCCGCAAGAGCATTTAAAATATCAGATAAAGTATTAATTTCTTTATTATTAAAATACATACTATTTGGAATACCTTGTAGCTCCTTTTTCGATTTAATAAAATTCCAAAACTGTTTAGGATCCCTTTTAATATTATCCTCCTCCCCCCGAATATATGTTTTGTATGAGACAGATATGTCTTTTTTTATTTTACTTCTTAGTGATTTAAAATTTTCCAAATGAAGCAAACTTCCAGAAGTTTTATATTTTTTATGAGATTCATTCTTTTGTTTAATACAATGTATAATATGATGAGAAAACCAAGGTGGATAGTTTCGTTTCGGAATCTTTTTATATTTAGCTACGTAAACATCCAACGTATCATATAATTTTTTGTAAAAAATATCACATAATTTCTCAATAGAGTTTTCTTGGTCTAAATAATTCCAATCTATATTCAATAAAGCATTATATAAATCAGGGAAATTAGCTTTTTTAAAATTATAGTTATTCATAAGGTTAGGTAGAGAGCTTCGTTTAAAATTTGCAGACGAACAATATTTTAAGGTTATCAGTAAGGCCGGATGGTGGTTGTCTTCATTAATAAGTATATTCAAAGCTCTTTCGATGCTACACTGCTCATTATTATGTATAACTAAATCCAAAATTCGGTTATTATGGTTTCTAATCCTATTACTTTGACATAAATTAACACAATTCAAAAAGTTATTTAATAAATTAACCGAGGCATCCTCCATGTCCCCATCCAGAAACTCCGCATAACTAGGTATGTTAAAGTCACCCAAAATACAGATATTGGAGCCATACAAGTTTTCAAAAGAAATGAAAGATTCAAATAAATTTTCTAACAGAGTTAATGTTGTAGGTGGTGGTATATAAACAATAAAGATAAACATAGATGAAAAATCGAAAGAAATTTTTACACATACCAAGTCAATCTCAGGACAGAGATTGTTCTTAGGGATATTAACTAGAGTTGAGCGAAAACGCTGATTGACTGCCAATAAAACACCTCCACCCCGTTTCTTATTTGTTCCTGTAGCATTCCGATCTGCCCGATACACATTATAGTTACTAGAAAATAATTCATTATCATATATTGAAGAATCCAACCAAGTTTCTGTAAACGCTATCATATCGAGAACAGAACACGATACATTATTAAACAATTCAACAGTTTTAGTTCTGAGTCCCCGAGTATTTTGATAATAAAGTGAAAAATTTATGAAATCGTAATAAGACCCTCTCTAAGATTTGCCTCTAAATTTGTCGAGATAATCCTACCCTGGTTATGTAAATAAAACCGACGTGATAAGGGTAGCGTTTTTAACATATGATATATGAAATACCATTAAAATGTATTAAAATATTTAACGATTTTCCCATTACTAGGAAACAAAAGAATAATCAAATAAACTCATTATACTGTAATATAACGTTGGACCTATGAAAGGAATTAATATAGCGACTGTTTTTCCTGATTGCAAGAAATAATGATTTAAATACCACCAATATGAATAAAAGGGCACTCGGGTTTTTTCACAGACGTTATATTATCTTATTCCTTTAGTTATAGAAAGAAATAGAATATTTTTATTAATTGTGTTTATATAAAAATTAAGATTAAGACGCTTAGAGGCCAATTCGGGAATCAAGCATCCGGTATAGTATAGCTAACGCCCTCAGTAAGAAAAGACCCAAACCTTCGAACTATTAGGGAATGATATTTACAGAAATTTACAGTTACAGGGATACATGGGGGTGAAATGCGTACCCGCGGGGTGCAGGGCGTACAAGCCTGGCCCTTCAAGAAGTACTAAGTTCAGTTATAATTTGAAATTCGTTAGAAGCGGAACCGCTGTCCAGTGCCGTGGAAAAATTACGTAACGGATATAATCGTGGGGAAAGAAGGTTTTCTTTGTTTTGTCTTTCAGTTATTTTGGGAAATTAAGGGAATATCGTGTGCCATTTTAGACGAGCGTTTCGCGATCTTAATAGTGTTTGATTAAAAAATATAAATAGCAGTTTTTCGCGTTTTATTTCCGTTTCTGTTTAATATTTTGTTATACTATTTATACGTGTTTTTTCAAAATTGAGTTTTACGTTTTTGGTTAAAAGAACGGCCATGAAGAACAATTATGTTAGTTTTTTCGGAATTGTTATTAGTTTTAAGTTTCTCACTGTAAATAGTTCGTTTTTCTATTTATTTTTGTTAATAGACTAACTGTTTTGAGAAACTTGTTTTAATTAATTTAATTAAAAACCTTCACGCGAATTAACTTGCGAGCGCGCTGTTGCGAGATCTTCAAAACAATAGATGTCATCTATCCAGCTAATTAGCCGCCTTGTCTGAGTCCTGAAGTTCTGAGTTATGGTTTTGGTACGCTGTAAGAGAGATAATGAACGTCCAGACTTCCAGAGTGTCTATTACTTTGAAATTTGATTATAGATTACTAGCGACCCGCCCCGGCTTCGCACGGGTGCAATGCTGATACTAAATACACTACAGAAAAACTGTAACTATTTATTTTATTTTTACAACAATTATTACATCGGCCTCCGACGCGCTATTTATAGGCACGCTGCCGCCGCCCCGGTCGGCCAGTACCGCCGCAAGCGCTACTTCCCGCAATTTTAAATCTGTAATATCTTCGAAAATATTCATTTAAATCTTGTGCTGTAAAGGACCATATAGATCTATATTAAATCAACAATGTATTTAAGCTATTTAATTGGATAAGGATTAATGCTGTATTGGTTAAAATCGCTTCAAAATTTGCCATTATTTGTCGTAAAAAGTTTTCTGTAGACCTTTTCAATGTGTACAAATAATTAGTACATTATTTTGATAAATCTCGTAGGGTTCAGCCTGCGTTTGCAATGTAAGCAGAAAAAAATATGATAATTAACGACATCACATTAGAAACCTCAAAAATAACAGTATTTCTCCACTATTTAATGGACGTTATTATACATATAAACCTTCCTCTTGAATCACTCTATCTATTGAAAAAAACCGCATCAAAATCCGGTGCGTAGCTTTAAAGATTTAAGCATACAAAGGGACATAGGGACAGAGAAAGCGACTTTGTTTTATACTATGTAGTGACTAAAATAGCTACAAATTAATGTGTGGCAGCAAATTGATCATAGATAGAATGGCTCACGCTACCGAAATACGTCATTAGCAGGAGTTTATGATGAGATTCTGTCACAATATGATCACTAAAGTCATAGCAAGTAACAGCTCAAAGAAAGTTGAATAACTACCAAGATACGGGAGCTATTCCATCATGCCTCACAGCGGCAATAAAAGCAATGTTAAACCTCCCTCCATTGTACAAAGCGGCTATGAGAGGGCGACAGCAACGAATACCCTTAAACTAATTCAAACAGAAAATCTTAAACCTGGAGACTTTGTTGGGCATATGATGATTCTGGATGCAATTCCAACAGAATCGATTCTGAACTGACATACTTCATGTCTCTAAGCTATGACTTTGACATAAACTATGCACTAGTATCTGATTGCTACCAAGTGAACGGATAGAAATTACCTCAACTAGAAAAGAATTCAATGGTATGGTAAAATAAATAGGAAGTTCGAGTAGGAGTATCAGGCATAAGCTTCGGGATTGCTAAAACCCTAGGAAATACTTCCATCGTCTTAAATAATTGGCACGGACTAACAAGGTAACCCTAATGTGGGTGCTAGGATGCAAAGAAATTGAAAAATTCCTTTTTTTGACTTGATGCCTTTTGTACATTACCGAAAAATCACATAACAGTGGAGCTCCAGAGCAAAGAACAAAATCAGATAAAATTAAGGTAGACAAGCGAAAGAAAAATCATAAATTCATCGTCAAGATACGCGAAAATGTTTCTCGATCTCTCAAAAAGGGAAATTTGAGTAACAGTAAATATTTTCACAGGAAACGGCAATTGGAGATAGCTTCTCAAAAAGGAACGCGTAAAGCTGTGAGCGATTTCTGCAACAGTGCAGCCGAAACAGCGAGACACCTGTTATACCAATTAAGGATTAAAATACATATAAAAAATTTTGGTGGAACCACATCCCTTAATCGGCTACCAAAACACACTGAGCTCCCAGACTAAAATTAAAAGTACAACGATTAAAAACTATTCATGTACGTTGATAATTAAGTTATGATAAAATTATCCTAACAAACGTTAAAATAATTGATGTATAATAAACAAATAAAGGAAGTAATTGTGGGATCGTTATTGTTGTTTTAGGACCGTGTCAAAATGAAATTAATTTATTTCGTTCTGCCTTCAGGAGTGTTTACTTTAGAGCGATTAAAATACCAATTTCCAGTTTTGATCATTTATTTAATACCTTTTTGTGCTTCATATTAATTAAGATACTGTTAGAAAGGGTGTATAATTCTTACAATTTTATTTAGAAATTAAAATTACTTCGAATAAAGTATCGTAAAAGAATATATTTTTATTTTTTAACTATTTCTCATAAAGGGTGTCCTACCGAGAACCAGTTCGATCTATATATATATATATATATATATATATATATATATATATATATATATATATATACAGGTGTGGAAAATCCAAAACAGAACTTCTAAATAATGGGAATAAAAATCGGATTCAACATACCAGACTGAATCTTTAAAATCATGAAAATAAATTCGAAAAACGTCTAATGTGGTTCAATAGCTGTTAAATATGTAATTTAAAAACACAATAAAAAGAATAATTTTATTTCCATGAATAAAATATTGCGCTTGAGTTTAAGGTGCATTTTAAAAATAATACCATAATAATAAATACAAGGCGATAATAGTTAGAAAAGCGAAAGTACTTTTTCCTGTATGCTTAGGACTTTTTAATAAATACCAATGCAAACAATTTGTAAGTAATATAATATTTATTGATTCACATAAATGAATAAATAATACGACTGTAATAAAAATAAAAAGGACTTTTTTATCCTTGCCTTCTTTGTTAACAGCTCTTTCTCATTCTCCAATACGTACGAATTGTTATCCGAATCCTTACGATATCAAAAAGCAGTGTAAGGGGCGGCCATCGATGCCAAAAGTTTTGGAACACATCCTCCATATTTTTTCTCGAGAAGATTTCGGACAAAGTCTAGGCGATAGTTTCTTACCAACTTGTCCATTGATTTTTGTGCATCTTTCGATAGCTTACCTATCGGTAATATTGCAAATGCTATGATATTTGGTCAGTGAGGTAAGTTATTTGTAGATTTCTGTTGGCATATTGTATCAAGAATATTCTTTAAAAAACAATCTTATTGTTTGAAGTGTGTATTCCCAAATCTTCTCTATTGCAGTTTAATGTCCGCTTCCAATAGTTTGCAAAACGACTGGAAATCGGAGGATCAGTTTTCGCTTTACACTTGTTATAATAGTTGACTCATCACTATTCTCAAAGAAACGTCGGTTGACTCATCACTATTCTCAAAGAAACGTCGAGCTGTGTTGCCATCGTTAGTGCTTCCTAAGGTGAGGAATAAGTTTGTATCAGAAATATTCGGACCAGTGAATTTCAATTTGTACTGGTTCTGACCTGACGTTGCGTCGAAGCCCCATTTGCAAATGAAACTCATATTTACAAATCTAGTTTATCGATTTGTTCAAGGGCATCTAATAGACGCAATATAATTCGATCCACTGTGTGATCCAGTAAGCCTTGGAATTTCACTTCGGCTTTTGATTTAGTAGAGGGTAGATAATCGTCATACCAAGCTTTTTTTGTATTTTACGCATCAGAGTACGGCGAAAATTTATTCTTGCCTTTCTGTTTAGCCTAATTTCGTAATCGTTGATATTTGTCTCTCGACAATCCAATGTCAAATAGAACAGCGGCGCACAAATTTAACTAGGCGCACAGCAACTCCAAGACTGTTGCCATCGACCTGAGTCGAAACTTTAGAAAAAAAAAAAGACTGGCCGTTTATATTACCGAAATTTAATAGAAACGCTTCTATAGCCAACCTTCTAGTTTAAATTTCTTAACTAGAAATTATTTTTGGCCCGTTTTCTCAAATTCTGGCCCACTAAGCCCTTCTAACTTTCGGGTTAGTTCAGGACAGAAGATTGTAGGGAACGCCTACGCGCAATATTATCCCCGCTAACTTCCATGCGACAGGAAAATGAACAGTACCTTGAAACGAACGAGTGGGTGTATTTACTTTTCATCTTAACTTATAACGTAAACGACGCAATTTGGAATATTTAATGACTATTTGATACACTGATTGTTTTAAATGCATCAAATAGCCGAAATTTAAAAAAATATATTTTTTGTTGACCGTTGATCGTAAAGAAAATTGATATTTATATTATTCTAATTAAAATACTAGTGAAACGCAGCTGTAATTTCTAAGTAAATAAGTTAATAAACCACTTTAAAATTACAAATCATTCTCAAAAATAAACTTTGATTCTGGTAAAAAATAAAAGTAACACATTCAGCAATTGTAAATAATTAAACGAATAATTAAATTCAATTTAAATCAACAAAAACACCTAAAAGTCTACAAGTGGTGTTCAAACAGGCCTCCACTTTGAGCGAGACAATAACCAAGTCTATTGTAAAATACGGTTCGCGTATTTGCCAAAACTTCAGCATCTTACAAAACACCATACGTGTTTCCTCGTCTTCCGGAAAAATTTCTTGAGTTATTCGTAATTTGTAACAGCGATATTTGTTCCGCTTTAAAATATTCCGAACTGTTCGAGCGTTCATATCAAGTTCTTCGGCAATTATGGTACTATTGCAAGGAAAATTAATTTCTGCTAAACTCCAAACGTCAGTCTCCCGATTTGCTCATTCTTCAGTAATTTGAGGAACGGTTGCTCCTCATTATTATCAGTGCATTTTTTACAAATTTTTAGACAACGGTTGTCTCAAATTTTTAATAATTTCCGAAATTCTAAATTTTGAAGGAAGAGGATGATTTTCGCACGTAAATGCAAATCTGCTGATTATCTCATCCATACCTTTACCAGAATAGTACCACTTAATAATCTGTATTTTTTGTTCCGTGGAATAAACTACCATTTCAAATAAGAAGAAATTTGGCTCGAAGCACGGAAATACCAATACTCGGCACTTACGCTTCGATGGCCTGAATAAAAGCAAATAACTTGGAATCCTCTTGATGTGCTAGAGCGTGCCGTATGCTGCCGCTCGCTCTCACCGCGCCAGCATTGTATTACTGCTCACCCTAGGGCCAAACTGGTAATTTATTAAATTTAAGCTCGTATGTCGATGCTTACGATGCTTATCTTCTGTCTCATTCTGATTTAATGAATAATATAGTATTTTCTTTATCTTACTTAAAAACATCCAGGTTGCGGTTTGGATTTTCCACACCTGTATATACCCTACAATCATTTTTCCTATAAGGAAGCCTTTTTTATTTAATTTGGGTTGAATTCCTTGTTGAGAGGGGCCTACTTTATTAGATTTGAATAATATTTTGATAACCAATAATATAGGGTGTTCATCAGAAGAGATGCCCGAAATAAATACAGCAGAGTTAATGAAAGCACTTAGTCAAATGAAAAATAATAAAAGCCCTGGTGAGGATCGTATAACCGCCGAAATGTTAAAGATAGGGGGAGAACAACTAAGAGAAAGCGTGAGAATTTTGTTGAACAAGTGCTTAATATATGGAAAAATA
The DNA here is from genome assembly GCA_034092305.1 of Diaprepes abbreviatus. Lineage (NCBI taxonomy): Eukaryota > Metazoa > Arthropoda > Insecta > Coleoptera > Curculionidae > Diaprepes > Diaprepes abbreviatus. The sequence continues at coordinate 456,520 of JASJET010000015.1, read as the reverse complement.
CGCGAGGCATGGGAAAACGCAGAAGTCATCATATTATACAAAAAAGGCGATAGAAATAACATAGAAAATTATCGGCCAATTAGCTTACTGTCCCACTTGTACAAACTTCTTACAAAAATAATAACTAACAGACTGACGCAAAAGTTGGACACATACCAACCTTCAGAACAAGCCGGATTTCGCAGGAACTTCAGTACAATAGACCATCTACAGACAGTACACACGCTTATCGAAAAAAACACGGAATATAACATACCTCTGCATTTGGCTTTCGTTGATTACCAGAAGGCGTTCGATTCTATCTAATCATGGGTAGTTCTCAAAGCACTGGACAATGCTCGAATTGATTCAAGATACTCTGCTCTGATTCAGCATATATATGAAAACGCTTACATGCAAGTTACAATAGACGAGGATATAAAAACCTCGAGGATACCCATAAAAAGAGGCGTACGTCAGGGAGACACAACCTCTCCAAAATTGTTCACGTTGCCCCTTGAAGATGTATTTAGGGAGACACAATCTCTCCAAAATTGTTCACGTTGCCCCTTGAAGATGTATTTAGGGGCTTGGACTGGCATGACAAGGGAATTAACATAGACGGAACACGACTAAACCACTTAAGATTTGCTGATGATATTGTTATAATCAGTGATTCACCAGAACAACTCCAATGTATGATACAAGAACTTCATCAAGCATCAGCTAGGATAGGACTCAAAATGAACTTGTCAAAAATAAAAATAATGAGTCTAGAACAAATACAAATTAAAGTTGAAGATAAAATAATAGAAAACGTAAGAGAATACATATATCTAGGTCATAAAATACAAATAGGGAAGGAAAACCAATCGGCTGAAATTCCTAGAAGAATAAGTCTCAGCTGGGCAGCTTTTGGCAAACTCGGATTCATTCTTAAATCCAGTAACACCCCCATAAGTCTGAAAAGAAAGGTCTAAGAATCGTGCATCCTGCCAGTTCTTACTTGTGGTATTGAAACAAACTCCCTAACATGTAAAGCCATTAATAAGCTTCGGGTTACACAACGAGCAATGGAAAGGGCTATGCTGGGAATTAGTTTACGAGATAGAGTTCCAAATGAAGAAATCAGAAGAAGAACGAAAATAACAGATGTGAGCAAACGAGTAACGCAGCTAAAATGGAGATGGGCTGGACATATCGCAAGACATGACATAGACAGATTGACATACAAGATAACAGCATGGCGGCCAAGAGAGAACAAGAGAAGTGTTGGCAGGCCCCAAAAGAGATGTCGTGACGACATCCAGAAAATTGCCGGAAAAAACTGGATGGGGATAGCTACGGACCGACAGAAATGGAAAAATATGGAAGAGGCCTACATTCAGGAGTGGATGAAAACGGGCTGATATGAATGAATGAATGAATGAATATAGGGTGTTGAAAAGAGTCTACTTTGTTAGAATTTTATATTATTTTGAAAACTAATAATGCAGGGCGTTCAAAAAATAAGACTAAAATTTAAACCCCCATATTTTCTAATTTTGTCTTAATTAGCATTAAAAATAAGGGTAAGTTTGTGGAAGGTTGTCTATGCCGAACATTTTAGTTTTCGAAATATTGCCAATTTAATATTTTTATATTGCGATTTTGCTGAGAATTTTTAGTTCAGTTATAATCTTAGTTGGCTATGACATTTTACTTATAGCTGGCTCCGACGGCATTGAAAAACAATCAAATGTTAAAGAAATGTATGAAGCTGTCACCATTTTTAACAGTGTATATTTATAGAAATTATTAACCAGAAGTTGTTTGTTTCTCAGACTACTTAGTTTAATGTTTTAGTTTTAAAAATAATATCTGTAATTGGGTTAACTGCCGCATATACTATATTGAATAAATAAATAAAATAATGAATAAATAAATATATGCTTACCTGACAAGGAGCTTGAAAAAGGTATGCGTCACCGAACGCCGTGCTCAGGCAGAAAATAAAATCTCGCTTGGGATGTTCGGGAATCGGTTGCATAATAGCCCCGTCCACTATTATCAGATGTTTCGGGGCCGCTTCTACACTCCGGCCCTCTCTGGAATCGCAAGGGTAAAATAATAGTGTTGTTCCCTTGAGACAAACCCAATATCCTTTCCATCCTCGCTTTCGGGCTAATTCGATCTGATGCTTTTTTCGGAGCAGCCATTTTTTAACACTAAGAAACCTGGAACAAAAGCCATTGTTAAAAGTGAAACCAATTTACAGTAATCGAGATTCGATCTTTATTCTAAAAGTTTCTGGCAACTTATTTGAATGTTGGACCGTTATCTAGGATAGATTGTAATAGATATACAAGGAAGTGTAATCAAAATAAAGCAACTATTTCAACTGTGTAAACGGTGATTTGAAATTCGAGAATACGTGAATAGAACTGGATTAAAGGAGGAATATGATGCTTGTCACAATCAAATAATAAAAAAAACTTATGTAAATATAAAAGATCAGCAAATAAGAGCTGTTTAATTTTATAGTATAATTGGAAAAAATGGCGGCAAGCATTTCTCACATTTCGAGGTACACAGTAATTGACTAGTGGAAGTTACGAAGGTAGCAAATACAAGACTAATCATGACTGTTAAGGCCTTTTCTCACTTAGAATGACCACCCCGAATTTTTCACGGATGATAGAAACCCGAGACTTTTCGTTCACACTTGTGCGTCATGACTGTGGGTGAAAAAGTCGGGCTACCGAGCCTTGGGTGATGCATTTTTAGAAACAATCCCCAATAAATAAGCTGGTCAGCCTAATCCATATACATAAATAAAGATACCAAACCGCGGATCCTACAGAAGAAAGTTGGATCACGTTTAGAAAGAGACAGCACATTTGCGATTAATAGTACCTCTCTTTCTAATGGCGAAGCTAAAACCGATACTTCAAACGCTATTGGATACCTCTTTTTACCTGGCCGAAATTAGAAAGAGAGATACTACTCATCGAAAACGCTCTATCTAAGTATGAGCCAAGTTTCTTTTATAGATTCGCAGTTTAAGGTAGTTCACTCGTGAAACGACTTTTCTTAGGAATGTGATCGAATTTGAATATATAGTTTACAAAAGTGTCTTTTATTTAATTAAAAAAAAAAACGAAAATTTTTAATTGTCTGCGAGACGAAATATTAACAATTAAAATATGCATAATTAACATGCTGGAGGTCACTACATATAACAAAATACCAATACATTTTGGAATATCTCAAAAAACCTTTTTACCATATTTTTTAAAAACTAATGCAACGTAGATCCAAAAATTATGAATTAAAAAAAACCGGAATTTCTTAATTGTTTTGTTTAGAAAATACAGATTTTTTAAAATAATTTGAAAATATCTGACGCGTAGTGGGGTACAGTGATCACAACTTGGCAACGCGCGATAATTCAAACCTAAGTTAGTTAGGTTAGTTCTTCAGAATGTGACTTATATATATATATATATATATATATATATATATATATATATATATATTTCTCGATATTTTTGTTTATTTTATCAATGTGTTGGAATGTCAACATAACAAACTGTATAGGTATGAGGCTCACATTATATGAATGTTACTATACACACGTTTACTCTGTAGACCATTCAATATAGACATTTACGGGGCTGCCAGATTTATGATATTTAAAGTTATGATTTTTAAAGTTATTACTGTTATTATTATAAGAATGTGTCTATATATTGAAAGTTAAGGTGTGTTGGGTACAGTCTCGTACAAAAAATTCTTTAGGCCTGAGTATCTTTAACTTTTGGTACTTACTTAAATGCTATATTTTTGTCTACGACTGTCGCGAGTGAACTAGCTTATGTAAAATTAGTTTTCTCTTACGTGAATGACTATTAATTACCCTTATATCTATAGCCTGATCTCGTCATTAACCTCGCTTTTTTCATATTTTTTCCTGTATTTTTTCTATTGTAGATGTTTTGTTTTAAAAATTTGTGCAATGGCAGCAAAAAAAGGAGGTTCATTTGGGGCAAGATCATTCTTATAGGGTTGTGTGAAAGCCATCCGATCCAAATGAAGTTGCAAGATATTCATTACAAAATGAAATACTATAAAAACAGAATTATCGAAACTATATTACGCTGTAAGCAATCTCCGAATATAGATGATGGAATTAAAGTTCATACGTTAAGATACCAATTTAATGGATAAAAATAAAGCGGCTTCTTTAAAAACAGGTACGGGTACAGCAGAACTATATAAACCCACAGTGTGTTGTGAAAACTTGATGTTTTTAAATGATGATGCATATATAAGTTTATATAATTTGGTAAGCTAATTATTTAGATAATTTTTGAGTACCAATACTGTCGAAACAATTTGATATAGTATTGTTGAGTTAAGAAACTTAAGAAATATTTAAATTACATACTGTTTTAATGAAAAATATAATAAGGATATATAGGAAGGTATAAATATAACCAAGCAATTAAAGAATCAGGCCAAAACTCTGACTCAGAAATACTTTTTGATACCTCAGTGGAAGAAATGAATATGGATATGACCAGCCCGACATGTTGCACTGCCTCTATGACAAAATCATGGTGCAATATTCAGCACAAACAATAAAAAGCCATGCAACTGAAATGTTATAAGAAAATCGTAGAAGAGATGACCCCTATAGATTTTCAAGATTGTTATGTTTCTTCTTATGATTGCTATGTCATTTCTAACCATGCATTTTCAATATACAATTTAACAATTTTTAGTCTAAATTTCTGTGGTCTCTTAAGCTCTGATCTTTGTAAAAATGAATATTATTATCAATCTGTGCAACTGTTAGTTACGTTCCACTTTCGTCTATGGTTACATAAAAATATCTTAATAAAATATGAATATATTTTTATTTCATATGCGTAATTAGTTTGGTAATTTAAAATATTTTTTTTTCTTACTAATCGAAGCTGAACTCTCAAAAATAAAAAATAAAAATGGGCTAAGAAAATTGAAACAAATAATAATGAATTATATTTTGAGGCACAAGAAGAGGAAGAAGTAAATTTTCGGTTTCTATAAATAAAACAGTCACAAACACATATTAATTTATGTATTAATTTAACAATATCACGATATACAAATGGTACAGAATCACTTAGTCTACATTATATACATTAAGTAGTAAAACCACTGGCCTATACAGATTTTTTTTTAATATTTAACACTGTACCTAGAGGCTTTATTATAAATGGAGGAAAAAAGCTTTAAATACAAAAGATGTTTTATTTCTTCTGTATTATCTTTTAGATTTTTTTTTTAAAACTGATACATCGTAAAGTTGAAAACGAATTTAAATTCTTTAAATAGGACATCTTATAGTATCTGCTAGAATGAAAGCATTTTTCACCTGATTTTGAAAATGTATAACACTTGCTCTTTAAGGAGGGTTTTCTAGCAGTGCACATTTTACGCGGCGTAGAACTTAATACGGTCGGCGCAAAACGCTGAGAAACTTCTCTAACCAAAATCAAATGCAGGCGTTTTCCTACACTACGTAAAAACGACTTGCGCCATCTTAATACGGTCCACGCAACAGGACGACTGCTCCGAGAGCAGTGTATTCAGTTGTACGCTGCGTGTAGTGAAAGAATTTTGATAAAAATGAGTTCACAAAAACAAAAGATCCGTTTTAGTGCTACCGAGGACGAACAATTGGTAGAAATAGTGAGTGGTTATCCTATTCTTTCGCATTCCATGGTGTCCACCAATTCAATACGAAGTTACCTGAAAATGCACTATAAGTATATACATCGTCGCTCTTCCAAGTCGAAAATACTCATTCATGGTGTCACCCTGGGACAGGTAATATTGGTTGGGGTCCATAGGGTTCAGTCGCCGAACCCAACTTTGCCAGACGGTCTGCTTCATCATTCCCGCATATGCCCGAGTGACCTGGAACCCATACGAGTCTGACTATGCAGCCTTTCCTTGTCGTACCATTTAGTACATCCTTGCACTCAGATACCAGTCGCGAAGTGACGACACTGGACTTCAGTGCCAATATCGCAGTCTTACTGCCTGAGCATATATTTATTACTCTATTCCTGTCTATGTCCCTCTCACAGAGATGGGCACACTGCAGAATAGCATACATTTCCGCTGTGACAATTGCCGCACATTGTCCGAGAGAGTAGTACTCTCTGATTCCTGTGCTCCTGCCGAATACTCCTGTTTCAGCTCTTTCATCTTGTCGAGATCCATCAGTATCCTGCCAGGATCCATTTTTCGGAAGATTTAGTTCTTCCTCTCACTCCTCTCTTCTTCTTCTTCTTCGGGTGCCATGTACTATGCTGCACGTCGGCGATAATTTGGCCATCTCATGGTCACATTATAACTAGAGTGCCCTCCTCAGCCTATCTAAATATGGTTGCGGCGTCTAATATACCACACCAGTTTCTTATATTGCGGAGCCAAGAGAGTTGTTTTCGACCTGGACCCCGTGTGCCTTTAATTTTCCTGTAGTATTAGCCTTGGTATGGAGTAGCGAGGTCCTCTTAGTATATGCCCTAGATATGACACTTTTCGTTGTTTTACAGTGTCCATTAGTTGTCTTTCTACGCCAGCTCCTCGTAGAACTTCATCATTCGTTAAGTGAGCAGTTCAGGGGATACGCAGTAGTCGGCGGAGTGTCCACAATTCAAAAGCTTCTATCCGATTCAGCGTCCAGCCTTAATTGACCAAGTTTCAGTACCATATAGTAGAATATGCCATATATAACATTGAACCGTACGTATTCGGATGTGTGTGGCATATTTCTGTGAAGGAGAAGATTCTTAAGTTTAAAGAAAGTTGCTTTTGCACGGCCAATTCTTCCCTTCACTTTTTCGTTACATTCCCACTTTTCATTCAGAGTAGCGCCAAGATAAGTGAACCGTGCGACACGTTCACTATTTTCCCCGTTGATGTTAAGAGGAATGATGTACTGATGCCTACTCTCTACTTGGCATAAATATCTCCAGGGAGAGGTTGAGTTTTAAAAGCGGCGTCATGTAGTCTGTCCGCATGGATAAGTAATTTAAATGCTCCTTCGCTGCTTCTATTTTGAAATAATTGACTAGCAGAATTTTGAGTGCCACTATAAATCGTAGTTAATAAGTCAATTTCTTCTTTCAAAAGTTCGTCTTGTAATATTAATAAAGCCAAAGCTTTTCTTTTACTTTTAGATAATTTCGTCGCTACGGTCGTCACACAACTGACAATCCTAGGAAAACACTTTTAGGCAGCGCATTGGTTGTTGCGTTACGTCGACCGAATTACGTTCTATGCCACGCAAAATGTGCGTTGCTAGGAAAACCCGCCTTTAGGCTGGCCATTATTTCAGTTTGAATTAACAATAAATTGGTTTAAAAATAAAAAAATTGACTTGCAAAACAAGTGCAATCCATACTGAGGTCACAACACACAAATCTTAAATCTCGATGGTTATTTCTGGTATTATATCTGATATAGTTAAACGACCAACTGAAAATGAATATTCCAGATGCCTTGCAAGACACCCAAGGCCTCGCTCAACCTGAAATGGTTTGTCTGAAAAAAGGTGTTATTGAATGTTTTAGTTTCTTTTTAAATTAATTTTTATGTGGCAATTCAGCCAGAATGTTTAGAGTTCAATTATCCGAAGATATGGCTTTATCATTCGCTAAACGAATTTGTCAGGACCACCATCTAATTCGTTATTAACTGAAGACAAATTTTCTGTGTTCTACAGTAGCAAAGGGATAACCCACAACAAATGTTGTTTAGGTAGAAGAAGAACTGTTAGTTCACAAATCATTGATAGAAGTACTAATTCTTCTACGTCCATTTGTGTTTTAAAGTAATATTAACATTATTTAGTGGTTTATTAAAACAAATCAAAAATACAAAAAGTTCTTCTATTTTTACATGACTTTACAAGTAACATCAACTAAAGCGCGTCGTTGCTGATCTTCACCACCTTAAAGCCCTTTAGTTGTCCTTAGACCCTTTAAAAGACTTCAGGGCCTTCTGGGGAGCATTACCACTTCCATTGGAGCCCTAGTGTCAATAAGGATTATTTAGTTGCCCCGTAATAATACAGCGCTTACTTTGCTCACTCAATAACATTTTACTTTACTCTGTACTTTATGCGCAATATATTTACGTCGTTGCAAATATACATGGAATTATTCATATTAAAATTATTAATACCGCAAAATTGGTCAAAGAGCCGCCATTTTAAAGACGTTATTACTCTAACAACTTAAACACAATTAAGAATAAACTGCCCTCGTCCTGTCATCATCTTATTTATATATTATCTTACATTAAGTTTTTAGTTAGGTATTCCGCGTTAGTCAGAAGTCGTTAGCCGCGTACTTAGGAAATAACAAAATTATAATGAAGATCCTACGAGAATTATTCTTATTATCGGTTGCAGTGTTATCTTCAATAAGTGCTGATGATCTATCAACCTGTGATTTAGACTTAGTATGGGTCGAAGTTAATGGTACGGAGCCCCATTTTTACCAAGCCAGATCGAATATAACAGATAGTTTACGAGCGGCAAAACAAATACAAATTACTAGTACTACACTGGTTTTGAATTCCCTTGAGTTACCATTTGCTGATGAACTTAAAGTTCTGGTCATTGATAACGTAGGACTTGGACAAATTAAAAATGGATCACTGGAAAACTTGCCCAAAACAGTTCAAAATCTTACCATTACAGGAAATGCCATAAAAATAATCGAGGAAGGTGTCTTTAACAATCTCACAATCGAACATTTGAACTTATCTTCAAATAAATTCAGAGAATTATGCCCAAAGCTTTTGATGACATGGGAAGCTTATTAAGTGTTACATTAGATCACAATGAAATTATAACATACAATATTCATTTCATGAACTGTCCAAAACTGAAGTATATATCTCTACAATACAACTTTATTAAAGAACTCCACGAAGGTGTATTTAGAAGTTAAAAGATAACACTTTAACTGTCAAATTTAGTTACAATAACATCAAAGAAGTCCACAAATTAGCATTTGACATAAAAGAATTTCGTGAAGTGTACCTGGACCACAATAAACTGCCAAATGCGAAATTGTTAATTAAACTGGTAAAAGCTGATAAAGTCGATTTATCTGTTAATCATATTAATTGTTTGCCAAAAGAGTTTATGGAAAATGGTTTAAGTAAAATTAAAGTTTTAAATTTAATGGCGAATCCTTTAAATTGTAGTTGTTTGAATGATTTAAGAAAGAAAGTAAGAAAAATGTTGAATTCAGAAAATGTCACCTCTTGTTCAAAATATAAATATTATTTTACCGGACAAACAGTGTAGTAAGAAATAAACATAATAATTATATATTACATATTACAAAATAAATTTTTACTTTAATATGCACTAATTAAGGTATTGTCAAGAAGTATTGAAACATTAAAAAAAAAAGGAAGCTAAAATATGAGAAAACTTGTATTTTAAGCGTTAGAAAAAGCACGATAAAATAAGCGGCAGCATTTTAAGCATGTTACAAGTGTTGAACTATAAACTTTTTCTTCTTAGTTCATTAAGAAAATATAATTTTAAAACTGATCCAATTGGATAATAAGAGGTTTAAACTGATAATTATCACAGTAAGAGAATGAATTTGTAGATCTTAAAATACAAATTTTATTTAAAACATAAATAAAAATGGAAATTATGTTTATTTCTTCGATAAAACCACACTTCTTTCAATGTTTCCTTTACTGTTTTAATAGTATTTTTTTACATGAAAGTTTGATTATATATATATATATATATATATATATATATATATATATATATATATATATATATATATATATATATATATAATATATATATATTTGTTTTTTTTTCGGGTTTTCTTGGGATTATGGTTCGTTAAAAATGAGATCAAAATGTAATGTTGGTGTTATATTTTCTATATTTTACATTTTTTAAAGATTGATGTTTCGATAATTTATTTTACCTTCGTCAGAATATACAGTGCGTAGCTAAAAACCATAGAGTATTTTATTGACATAACTATTAAATTATTTACATAGTGCGTATTTACCTTGAGCAATAATTCATGAACAAATACTGCAAACAACAAAATAAAGATGACCACGTGTGTCATCTTGAAGTTAGAGTAGTACTGAAAGGGCCAGGTGGGATTTTTTTCTAAAGTAATAAGGATTATTCTGGTTATTGAGGGTTTAAGGAGTCTAGTTCGAAAGAACAATGCGTTTTTGGTATATTCAATTGATTTACACAGAATGAGTGCAGTGTTTGTTCATGAATTATTGTTCAAGGTAAATATACAATATGTAAATAATTTGATAGTTATATCAACAAAATACTTTATCGTTTTTAGCTACATACTGTTCTTCTTCTGATGAAGGTAAAATAAATTACCGAAACGTTAATCTCTAAAAATGTAAAATATATACTATACACTATTACATTTTGATCGCGTTTTAACCATAATCCCGAGAAAAACAAAACAAATAAAAAATATTTTATTGAAACCCCAAGAAATAAATAATATATATATATATATATATATATATATATATATATATATATATATATATATATATATATATATATGGATTTTATTTCTTTATTTTATCTTTTTTTTTACCCGTTTGGGGGGGTTTGGTTGCAGATGCCGGATATTGCTACCTCTTCCTTAGAGTATTGATATTTTCTTTTTTTAATTTACCGTCGCGCCATCACATGATTTTTTATACAACATTAATGGTTTGTGTTGTTCTTGTGTTATTGAGTGAGCCATCGAGATGTCGCCACTGTGTCTTATTTACTACTTTTCAACTGTAAAATCTGTTTATAGGATACAGATGCGAGATGATGGTTTGTATCGAATACAATGACCTCATGAGTCCGGTACTTCCATGATTTTGGAGTTCTCCGTACTTTTTAACATGAGAGTAATACTTATCAACGGTCTATATCCGCATAGCCCAGAATTTCCTACTTTATTATATATATATATATATATATATATATATATATATATATATATATATGTATATATATATATATATATATATATATACATATATATATATATATATATATATATATATATATATATATATGTATATATATATATATATATACATATATATATATATATATATATATATATATATATATATATATATATATATATATATATTATATATATATATATATATATATGATTTTCATTTCACCACAAAATCATGTGTCTTTTTTCTGTAACTGTAAAATATAACATTGTTTTAATAATGAATAACAAAATTATTTCTCAAAATTTCCAAAAATATAAAATTATAAGGTTATATATTTATTGCTGTTAAAATTATTCTTAATGATTAATAAAATTAACAACAAAATTTTCTATATAATTAAGGCTTTATGTATGACACTGTATAGATACCTCTTAGGTGGTTTTTAGCTTCCATTATGTAACGAACATTTTTGTGTGACTGAAAAATAAAATTTAGATTTATAGTTTATATTAATTATTGTTAGTTCAGATTATAGTTAAACTGTATTCATTGTTTTTAGTATTGATAATATTATTATTTTATATACATCAAACAAATATTTTGATACGTTTACGTGACATTTGTAGCCTATATGATTTTTAATAAAGTCTTATATATTTTATTTTATTATTTATACATATTTTTTTCTCTGGCGTATAATATATATATATATATATATATATATATATATATATATATATATTATTTTCTTGATTCTTGAACAATATATTATATCATTTTTTCTTTATTTTATCTTTTCTTGGGTTTAGGTTCTATATTTAACAAAAAATGAAAAACAATTGACGTTTCGCCCTTTATTTAAGGCATTTTCAAAATTTTTTCCTTCCTAAAAATATTTTTATATAATTAAAACATTCACATAAGAAACATGTCTACAATTTTAAAAAACAAACAAGACACTTTAAGAAGAATATTTAAATTTTTAAAAATATTTAATTTTACCGGTACACATCTTGACATTTTGTTACTCTATTACTAAATAAAATTCAAACCTTTACATCGTCTACTGAGGATACATGGAATGCGAGTGTGTTTTATTTTTTATATATTTTCATATTTTACAATGTACAAAAAAACAAAATAAGGTATATGTCTACTTTTATGTTTAAAAGGATATTAAATTTCTGATTCTTATTTGACAGGATCGAATATTTAATATTTTTGTTTAAATTAGGCTTGTGTAAATGTGGCTCAAATTTCCCATATCTGTTCTGTCGTTAACAGTGTTTTTATCTTTTTTAATTTCAATCATTTGCTTTATCTGTAATTTTTGGTAATTCATATCTTTGTTTTTTATTATGGTACTGTTATAATCAAAAGTACGTTTTTCGTCCTGTGTGTGTTTGTTTAACGCTGTTGAGGCGTTTTTCGTATATTTATGGCCATTTAATCCGTTCTTCAGCAATTGGCTCGTCATGCCTCTATATTGTTTGGGACAATTTGTGCAAGGGATCGAATATATTACATTTGATTTATTCATGAGAGCAGTTTTACTTTTTAAATTTATGATAAATGTATTTAATTTATTATGTGACTTGTGGCATACGATAATATCATACTTTTTTAAAACATATTTTATTTTTTCTGACAGTTCACTAGTGTAAGGTAATGCTACATATTTTTGCTGTTTACGTTCTATGTTTTCTGTTATTACGTTATTATAAAATTTATATGTTCGTTTATCAATTATTTTGGTGATAGTCTTTTCATTGAAATTATTATTTATTAGTGTCTTTTTTACTTTTTGCGGTATTTTTGGTCGGAATTCAGGAGAGGTTAGGGAGATAGCATGATCAGACAGACCGATTATAAAACTATTTTTTTGAGTTTTTGAATGATTAGAGAAACAAGCACACACAGGACGAAAAACATACTTTTGATTATAACAGTACTATAATAAAAAACAAAGATATGAATTACCAAAAATTACAGATAAAGGAAATGATTGAAATTAAAAAGGACAAAAACACATTTAACGACAGAACAGATAAGGGAAATTTGAGCCACATTTACACAAGCCTAATTTAAACAAAAATAATAAGCATTCGATCCTGTCAAATAAGAATCAAAAATTGAATATCCTCTTAAACATAAAAGTAAACGTATACCCTATTTTGTTTTTTTGTGCATTGTAAAATATAAAAAATATAAAAAAAATAAAACACACTCACATTCCATGTATCCTCAGTAGACGATGTAAAAGATTGAATTTCATTAGTAATAGAGTAACAAAATGTCAAGGTGTGTACCGGTAAAATTAAATATTTTTAAAAATTTAAATACTATTTTTAAAGTGTCTTGTTTGTTTTTTAAAATTGTAAACATGTTTCTTATGTGAATGTTTTAATTATATAAAAATATTTTTAGGAAAGAAAATATTTTGAAAATGCCTTAAATAAAGGGCGGAACGTCAATTGTTTTGCATTTTTTGTTAAATATAGAACCTAAACCTAAGAAAATACAAAATAAAGAAAAAATGAAATAATCAATGGTTCAAGAATCAAGAAAATATAATATATACATATATATATATATATATATATATATATATATATATATATATATATATATATATAACATTATATAACCAATTTATTAATCCAGCGCTCATTTTATCTTATTAAAAGTGGATGAGAAAATAGTTCTTCAGTATAAAGGATTTTATAAATAACCTCTTTGGTATTCCTACATATTTATTTATTTGTTTATTTATGGTTTTATGCTAAACTTTCCTAATATCTACTAATAATATTCTCAACTTAATCCGATCTTCCCACTCTGAATTTTTCAGAAGTGCATATTTTGATCCTTTAACAGCTGCCAATAACAAACCAGTCGAAGGTAATGAAATCATTCGGGACCCGAAAGATCCACCAATAACTGCCAATAACAACTCGATCAAACATAATCAAATCATTCGGGCTCCCTAAAAAAATCTGATGTCTTCTTAAAAACGATTGACGGCTGTAATATAAGGTCTGGTAAAAATTCGTTATTTTATAGGAATATATTTATCTTTTTTGTTTCTATATGCTGTTCGTTGATTTTAGAATAAAGTGTTGTCATCCTAGTGATGAACATATGATAAAAAAATTTTAGTATGTTTTACGGGAGCATCTGTTGAATAATAATTTTATTTTATGTCAATTAAGTAAATAGATAGACAATTTTCTGGTCTATTTTTAACTACTATAGCAAATTATCAAAAATAATTTCCATGGTGTAAAGATTTAGTTCTAATTCAGTTATCAAAAGCCGATATTATAAACTATATAGCGTAAGAACTAATACTGTCGCACTACCGAATCGTGGGTAGGGTTATTATATTAATAGAACGTGGGGTGCGACCGTTAAAAAAGTGTAACAAGAGGGTTAACGCCAACACTAGTTTCCAACGATTACACTACGCAACAAATTTTAGTTTATTTGTTCGATCTTGTATGAAAAGCGCATTTTTTTGTTAATTTTAGAGCGCTGAACACAAAAATGACAATGAAATTAAAAACATAGTTGCAATTTTCAAAAACAAGTTTTTTTTGTTTTATTTTAAAAATATCCTGTCTTTTTGCTCTTCTTTTGTGAGTTGGAGGATCTCTAACAAGAGTCCAACAAGCATGGAAGCATTCTACTTTCCTTGGAACCTTTTTTTTTATTGTTGATATATTGTGATGGAAACGTTCGGCATGCTCATCACTTACAGCTCCGCAGTTGTCAAGAAAAAAGGCCAGCTGTGAGTGTAGGAAATGGATCTTTAGAGACTAATTTTTTGATACGATAGCAGCATATTTTAACAAGAGAAACGTAAATGTCAGCTTTTTTTTTCCGAAGAAATTATTGATCACGAGGCAAAAGTCATTCCAATTATTTTTTTGAATGTCTGATAAAGTGCTGTCAAAATGTTCGTCTTTCACAATATTTCGAATCTATGGCCCAACAAAAATACCTTCTTTAATTTTTGCTTCACTTGATCTTGGGCATTTCTGACGCTGGCCCATCTGTATTCAGTGCATACGTTGTACAGGGTGAGTCAACGATTGGATGAAGTAGGTTTGTGCCTTTTCGGTGAAATTAACAAAGAAACTATATTTATTGTATGATAAAGTTTATTTTTACGCAGATTTCAAAATATTTAGGACTCTACAGGGTGAGCCAAAAAATTAGGACAGCATAAAGTTGTATTTTTTTAAATAGAACACCCTATATACGAATCGTATTTTCGATTTAGCTTATAATTTTAAATCTTTTTCTATTAAGGGTTTACTATAACAAAACTTTATAGTTTCTGAGATAATTAAGTTTAAAGAAAAAAAGTCACATTTTCAAGCATCAATTCAATCCTAAATAACGTTTTCAATTTTGTGACAAATATATTCAAATTTGGAATTTAGCAAGGCCAAGGACAAGTTAACATAATTTTTGCCTAATATTTGCAACAAAAGCTACAGGGTGTTGAACACATCGGCTCAAATTTTAACAAGGTTAAATGAATAAATATCTTTTTTTTTTAAATGGTACACCCTGTATATTTTCATGTTATTTAATAGAGTAATAAAAACCCTAAAAGTTTTGTTCAATATATCCTATACCTATTTATAATAGTTTTTGAGATATTTCAGTTTTTCTTATTTTCCATACTTTTTTACAGAAATAGTCTTCATTATCATAGTAGCCATGTAAAATAATAAAAAGAAACTACAGAAACAAACAGAATGTGGTTAAATATAATGAAATACATTATTCGTTATATTACAATGGCAATAGTTTAATTAAACATAATGTAAAAAAATTAACACAACAATAACGACAAGGCAAATACATATTTACTTTTATACTAAATTGAAACAAAAAAATTACCTATTAAATACTGAGATTAATTATTTCTTTTTAATAAGTGTTCGAATAAGAGAGTCGTCTCTTGTGCAATGCACAAATTTAGTCTTTTTTGCAGATTTTCTCGGACCCTGGACAAAATTAGTGGCGTTATTGTTCTACAGGTATCCCTAATCCTGTTTCGCATATCTTCCACTGTTGTTGGTGGATTAACATACACCTTATTTTTAATATAACTCCATAGGAAGAAATCTAATGGGGTGATGTCGCAAGACCTTGGTGGCCACTCAATGAAACCCCCACGTCCAATCCATTTTTGCGGATATCGTTGGTCCAAAAACGCACGAACTTCACGATGGTAATGCGGAGGCGCACCATCGTGCTGGAACCACATACTGTCGAGCTCATCCCTATCGAAACCTTGAAGCAGTTGGGGTAGTTCTTCTTGTAGAAAGTTCAGGTAACTATGGCCATTTAGTGGTTCATTAAAAAAGTGCGGTCTAATAATTCGATTATGATGAATACCACACCAAACATTTAATGACCAGTGGTTTTGATGTTGCACCTCTCTAATCCAAAATGGGTTTTCTGTGGCATAATAATGCATGTTGCGTCTATTTACGGCACCGTTACTTCTAAAAGTAGCTTCATCACTAAACATTACCTTGCATAATAAATTTGGATTTAATTGTACGACAAAAGTTTACACGACTTTCAAAATCCTGTCCATGCAATTCTTGATGTAATTCCATGTGATATGGATGATACCTATATTTCTTGGTAGTACGATTAGCAGTGGATTGTGATGTTTCACATAATGCTGCTAACTGACGGCTACCAATATAAGGATTTTCCTGAACATTTAACAATACTTGTAGTTCTTTTTCTTCATTAGTTACTGGTTTGTTGACCACTTTACGTTTTGGATAATCAACAGTACCAGAAGAATCAAATATTTGCATTAAGTTTTGAAAAGTATGGGTATTAGGCTGGCGTCGATCAGGATACTTCATTTTGTAAATTCTTTGAGCAAGAAGGCAATTTTTTTGAGCCTCTCCTATTGTATAAATCATATCTATTAACTCATTCTTTGGAAAATTCATTTTACAACATAAGATGAATGCAAAAAAAACCAAACTACACTACATAAAAACCAAAAGAAGCGATTGCGGTTATAAATTTGACACACAGAAAAATGTTCTTTTACACTGTTTTTGCCATGGCTACTATAATAATGAAGACTATTTCTGTAAAAAGTATGGAAAATAAGAAAAACTGAAATATCTCAAAAACTATTATAAATAGGTATAGGATATATTGAACAAAACTTTTAGGGTTTTTATTACTCTATTAAATAACATGAAAATATACAGGGTGTACCATTTAAAAAAAAAGATATTTATTCATTTAAACTTGTTCAAATTTGAGCCGATGTGTTCAACACCCTGTAGCTTTTATTGCAAATATTAGGTAAAAATTATGTTAACTTGTCCTTGGCCTTGCTAAATTCCAAATTTGAATATATTTGTCACAAAATTGAAAACGTTATTTAGGATTGAATTGATGCTTGAAAATGTGACTTTTTTTCTTTAAACTTAATTATCTCAGAAACTATAAAGTTTTGTTATAGTAAACTCTTAATAAAAAAGATTTAAAATTATAAGCGAAATCGAAAATACGATTCGTATATAGAGTGTTCTATTTAAAAAAATACAACTTCATGTTGTCCTAGTTTTTTGGCTCACCCTGTAGAGTCCTAAATATTTTTAAAATCTGCGTAAAAATAAACTGTATCAAACAATAAATATAGTTTCTTTGTTAATTTCACCGAAAAGGCACAAACCTATTTCATCCAATCGTTGACTCACCCTGTACATTCTTTTCACCTGGCTCGAACGAACCAGTTTTTTTCTTTTGTAATGAACCCAAGTAAAAGTGCAATCACCTTTAAGTAGCCACAGATCTGCCATTGGTGCTCAGCATATTTTATATTTGTCAATAGGAACTTCATATTGTCGTGGGATTCTTTCATATGAACTGCAACAGATGTTAAAATATTTCCTATATGCAATCGTACTGCATTTAAACTCAATGGTAAACTGTCTGTCTGTGACTTGTAGTTTATATTTAAAGCCGCCAATAAATCGCTAACGTTGTTGCAGAAAATCAAGTTCTTTTCCATGTTAAAAAATGGTGCTAGACCTTTATGGCGTTTACGAAAAACACAAACTGAAAAAACCTTTTTTTAATAAGTTCCACAGTTGCAATCTTGATCCTAGTAGCTCTACTTCACTTTTTGGAAATTCTAAGTCACTCACAATATCGTTTAATTCTGATTGGATTATTTCGTGCGGTTGGCGGTATAACGTGCTGGGTGTGAAATTAGGATTTGTTGATGTTGATAGCATATCTTCTTCTTAAGAAATGGTTGTATCGTTATTATCTGATTCGTAAGTGAATGTTTCTGGCGGTTCTGGAATAGGAAGTTTGTCACTATGAGGCACAGATCTCTTGGCAGATGGTATATTTGGATAGTTGATAACCGACTTATTCTTCTTGTGTACACCTGTGCCTTGCTTTAAACGAGGTATGATGCAGAAATAGCAATCATTCACATGAGTTGAAGGCTCTTTGAGACAGCAAACTGCATAGATCGGTTTTTTACTATTTAACCACTACTTGAAGCGCATCACACCTCACCACAAATATAACAGAAGTGATCTGGATTGTTTACACTCTTTCGAGACATCTTACAATCTCAACTATTTGATTCGACTCATTAACTTCGACTGATTACCCCCTCCGCTTTGATTCTGCTTATACATCCACATACGGCCACTACATTTTTAGAGAATATTCGAGAACTTTCTATTCCATTCCATAATATTCGGAATAGTGGCGTTTATCATTGCTTTGTATACAGGGCTGTTCAGTACAAAGTAGACAAAAGTTGATTTACAATGGGTGTACATGGCTATCTCCCTTATTTTTAGCCCTGGGGGTTGGGACTTCGTATATGAAGGGGTCATCCCTGGAGAACCCCCATGCGGCGTTGTCAAGTTGTGTAAAATTGCATTAACTTAGGGAGGACGTATATTTGGCAATGTCGCACCCCTCTTGTTAAAACAATACAAATATACTACGTGCATTCGTGCGGTTACATTGTTAATATATAGGGAGATATGACATCACGTATCTCTAGAACTTGAACTCATGATTCTTTTATGACCCGTAAGATGAATTGATAATCTAATATTAAAAAAAACAAAAGAAATATCAGATCACAAATCTTGAAAAGTGATAAAAGATATTTAATATTTGATCAAATATCTTTGCCCATGACGAAAGATCATCAAAATAAAATAAATCCACTCGGTAACTGTTTTTATTTATAACTAAAGAGTTGAAAAATGCTTTTTCCAAATTGTGTCAAGAAAATTTACTTTATGTCAAATTTGTTTTTTAATAGAGCGTTTAATAACAACCCTTTGAAAAAAGATTTTGTCCGTAGAAAATCTGTTAAAAAAATTGTTTTACTGCATTTTAAACATTTAAATTATTAATAATAAATCTCCTGATCATTTCTTGGGAAAATAGTTTCGATAGTTATAATCAATGGGTCGATCAAAAATTAAATACCTTGATCAGCCACAAAAATTCTTTGGACGCCCAGACTGAACAGTTCGATGCCTTTTTCTCGTGATACCTTCATGGCTCGTAAGACGATTAATATTCAAGAAAGTAAGGGAAATATTTATTTATTTATTTATTCAATTACATACACTACAGAATAATACATTCTAAATGGTATGGCAAATGATAAAGAACAATAACAAAAAACAAAAAGAAAATACAAACATTGAAACAAAATTCACAAAAAAAAAAAGAATAATGTACAACAAAGTATATCATTTAAACATTATAATTGTTTTAATCCTTCGCTGTGAGTCCTTGAAAATGTCACAGTCCATATAAAATCGGTTATAATTAACCATTAATCTATTTATGAAGGTGGACTGGCCGTAATTGGTGCGATGATAGCTTTCCTGGAACAGCCGTTGCAGCCTAGTACGCCTTGATGGGACCCTAAGATTAATCTCGCTCAGCAATATGTCGCAGTCAATTATGTTATTTAATATTTTGAACAGGAATAAAAACATAGCTTCTCTTCTTCTGCTCTCCAGACTCTTGAGTCCACACAACATCAGTCTTGTTTCATAAGCTAAGCCGTGTGATGGAAAATGGTGCTTATATAGTAGATATTTCGTGAATTTATTTTGTACTCTCTCGAGTCTGTTTTTGTGGGTGACATAGTTGGGAGTCCATATAATTGAACAGTATTCCAAAATGCTGCGAACAAGCGAGTTGTATAAGCAAGTTAGAGCTCTAGTGTCATTAATATGTCTCGAGTTTCGCTTAATAAAACCCAGCATTCATAGAGCCTTGATCGTGATGCTGTCAATATGAGCGTTGAATTGCAAATCTTTCGTGAAAATTACTCCCAAGTCATTGATAGATTCGACGGATTCGACAGGTTGACCCAGTATTTCATATGAATTAACAATTGGGTGATCGCACTTGAAGAAGCTGATACATTTGCATTTGGAGACGTTGATTTTTAGATGATTTGAAGCACACCAGTCGACGAAACAATCTACATCAGTTTGTAAGTGGTTATGATCTAAGTTAACAATGCTATAAAATTTCAGATCATCGGCGTATAATAGGACCTGAGAGGAAACAAAGCAGGAGGTAAAGTCGTTTATGAACAGAAGAAACAGAACCGGTCCAATATGTGACCCCTGAGGGACACCAGAAGTAGCCATTACTTCACTGGATAGGGACCCGCACACCTCCATGCGCTGTCGTCTATCGCTGAGATAAGATTTGATCCAGTTTAAATAATTAAATAGCAAATCTCGAAAAGCGATAAAATGAAAACGTGCCAAAGAATATATAATATTTGATTCAATATCTCCGCCTATACGAGTATGATTAGAGATATGGATACAATATCATCAAGATAAAAAAATCCACTTGGTAACTGTATAACATTTTTATTTATAATTAAAGAGTTAAAAAATGCTTTTTCCATATTTTGTCGATACGGTTTGCTTTATGTAAATTTTTTTTCCGAAAGAGCGTGTAAAAAAAATCCTTTGAAAGAAGATTGTTTCAAACGAAAATTTTGTCCGTAGAAAATTTGTCAAACGAAAAATCGTTTGAATAAAAAATTTTCCATTCGCAAAGATTTTTACCTATATATTTTCTGCATGAAAACTTGCTAGGATCCATATTTTTTCCATTTATTTCCGCTTCCATTTTCCGCACGTGAAATTCCGGTCTCGGCGATAAATCTCATTGAAAAAGCATTATCAAAAAACAAATAACGGGAAAACAACACGGAACGTATTATTTGGCGTATTAGATTATTGGGTATCTTTTAAAATTTGTTGTAAAGGTTTTCTATTTTTCTTTTAGGTAAAATATTCTTTTAAAACAGAGTTTTGTGATAAAAGATGTTCGCTTTTTAATAAAACATAAAAGATTTTGAAAAATAAAAATTATCAACTGAAAAAGTTAAATATAATTTTATAGGTGCTAACTGGTGTTATATCATGTTCATATAAAAAAAAAAGTCAACAGAAAAGGAACGCATCACTCAATAAGTTCCCGATTTGACTCATAAATGGCAACTCTGTTGATATACCAATATGATTTTTGAATTGTACCAACCTCCAAACCAGGGGCGGATCCAGCCTCTCTCCTTGGGGGGGGGGGGGGGTGATATCACAAAAGTACAGTATGGCAAGCGAAAGCAAGTTGTCCCCGGGGGGGGGGGGACACCAGCAACATTCCCATTTCTAGTGTAAAAGGCAGGGACGGGGCTATTTTTTTTGAATTTGAAGCTCTTGGAGAGGGGGGGCGATCACAAGAAAAAACAAGTTTCCTACAGGGGGTGGGAAGATGCTATCAACATACACATTTCTCGTATAAGAGGCCGAATCGGGCCTATTTTCCTGAGTTCAAAGTTCTTGGGGGGGGGCTGTCGCAAAAAAAAAAGAAGTTGTCAACGGGGGGGGGGGGGTTGCCAGCCGCATACACATTCCTAATATAAAAGGCAGAATCGATTCTATGTTCCTGAACTCAAAGCCCTTGGGAAGGGGAGGGGCGATCGCAAGCATACACATTCCTATACTCTATTCAAGAACTAGATAGAGTAATAAAAATGTTACCGAAACCTCCAACGTACCTGCTTCAGTGCCCCCGGTAACTGAAAACTGCTGTAAATCTAATTATATTTAAATATTATAAGATTTTATAAATTTACTGCAACAATAAAATTTCTGATAATTCAATTTAATATCTGTCAGTGAGCAAAGTACACCTTACAGTGTGTCCTTAGTGATTTATTTTGTTTGTGCTTGTTTTTATATATTATTTGAGATTAGTGAGATACCCAAAAGATGGAGGGCATTTTTTCCTCAACGAAAAACTTATTACGATGAATGTTTGTTATGATGCCTTAAGATATTAATATCTAGATAATAATGTTAAAATCTCTGTTGAGATGTGTTCCAATATAACAGGAGTTCGAAAATCTATCATGTACCGAACACTAACGGAGAAAAAAACGACTGGAATTGTTAGTAATTCCAAGCTATATTCGATCACAGGCAAACGAAAAACCTTGTTGAAAGAAGAGATGTAAACTGTAATGATAGGAGTTGTACATACATTTTATTATGAGAAGCAGATCTCAACCGTCGACAAAATTCTAACTAAAATCAATGAAGATCGGGATTTGCCTGAAATTAAAAGAACTGAGCTCTGGAAATTGCTCAGAGAACTTAATTTTTGTTGGGAAAAACCAGATAGGAAATCTGTTCTTATAGATCGTCCGGAGAATGTTCGTTGGTGAAAGAAATATCTCTCTCAAATAAAAGGTAGAGTTGGTGGAAATAACACAACTTACAAAATTAATAATTTAACTGGACTTTTAAAAGATTTTTTTGAATAAAGTTACTGCAGATAATTACGAAAAATCCATATAATAAAAGAATAAAAGAATATGTGGAAACTCGATCTCTTGATCGGTGAGAGAGGAATCAATTATAATTAATTTGGGCGAAGATAGCTTCACTGACTTTGATGACGAATAAGATACGTAATGTTTACCAGCGTTAACACAATTTATTATTTAAGTTTTCTGTAACATATAAAAATTAATGACATTTGAATCCCTTTTTAGTGTTTAATTGTAATTCTGCAGATGGTTTAAGAAATAAATAAAATGGAACGTCAAATATCCCAAAAATGTTTTTAATTAATAATGAAATGACCGATAGCCCCAAAAAAATTTTAATATTATATTGACGAATTTATTTTTTTATATATGTTTAACTTCTTGTATTTTTGATAATGGGTATTTTGTAAGTATTTAAATTATAACTTAGAATTTTTTGAGAGAAAAAGGCTACGTTTTAGTCTGAATGTGCCTAAAAGGATTTCTATGCCAAAATTAAAAATAATAAAACTACAGTTGTGATTTGTGTTAAATATGTCAAAATTATCTATATTTTCTAATATATATGAATTATTAAAAAATCATAAGAAATAAAATAATATTATAAAAACTTTTTATTTTAAGTTTATTACTGAAATAATACTCTATGCCATAAATATTTAGTGATAGACCTCCTTTTGACGCCTTCCGATGCCTATAACAAGGATTAAAATCCTTTTTAACACTTCACACATCCAAATATCTATTGTTATCCAACCCAAATAGTCCATTTTTATAGACCAATATTTTTGATTATAAAATTTCTAACCCATTCCTATGAAAAATATATGTGTCTAACAGATTTTGCCAAAGACACCGGACTAAAGAACACGGGTAGTTTGTGAAGAAAAAAAGGTAAAAAATGAAAAACTCTCCCTAGTTCTTGCATAAGTATAGTATAAGAGGTAAAATCGGGTTTATTTTCCTGAACTCCAAGCGGGCGATCGCCCCCCCCCCCCCCTTGGATCCGCGCCTGCTCCAAACGATACGTGTCAAAATTTCATAATATTCAGACTATTAGTTTACAAGTGACAGTGGTGTTAGTAAAACAACACAAGTTTTCGAGGTCGCACATGACGAATTTAAAATTATTTTAAAAAAAGTCAATATGGCAGATCCAATATGGCGGACTAAAAAATCAATTTTGCTCGATTTTTTCCAAAATTGGTGTGCGGGAGTTTTCGGAGTCGCACATAACGAATCTGAAATTATTTAACAAAATATCAATATGACGTATCTAATATGGCGGATAAAAAATTAATTTTGTCCATTTTTTTTCAAAATTGATATCGGGAAGTTTTTGGGATCGCACATTACGAATCTGACATTATTAAAAAATAAATTAAATATGGCGGATCCAAGATGGCGGATTAAAGATTCATCTCTCGATTTTGTCTAAAATCAGTATTGGGGGATTTTTGTTAGCGTTAATTACGATTTTATAATATTTTTTGAAAAACTCTATCTGACAGATTCAATATGGGAATCCTAAAAATTTCATATTTTTCGATTTTTTCCAAAAATGATATAGGGTGTTCTTGAGGGTGTAAATCATAATTTTAATAATATTTTTTCAAGATTCAATATGGCGGACTAAAAATTTTACATTTTTCGATTTTGTTCAAATGTGGGACTGAATCGTTTTTGAGGATGTAAATAGAGAATAAAAAATTATTTTAAGAAAATATAATATGTCAGATGCAATATGACGGCCTAGAAATTTAAAATTTGGTGCTAGGGGGCAGTATAAAATATATCGGGATAAGAAATTTACATCTCAGGTTCTTTAAATGTCGATATTGGAAGGTTTTAGGGCCTTTATTACCAATCTAAAATAATTTGAAATTTAAGATAGTGGATTTACTAGGACAGACTAAATATTTGTTTGATACAATTTCACTAGTATTTGAAGAACTCTAAGAATTAACGAATTTTTACTGGCTCATTTTAGGGTGATTTACAACTTTGGATAAAATGGGTACTTTTTTGCCACCTTGGAGTCATTGCGAGGTACACTAATCTCGATTAGTACTTGGTTCAAATAATTTATGGATATCATAATAAATTCAAAACTAAAAATCGAAAAATAAAATTTCTATAAAAAAAATTGAACCTATTCCTAAAAGAGCGCTAAAAAGTGAAAAATAACTACAAATTTTTATATGAAATTGAAATTTTTGAAGTCGGCGCCAAATTATTTTTAAATGAAACAGATAACTATTAATTTATACAAATTGTGGTAAGAAAGTAATTACAAATAAAGTATTTTTAATCTATTTATGCGAATTATATTTTGTCAGGTATTAGTTTGGCGCCGACTTCAAAAATTTCAATTTTATATAAAAATTTATAGTTATTTTTCACTTTTTAGCGCTCTTTTAGAAGTCGGTTCAATTTTTTTGTTTTAAATTCTATTATCACATTTTTAAATGTTTCTTAAATATGTAAAATGCTTGAAAAGACTTTCCCAACCCGTTAGTTTATTATATACTTTAAAATCGAATGTTTTTTTACAGCACCAGTCTTGAGTTTCCCCTGTGAATTTTTATGATTTTGAGGCCAGTTTAAACCCTCTTCAAATTTCGAGTTTCGATTCTTTATTGACTGATAAGGTTTTATTTTTTCGTCTTGAAAAGACCTTCAATTTTCATTCTGAAAAACTTTTATTGCCTTAAAATAACCAGAGCTATAAACCTTTAAGGGGAGGACCGATTCCGAAAATTTGATAAATTGCCTATTTTTAGGAGGCTAATAAAAAAAGAGATCTTTTTATTTTTATTTTAGAGGCCTAAACCCTTATCTAAATGCATAAAAAATTAAAAAAAAAATTGCAGCTCCTGTATTTGGATTCCTATATGTATTGTCAACTTGAATATATATATATATATATATATATATATATATATATATATATATATATATATATATATATATTATCCATTTTTCTTAAATACTATTTAAGCAATCGCCAAATTTAAAATTTTGTCTCGATTCGATTCTGAAAGAAGCATTTTCTTCATCTTAAAAGAACATTTCCAAGTAGTTCATTTATTATAAACTTCTACAACGCTATTTTTGAAAATTTTCGTAATTTTTAAGCATATTTTAAGCCCTCATAGAATCTTAAATTTTGATGTTTTTTGACTTACAATTTTTTTTTAGAAAGCTCTTTGATTTCTATTTTGAAAATTCCCAATTGATCAAAAAAAGAAGATATCAGTCTTTAAAGAAAGGTTTGTTTTCGAAAATTTGCACAATGGCATATTTTCAAGAGGCTAATGCAAAAAAAGGTTTTCGTTTTTCGCTTTAGAGGTCTAAACTCTTTCTTAAATGCATAAAAAACATAGTAAAAAATTTGAATTCTCATATTTAGGTCCTTATATTTGTGTTTTTAACTTGATTACTTTTAAAAAATTAATTACTCGTGTAATTTAGTATTTTAGCTGTAGTTAAAATTTGAAAAAAGATTTTGTTCTTATTGAAAGAAAAACATTTTGAACTAGTTAATTTATTACGTACTTTGTTCTTATTGAAAAAAAAAACATTTTGAACTAGTTAATTTATTACATACTTTGTTCTTATTGAAAAAAAAACATTTTGAACTAGTTAATTTATTACATACTTTGTTCTTATTGAAAAAAAAAACATTTTGAACTAGTTAATTTATTATATACTTTAAATTAGAATCGGTTTTTATACGAGAACTATTTGTTTTTGCTGATTTTCGCTATAATTGTGTCCACCGTTCTAAAGGTGGTGGCCAATTTCGGTGATTAGCTTCTGGAGAATCGTGAGGAATTTCCGAGTTTCCAGCTTTTGATAATTAATCCAACCCCTTATGAAATTCACGGAAAACATTTCGGAACTAAAAAAGATCATTCTACATGTAAAAACAGGCATTTTTTCTCTTAGAGGTTTTTCTTTATCTAGTTCATTTAAGAATGTACAAAACATTGAAAAAGATCATTTTTTTTTGTAAGAAGGCCGTTTTTTTGTAAGAAGGCCTTATTTTTGGCCAAAAATGCACTTAGATCAAACTTTAAAAAACTAGTTTAAACCTCTTGGAAAACTCTAAAAAAACTGTCTGATGGGAATCTTCTCACAAACTTTTCTACAAAAATGGCGCTGAATTTAATAAAGTCAAAAAAATAATTGTTTCTTAAATTTTTTTATTCTTGATTAAAACCTTTTTACGTCATCTGCAAGTACTCGCAAAGAGCTTTTAAATGCTTTTTTCAGAATTGTCATGCGATGATTCCTTACTGAAATACATATATATATGTTTTTTCTTATTTTTTTTCTTGGATTTTTCTATTTGTATATTTTTTAAAGTTTTTGATTTTCTTGGGTGTAAAATCCGTTTATTAATAAAACTGCATATGTTTTATTTGTTATGCATATCTACTGACGTTTCGGTCATACTTGACCTTCTTCAGAATGATTTTTTATAACTTATATAAGTTTTTGCCGAGGATGTGACCGAAACGTCAATAGATATGCATAACAAATAAAACATATGCAGTTTTATTAATAAACGGATTTTACACCCAAGAAAATCAAAAACTTTAATATATATATATATATATATATATATATATATATATATATATATATATAACTTTTGGTTGAGGAAACGATGATAAGAAACATTTTATATTCACTCTAATACCTCCGAAGTAGAACTAACATCTATGATACCTCGAAAATAAAAGATCTGTGACTAACTTAAGAAATCTGTTATGGGGACGACTATATAAAATTTTATTGATTTTTGTTGACAATCCTGAAAAAGTGTTAACCTTTCATACACTTGGTTAAGGAGCGAAAGAAATCCTATTATTCTGAAAACCACTTTTGAAAAAATGATAATGGAAAATGGAATTTACACGTTATTTAATTATCTCAAAAGATAATTGAGTTAGTGCATTCGCTGGAAAATTATTTTCCTTTTTCTTAAATGAAATGTACAAAAGTGATCTAACCTGAAACAGTCCATTGCTACATGTGAAAAAACTTTCATCTCGATTTTACCCATTTTTAAAGCCATAATAAACATTCCTGTGATCAACGGCCGGCTTATTGGATATACCATTTTAATTTTGGATATTCTGATGCGAAATTCGTAATCAATGACGTCATAAACCCCCGTAACCGAACTGTCAAGTAGGTTGTAAGCGTCTATATATATATATTTCACGGGTTATTGGCCGCCATATTGGATACTTTATTTTAAATTGCAATATTCTGATTCAAGATTCGTAATCCGCGATGTAATAAATCCCTGTAACAGAACTTTCAAGTAGGTTGTACCCTTCTTTATAGCAATAATATTCATTTCGGTTCTTATTCCCGCCATATTGGATACGCCATTTTAAATTTCGATATTCTGATGCAAGATTCGTAATTAACGATGTCATAAACCATCGTAATCAAATTTTCAAGTAGGTTGTACCCTTATTTATAGCCATTATACGCATTTCCGTGATTATTGGCCGCCATATCGGATACGATATTTTAAATTCCGATATTCTGATGCCAGATTAATGATCAAAACACCCAAATACTACGAACTGAGCCTTAAAACGAAATATTTTGCCGTCACAAAAAAATCTATGAATTTGTTTTTTTCTGCGTTTTCCAAAGTTTGTTCTTCTATACTACCAAAAAGGTCACAGTTTAAAAAAATATGTAAGTATAGCTTCACAACGAGTTCACATAGAACTAACTATGTTTCGTCAAATTTTAGATATGAGGGTGATTGATTTATTGATTTGGTAAAGAATGCCATATATATATATATATATATATATATATATATATATATATATATATATATATATATATATAGTTATTTTCTTGGGAATATGGTTCATTTTTATATTGAAACTACATATATAAAGTAGTCATACTTATTGTATATATATTTTATATTTCAGAACGTTTCGATTCTTTCGAATCTTTTTCCACTAAAGTTTCGGCGGATTCTACAAAAATGTACATATTTAATATTATTATATACGGAATACCGGGTCAAAAACTTACCATTAAGAACAGAGATTTTTGTTTTAAATAAAAATTAATTACATCACAAACCAATTATAATCACACACTCTCTTGTATATTAACTTTTCAATAGTATTTTTAAAAGTCCAGCTAGAAGAATGGACACTACATTTTTAACCCTATAACCGTCTTGACTTGACTGAATGTGGAACCCAGATGGTGTATGTTTTAGGTACTTTAAGTGACGTAAAAAGTTTGGGTCTTTTAAATGAAGTGATATCTTTCTGAAAAAATATCGTGATTCAATTTAGAAGAATTGAAAGCGGAGAATTATTTTTATTTATTGTTTTATTTATTTTACAAATTTCCTTATATTGTTTTATTTTCGCGCAAGCTAATTGAGGGTTGCGCGATGGGTGCATCCATATCGAGTGTTATTACTCAATTAGTGTTAGAAGACCTAGAAACTGAGGTTATCAACAGCTTAAAATTCAAACTACCATTCTTTTACAGATACGTAGATGACTGCATAACTGCTATACCAAAAAATCAAGATTCATATATTTTAAACAAATTTAACAGCTATCATGAAAAATTACAATTTACCACAACTTCCTAGATATGACGTTACATCACAAAAATAATACAATACAAACTGAGTGGTACACAAAATCTACATGGTCTGGTCGCTACCTGAACTACAATTTCCAACACCACATGGCCCAAAAAAAATCAGTAATAATTGGAATAGCCGATAGAGCCATAATCTTTAGTAGTCCCGAATTTAGAAACAACTGTATCAAAAAAGCAAAAGATGTCCTTATGACAAACTCTTACCCAAATAAACTAATTAATAAAATTTTTAAAGAAAGGTTAGAAAAATACAAACATGGAAAGACTAAAACAGGAAATTTAGAAGACAATAAAACCAAAAAACAATATCTTTCCTTGCCATAAATACCAAAACTTTTCGAAAACTTTCAAACTTTTTTCAAGAAACATAATATAACCACTAGTCATAAGGGCCATAATTTACTTAAAAGCAATTTCAGCAAATTAAAAAGTGATATTCCAAAAAACAAAAAATCAAATGTTGTCTACCAAATACCTTGCAAGGATTGTCCATCGAATTATATCGGCCAAACTAGTCAGTATCTGCAAAATCGTCTAAATGGACATAAATATGACAAAAAAAAATATTACAGCCCTAAAAAAACACGAAATGAAACACAAGCACACCTTTGAATATGAAAATACAAAAATCTTGAAAACTGAAATCAACAAAGGAAAACGAGAATTTTACGAAATGATCGCAATAAAAAAAAAATCAAATGCCGTAAACGATAAAACAGACATTAATAATCTAAATCAAATATATTTCAACATATTAAAATAAGCCAATATAAGGAAATTTCTAAAATAAATTAAACAAAAAATAAAAATAATTCTCCGCTTTCAATTCTTCTAAATTAAATCACGATATTTTTTCAGAAAGATATCAGTTCAATTAAAAGACCCAAACTTTTTACGCTACTTAAAGTACCTAAAACATACACCATCTGGGTTCCACATTCAGTCAAGTCAAGGCAGTTATAGGGTTAAAAATGTAGTGTCCATTCTTCTAGCTGGACTTTTAAAAATACTATTGAAAAGTTAATATACAAGAGAGTCTGTGATCATAATTGGTTTGTGATGTAATTAATTTTTATTTAAAACAAAAATCTTTGTTCTTAATGGTAAGTTTTTAACCTGTTATTCCGTATATGATAATATTAAATATGTACATTTTTGTAGAATCCGCCGAAATCTCTAGTTGAAAAAGATTCGAAAGAATCAAAACGTTCTGAAATATAAAATATATATATACAATAAGTATGACTACTTTATATATGTAGTTTCAATATAAAAATGAACCATATTCCTAAAAAAATAACCAACTATATATATATATATATATATATATATATATATATATATATATATATATATATATATATATATATATATATATATCACTACATAGTATAAAACAAAGTCGCTTTCTCTGTCCCTATGTCCCTTTGTATGCTTAAATCTTTAAAACTACGCACCGGATTTTGATGCGGTTTTTTTCAATAGATAGAGTGATTCAAGAGGAAGGTTTATATGTATAATAACATCCATTAAATAGTGGAGAAATACTGTTATTTTTGAGGTTTCTAATGTGATGTCGTTAATTATCATTTTTTTTTCCGCTTACATTGCAAACGCAGGCTGAACCCTACGAGATTTATCAAAATAATGTACTAATTATTTGTACACATTGAAAAGGTCTACAGAAAACTCCGCGATGGTATATGTCTATCTCTCATGGATATCCCACAATAACATTTTTTTGTCATTTACTTTTTACGACAAATAATGGCAAATTTTGAAGCGATTTTAACCAATACAACATTAATCCTTATCCAATTAAATAGCTTAAATACATTGTTGATTTAATATAGATCTATATGGTCCTTTACAGCACAAGATTTAAATGAATATTTTCGAAGATATTACAGATTTAAAATTGCGGGAAGTAGCGCTTGCGGCGGTACTGGCCGACCGGGGCGGCGGCAGCGTGCCTATAAATAGCGCGTCGGAGGCCGATGTAATAATTGTTGTAAAAATAAAATAAATAGTCACAGTTTTTCTGTAGTGTATTTAGTATCAGCATTGCACCCGTGCGAAGCCGGGGCGGGTCGCTAGTATATATATATATATATATATATATATATATATATATATATATATATATATATATATATATATATATATATATATATATATATATTATGCCTCCTCAAATTTTCGGGATCCGCTTTTACATACTATTTACTTTCAATATGTATACCGAAACAACGAATTTTTACATAATAAAATAAGAGATACGATTTCAATTTATGCTCAAGTTAATTTTGTTTTTATTAAACACATGGAAAAATATTCATATAACCGTTATAAATGCTTAAGCCGCTTTTAAAAAATCGTTTTAATTAAAAGCGGATTATATTCTCGAATAAACATTTACAATGTTTTAGACAAGTGTTGTGAACTATATAATTTTCAGAGCTTAATAACGAGCGTAAAGTGAGTTTTACCCGTACTTTCCGGTTGATTTTTGTTAATTGTTTATTACGTTTAAAGTTTGTGTTGCCGATACAGATAATAATAAAATAACGAGCAACTTTTCCTCTACCATTTTTCGATCTTTATTCAAATAATGTCAGTTAGGTGTGCGAGAACAGATTTTTTCTATATAAAAAAACCGCATTATGAAAACAATAATACATTTTTCAAACATGTCGATAAAGTATTGAAGTAGAACTTCTTTACTTTATCTAAAGTTTCTTGTAAATTGTTTTGAGAAAGTGGTTTCTTCTGTTCTTTCTTTGATACCGAAAAAATATACCTAATATAAGATATCTTCTCTGAACAGATAAATATATAAAAAATGACTGAGCATAAATTTTATTACAAAAAAAGAACCTTAGAAAATAACTTTTTAAATGACATCCACTCAGATTTTTGTTGAGACCCTTTAAAAAAGAATGAGTTTAATATTGTGAAAAACTGAGAACTATACCGGGGTTATAAACTATTATCTTGTAATGGAACAAATATTAATTATTTTACACTGTTCAATGTGAACTATATTCCGTTAAAATGAATAATTATATAATCACTCTGTGAATAGATTTCTCGTGGGAATAGGGTAGTTATAATTTTTGATCACTATCCAAGAAAGTGTAAAGGAAAAATAAATCAGTTATCGGGCTTAACTTTTATGATCTTTGTCGTTTAAATGTTTTCTTAAAAATACATAAAGTCAGTTAATTTATGAAGACGTAATCAGGGGCGGATCCAGCCTCTCTCTTTGGGGGGGGGGGGGCGGTGACATCACAAAAGTACATTATGGCAAGGGAAAGCAAGTTGTCGCCGGGGGGGGGGGGGGACACCGGAGAGATTCCCATTTCTAGTGTAAATGGCAGGGTCGTGCCTATTTTTCTGAATTTGAAGTTCTTGGAGAGGAGGGGATACCAGCAACATACACATTCCTAGTTTAAGAGGCAGAATCGGGTCTATTTTCATGAACTCCAAGCTATTGGGGGGCGGCTATCCCAAGAAAAACAAGCTGTCAACGGGAAGGGAGTGTCAGCAGCATACACATTCCTAATATAAAAGGCAGAATCGGTTCTATTTTCCTGAACTCAGAGCTCTTGGGAAGGGGGGGGGCGATCGCAAGCATACCCATTCCTATACTCTATTCAAGAACTAGAGAGAGTAATAAACCTGTTACCGAAATCCCCAACGTACTTGCTCCAGTACCGTAGGTAACGGAGGACTGCCGTAAATCTAATTATATTTAAATATTATAAGCTTTTATAAATTTACTGCAATAATAAAATTTCTGATAGTTCATTTTTATTTCTGTCAGTGAGAAAAGTACACCTTACAGTGTGTCCTTCGTGATCTATCTTGTTTGTGCTTGTTTTTATATATTATTTGAGATTAGTAAGATACCGAAAAAATATGGCCTCTACTTCTATATTTATTCTAAAATCGTTAAACCAAGGCATTTTTCCTCAATGAAAAACTTATTACGATGAATGCTTATGATGTCCTAAGATATCAATATCTAGATAATAATGTTAAAAGCTCTGTTGAGATGTGTTCCAACATGACAGGAAAATCTACTATGTACCGAATACTGAAGGAGAAAAAACGACTGGAATGTTTCGTACTCCCCCATTCGATCATAGGTAGATGAAAAACCTCGTTGGAAGAACAGATGAAAAATGCAATAAAAGGAGTTGTACATACATTTTATTATGAAAAGCAGATCCCAACCGTCAACAAAATTCTTACTAAAATCATTGAAGATCGGGATTTACCTGAAATTAAAAGAACTGAGCTCTAGAAATTGCTCAGAGAACTTAATTTTTGATGGAAAAAACCAGATAGGAAATCTGTTCTTATAGATCGTTCGGAAACTGTCCATTGGAAAACGAAATATCTCTCTCAAGTAAAAGACAGAGTTGCTAGAAATAATACAATGTACAAAATTAGTAATTTAACTGAACTTTTGAATGATTTTTTTGAACAAAGTTACTGCGGAAAATTGGGAAAAATCCATATAATAAAAGAATAAAACAAAATGTGGAAACTCAATTAATTGAGCAATGATAGCTTCACTGAATTTGATTATGAATTAGATACGTAATGTTTACCAGTGTAAACACAATTTGTTTTTGTTGTATTTTATTGTTTAATGTTGTTTATTTATTTTTTTTATATATTTTTATTTTAGTGTGTCCCATTCTTTAATTTTATATATGTTTAATTCCAATTAGCCATAATTTCTTTATTATTTTATTATTATATTAGTGTCTTTTTCTTAAGCGTGTAGAATTAACACGTTTATTTTATTTTTTTAAGCCTATCGGATATTCCATATAAAGGAAATTAAATTAAGATGCGAGTGCAATAAAAATAAAAATAAGTAGATCTAATTTTAACTGTAACATATAAAAATTAATTACATTTGAATCCCTTTTTAGTGTTTAATTTAAAAAATAAATAAACTGAAATGTCAAATTTCCTAAAAATGTTTATAATTAATAATAAAATGACCGATAGCCCCCAAAAAAAATTTTAATTTTATATGGACGAATTTATTTTTTTATATATGTTTAACTTCTTTTCTTTTTGACAATGAGTATTTTGTAAGTATTTAAATTGTAACTTCGAATTTTTTGAAATAATAAGGCTACGTTTTAGTCTGAATGTGCCTAAAACGGGTTTTATGCCAAAATTAAAAATAATAAAAATACAGTTGTGATTTGTGTTAAATATGTCAAAATTATTTGTATTTTGTACTGTATGTGAATTATTAAGAAATCATAAGAAATAAAATAATAATATAAAGACTTTTTATTTTAAATTTATTACCGAAATAATATTCTATGCCATAAATACTTGGTGATAAAATAAACCTCTTTCCGACGTCTATGACAAGGATTAAAATCCTTTTTAACACTTCCAAATGTCTATTGTTATCCAACCCAAATAGTCGATTATTATAGACCGGTATTTTTGAATATAAAATTTCTAACCCATTCCTAGGAAAAATGTGTATATCTAACAGATTTTGCCAAAGACACAGAACTAAAGAACACAGGTAGTTGGCGAAGGAAAAAGGGTAAAAATGATTTATTACTCTCTCAACTCATTGAATTAACCATGGTATAAGAGGTAAAATCGGGTATATTTTCCTGAACTCAAAGCTCTTTGGGGGGGGGGGCGATCGCCCCCATCGCCCCCCCCCCTTGGATCCGCTCCTGGACGTAATAAGACCCTCTCTTAGAATTGCCTATAAATCTGTCTAAGTAATCCTGCCCTGGTTATGTAAATAAAACGGAAAATTAAGGGAGGTTTATAACATATGGTATATACACAAACCGCTAAAAAGGCTTAGAATATTGAAAGATTTTTCCATTATTAGGAAACAAAAGAATGATCAAATAAACTCACTATAATAGAAATATATCGTTTGGCCATTTGTAAAAAGAATACTGAGTAATCACTGTTTTTTCTATTCACAAGAAACAACGAGTTAAGATATTTATTGCCAAAACAGCCAAGAAAAGTGAATAGTTTTTTTTACGGTCTTTAACATATATTCTTTTTGTTATAGGCAGACGTGGGTGAGTTTGTTTTATTAACTGTATTTATATAAAAATTAAGATTAAGACGCTCAGAGGCTAATTCGGGAGTCAAGCATCTGATATAGAATATCTAGCGCCCTCAGCGCGTAGCGATCGAAACCTTCGAACTTTAAGGGAATGAAATTGTCGGTTACAGGACGGACGACCGAAAAAGTCACTAAAAAGAGGGAGAGGGGGTGTAAGATTCTAAGACACTCTTTTAAGGAATAATAAATTTCAGTACCAATCTGAAAGTCGAATTAGGGTAATCGGTACCGTTCTTTAAGTCCAGTGCCGTAGTGTATATTCGGCGGGAGAGAAGGTTTTCTGTGTTTGATTTGTTTTTGATTTAATTCGGGAAGTTAAGGGAGTATCATGTGTTATTTTAGTCGGGCGTTTCGCGATTTTCATACGGTTTGATTAAGTAATATAAATAGCTGTTTTTCGGGTTTTATTTTTTTTTTGTTTAATATTTTATTAAGCCATTTATACGTGTTTTTTTAAATTTGGGTTTTACGTTTTTAGTTAAAATAACGGCCGAGAAGAGCAATTATGCTAGTTTTTTTTGTAAATGTTATAAGTTTTAAGTTTCTCATTGTAAATAGTTCGTTTTTCTATTTATTTTTGTTAAACAGATTTAAGTGTTTCGAGAAACTTGTTTTATTCAATTTAATTAAAACCTTCACACGAATTAACTTGCGGGCCTGCTGTTGCGAGACCTACAAAACAAGAGATGTCTTCTGACCAACTAATTAGCAGCCTTTCCTGAGTCCTGAAGTTCTGAGTTGTGGTTGATAAGCTTAAATAACCGTAGTTGTTTGGTACTAAACCTGCAAGAGAGAAGATGCACGACCAGACTTCCAGAGTGTCTTTATTACTGTGAAATTTAATTGTAGGTTATTAAAATAGTTACTAATTAATATGGAGCATTAGCAGGAGTCTATAATCAAATTCTGTCACAATCTCATTATAATATAAAGAGGAAACGCATTTTTGGATGATTGCAAAAATCTCAAGAAGTACTAAACCAATCATCACCAGTCACAGTAAAGACGAAAAATTATTTACTGAAACGTGTTAAAAAGCAGATAGTAATGTGCTCCAGATATGAACTTCTAATTGCGACCATTAGTTGATGAACCAGAAGATCTCATGTTACTTCCTTATAGCAAGTCAATGTCGCCAAATGGGGACATTTTTTCGCAATTTTGAGCAAAAACTATTTTGACAAAAATTTTGGGGAAAATGAAACTAAGGAAAAACTATCTGGGGAAAATATAATTATAGTAAAATACTAGGAAGAACAGCCAATTTGTTGGATTAATGAGCAAATTAATCCCGTCTTGCCACCGTTTTATATGTTGTTATAATAATATTTTTATCATTTATTTGTAAGATTTTACTAAGTAGAATAAATGAATGTGTAAGATATATTGTTTAATTATGTTAAAATGCCGACAGTTCACTTAAAGCTTAATTTCTCTTTTTTAATTTGAGATTGGGAAAAAGTGGGCGAGGATAGTATCATTTTGGAAAAATATAATTTGATTTGTATTGGCCAGTACAAATTATTTAAAGCTATTATGTACAGTACTGTACAGTCATAAAAATAGAGCGGGTGAAGTCGCGACTGGGAACGTCAGTATATAATAAATTCAGAAGAAAAATTGTGAAATAGATCCAATTTCCAGCAAAATTATTAGTGCGTTGGATAACTAGTTTTGAAAGCTCCTACATAATCAGTCTGGAAAGTTAGTCGACGCAAGCAAATAATTTACAGTGTCATTAAGATGCTAATTAGCAATATTATCTTGGGG
Source organism: Diaprepes abbreviatus (assembly GCA_034092305.1). NCBI lineage: Eukaryota > Metazoa > Arthropoda > Insecta > Coleoptera > Curculionidae > Diaprepes > Diaprepes abbreviatus. The sequence goes on along the minus strand of JASJET010000015.1, from coordinate 418,997 downwards.
CATGGCACATTATCAAGGGTTTGGTTTTAGTGATATATGAGTAAGTAGAAAGTGATAGAATTACTTAGGGTAAAAGATACAGAGTAATTTTCCAGCACATAATTCGGAAATTGTTAATTTTCTCGAAAATGATTTACACAATTTGGAATAAATGGTATTTCGGACAAGAAATTACTTTGCATGTACTAATGGTCTTCTAATATTATTGGTTGTTTTTTTTTTATTTACAATTAAACTCGTTTTAGTTGGCTACATTTTTTACCGACTTCTAAAAAAAGGATGTTCTAAATTCGACCGTCCAGAAAGGCATTACCCATTTTAATTAATTTTTTTGCGTTATGTTCAGGGAGTTATTGCGGTGGCCCCATATCATTTTGACTGAAATTGGTTCAGTAAAATCGAAGATGTCCCTTGTAATATCGCGGAGAGAAAATTAAGTTTTTCCTATTTTCTCCAAAATTGGAATGGGGGAGATTTTGAGGATGTACATAATGATTTTAAATTATTTTAAAAAACTCAATAAGGAGGATTCAATTTGGCGAGATGAAAATTTTACATTCCTTGATTTGTCCAACATTAGTATAAGAAGATTTTTGAGAGTGTAAATAAAATATTAGAAATTATTTTAAAAAAAAGCTGACACGAGATACATACAGGTTACGATACGAAAGTAACTACAAATAAAGTAAAATATGATCACGTTTTGTCACATATTAATTTGTGAGACTTCAGAAATTTCAATTTCATATGAAAAATTTACTATTTTTCGTTTTTACCGCATTTTTAGAAGTAGGTTTAATTTTTCTAGAATAATTTTATTTAGTCTCATTTCAATGATTTCTAAAGAGATAATAGGAAAAAAATGTGCACAATGAAAATTTGTACTTACGCTGAGAGAGAAAAAATACGAGCCTTCAAGAGCCATTATTAATATATTGTTTTAGCTCTTTTCCCTATTTTACAGCCAAATTTTTGTTTTGAATGTAATTTACAACTTTTATTCTTCAAGTAATTTTGTGCATATACATTTTCGGTAATTATGATATAACAAATGTTATTAACGGCGACAACAGCGACTTCAAACAATTAAAATAAATGACTGAATATTAATGAAAAAAAATCAAATACAAAATAGTAAAGCGTCAGAAATAAAACATATATTTTTTCAAAAAAAAAGAGACGTTTTGTAAAAGTAAAGAATAATTCAATTTTACGGAATTTGTTTAAAATATATTAATTATTTCTGTGCTGAATTAATCATGCCAAGAGACATTCCAATTTCAATAGGATTAAAGCAGAGAGAAGTGAACGGGTTTTTGGAAGGTAAAAAACAAGCGGCAGTTGCAAAGCAGTTTGTTTTACCGAGATACAGTGTATTTAGAATAATTTTACGGAGTAATGAAGGAAATATTTAGAGCATAGGTTCTCAGCAGGGCTGGCAATGTTCTTCAGTGAGCGCTGAAGTATTTAAAAGGGGCGGTAGCGGGTTCAGGGGTAGCTGAAAAATGTTAATGTGGTCAAGGTGGATGGAGGTCAAAATTAGTTTATAAGGTAATTGTAATAAACAGAAACAAAATTCAGACAAGATGGTGGAATGAAAAGATAAAGAAACGAATAAATATTAAGAAGAAAAAATGGAAAGTATACCTAAGTAGGAAAACCGAGACCAGCTACAGAGAATAAAAGCAAAACATATAGTTAAGGATATGGTAAATCAAGCAAAGGCAAAAACGTGGAAAAAATGTCAACAAAAAAATAGAAGATAGTAATACTACTGGGGAAAAAAATTATATAACTATATATCATTGTATAAATATGTATTTTTTTATATATTTTAATATAATTATTTCTAAGTTCTCATATAAAATTATATAATTATTTATATTTATATATAATCATTTGTAAGTTTGTATAAATTAGATAATTTGATGATATATATTTATATATTTCTATTTATAAATATATATTCAAACGTATTGTTATATAAGATAAATATTTTTCTATAAAATTGTATATGATTTCTCATGTAAAATTATATAGAATCTAATATAATTTCATATAATTATATAAAATTATATATAATTAGATTTATTAATATATTGTCATATAAATTCTTTGCATGCATTTCTCGAATTTGTTTCATCAAAACTTAATTTTTTACTCAATAATAATATTTTGAAACAAGTCATAACAAAACTTATTAATCTTCAAAATTCATTAAATATAAATACCATACATACTGTCATATAAGATAAATATTTTTCTATATAATTATATAAAATTATATCTGGTTTCTTATGTAAAATTATATATAATCTAACATAATTTCATATAAATGTACAAAATTATATATAATAAGATTTATTAATATATTGTCATATAAATTCTTTGCATGCATTTCTCGAATTTGTTTTTTAACTGTTTTATAAATGATTTCCATAAATTTCCTTTGATCAATTTGCCGCCTTAAACCAAAATGGTTCCCGTCCCCATGACTACGGACAACTTGGCACATTGTTGTTGTTCAGTTGTTTGGTATAGTTCGTAACCCCTTCGATTTTTAACTGTATATTCAGTTTTAGTTCCCCTTTTCAAGTTAGAGGTTTTCTCATTTTCGGTGTAATCCAAGTTTCCGTATTCTAAATTCCTTCTGGTTACACAAATAAAAGATACAATGTCTCTAAACTATTGTCAGTGAAAGTATAAGAAATAAAACTTATCTTTAACGTAAAAAAATTTGTTAATTATAGTGACCTAACCGGGATTAACCTGAACTATAAAAATTAAAACTTATCTTTAACGAAAAAAAATTGTTAATTACAGTGAATATCAAAAATTAAGTGAAATAAAAAGTTGTGTGTAAATCTTGTTAACAGGAGAGTATTAATTATTAAAGTAAATTTAATGTAAATCATAAAAGTTGGTATTATTTTTATAAGTTAGATTATTGCTTAAATAATGTGTATTCTAAAAGATAATAAAAAAAATCCATTTAATTTTCGATTTTTATTTAGTCAAAATATATTATTACAAAAAAATATATACAGGGTGTCTCAAAAGAAAGTACACATTTGTTTTGCTTATTGCGTGAACGCAACTATTCCGAGCGGCGCGGGGGGTATGTCAATCGGTAGCCTGGCTCTTGGGAATTTAGTCGCTATGGAGCGTTTCTCGGGAGCGGACCGTGCTTTGTGCGTACGTGAGTTTTACAAAAACGGTAATTCGGCGACTGTAGCGCGAAGAAAATTCTGCAATTTTCGACATATTCGTCACTTAAATGATGCGCCAAGCGCTAGGCTTATTGGAAAATGGGTCCAGAAGTTTGAAGAGACCGGTTCAACACTAGATAAACCAAAATCCGGGCGTCCGAGGTCTTCGAGAACGGTCGAAAACGTAGAGAGTGTTACTCAGTCTGTTCGTGACGACCCAAACGTTTCGATTCGTAAGCGTGCTGTTGCTTTAAATGTGCATAAGTCATCATTATTCCGCATTTTACACAAAGATTTAAAGCTGAACCACTATAAAATTCAGAATTGAAGCCTCAGGATGCTGGTCAGAGGCTTGACTTCGTAAACCAGATGACTGAATGCTTTTCAACGTTTACCAACATCTTCTTTTCGGATGAAGCCCATTTTCATCTTAATGGTCATGTAAACAAGCAAAATTGCCGCTATTGTAGTGCAAACAATCCAAAACACAAACATCAGAAACCTCTACATTCGCCGAAAGTGACTGTATGGGCTGCGATGTCGGCGCGAGGAATTATTGACCCGTACTTTTTTGAAGATGAAAGGGAATGCACAGTAACAGTGACTTCAGAGCGGTATGTGGAGATGTTAGACGACTTCTTCGTGCCTGAACTGCAAAATTTTCCTGGCTATAACCAAAGAACATGGTTCCAGCAAGACGGAGCAACTTCACACACGTCCAACATGTCTCTGCCACGAGTGCGTGAAATTTTTCCTGGCAAATTGATCTCAAAGAAAGGTGACATAAGTTGCCTCCACGCAGTCCTGATTTATCACCTATGGACTTTTTCCTATGGGGTTATGTCAAATCAAAAGTTTACGCCAACAAACCGACTTCCCTGGCATAATTAAAAGAAAATATCCGCAACGAAATGGCAGACATCACGGAGAATGCCTGCCAAGCCGTCATGGACAATTTTAGTACTCGATTAAATGAATGCAGTGAGAGCAACGGATTACATTTGGACGATATCATTTTTAAAAAATAAACTCCCAAACAATGTATTTTAATATGTAATAAACATTTTTTCAATAAAGTCCTGACTTTTTTTTAAATCGATTTTTTAATTTTATATTATATATAATTTTAATATATAATAATATATTATAATATATAATCATTTAAAAGTAAACCCTAATTTAAAGTTATATATAACCATATATAATCAAATAAAATTATATTGTGCCAAAAACTATTTTATGAAGCAAAAAAATCACTATAGGAAGGAAAAACATACAAAAAAAGATAGTTAAAGACAAAAACCGAAAGATAAAAGGTTATGAAACGGTGAAAGCAATATTTCGAGGAACTATCAAATAGTGAAATTCAACTGAGACCGGAGGAAAAAGTAATAGAATAGACAAGAAACCTGGTAAGAAGGCAGATGACTTAAAAATGGAAGAAGAAGACAAGACGGGATAGTGGCGGAGCTGCTATCGGACGAAAAAATCACAAGAGGAGACACTTTTTGCTAGAATATTCAGGAAACTTTTTCTTATCTGTGTATCTAATTCTAAAACATATTGAAAAATGTATATTTTCAACGAAAAAAGCAATTGAGACCACCGGTGACCATAATGAAATGTTCCTGGATGGCAAAATTTAACATCATTAGAATTCATTGAGTTTTGAGAAAAATTCTTTACAACTTCTAAATCCCTTTATAGCCGTCACCAGGCGAAGTATCATGCTTCTTTAACTGTTTCTAGTAAACTTTTATGGATTTTATTGCCTATAATACCAAATATTGTTTTAATGGGAAGCGATTTGACTAACATCTTTGCCATTTAGGTAATATAAGAAATATAGTCTACGAAGGTGGGTTTAAATATACAGAACAATGCAAAAAATTTTTGATCAAAATTATAATTAAATATTCTTCCGTATTTAAAAAAAATATATATATTTTCAACAATATTAAATTTTTCCTTCGAGAGAGATTATTTGAGAAGTAAAATCCCCAATCATTTATTTCGTAACTAATTAACCGGCTGAAAAAAAAATTATTTGCCGAAAATTTAAATAATTCCATGTTAAATGAATGGGGAAAGTAAAGAAATTTCCGCAGGGTATAAAGGATTAAAAAAATTTTTTTAGTTTCTAAATTTTAGTTTTAGGGGAAGCTACAGAAAAAAATATTTAAATTGCGAAATAATGAACACCTCGATATACATACACGAGAATATTTTACGTAGTTGGTCAAAATATTAAAACAAAGCATTTCATTTACTAGTGTTATTTGATTTACGTGGGTGGTAAAGCAGTAGCCGATAAAATGTGTAGGTAGATTTACCAGCTGATCGTAGGCGTAACATAATAGCTTACATAATCAAATATATTGTATTTAAAGCACATTTCAGCTGTGCTTTTTTAAGGTGTAGAAATTTATTTATTTATTGTTTATCTAAAACGGGTGAAATTATTTTTGAAAGTAATGTAATATCTTTGCCTTATCTCTCTCGATTTTGTACACGTGCACATTTTTGCCACGAGCCGAGTATGATATATAAATTTAAAAATCCCCATGATAAAAACTACACTTTTTTATACCCACACATAAACGCCCACGGTATCTGCGGAAATCGAATCTACACAGACCACTACACCAACGCTATGCCCGAAAAATTTAATTTAAATATATTATCCCTTAATGGAAATCAAGGACAATAATAAAACGTGATGTAATGATTGAATTTGATCCTTTAGTTTTACCATTGATAAATAAACACAAGACTCTCACCACTTATAGACGCTTTGGCAACTATTTTTGCTATTTTTGGCGAGAGCGCAAGATGAGAAATTTCCAAGTATTAAATGTAACTCATTCAATAAATTTTATTATAGTAAATAGTAGTAAAAAAGCAAGACATGAGACGATAATCCCTCCGTTTATAATTTATTTATATGAAAAGGAGTTTCTAAATTCGAACGATATATATATATATATATATATATATATATATATATATATATATATATATATATATATATATATATATATATATATATATATATATATATATATTTATTTATTAATTTATTTATATACTTACTTATTTATTTATGTAGGCTGATTACTCCGGAACAGCTGCACTAATTTAAATGAAATTTTTTGCGTTTTGTTAAGAAAGTTTCTGCAGTAGTCTCATATCATTTTGGTTAAAATTGATTCAGTAAAACTGAAGATGGCGCACAAAAAATTTAATTTTGTCCAATTTTCTCCAGAACTGATATTGGGGAGTTTTCGGGTTCGCACATAACGAATAATTTTTTTTAATTCAAAATGGAGAAGGATGGAGAGAGTATAAAGAACGAATATAAAATTATTTTTGAAAAATTTAATATGGCAGACTAAAAATTTAACATCCCTCGATTTTGCGCAAAATTGGTACTGGATGGTTTTTGAGTGTGCAGATTAGGACTTTCAAATAATTTTCTTTTAATTCGATATGAAGTAAGTTCTCCAAACTCAATAGGCTGAATGAAATGTATCAGACTAAAAATGTACATATCTCAAGTTCTTTCAAAATCGGTATTGGGGGATTTTGGAGACGTAAATTAAGAATCAAAAATTAATTTTTAAAATTAAAAACACAGGATTTAAGACGAATTAAATTTTTGTTTTGTCCTCAAACTTTTAAAAGAGAATTTTTCTTCTGTCGCCAGCGATTCTATAAAAAAACCTTCTTTAAAATAAAATTTAGTTACACCATTTTATTTCTGTGTCAATGTTGGGGGTGATTTTCACTGCATAGACGTGCAGCTCAGGATATAAAAATATACATCAAGTAAGTATATATTATTTTATGAAATACAACATATGACATAAGCACTACCAAAAACAGACTTATTTCAGGAAAAACTTTAAGGGTGTAGTTAACCCCTTTAGATATTCGTAATTAATGTCATGACTGTATTGGGTGATTACTAATTTCTTAAAAAAAAATTAAATAATATTAAAAAAAAATTCATAAAGGGTATTGATTCACAGGATAAATATTATTGTGAAAAAGTCAATATCCATCAACTTAATTTTTGAAAAACGTTTATAACTAACGAGTTTTGAACTGAATTAAATAACTTTACACGTTTATCGAATGGAAATAGCGTAATAAAAAAGTTGTCACTCCTATAAAAGATTCAATCCACGCTATTACAAATGTCAATACCTTTTCGTAAATCTTATAATATGCAAGTGATATTTCACGAAAAATTAGCCTTTTAGATTAAAAAAAAACTTCAGAGATAAATTTTGTGGGTTGTTATCACTCTAAAAATGCAATTCAAGACGAAAAAATACTTGTCGCATATTCTTTAATGTACCACCACATACCACAGAAAAAGAAAAATGACTTTTCAAACTTTTTTACGGAAAGCTGCAAGGTGTAGACTAACCCTTTGAAATGGTAGATTTCCATTATATGCCACTCATACTTAATGTACCTAATGGTTTGTATTATTGCTCGTAATGAATTTCTTTGAAAAAAAAATATACTTTTCATGTCTTTAAAAATATTAAAAAGTGGTAGTTAACCCCGTAATAAATAATTGTGGAAAAAGCAGATACCTCTCAAGTTAATTTTTGAAATTCATGTACAAATAAGAGTTATTGACTGAATTAAGTAATTTTAAACATTTTCGAATGAAAATTGAGAAAAGGTAATAAAGCAAGCCATTACTGAAACAATTACGTGTATCAATCCCTTCTCGTAAACTTAATAATAGGCATGTTTTTTTTTTTTTTGAAAAAATCAGCCTCTTAAATTATACATTATATAAAAATACAACTCATGACGTAAAAAAAATACGTATTGGATATTTTTTGGCATACTCCAACATATTACAGAATGAAAGAAATCAAAGGCGGACCTAAAAGACCCATGAAAACTTTTCCTGTAAGTAAAATTTTAAAATATTTTTTAAAAATAAATATCAAAACTTACTTATATATAAAGCGCCCTAAAAGGGCAAATTTATTTACTACACAAAAACTATATTATTTTTTATAATAAAAACTTTTAGTAATTCAATCTTTCACTTTGCACCACTGAACCCAAAAAACAAACGAAATAAATCCTGCTAGATAATCGAACTGAAACTAAAATTGCGGACAAACTACTAAAACCGAGTTGGCGAAATCGAGAGCAAACAATACTTTACACAAAATATCCCTGATGTTTTGCGCGACCTTATAGCAGTCGTCTCGTCATAGGTTAAATAAGACAACCACAATACATTGAAGAGGTGTTTTTTTGCCGAAGGGATGTGCAGTGTTCTCATATTTCGAATAAACATTCAAAAACTAAGATTTTATCATATCATAAATGTAGCACTGTGAGCATTATTTTAACAATTTAGGTCACCTTTTAGTTTGTAGTTTTGAACTTGTTTTTCTATAAAATCATGTAGCATCTTATTAGTGATATTTAAGAATTGGCAACATTCTGATTTTAGTAAAAGATCGTTAAGAAGTAGCAACCGTGCATTTCCAAGGAGGATTTTATCCTCTTTAGTTGGTAAGAAAGGATATGCAACATTGCCACTTTTTGAACGGAAATCCAACAATTTAAATTATTTTATCCTTGTTACAAAGGCATATATATATATATATATATATATATATATATATATATATATATATATATATATATATATATATATATATATATATATATATATATATATATATATATATATATATATATGTATATATATAATATTTTATTCTTGATATTCAATCATTCGCAACATTGAATAAGTTGTGTCCAGTTTATGAGCGTCAAAATTATACAATTCGAGTAACAGTTTGTATTTATTTAGTCAATGGTTTTACTATTTTAAATTTTATTTTGATATAAAATGAATCAAAAACTCGTACAATTCAAATTTTTGAAGACTTTTTGAAATTTGTATGTAACGATTTGATGGCGATATTTGCACGTTGAAGATATATATTTGGAATCTAGTTAGTGTAAATCAGTTCTCAAAGTGGTCTATATGGACCCTCCGGGGTCAACTGTGGCCTGCAAAGTATCCATGTCAATGGAAAAAATCTAGGATACATCAGACGTAAATGATGATTCCCGAAAGTGGATCCTATTTCGGTAGCTTATTACCAAAATTTAGGCGTGTCAAAATGTACCTAATAAAGATTGTATCTATGTACTTACATAATACTTATAATAGAATAAACAAGAAAATTACCTATTTATATAAATTAAGTATTTTTCGTTGGATTATTTTGTCACGCTATTTGTAATTTACAAAAACTTGAACATTTAATAGCAACGCATTGTACGCATCATATGTGTAATAGTAAACACGTCTAGACTTCCACTAAAGCTGCAAGGAAGGTCAGACAGACTTGCAGTGACGGTGTGAATCTTTATAGACAAAATTTACATGATTCCTTGGTAAAATTTTTATAAAAAAATTGAACCGATGTAAAAACACACTACAAAGCGAAAAATAACAATATAAATTTTGATATAAAATTGGTTATATTTAAACTAGGTGCCAAACTTTTACTTGACAAAAAGTGATTCGCTTTATTACTATGATATTATTTCTTTTGGATAACTATATAAATATATATATATATATATATATATATATATATATATATATATATATATATATATATATATATATATATAGTTATTAATCATGTACCTCGCAATGATTTCAAGGTCGGAGGAAAGTACTTATTTTATCCAAAGTTGTACACACGTAAGTCTTTTAGTCCGACATATTTTATCCTGCACATTGAGTTTGTATACGCCCCAGAGACCTCCAATGTCAATTTTGGACAAAATCGGAAAAATGTATAATTTTTAGTCCTCTGCATGATATCTGTTATATTAAGCTTAAATAAAAGTTCATATTCGTAACCTGCAACTCCCGAAAACCCCCCTAATACCATTTTGATTATGATATTGTCATAATTTATTTTACATATGTTAACAAATAGAAGCTTATATAGGGATATTAAGAATAAAAACCTTATGTCAAAGCCTTGAAATATGCAAGAGAAATAGTTGTATACCGAAAATAAATAAAATTCTCCGGTTCAGTAATTAAACAAAATTATTTCTTTGTCCTTGTATTTTTAGGGTTTAAATCTTGTTTTATTTATTGTTGTTTTTGTCCTTTTAAGCCCTCTGCTGTAAATTTAGGAAGGTTTTAGAATTAAACCATGTTAGTGAATCCGTTTGTTTATTTCTTACTGCTATAGATAAATATAGATTAGAGCTCATGCAAAATTCCTGCTTAAAGCGTATTTATGGAATGAGAATATACCAACATATCTCACATAAGCTAGTCCTTTGCTAAAGCAAGGAAAAGCGGAGAGATTTACATCTTTTATGTTTTAAGTATCAAATAAGTAGTTAACAATATTCCAGGTATTTATATAAGCGTATTACATTTCAAAGCCATGTTCTTAATGTTAATATTAAATTTAAAGGTATAATAATACACCACCATATCATTGAACTATAATATTTGAAGGGAGTTTTCATAGAGCATTGTTAAATTGAATAAATATTTCTCAATCTTATTAACAAACACTGATAATTTATTAACGTATTGTTTTATATATAACTACATTTTTATTTGAATTTCCTCTTCTTTTTCACCTAAGAGAAGCTACATAATAGAGAATAATAGTCACAAAAAAAGTTATCTTAATTTTGCCTTTCTAAATACTGTATATCCCTAATTTAATCTTATGTAATGAATTATACAGAATATTCAGATGATACATCAGGAAATATGATAAAATAAAGGTAGTAAGTCATATAACAAAAAATCGAAAACTCAATACATCTCCAGTTACAGTCTGTCAAAGTTCAATTTTTTTTTATTATTTATTATCATCTCGTAGTTAAATTTTAACCTATGAAGCTGATATTTGTCACTTTTATCATTCTGTTATTAAAATGTTTCTCTACTATGTCACCAGAGGTCACTTTATCTGAGGTTCAAATTTTATTTTTCACATATCTTTTTTGTTCTGACAGTTATCCGAAAAAAAAAACATGTCATTTTAAGGACGAAAGAATACCTTATAAAAAAGGTACTCCTTATTTTTTTTACCAGTAAAAGCAATTTTTTTTAAATGAAAGCAAAAAATCAAGTTTTTAATACAAAAATCGAAGTCGGAATGTTTTTAATATCCTGCCGATATGTCTCGGAATTATATCAGTTGCTTCCTGCTGATCAGACAAATATTGGAAAAAAACTGGGAATTTAACCGAGATGTCCACGAAATCTTTGTGGATATCCAGCAAGCATATGACTACGTGAAAAGAAGCAGACTATGACTAGCAATGCTAAAAATGGGCGTACTAAGAAAATTAGTCGATCTAACACAAATGTGCGTGACAAACTCATATGCACAGGTAAAGGTAGGAAATAGAACATCAGCACCATTCAGTGTGACATCAGGACTCAGACAAGGTGACCCTCTGTCACCGTTGCTTTTCAATTTTGCCTTGGAACATGCAATGAGCAGGGTTGCCTGGGGGATGACAGAGGGTTTTACGAACCAAGGTTCAAAACTGGTGCTGGCCTTTGCTGATGATATCGATACAGTGGCCCATTCAACAAGAGACGTGCGAGAGATATTTACACAACTCGAGGAAGAAGCAGGTAATATGAGTCTCCGAGTAAATGAAGAAAAAACTAAATACATGGTAGTAACCAAGAATCTAAGACCTCGAATCGGGCAGAATATATCACTGAATGAACACAACTTTGAAGTGGTTAAGGAATTCAAGTATCTGGGAGTGGTAATCACAGACGACAATTGAGTTGACAAAGACGTCTCAGTGAGAATAGCAGCAGCAAATAGGGCGTTATAGTCCCTTACACCATTATTGAGATCTAAACTGTTAAAAAGACAATCCTAACTAACTCTGTACAGGTCAATTATTCACCCGGTAGTTACTTATGGCAGTGAAACTTGGACCCTCAATCAACGGGAAATAAGTAAATTACTCATATTTGAACGAAAGGTTCTTAAAATGATATTTGGTCCCCAAAGAGATGAAACAACAGGAAATTGGAGAAGACGCCACAATGCTGAATTGGCGACACTGTATGGCAGTGAAAACATAGTCTGTTGTATAAAAGCCAATAGAATAAGATGGGCAGGCCATGTGGTAAGATCAGGGGACCACAGATTATTGAAAACAGTATTCTTTGAGAGACCAGATGGTAGAAGATCAATAGGCCGTCCCAGGAAAAGATGGAAGGATGCCGTCGAAGCTGATTTGTATAGGATTGGAGTCCAGCAGTGGAAAATGGAAGCACAAGACCGTAGGAGATGGAGGGCGATAGTGGATGCGGCTAAGACTCACCCAGAGTTGTAAGACCAGGAATGATGATGATGATGATGTTTCCTGCTAATGTTGCTCTCGGTTCGATACACCTCCACTGATGAGATCATAAGGTGGTCGAAACGTGCATGTAGAGAGGACCAGAGTTGTATTTGTAGAAAATAAACTATTTATATATGTTCGTTCCTTTTTCTCTGCTTGAAAGGAGAATACATATAGGTAACTATTTAAACACGGAAGGTAGATTTATTTATTTCTTACTGAAATTGATTTTTACTAAAATTAATGAATAATAACGCATTTTCAAAATGACTTCTATTGATTTCTCTACATTTCTTATTGCTTTTTAAAAAATGTTGAACTGAAAAAAAAATCTGGCCGTATTTTGTATAGCTTGCAATCTATTTAATATTTTTTGACGAAAATTCTCGATATCGTTTAATAACGTTTTCAAACCCACGTTCAGATTAAAATGAAGTAGAGCACCATCAAACAGAAGCCAAATATTTAATTTTCTTTCAATAGGAACATTTGTTGAAAATCATTCCGCAGAAAATTTAAATAAGCATATCTATTTAACGGCCCATTAAAAAAGTCAGGCCCTACAAGTTGGTCTCATGTAATTTCACCCCATACGTTCGGAGAGAATCGGCGCTTATGTTGCCATTTTATAATGACATGAGGGTTTTCGTAAGAATACTCGAAGGGCGTTAGGAAATTTGGTAATACCATCACGTATATATACAGTTTCGTTGGTGAATAATATGCCTACATACCACAGCCACGATAAAGAAATATAAAATGGCAAGGAAGCTATTATACCCCTTGCTAAACAGAAGAAGCAAAATGAGCCTAAAAAAGAAGCTGACGCTCATTAAGACAGTACTCAGGCCAGTGCTGACGTACGGGTCAGTAGCGTGAGGCCACGCTGCTGCAACGTACATCAAAAGGCTAGAAGCTCAGGAAAACATAAGCCTGAGAATGGCCTTAGGCGCCCCCTGGTTCGTCAGGAATGAAAAAATACGTAGAGAGATGACATGGACTCCTCTACGAGAAGTCTTAAGACAAAAGGCTACAAAAGCTGAACTCCATGATAATCCACTGATTAGGCAATCAGTGGATTATGACCCGGAAATAGATGCTAGGAAACACAAAAGACCTAGACTTCAGGTCTAGGTGAAGCAAGCAGATGACTCCAGTGGGAAAAGGAACAGAAAATCAAGGAAAACATCAAGAGAAGAAAAAAGAGAGAAGATCATCGGACAGATAGGAGTTTCAAAGCCCGAGGAATATCCCTCAAGGGCTGCAACATACATTTTTGCAGGGATGAGTGAGATGAATGAATGTAGAGCGAATGGCGCAGAGAGACCAACCTTGCATTGTACGCGAAATGCAAGGAAGTGCGAAGCAATAGGAGTACCGGCTCCTGGAGCGGAAACACCAAAGAGTAATGACCGGAGGTTTATAAGGCCAAGGCCCGGAAACCAATGGGACACTCACAGTGCATTTCTGTAGACTATAGCTTCACTATAGGAAACAGAAGATGATCGTGGGGACCCTCAGTCCAGGGGGAGTTTTAGCCGGTAAGAATCCAGCACTACCCGTACACTTCGTGCGGGTGTCTATGCAAGATTTCCCCTCCGCAAAAAAAAATAATATGCCTTTAATGAACTGATGATTTTGTTCATATTTTTCTAAAATTTAATTACAGATGTTTAGTTTCATAATTCTCATAGAGGACTTGCACTTTTTGTATATAAAAAGAGTAAAGAAGTTCATCAAGAAAGGCTTTTCAAACCGAAGAATTGGCAATTTCCTCTTCTAAACCTGTCTTCCAAGTACTAGTATCTTGATAGACTTTTATCGTTTTAATTAATTTCACATCTTCTAAAATACAAAGATACTGTGGATGCGGGCAGTCAGGTTGATTTGATGTTTACCGACTTCTCAAAGACCTTTGACAAGATGAGCCATAGTTTGATTCTCGCAAAGCTTGCGAAGTTTGATTTTACTGATCAATTTGTACGGTTTTTAAAATCATATTTATTTAATAGGTCTCAATATGTCCAATATAATGGTTTTCAATCTCAGTGTATTGCGGCCTCTTCGGGGGTATCTCAGGGCTCAAATTTGAGGCCTCTATTGTTTTTAATAATTATAAACGATATCGCTGAATCGACTGATGTTGAATTCCTACTGTTTGCTGATGATTTAAAAATGTACGTCCAAGTTCAGTCAAAAGAGGATTGTGATAGATTGCAAAATAGTGCTAGTGCAGTCCAGGGTAGCTATTCTCGTTCTTGAGAGAACGATCATCTTGATGGAAAGTGGGCGTGGTTCGTACGAAAACGTATTCAGAATAAGGTTCCTTACTTTTTCGTGAAAACCACGGCTACTTTCCATCAAGATGATCGTTCTCTCGAGAACGAGAAAAGCTACCCAGAACACGGTTTCATACTTTTTTGTGAGAACCACGCCCACTTTCTCTCAAGAACGAGAATAGATACCCAGAAGTGGTATGTGAGTAATCAATTGATAATAAATGTAAGCAAATGTTCAGTAATGTTATAGAGGTTTTCTTTTCTCAAAGAACAAATATATTTAAGTCACTTTCAAGTTTGTAGTTTTGTACTTATTTTTCTATGCAATCATGTAGCATCTGATTAGTTATATTTAAGAATTGGCAACGTTGTGATTTCAGTAAAAGGTGGCTAGGAAGTGACAACCGTGCATTTTATGTCAGTATCAAAGGGAAGTTTATCCTCTTTAGTTGGTAAGAAGGGATATGCAACATTGCCACGTTTTGAATGAAAATCCAACAATTTAAATTCTTTTATACTTTTTACAAATATATATAACATTTTATTACTGATATCCAATCATTTGCAACATTATAATGATGAATGAGTTGTGTCCTAATGCTACGTCCATTTTATGAGCGTCAAAATTATAGCATTGAAGTAACAGTCTAGTGTTTATTTAGTCTGTGATATTGGGACTGCTATTGTGATATTATTTCTGTTATTTTGTAATAAGTGTGCTTTTTTTTTTAATTTTATGTTTTATTACGTGATATTGTGATATTATTTGTCAAATTTTGTAATAGGTATGTTTTTTTATGTTTTATATTATTGCGACCCTATTAATTATTGTTGTTAGGTTTTGATGTTAATAAATATATAAATAAATGACTTAATTATTTTATTTTATCATTAGAATCACTTCTTCAAGTATCCTGATGCATTATCCGAACACCCTGTATTACTACATATTAATATTTATAACTAAAGACATTTATTATTATTGTTATTATCAAAAACAGAAGTGTTTTGTACAACCTTTAATAAAGATAATAAGATTATCAACGGTTTCACAATATACACATCTATTCAATTTGTCGAATATCACGCGCTTAAGAGCATCATTTATCACCTCCAGCCTCTAATCTCGGATGATTATAGTCGTTTGTCTGAGGCTTTCGAGGAAGCTGTAATAATACCCAAATATCTTGCCGGTCTCTTTATTCTATGCAAATTAAATGAAGAATTCTAACGATCTTTCTTTTGTTGCTAAATCCTTATCAACCGTTCTTGAGTTACTTTTTCATAATAGCGTTTTCGTAGCTAACTTGTTACTTGATATTTTCAGTGCTGATTAATTTATATACATTTTTATATTACGCTCCTGAAATACTTTGCGGTAAGGAATTTTTAATTTATGATCTTGACACCTTTTCAATAATGGTCGGTTCATACTTCCAAAAATTATCAACTACCAATAAGAACTTTCACTTGCAAATCAAATGATACACTTTTCTTTCATCTATTCAAATTCCTAACTAAAAATAAACAACTATCAATTATAAACTAAGAAGTTGGTCAACTTTTAACTTTCCAAAATTGGCAAAATCCGTGTTCGGTTTCCAATATTTCCTGTTACAGAAAAATTTAACAATTAGTAAAAATATTAAAAATAAAATTATAAAGAAATAAAACTTGATAAAAATATGTTATAAAATAGTCAATATAGTTAAGAATAATATTGGTTAAACAATCACAATTAAAAAGCAAAAAAATTATGTATTACTTTTAGGTTAGAATATTTATGGATGATTTTGATTGGTCATGGTTAAATTTTGAAGTATGAACCACTCATTTTTATTTCGTATTCTTAATGTAAGTGGATAATTTTAGGAAATATGAACAAACCAAAAAGGTTATCTTAACGAAAATTTCCATTTTAAATAAATAAAAAACAGACAGGATGTTATTTTGCAGATGATAACTGGGTACAGTTGGTCCAGTAAGGTAATAGTCATGCGTCATTAATCTATGAGCATATCAAAGATGTTCACCTTAATTTATATAAAGGGCGTTTTTTATAGAGGTATAGAACTTTAAGTTGGCAACACTTTTTTAACTGGCGGCCATTTTGTCAGCTGTCAAGTGATTTATATTTAGTTTGGTTTGGCATTTCAACATGAATAGACTGACGCCTGAACAACGCTTCCAAATTGTGCAAATTTATTTTGAAAATCATGGTTCTGTTCGAAATACGTATCGCACACTACGTCCATTTTACGGTCAACATAATCGTCCATCAGAGCAATTAATTCGATTAATTATGGAACGTTTTCGCACCATGTTTACTCTAAATGATAATACGCATCCACAGAGATGTCGTACAGTGCGTACAGAAGAAGTGATTGCTGCTGTAGAGTGTAGCGTAGAGGAAGACCCGTATCAGTCTATCCGCCATCGTGCACAGGAATTGGATATGTGTCCATTCACTTTATGGAAGATTTTGCGGAAAGATCTTGGTTTGCGTGCTTACAAAATCCAACTCGTGCAAGAATTGAAGCCACACGATCACCTAGCAAGGCGTAGATTCGGTGAATGGGCCCAAAACAAGATTGCCGTTGATCCCGATTTTCATAAGCGAATTTTGTTTAGCGATGAAGCTCACTTTTGTTTGAATGGATACTTCAATAAACAAAACTGCCGTATTTGAATTGATGATAATCCTCAAGTGTATGTTGAGACACCCTTACATCCAGAAAAACTGACTGTTTGGTGTGCTTTATAGACTGGTGGAATCATTGGTCCGTACTTCTTTAAAAACGATGCTGGTCAGAACGTTACAGTCAATGGTGACCGCTATAGAGCCATGATTACTGACTTTTTCATTCATCAATTGAACAACCATGATGTGCAGGAGCTGTGGTTTCAACAAGACGGCGCAACATGTCACACAGCTCGTGCCACAATTGATTTATTGAAGGAAACGTTTGGTAACCGCATAGTTTCACGTTTCGGACCCATGAATTGGCCTCCAAGATCGTGCGACTTAACGCCGCTAGACTATTTTCTGTGGGGATATGTGAAGTCGCTAGTCTACGCCGATAAGCTCGAAACGATTGATCACTTGGAGGACAACATTCGCCGCGTTATTGCCGATATACGGCCACAAATGTTGGAAAAAGTCATCGAAAATTGGACCTCCAGATTAGACTACATCCGAGCCAGCCGTGACGGTCATATGCCAGAAGTCATATTTAAATTATTATGCCAGAAGGTTATCTTTCGAATAAAGTAAATTTCATGTCAATTTAAAAAATTCATCTTTGTTTTATTCCATTTAAAAGTTCTATACCTCTATGAAAAACACCCTTTACAAATAATAAAAGGGCAGAAAACAAAACATAATTATTGTAATCCAAGCCATACGTCGCAAAAATCTGATATTATAGGTAAAGCAAGATAGAAAGAGACAACCGCGACAAACGAGTCATTGCGTTGTATGAATACAAACTTTCTTTTGACTTCAGTCAAAGGCTGTATTCTTTTGAGTAAATTATCACTGATCAAAGTGAAAAAAGTGTAACTGATAACTTCATGTTCTTTTGAATATGCATTTACTTGTCACTGGGTCGAAGTGATCATGATTACTTCAAGTGACAGAACTGAAAGTGATAATTACTCAAAAGAATATACCTAATCTATTATTTTATTGACAGTCATCTTTCGAAGTTTAATTTAGGTATATTGTGTTTTTGGGAAATTTTGGTCATGTAAGTGCATTTAAAACAGAAGATGTTTTATATTGTTGTTTTATAATTTTTTACCAGTAAGTATGTATTATTTTTTTAAAAAAGCTACACCTAGATGCATAAACATTCCTAATATTCAAATCTGTCGCCGATGTTTAAATTCCCGACACTTAGTATGTAATTTTAAAACATTTATGCATTATTTTAATCAATTATAATAATCAGGCATCAAAAATTAAAATAAAGTAATGAGATTCGATTAGTCATTTTGGAAAAGGGCGTGATAAAACTCTTAAGAGGCAAGCACAACCTCTTGTGCTTAATTTGTGTGAATATTTCTAGTTGGAGAAGAGAAACGGTGGTCCTGTGGAAAATATAAACTTTTTTCGTATTGACCTCCACTTCGGGGATATGGGTTCCCAAAGACCTGCAATGGAATTAAGTTTTTTACATGTAATTATTGAACCACCAGGTATATTTCAATTTTTTTAATATGATATATGCCAGACAAGACCCTTCAAATTACTGTCCAAGAAACTGTTCAAAAATTCAAAATTAGAGTATAGTTAAAAACGTCCAATTATGTAAATTGCACTTCGACCTAGGTTCGCAAAATATGTGCGTTTCATTTTATCGGCACCAAAAACAAAGTATTGCTGCAAACGTTGCTAGGTATGAAAGAAATAAATATCCTGCATTTGAGAACTTGTCAACTTTCACATCGCTGACACATTAATTCTTTACTTGGATATTAATTTACTGATTTTTGAATTTCGTGGTGAAATTAATTGTGAAATAATTCGAATTAAGAAATACACGTTTATTGAGTATGCAGAATGCGTCTAACGTATGGTCTTACATCCTGCAATGCTTTGGAAACCAGGAGGTTATATCACGACAGATATTCTAATCATACTCTTCCAGATCGGAAAACATTGCAACGAGTTGACCAACGTCTAAGGCAGAATGGTAGGCGATTCCATTTAACTAGATAATATTATCAAATTTCTTCATAATTTTAGGAGATTTTGGGAAAAGAAGTACTGATGCTGGTCGGGGAAGAACAGTACGTACGGCGCAATTAGGGGAAAATAATTTAAATGAAGTAAATGACATTTCAGCGCAGTTTAATACCTCGAAAACAATAGTACATGAAGTTCTTCAAGAACAGCTTCTATATCAACATCATTCGAAAAAAGTGCATGAATTGATTCCCATAGAATGCAGTTTACAAACTGGCTATTGGATCAGATCAAAAATAATGTAAACTTCATTAGCACTATTCTCTTCACGAATGAAGCGGAGATTACCAAAAATTGCATCATAAATTTATATAACTCACATGTATGGGCTAATGAAAATCGTCATGCAAGTAATGTTTCGCATCATCAACATCAGTCCCAATAAATTAATGTCTGGGCAATTTTTTAAGTGGACCATTCGTATTGGCGGCACTACTGAATGGAGAACTTTATGTGGAGTTCCTCCAGAACACTTTTCACGATTTAGTAGAGCAGTTACCACTTGAAACACGCTGAAACATATACTATATGCACGATGGGGCACCACCTCATTTTAGTGTTGCTGTGCGGGAGCACCTGAATAACGTATATCCAAACCATTGGATAGATAGAAAAGGACCTATTACCTGGCCTTCTCAATTTCCCGACCTAACGCCGTTGGATTTTTACCTGTGGGCACACCTCAAAACCTTGGTGTATTCCACTTCTGTTTATAACAGGGAGGAACTTCTACGGAGAATCGTGTTTTATTGTGATCAAATCAAGAATAATGTTGAGGTAATGTAGCAGGTACAGCAGTCCTTAATTCGTCGTAACCGCGAGTTTATCAGATTTCAGGAAACCCATGTTGAATCCTCTTACGAAGTTTTAACTAAGCAGTTAGTTTAACTTTTTATTGAAATTATGGTGACAGGGGAAAATCATCTTGTTCATTTTCAATCCGACAGAAGTTAGGGGAATAACAGTGTAAATAAAATGATATTTTTTCGAAAACAGTTAGGATTAGCGACATGAATGAAGAGTACTTAATTTTTAGTCAATAGTTAAAGGTATGTAAAAAACGTTGTCCAAAATTCTTATCATACAGGGCGTAAAAAAATGGGGTCATGAGTGTCACAGCTGTCCGTCCCTGCAGCTGTCAGTACCACTTTCTTGGATAGTAATTTGAAGGGTCTTATCTGGCATACACCATATTAAAAAAAGAATTGAAATATACCTGGTGGTTCAATAATTATGTATAAAAAACTTGATTCCTATCTTCGAAAAGGAGGCCTATACGAAGAAAGTTTATATGAACTTGTAGTATTCCTTTCACGTGTTATTTTTTTCATATCCGAGACTTTCCACATTTTTCTGGACACCCTGTAGATAAAATAAAATATTAAAAAATAATTACAATCACACCTCCATTGACCTCAATAAAATTTCAATTTA
The DNA here is from genome assembly GCA_034092305.1 of Diaprepes abbreviatus. Lineage (NCBI taxonomy): Eukaryota > Metazoa > Arthropoda > Insecta > Coleoptera > Curculionidae > Diaprepes > Diaprepes abbreviatus. Next base: position 397,902 of record JASJET010000015.1, on the reverse strand, counting down.
GTCAATGAATTTTACATAAAGAAGCTACGACTTCGCTAAATTTATATTACGACATAAAATCCATGCCAGATAAAATGAATTTTCTGATGAAAGCTTGAAATTAACTTGTTTCCGTATACGTGGATGACTTGCGCTTTTTGCTATTAAACGCGAGTTAAAAGCTATGGCGTGGAAATAATTTTATGCTCGCTGGCGAGGCATTTTATGAAAAAAAAAAAAAAAATTAAAACAATGAAAAAGTACGATATAAAATAAAGTTCTCAGGTCGCCTCTGTCTGTATATCCTGGTGAATCCTGAAAATTACCGAATGAATTAATGAAAGATTTTGGTATATAAACTATTGATCTATCTATTCAGCCTTGTTTTGAAACGTTCAATTTTGGATCTAAGCATTCTTCGAAGATAAATATGGTGATATAATAAGGATTGGAACAATTCCGGCTATGCAAATCAATTTTATTGTCTTAAATAAGACGACAGTAAATGTGTTATATCGATATATCCCAGGGTCTTGAATCTAGGCTCGGAGGACATCACGGAGATCACAATAGTGGAAATTAGTAAGACAATCAAAAAAAATGAAAAAAAAATAGCCTCTTGGAGGAGACAGGATACCCATCGATGCTATCAAGATAGGTGGGAAAAAACTTCTGAACTGTCTTAAGATTCTCTTTCATGAATGTCTTTTCAGAGGCACAACACCATCGCAATGGAACAACGCGATTATCATAGTCCTACATAAGAAAGGAGGTATTACAAATCTAGTAAACTACAGACCCATTAGCCAGCTGTCTTATAGATACAAATTATTTACAAAAATCATAAATAACAAATTAAACTCGAAGGATTTGTTCCAAACAAAAGAGTAAGCTGGATTTCGATCGGGATATAGCACCAACGAGCATCTACAAACGCTAAAATGTCTCATAGATAAGTCAGTAAAATATAATAAGCCGCTAATTCTAATATTTGTAGATTACGAAAAAGTTTTCGACTCCATAGACCAAGAAAAAATGATGGAAGCCTTAGCCGACTGTCGAATAGATTCTCGGTACTGCACCCTAATCCAATACATATATAATAAAGCAACAGCATGAGATGGCAAATAACCTCAGAATAGAGAGGGGAGTCAGTCAGAGCGACACTATCTCCCCTAAATTGTTTAACACTGTGTTACAGTACATGTGTAAACAATTATACTTCGTACAACCTCGGTCTAAACATAAATGGTAAAGCCTATACCACCTACAGTTCACCGATAATATAGTTCTATTATCTAAAGATAAATATATCAAAAACTCAAGTGATGACAAATTGAATAATTGGTGGAGGCACCTATCTTGACGGAAAACAAGTCGAAGATACCCCATCCTACAAATATTTGGGCCATGAAATTCACATGGGAAGAGATAACCAGATCTGGGAACATACAAGAAGAATAAGTTTAACCTGGGCACTCTTTGGTAAGCTAAACTACATCTTTAAGGCAGATCTACCAATATATTAGAAAAGGAAGGTCTTTAACCAGTGTATATTGCCCGTTCTAACTTATGTTCAGAAACACTAACTTTAACGAAAAAGGTCCTTACCAGGATAAGGGTGACGCAGCGTTCAAGGGTAATGCTGGACTGTCTCTGAGAGGGAAAATTCTAAACACAGAAATATGACAAAGAACAAAATTAGCGGATACTGTAGAAAGAATAGCTATCCTAAAATGGAAATGGGGTGATCACATCGCGAGAGCCATAGATGACTGACAGCTGATCTAAAAAGATAAGGGTATGGAGACCGCGACAGGTCGCATTTAGGAGCAGAGGATGCCCTCCGACAAGGTGGCACGCCGATTAAAAAGAATCCACACCAACTGGATACTGGTAGATAGGAGGTTGTGGAGGCGATTAAGGAAGGCTTGTGTTCAGCAGTGGCCTTTGGAAGCTGGTTGATGATGATGATAATGATGAAATGTCTTATTAAAGACTGTAAATTTGTTGGCAAACAAGCCGTAAAACACCATATTAGTGAACCTATAATAATCTTAATAAATTCAAGTTTAGATCGAGGAATGTTTCCTCGCGTTTTGAACACTACTGTTTTTCATAAGAGTGCAGTCGTGCTTTTACAGAAAAGTGCAGACAAATTTCCGTAATTAATTAGTTTTTAAGAAATATTCAAAAAAATTATTCACTCTACAATAATATCATTAATAAAAATCAATATCTTGTCAGATGGGTCTCCTGACAAGTCATCTCTTAAATTTTATTTATTCCCACTTGGATCAAGATAAAGATGTGGTAACTATATTTTTTGATTTATTTATAGCCTTGGACACAATAACTAAGCCTCTTCTCACCTCCAAACTTTACAATATAGGGAGTCGAAGTAATTTGTTACTATAAATTGAATTCTATTTGTCTGTCAGGGAAATGAAGGTACAGCCTTGTCGAAGTTAGTTATACTAAGAATTCTTGGGCTGCTTTTATCTTTGCTTTATGATAACGATCTCTCTACAAGTCTGGGCGCTAATCATGTTACTATGTATACTGTTAACACGACTGCAGTAGCGGTATTTCACGATGTGGAGGCAATCTTTCTGTTAAAAAGTAAAACTAGTTATTAATAATGTAAAAAAATGGTGTTAAAAGAACTATTTAATTGTAAATAGTGACGAGACTGTTTTAATGAATATATACCTTAGGAAATAGATTTTGAAAGCAGAATGAATACTAATTAACATTAATAAGTATTATTACTTGTTATATGTCCATTGTCGTCGTCATATTGTGGGTTTAAAGGTTGTTGTTCAATTTCTTCCACAATGATTTCATTCTGTAAAATAACTTCTCAAAGTGTGCTGTCTATGTCTTTGTTTTTATGCAATTTATCTGTACTTTCGCATTCTTCTCAATGTATCCGTATTTTCTTCTGACTGACATCGTGTTCCATCTCTGAAGAGAATATTTGCCAATATGTCTCTTTCAGTTACTTAAATTAATTCATTATTTTGTTCCTAAAATCTTTATATATTTTCTACTCTCTTGGTATTCTATTGAATTTTAGGTATGCGTTCTTCTTTTCTTTTACTAAATTCTTATTTTTTTTTGTGAAAATCCGTGTTTACTGTTATTAACTGCATTTGTGTTGATTGTCCTTTTTTTAATGTCTCTTTAGTCATATTTATTATCTTTTTCTTTATTTTTCACATACAATTTTCACTGTATCTGATTCTCTGGCAAGTATATTGAACTATCTTGTCAATAATCGATCTTTGATAGAACAATTTATTGCTTTCATCACTGAGAATTCTATATTCAAATTGAATACGTAATTGGGAAGTTTATTTTTTCCATATTATGTCGGCTGTGTTTACACTCAAGCAGTCTATGTTGTGTTCCAGCATCTAAAGATGCCTAAGTATGTGTAATGGAACCAATATTAATTATTTTACACTTTTCAATGTGAACTATATTCTGTTAAAATGAATGATTAAATAATCACTCTGTGAATAGATTTCTCGTGGGAATAGGGTGGTTATATTTTTTTATCACTATCCAAGAAAGTGTAAAGGAAAAATAAATCATTTATAGAGCTTAACTTTTATTATCTTTGTCGTTTAAATGTTTTCTTAAAAATACATAAACTCAGTCAATTTATGAAGACGTAATAAGACCCTCTCTAAGATTTGCCTATAAATCTGTCGAGATAATCCTACCCTGGTTTTGTAAATAAATCCAGACGTGGTAAGGCTAGTTTTTAAAATATGGTATATGAAATACCGTTAAAATGTATTAAAATATTAAACGATTTTCCCATTATTAGGAAACAAAAGAATAATCAAATAAATTCATTATACTGTAATATAACGTTTGACCTGTGAAAGGAAATTAATATAGCGACTGTTTTTCCTGATTGCAAGAAAGAATGATTTAAATACCAGCATTATGATTAAAAGGGCACTCAGGTTTTTTCACAGATGTTATATTATCTTATTCCTTTAGTTATAGAAAGAAATAGAATAGTTTTATTAACTGTGTTTATATAAAAATTAAGATTAAGACGCTCAGAGGCCAAATCGGGCATCAAACATCCTGTATAAAATAGCTAACACTCTCAGCACGTAACGATCGAAACCTTCGAACTTTAAGGGAAAGAAATTGACGTTTACAGGGTTCCATCGGGTAATATGGGTACAAACGGGAAACAGAGGGGTGTCGAGGGGGTGTAAGATTCGAAGGCACCCTTTTAAGGAATACTAAACTTCAGTTTCTTTCTGGAAATCGTTAAAGTCGGTATGGGTGTTCCAGTGTAGCAAATTATGTGACGGGTATATTCGTCGGGTACGAAGGTTTTCTTTGTTTGATTTGGTTTTCAGTTAATTTGGGAAATTAAGGGAATAATCTGTGTTATTTTAGCCGGGCATTTCGCGATTTTTATACGGTTTGATTAAGTAATATAAATAGCTGTTTTTCGCGTTTTATCCGTGTTTTTTTTTTTTTTTAATTGAGTTTTATATTTTTAGTTAATAAGACGACCAATAAGAGTAAATATATTAGTTTTTTATTAGTTTTAAGTTTCTCATTATAAATAGTTCGTTTTTTTTCTATTTATTTTGTTAATAGACTAAGTTGTTTTGAGAAACTTCTTTTATTTAATTTAATTAAAAAATCTTTTCGCGAATTAATGTGCGAACGTACTGCTGTGGGAGTTATAAACAAGAAATGACACCTGTCCAGCTAATTAGCAACACTGCCTGAGTCCTGAAGTTCTGAGTTATGGTTCTGGTAAGCTTTAATAACCGCAGTTGTTTGGTACTAAAGCTGCAAGAGAGAAGATGAACGTTCAGACTTCCAGAGTGTCTTTATTACTGTGAAATTTAATTGTAGGTTATTAAAATAGCTACAAATTAATGTGTGGCAATAAGTTGGTTATAGATAGAATGGCTATCGCTACCTCAATATGTTATTAGCAGGAGTCTATAATCCATATGCATGTCAAGTATCGGGTTAGGGGGTACTTTCGTACATGATTTCTGATCTCGCATATTATTAGATGTATATTTTTGTTGACTTTTATAACCAAAATATGTATGGTTGATGCGTAATTCATTGTGCTCATGTTTTGTTTTGTGCCATCTAGGTTAAGGTAGTGTTGCTATATTATGATCATTTCTCGAAGATTGTTCATTTTCTTACCATCTTTGTTTTCAATACTAATTACTTTTATTTTACCCAGTCTCATCTTGGGCATTTCAAATTTTGATTTTGTTCAATAGCTTTCTAGATTTTTGTTTCTTACGTTCTTTTTACGAAGATATGAGATTCTTAATATTATTTTTGATACTTTAGTCATTTTCTATGCATTCCTTTGCGTTATTCCACGAGAATTCTTCATTTTCTTTTAGTTTTTGTTATTGTTGCAATCTCCTATCTTAGTTTTAGCATCGTATTATTCACAGTTATTTTTATCGTCGGGTACTGTGACCTTGAGGATCATAAAAAATTAAATAAATATGCAGATTGGTTGTGTTTAAGTACATACTTATACTCATCAACTAATAAAGCTAAATAATACGAGTATAAACAACCACGTGTGCCGCTACTGATACTGCATAAAAAGATCTCAGCTTTGAGGAAAGAATTATAATTAAAAAACACCCTTATAGGCCCTATTAAAATTTTAATTATCTCAATGAATATTAAATAAGAGAATTACAGGATCTATAAATTTCTGAAAGACCATAAAACTCCTGGCAGTTAAAAAGTGGGTTTACGATAACTGTTAAAAAATTGCCCGTTTTGAAAAAAAGGTGTAATTTACCTTCTTTAATATTACATAAAAAATTTACCGCCTGTGTACCTTCGGGATACGAAAAAATTGGCCTTTTTAGGAATGTTTTTTATAGTAATTAAATTTTTACACTCGGGTCTCTTCAATTTATACAGTTTTTAACCCTATTTAGTTAACCATCGAATTGAAAATTTTTGTTCACAATTGTAGAAAAAGTTTACTTTGGGAATAAAATTAGGGGATCTCTAAATTTCTTTTAATTGCTAGAAAAACTATGACTTACAGAAAAAAATATATGTACCGTGTGGCCCGTTAAGACTATCGAGCGGGTGTATCTCGAAAAACATTTGTCATCGAGGTTTTGGTTTAAAAATAAAAGGAGGGGGAATATCCCTTATGTTGTTATTCAAAAAATACCGTAACTCTGGATTGCCCTTGTTACAGAATTTTTTGCCATGCCGTCGCTGTATTTTTTTTACCTAATATAAACCTGTACGAGGGTATATAACCACTTCCAGTTTTTCATATTAGCTAATATATACGTGAATGATTATCGATCGCCAGCAAAAGTCGTTTTATTTCACCATATTTTCATATTTGTCAGGATGTTGTGTTTGAAAGTGTTCTGCTGAAAAGCAAAATTTTTTTTTATAGTTTTATTTATTTATGTATAGTTTTTGATTATTTTTGATAGTTTTATTCGTCTTTTTCCTGTTGGTTTGTTCCGCCAAATTTAAAAATCTGTCAAATATCTTTTATTTGAAGGTTTTCTGTGGTGGTAGACCGAAATTAGGAACTTAAGGGTCTTCGTTTTGTCTACTGCGAAACAAGGTATATTTCAATGTTCTCTTAATGTTTTTTTTTTCAAAATTTGGCATATTATCTTATCCGAGATTTAAAATACTTTTTGTTTTTTGTTTGTGTTAAGAATTGTAGTGCTTAGTGTTATATTTTTTTAGCACTATTACCCGGGTAAAACGTATCTGAAAGCTACCTGCTATTGTGCAATCTACAAATTCCTGAGCTAATAGAATGCATAACTGTGGGAACTTGGCTGACTGCAAAGAAACCTAAACATATCTTTTTACCCTCGGGTATATTGTTCTTGTCATTATTCTTTGTATTCGGTTAATGTCTGACCAATTTTCTTATCTTATTTTTTTAATATTGTAAGTGTGTTAATTTTGTAAAGTTAAATAGTCACGTATAGTTAACCTTTTCTGTAAATTAAAAAAAAAACCTGTTCCTTTTTTATATATTACAGGGTATTAAGCACTGCTTTTTTTAAAGAAATTTGGTTTGGTGATATATATATATATATATATATATACTGTTGATAAATTGTTTATTGTTCTTTTTTGTACACACACTGTTTCTTCCTAACTCCGCATTTTCTAAATTTAGATCGGAACTTTCTGAGCTTTATTATTAATAAATTGTAGAGGAAGCAAATTTAAACATAATGTCCATCACATCTCTAAACTTTACTGTGCTAGGGATAAAGTTGGAATTATTAACAACAAATTTTGTGTCTAAATTATAATTGAAGGTGACACCCTATCCGTTTTTACTGATCTTGCTCTTATTTTAGAGGCAATATATAGTGAGAGACCTTTAATTAGGTTTTAATGATCAAACTATCAGATGGCGTTATTAGTAGAAGTTACTAATTTCCGTACTGTACACGAAAAGGTACCACAAATTAAAAAAGGAAACATCAAAATCCATTGACAAGTTCCAGAGATAAAGCATATGATGGCAGTTTCATTTTTTGATCGCGCAGATTTGTAGATTCCCTCTCTCCTCTTTCCGAGCCGTGGTCATTCAAGCAACATATTTGAAGCCTCATTGACGGTTTTGTTGAAACTCAATGATTTTCAATTGTTTTATAAAAAAATTTGAGTTATTTAACCTTAAAATGGGGTTAATTACGTTTCTTAATTGTTATAAACAATTTGGCCAACTTTAGCCCATATTGACCTAGGATCTTTTTTCTTTTTTTAAAAGTTGTGTTCAAATGCCAGCTTCTTGATTAGGAAAAAAGAATTTTTTTAACAGCAATAACAACAAAGAAATCCAATTTGTTTTTAAGGGAAAAATTATTGTGTTTTTCTAATTAGATTTTAGCATAATGACAATTATTTTTTTTCAATTTTAATAATTTATTAAGATAATATAAGTCTCTCTCTCTCTTTCACAAGATATCCATAGGATCATTGTATTTTTATTATTGTACGTATCATGTTACAACAAAAAACATCTGGGAAAAACAAATTTAATTATGCAAAAACTGTTTGACGAAACGCTGAATTTTTTACTACATATTAAGTACTGCAAAGCCCAAATTTTCGCGCAATAACAAAGTCGTAGGTTGATTTTTGCAATAGTTATTACTAATTAAAAATTATGCCAATTTTGACCTTCTTTTGCAGTTTTCTAAGCAACGATATCGACACCTGCAAAAGCCGAAATGGATACCCTATTTTGTTTAAAAACCACGTCAATTTTCATTCGCAGGCGAAAAAAGCAAAAATATGCATTTTTTGATCTTTAATTGTTAATAACTCTAAAACTCCATCTAATCCACTGAAGAAAAAATATATGTCTTGTCCCTGTAAGCCTATATTACTTAAAAATCATATTCAATTTCTGGATGATCGAGTTTACCGGTAAAATGTTAATTCTCTGTACTATATGTACTATTAATAAAATGTGGACAATATATTTAAATACCTTTAAATGATTTGTTGTTTCACGATTTTCTTTTACACCAACTTCCAGTGTTATTAGAAGATGTCCTTTTAAATATTAGAACAACTATGTGGCTTCAACTGGGTGGAGCTCCACCTCATTATCATCGCGAGGTTCGGAAATTATTAAATGTGAACTTTCCAAATAGGTGGATTGGGAGAGACGGATTTCAAAATTGGCTCCCGAGATCTCCGTACTAAACTCCACCAGATTCCTTTTTATGGGGTACATAAAAGGAATTTTCTACAATGCGTCACCGACAACACAACAAGATATGAAAATACGCGTAAGCGACGCTTTTCAAACTGTAACCCCGCAAATGTCCAGAGTTAGCAGTGGTTTTGAGAAAAGAATGTGTAAGTGTTTGGAAATGGATGGTCGACATTTCGAACATCTATAAATATTTTACTTGTTTTGTGCTATCGCCAATATGTTATTACCATTATAGCTGTCATAGCCTGTTGGACGACTATAAATCACGTTCCGAGTTTCTGAACATTTGTAAAGATATTCCTGATTATTATTCTTATAGTTGTAAATTACCTGTCATTTCCAAATGCCATAGGCAACTAGATATATTAGAACATCTATTCAAAAAACACAAAATGGTGCAGAAAACGATTACTTGGCGTATTCTGGGAAAACGCGAAGACTTACAACTTAGAACACCCTTACACCATTCGATAGATATTTAAAACGTACATTTTCTGGGAAGATAAAAAGTATAACGTTCTATATAAATTAATCAAGTTATAGTCACTTAAAGTTCTTAGTTGATTAGTTTTAATTTTTGGACACCCTGTATAATGTAGAAAGTTTATTATAATTGAGATATAATATAGGATTTATTATTACTCTTTACTGTAAATTTGTATTTGCAACATGAAAATTAGGTTAGATTTAGTCAAAATTCAAATTATTTAAAAACCCTTGAGATTCAGGTACTATAAACCTTATTAAAATAGGCACTTAATTTAATCAGAGAATCTAAAAATGCAATAATATACACGGGGTTCCATTTAAAAAACACAACTTTGATACTTTCAGAGTTTTTGGGACACCCTGCATAATATGAAAATAATTTTAAAAAGTAACTATATTAGACCCCATATATCCCAAAAGTAAAACTTTTTGAAAGTCGTGTATTTTGGCCACACGCGTATAAGGTAATTAACCCTGAATATATATATATATATATATATATATATATATATATATATATATATATATATATATATATATATATATATATATATATATATATATATATATATAAGAATGTGGTTAAAGGATTAATTCAACGAAAACTATAATGGATTATGTGTACTAGGTAAGCACCTATAAGTAGACTTCCATTTCTCTTCATAAATGGAGGCGCGTACGTTATTATTAATGAAACGCGATTTTTTTATAACGTTAAAAAGCAACAAAAACATGACATTTTTGCATTGCGTTTAATCCCTACTTGTAGTTCTTGACTTGATTTATCAATTTCCCGGCGCAGAATTTGAAAATATATGTTTAAAAGGGCAAAAATGTAATTTCTCAAAAGTTTAACTCAAAAACAATCTTTAACTCAAAAACTATGCGTCGTATGGAAGAATTACAAAAGACACTTTTTGCTTAGAATACAAAAAAAAAAAATTTTTAAAACCAATAATTTCTTTGTTTATAATAAGTTATTCCACCATTTTTTGACAATTCACCCTATACACTTGTAATCAGGGTATCAAGATACATATAAAAATCCGTATCCCGTCATCAGCTTCCGGCTTAATTAGATTCTGGACCACTTTTGTTCAATCAAAAAAAGACTAGAAGAAAATTATTGTTCATTTAGCTTTATGTCGTTTCTGTGTCTCCTTGTTAACCATCGGATTTTCACGCCATTTCAAAGAAATTTCGTCTCATTTTCACTTCCTTTTAAACGTCTTTTATGCACTTGTGTAATACCCAGGGGCGGATCCAGCCTCTCTCTTTTGGGGGGGGGGCGGTGATATCACAAAAGTATAGTATGCAAGAAAAACAAGTTGTCAACGGGGGGGGGGGGGGGGTGCAAGCAGCATACACATTCCTAATATAAAAGGCAGAATGGGTTCTATTTTCCTGAACTCAAAGCTCTTGAGAGGGGGGGGGGGCGATCGCAAGTATACACATTCCTATACGTTATTCAAGAACTAGAGAGAATAATAAAACCTTTAACGAAACCTCAAACGTACCTGCTCCAGTGCCGCTGGTAACTCAGAACTGCCGTAAATCTAATTATATTTCATTATATTTAAATATATTTTATAAATTTACTGCAACATAAAAATTCTAATTTCTGTCAGTGAGCAAAGTACACCTTACAGTTTGTTCTTAGTGATTTATCTTGTTTGCGCTTGTTTTTATATATTATTTGAGATTAGTGAGATACCCAAAAGATATGGTTTTCAACTCTATATTTATTCCAAAATCGTTAAACCAGGGCATTTTTCCTCAACGAAAAACTTATTATGATGAATGATGCCTTAAGATATCAATATCTAGATAATAATGTTAAAAGCTCTGTTGAGATGTGTTCCAACATGACAGGAGTTGGACAATCTACTATGTACCGAATCCTGAAGGAGAAAAAACGACTGAAATTGTTTGTACTCCCAAGCCACATTCGATCACAGGCAGATGAAAAACCTCGTTGGAAGAAGAAATGAAAACTGCAATTAAAGGGGTTGTATATACATTTTATTATGAGGAGCAGATCCCCAACCATTTATAAAATTCTAACTAAAATCAATGAAGATCGCGATTTACCTGAAATTAAAAGAACTGATTTCTGGAAATTGCTCAGAGAACTTAATTTTTGCTGGGAAAAACCAGATAGAAAATCTGTTCCTATAGATCGTTCGGAAACTGTCCGTTGGAGAAGTAAATATCTCTCTCAAGTAAAAGGTAGAGTTGCTAGAAATAACACAATTAACAAAATTAGTAATTTAACTAAACTTATGAAAGATTTTTTTGAATAACGTTACTGCGGAAAAATTGGGAAAAATCCATATGATAAAAGAATAAAACAAAATATGAGAACTCGATCTCTTGATCGGTGAGACAGAGGAACCAATTATAATTAATTTGAGCGAAGATAGTTTCACTGACTTTGATTAGGAATTGGATACGTAATGTTTACTAGTGTAAACACAATTTATTACTTAAATTTTTGTTTTTGTTGTATTTTATTGTTTAATGTTGTTTATATGTTTTTTTATATACTTTTATTTTAGTGTATCCGACTCTTTAATTTTATATATATTTAATTCTAATTAGCTGTAAGTTTTTTATTATTTTATTATTGTATTGGTGTCCTAATAAAAATATTTTAATAATATATGGACGAATTTTTTTTTTAGATATGTTTACCTATTTGTATTTTTGGCAATAGACATTTTGTAAGTATTTAAATTATAACTTCAAATTTTTTGTGAGAATAAGGCTACGTTTTAGTCCATTATTATAGACCGGTAATTTTGATTATAAAATTTCTAACCCATTCCTATGAAAAATATATGTGTCTAACAGATTTTGCTAAAGACACCGGACTAAAGAACACAAGTAGTTTGCGAAGAGAAAAAGGGTAAAAAATTATGTATTACTCTCTCTAGTTCTTAAATAAACTGTAGTATAAGAGGAAAAATCAGGTCCATTTTCCTAAACTCAAAGCTCTTGGGGGGGGGGGGGCGATCGCCCCCACCGCCCCCCCTTGGATCCGCGCCTGGTAATACCATTATTAAGGCTATCGATTTTAAAGACTAATTGACATAAAAAAGAAAAAAAAAGAGTTTTATTTAAAAAATTTTAAACCGATTTTAAAAAATCACACTAAAATTTAAAAAATATATTAATTACTATTTTAATATTCAATGTCAATCTTATTAATATGATTAATAGTCTAGTAAACATCGCCTTAAATATATCGTTGTTAGAAGCTTATGGAGTATTTAAAGCTAAAATATACTTTTAATAAAGATATATACACTAAAATATGATCATCCGTATGATATATTACGTAAGTACCAAAGTAATTGATAGCTTGATAAGTGTAGCTTCCTCTATTGTCTCATATATAATCTTCATTACAGCTATGAGAGATAATAAATTACTCGAGTTGTAATTAGCAGTATTTGGCATATTGAAACCAATTTAGACATCTTTAGTAAAGCTATATTATAAGCTATATACATAAAACATAAATATAAAATAAAACACCCTTTAACGAAACCATTTCAAAAAAAAAAGAGAAAGTAATTGGAAGTGTTTGGAGCATTAAATTATTCTCAATCCCCGACATTAAATATAATAGGTTGACTCTTTCGCGCAAATGTTTCAAACAGGTAGGTAAATTGGCAATTGCACTCAAAATAACAAGCGTTGCTCGAAACAAACAGAAAGAAGAAGCCAGAGACCAAATCAACTAGCGAGTTCAAAAAATGGGTAAGATAGGCATGGCGAATTAACTTAAAGAGTAAAAATTTATTTAAGACATTCAAAAAATAAGCATATTCTGTTCTCAGTTACTTACTTGGAATTGTAAAATGGAGCAGGAAAGACGTAGAAAGTCTTCAGAGAAAAGTCAGAACACTCCTGACAATGGCGCATACACACATCATTCTCACACGAAATATTTATGTTATACTTAAGTTGTGTGTTATGTTGCTATATGCATCTTTCTTTTAGTTACACGTTTTTTATTAGAAGTTATATTTTTTTTTTTCATAAAATGCTTTGTCGAAGAGACCATGAGTTTTGATAATAAAGCTTACTAAACTTTCACTTTGACTTTTGACTTTGTGCTACTAAATGGGCAATGTTATCAAGATGCTAGGGAGGAAAAGGATTGGTGGATATTAGTAAGCAATTTGATCAATAACTAATAAACTTACGATCGCATTTTCAAGGTTAGCAGCGTCTTCTATGCTACACCGGGCCATATATGATGGAAGATGACTCAACGCCGCTACGGTCGAGCGACTTTGAGCTGTCTTCTCATCACCAACCAGACCAAGAGAAGCTTCAAGTTTAGCTATAGAAGCCCGTTCATAAAATACACCCAAATGAGGTTTACCAGGAAAATGTCGACAAATTAGCATCGAAATACTAATTAGCGTTAGGGCAAATGCTTTCTGAAGTCGAAGGCTGTACACGATCAGGTCATCCAAATGAGAAACTATTTGAAATACGTAATCCCCCCCTCGATCCAAAACGACCATTGTCGATATGGATGTCAAACATTAGAGACAATCTAGCACAAAACAGGAGGATGTCAAGCATTTGTCATATCGGAGTATAAAGAGAGACACGATTCAATTGCCAAAATGATCCACCGAGGGTGGATAGAGAAGTTCATACTGGTGCAGCTAGAGAAAGTACCATACTATATATATGGCCCGAAGACTATACTGGAGAACGAATTCAAGCTGTACTAGGATCAAACTGTGGTTACACATAGTAAGTCAGGTCTCATTTTAGTAGATAAAACATGATAATGAGAAGATCAAATACGGAAACCATTCCATAATTTTATCAACAACCAGCTTAGTACCGAAAAGTATTTGCCTAATATCAAGGGATTGGGCTTTAGCAAACACCTATATAAGGCTATGCAACAGGTAGTGCTACTTGGAACCGCTCACATTGTCCTGAAGTTTACGGAAGATGCAGTGGACCGTTATATAATTTAGGGCCAGAAACTATAAAAATAGCCCTTGGAAAACTCCATCCTTACATCAGAGTATATCAGAGATGAGTGAACGTGACCTGAAGGAAGTACAAAAGCTGTTTGGTCTATGGATGTCTGTATTTTTGAATCTAAAAAATTTAATTAAATAGTATACTTAATACATAGCACAACATAACTTTAGAGATAGAAATGACAGAGTTTAGAATTGAGAGCATCTTAGTGTCAGCCTTAGCCAGTCTAGCGCTCTGTGCAAGATTGCTAAGCAACATAATCGGGAAGAAGCCAATTGCACGCTGTAGATCTTATAAATTTATCTCAATCTGAAATCAAGATACATTAGTTAGGGAGGTTATTTTAGAGAGTCTATGAGATAGATGATTACTAAAAGGATAGTAAGTAATTTTTGGAAATAAATAACGTACTTGACGAGGTCGTTCAACTGTTCGGGCAGTTGTGCAAATTGTGCAGGGCATAATCGTTGGCTTTGAGAAGAGAGAAAATATGAATCTGATTCTCTGCGACCTTATCAAGGACTTCGACTGGGTCACTCATAATTTTATTATTCGAAAGTTGCATCGATATCGTGATTTTGGAACTGTAGGAGTCCGACAGAAGGCAGTGGGTTGGTTTGGGCGATAAAATGTCAGATTTGAATCATATAGAGTACGGCGTGCCCCAGGGGTCAGTCTGGGGGCAACTTCTCTTGGTAATATATGCCAGGTATTATCAAAACTGCTATGCGTCTGGCTTTCACACAGACGAACATTCAGGCTGGATTTTGCAAAACTGATTTTAACCATAAAATAGTAATCTATTCAGAGAAGTTGATTTTGCCTCATTTTGTAACCGATACACCAAACCTTGACACTGAAGAGAACAATCCTGCAGCGCCATCTTCTATAACATATAGACCAAACCCTGAGAATAATCCTGCAACACCATCTTCTATAACGGACAGCCCAAACCCTGAAGAGAGTACACCTGCACCTCCATCTTTTGTAGTGGACATGCCGACCTTGACTTTGGAGAAAATCTTGCAGCTGACAATGAAATACCGCCGCTTTCATCAGAAGTATTTGACTTTTGATCGTCCCTTGAAAGAGATGCACTAATATATGACGCTAAAGAGAACAATTCTAGACCTAACAATGAAACACTATCACTTTCTACTTCCTTATTGGGCAAATCTTTAATTCGGAACTTTGGCAATGTTCAGCCAATTGCTTCATCCTCAGCCTGTTTTTTCACCTGAAATTGTTCGGCTTTTTTGAAGGCTACCCAGAGAAAAATAAGAAAGTTCTAGAACAAAAAAGTACACTGATACGTCTGAAAAAGAGGCTGTCAGACAAGAATATGAAGCAAAAGAGAAACGGTTAAAGGCGAAGCAAGTAAAAAAAAATCTTAATGAATCGAAAAGAACAAAGCAAAAGGAAAATACAAAGCAAATAAAAGAAAGTCATCCCCATCATCAGATGAAGAAGAGTATTTTTGTCTGGTCTGTGTAGGCGCATATTTTGAAAGTAGGCCTGGCGAAAAATGGATCAAATGCCAAAGAAAATGTGAACTTTGGTTCCATTTAGACTGCACATATGGTAGTCGCCATTATATTTATCATAACTGTGATGAGTCTGATTAGATATCAATACCTTACTTTTTAGTTTTTCGCATGGTATATTTCTTTTATTTTGGATGTTTTATGTTGATACACAATGTTTATCTTTTTCTTTAGGAAATCGTTCTGAGCTTTTTGTTTCAAAGATTTTGATATCCCAGTTATTAATATTTAGTTTGTATTTTGATAGAGTTCCTACAAAACATAACTAGAAATGTCTAGTCAACTTTTTGACTGATTGTAAATGAAGACTGACAGCTATAGAGTGTAAATGAAGACATAATAACTATAAATGCTATAGTGTCTTATTAGTTGTAAGTGATTGAATGTCCCAGATTTTATTTCTTTTGTTATAAAGTTGTATTTTTTTCCAAAAGGCGATTATGTTGTATTATGTTAGATATTACTTGCAATACAAATTTTAGGGTATTTTTGAACCTATCACTACCGACCCCAAGTAATGTTACAACCGTCCCTGGGTGGTAGTCGGTTATGACACTTATCCCTTTTTTTCTAACTTGCTCTTATGAGTTTAGGGATACAATTTTAATATTTATACGTAGACCAAAGTACACGTTACATTAAAAAACATTTTTCGTTCAGCTTAATGGCATACTGATTAAACTATGGGCGATGAAATAAAAATTGTAACAACCCTACCCAGTCTACCCTATACGTGTAAAGGTGGTAATG
The DNA here is from genome assembly GCA_034092305.1 of Diaprepes abbreviatus. NCBI lineage: Eukaryota > Metazoa > Arthropoda > Insecta > Coleoptera > Curculionidae > Diaprepes > Diaprepes abbreviatus. The sequence goes on along the minus strand of JASJET010000015.1, from coordinate 381,348 downwards.
GGTACTAAAAGTTTTAATTGTAAGAATATTCAACCATTTCCGCAAAGAATACCAATTTTCTCATGGCTTAACCGTGTTATATCCGTCATTCTGAATTTTGATATGTAAGCTGTAGCCCATAACGTTATGGATGATATTTAGATTTTTTTTTGAGAAATTTAATTTGGAACGAACTTGTTTCCGCGAAAATTTCAGTTTTTTTAGGTTTTATCCATCATATTGTATTTATCATCCTACATAGTAATACGCGCAGTATATGCCTAAGCATATATAAAGCAAAGCACAGTTTGAATGAACCAACCTGTTTCGGGAAAAATGTATTTTCGATGTTTCAGCAGCCATATTGTATTCACCATCCTGAATATTGAGATGCCACACACTAAGCAGATAAAAGGGAGTGTATAGTTTAAATGTACGAATCGGTTTTCGTGCTATTTCAGACAACAATTCAAATTTTCGAGGTTTTAGCCACCATATTGAATGAGCCATGTATAACGAGAGTAGGTTTGAATGCGTACGTTTTCTTTTTATCTTGTAAACTAAAAAAATGACGCTAAAAAATAAGTTATATAAAGTATTTAAAAACATAAAGTTTAACAAAGTATAAATTGATCGAACAGATTTCTATGACAGTTATTTTATAGTTTAGCGCTTGGATTAAGCAAAATTGTTTTTAAGTCGTTTCTTTTCAGCAGACTGTATGGTCTGAACTATTCTTCTTCTTCTTTGGATGCATATCCATTAATGGATGTTTGCGATCACATGCTCCATTGCTTCTCTATCTTGGGCGGTGTGGATCAGTGTTTGTACATCGCGTAACCCTGTCCATTGTCTTATGTTCCGAAGCCAAGACATTTTCTTCCTCCCCATTCCCCTTCTGCCCTCAATTTTGCCCTCAATCATCAACTGTAAGAATCCATATTTTTCGTTTCGCATGATATGTCCCAGATAGGCTGTTTTTCTTTTCTTGACTACTTCGAATATTTCACGCTCTCTTCCTACACGCCCCAGAACTTCCTCATTTGTCTTCTTCTCCGTCCCTGAGATTTTAAGAATTCTGCGATACAGCCACATCTCGAAGGCTTCCAGTTTATTGATATTACTCGTTTTTAGGGTCCAACTCTCCACGCCATAAAGAAGCACTGACCATACGTAGCATTTCATAAACCTCACCCTCAAGTCAATCTCGAATTCTGAGCAGGTAAGCACATTTTTAAGCTTCAGGAAAGCCTGTCGGGCTTGCTCAACACGGCTTTTTATTTCTCTGTCCGATGTCCAATCCTCACAAAGCCATGTTCCCAGGTATTTGAACTTGTCCACTCTTTCAATGGGCGCTACATCAAATGTTATTCCGGAGTTTGAAAATGCATCCAAGTTTCTGGAGATGATCATAAACTTTGTTTTCCTAGTATTGATGTTCAGACGCATAGATGCACTGTGTTGTCCGACCATATTTACTATTCGTTGTAGTTCATCTATATTTTCGGCCATCAGGACCGTGTCATCGGCATAACGAATGTCATTGATCCATACACCATTCACTCTAATGCCCTTTTTTACATCTTCTAAGGCCTCTCGGAAAATTGTCTCCGAATATAGATTAAATAGGAGCGGAGATAGTACGCACCCCTGTCTCACTCCCCTCTTAATTTGTACAGTATTGGACATACAATTTTCAATTTTTACCTGTGCATTCTGGTTCCAATACAAATTTTGGATGCATCGGATGTCCTTTTGATCGATGTCGAGCCTCTTGAGGAGTTGTATTAACTTTTGATGTTGAACACGGTCGAAAGCCTTCTCATAATCTATGAAACATAGGCACACATCTTTTCTTTGGTCATATCAATTTTGTACCAGTATCTGTGTTGCGACTATCGCCTTCCTTGTACCTAATCTCTGTATAAATCCAAACTGGGAGTCACTCACGTCTCTTTCACATTTCTTGTATATTCTTTGGTGTATTATTTTTAAGAACAGCTTTAATGTATGACACATTAGACTGATAAGTCTGTGATCTTCGCATCTTTTTGCATTGGGTTTCTTTGGTAACGGGATAAAAGTAGAACATAGCCATTGTTTTGGGTAAAGACCCGTATTGTAGATGATGTTAAAAACTTTATGCAATACCGCAACACCTCTTTCATCTAGGAGTTTGAGTATTTCTGACAGGATTTTGTCTGGTCCAGCTGCTTTGTTGTATTTTAAGTTATGAATAGCTTTTTCAATCTCTTCTTTTGTAATTGATGGGCCAGTCAAACCATCACTTAAATCAGTCTCTCTTGGTGGTTTGTTGTCTTGAAAAAGTTCTCCGATGTATTCCTCCCAGATGTCAATTTTTTCTTTGCTTTCGAGGACTATCTTGTTGTTCTGGTCTACTATTAAACTTGGTTTCCATCCTCTATATAATCCAGCCGTTTCTTTCAGCTTTTTGTGCAAATTTAAATGATCGTGTCTATTTTGCAGTTGTTCTATTTCAGGGCATTCATGTCTAAGCCAGTCATTCTTCGCTATTCTTATTTTTGTCTGAACTATAGAGTTAACTTTGTGCAGTATCCAACCCGACCATATGGATAATAAAAGAATTTTCTAATCATCAGATTGCCTGAGATATAAAGCAAACACATTTTTTAATATTTATCAATGGCTGCAATGGGTTTATAGCGTATCCCAGTTTATCGAAAAGAAAAAGTTTTTTTTTTGAAAAAAAAAAACTCTTTCATAATACTAATCCTTTAAGAAAAATCATCTACGGAACTGCTTTTCATTTAATATTTAAAGGGGCAAGTCATCCTCGTATACGGGAACAAGTTAATTTTTATCTTTCATCATAAAATTCATTTTAATCTGCCAAGAATTTCACGTCGCTATATAAATTTTTAGGGAAGTCGCAGCTGTTTTATTTAAAATTTATAGGCTGAATTGAAATTGTAATAGGGTCAATGAGGGTGGATTTTAATTATTTTTTCTTTGGGTTAAGTACAATGGATTTCATTGAGGGCAAATAGGGGAAATTCTGTCCATTTTGCATTTTAAATAAATGAGGCACGTTTTTACTTTTTAATTTTAAAATTTTTAAAGCATTAGAATGGAAACCATTTTAGTTTTTTAAGCTTCTTTCAGGCGTTACACATCAGTAATTGTATTGAAGCTGCCAGAATCACTACTCAACAGGCGCGGATCCAAGGGGGGGGGGCGATTATTTTTAAATGTGTCATAGAATCCGTTTTAGGCACATTTAGACTAAAACGTAGCCTTATTCTCTCAAAAAATTCTAAGTTATAATTTAAATACCTACAAAATATCCAATGTCAAAAATACAAAAAGTTAAACATATAAAAAAATAAATTCGTCCATATAATATTAAAATATTTTTGGGGCTATCGGTCATTTTATTATTAAATAAAAACATTTTTAGGACATTTCACATTTCGGCTTATTTATTTCTTAAACCATCTGCCGAATTACGATTAAACCCTAAAAAGGGATTCGAATATAATTAGTCTTTATATGTTACAGTTAAAAATAGACCTACTTATTTTTATTTCTATTGTACTGATATCTTAATTTAATTTACTTTATTATATGGAAATCTGATAACCTCCCCCAAAAAAAATGCTAATTCTACACGCTTAAGAAAAAGACACAAATACAATAATAAAATAATAAAAAAATTACGGCTAATTGGAATTAAATATATATAAAATTAAATAAATAAATATATATATATATATATATATATATATATATATATATATATATATATATAATATATATAAACAGCATTAAACAATAAAATACAACAAAAAACAAAAATTTAAATAATAAATTATGTTTACACTGGTAAACATTACGTATCTAATTCCTAATTAAAGTCAGTGAAGCTATCTTCGCTCAAATTAATTATAATTGGTTCCTCTATGTCACAGATCATGAGATTAAGTTTCCACATTTTGTTTTAATCTTTTATTATATGGATTTTTCCCAATTTTCCGCAGTAACTTTATTCAAAAAAATCTTTCAAAAGTTCAGTTAAATTACTAATTTTGTAAGTTGTGTTATTTCTAGTAATTCTACCTTTTACTTGAGAGAGATATTTCCTTCTCCAACGGACAGTTTCCGGACGATCTATAAGCACAGATTTTCTATCTGGTTTTTCCCAGCAAAAATTAAGTTCTCTGAGCAATTTCCAGAATTCAGTTCTTTTAATTTCAGGTAAATCGCGATCTTCATTGATTTTAGTTAGAATTTTGTCGACGATTGGGTTCTGCTTCTCATAATAAAATGTATGTACAACTCCTTTTATTACAGTTTTCTTTTCTTCTTCCAACCAGGTTTTTCTTCTGCCTGTGATCGAATGTGGCTCGGTAGTACTAACAATTCCAGTGTTTTTTTTCTCCTTCAGTTGTCATGTTGGAACACATCTCAAAAGAGCTTTTAACATTATTATCTAGATATTGATTTCTTAAGGCATCATAAACATTCGTCGTAATAAGTTTTTCGTTGAAGAAAAAATACCCTGGTTTAACGCTTTTGGAATAAATATAGAGGTGGAAGTGGGTATCTCACTAATCTCAAATAATGTATAAAAACAAGCGCAAACAAGATAAATCACTAAGGACACACTGGAAGGTATACTTTGCTCACTGATAGAAATTAAATTGTACTATCAGAAATTTATTGTTGCAGTAAATTTATAAAAGCTTATGATTAAATATAATTAGGTTTACGACAGTCCTCAGTTACCTGCGGCACTGGAGCAGGTACGTTGGAGGTTTCGTTAACAGTTTTATTACTCTCTCTAGTTCTTGAATAGAGTATAGTAATGTGTATGCTTGCGATCTTCCCTCCTTCCCAAGTGCTTTGAGTTCAGGAAAATAGAACCGATTCTGCCTTTTATATTAGGAATGTGTATGCTGCTGGCACTCCCCATCGTTGACAACTTGTTTTTCTTGCGATAGCCTTTCCAAGAGCTTCAAATATAGAAAAATAAACCTGACCATGCCTTTAACACTAAAAATAAGATTGTTGCTGGTGTCTCCCCCCCCCCCCCCCCCCCCCGTCGACAACTTATTTTCGCTTGCCATACTGTTCTTTTGTGATAAAATCAACTCAATTTCTAAATAACTTTGAAGACCATTCTGAATTCACTATTTCAAATTTTGAAAAATTTGTTACCGAATTTAAGATCAGAAGTATTGGAAACCATTAAGTCATAGTATTAAAATCATTCAAAGTGTTTTGTGGCTCAACGAACATGTATTTAAGAATATTTCACAAGACCGGATTATATAAAGGGTGTCCTAAAATTCAAGCAAAATTTGGATGCCACCATTTGTGCGGTAAAGGGTTGGCAACTATAAAAAAATAGTTTGACAGCTGACAGTTTAGGGTTTTAGGGTTAGTAAAAATGGAGCACTATATTAAAACCGATTTATATTAAATATTTTTCGGATTGCTCTGGAAGTTGCTTCGGTGGTCCCCAAATATAGGGGACAAATAAATTAATTTTTCCGATTTTTTCAAAATTAACATTAGAGAATTTTTGGGGTTGCACATAACGAATCGAAAATTATTTTAAATAAATTCAATATGTCGTATTAAAAATTTTTACATCTCTCGATATCGTTTAGAATTGGTATTCAGATTTTTTTGGCGTTGCAAATTACGAATTTAATTTTTTTTTGAACAATCCAGTATAGCTGATCCAATATGGCGTTCTAAAAATGTTACAAACCTCGATTTTGTCAAAAATTGTCGTAGAAGATTTTTAAAAATATAGACGATAAATATAAAATTATTTTAAAAAAATTCAATATGGCAGGCTCAATATGGCGATCTAAAAATTTTGCATTTCGTGATTATTTCCAAAATATGTACTGGGATTTTTCAAGGGTGTAGATTAAGAGCTTAAAATCATTTTTTTTTTTTGAAATTCAATATATATTCAATAAAAACTATTAGGATTATTAGCAGTTTGCAAGACATTTAACTCGCGATTCTTGATCTGATACGTCGCCTGATAAAGATAGACAATGTGAATAATTAAATTTACCGGTTATTTTAGTGTTCAGCATAAAAATATTGATGACTTAGTTATTTTATTGGGATAATTTTTTTGCCGTTTTCCAATGAATTTGCAGTAAGTTGCACGTGTAAAAAAACTGACATATTATGTGCAAAATCTTGTACTATTTCGGCAAATAAACCATTTCAGATCTTTTATTTAAGTGGCCGATATCACAACAAAAACTCTATATTAAATGATCGTGATAAAATTGATAACAAAATAACTTTTATAGCGCGGCAAAGTATTATTGGGAGATTAATAAAACTTTCTCGGATATTCTGACTATAATCTTTAGGGATTAGAGCCTTACGACGTGATAAATTATCTTGGTATGCGTAATATTTCACTTACATTGTGTTTTGTGTTTTTTCCTTAATTGGAAACTAATGAACATACTATCAAATCTGGTTTGGAGTAAACGTGGTGAAAAAAAAAGAACTAAAAAAAAGCCGAGCAAGTCCGGTTAATATGGAATTCTTATTTTTATTTTGTACAGGGTGAGTCAACGATTGGATGAAGTAGGTTTGTGCCTTTTCGGTGAAATTAACAAAGAAACTATATTTATTGTTTGATACAGTTTATTTTTACGCAGATTTTAAAAATATTTAGGACTCTACAGGGTGAGCCAAAAAACTAGTACAGCATAAAGTTGTATTTTTTTAAACAGAACACCCTATATACGAATCGTATTTTCGATTTAGCTTATAATTTTAAATCTTTTTTATTAAAAGTTTACTATAACAAAACTTTATAGTTTCTGAGATAATTAAGTTTAAAGAAAAAAAGTCACATTTTCAAGCATCAATTCAAATCTAAATAACGTTTTCAATTTTGTGACAAATATATTCAAATTTGGAATTTAGCAAGGCCAAGGACAAGTTAACATAATTTTTACCTAATATTTGCAATAAAAGCTACAGGGTGTTGAACAGATCGGCTCAAATTTGAACAAGTTTAAATGAATAAATATCTTTTTTTTAAATGGTACACCCTGTATATTTTCATGTTATTTAATAGAGTAATAAAACCCTAAAAGTTTTGTTCAATATATCCTATACCTATTTATAATAGTTTTTGAGATATTTCAGTTTTTCTTATTTTCCATACTTTTTTACAGAAATAGTCTTCATTATCATAGTAGCCATGTAAAATAATAAAAAGAAACTACAGAAACAAACAGAATGTGGTTAAATATGATGAAATACATTATTCGTTATATTACAACGGCAATAGTTTAATTAAACATAATGTGAAAAAATTAACACAACAATAACGACAAGGCAAATACATATTTACTTTTATACTAAATTGAAACAAAAAAATTACCTATTAAATACTGAGATTAATTATTTCTTTTTAATAAGTGTTCGAATAAACGACCCTCTTGTGCAATGCACAAATATAGTCTTTTTTGCAGATTTTCTCGGACCCTGGACAAAATTAGTGGCGTTATTGTTCTACAGGTATCCTGTTTCGCATATCTTCCACTGTTGTTGGTGGATTAACATACACCTTATTTTTAATATAACCCCATAGGAAGAAATCTAATGGGGTGATATCGCAAGACCTTGGTGGCCACTCAATGAAACCCCCACGTCCAATCCATTTTTGCGGATATCGTTGGCCAAAAACGCACAAACTTCACGATGGTAATGCGGAGACGCACCATCGTGCTGGAACCACATACTGTCGAGCTCATCCCTATCGAGACCTTGAAGCAGTTGGGGTAGTTCTTCTTGTAGAAAGTTCAGGTAACTATGGCCATTTAGTGGTTCATTAAAAAAGTGGGGTCCAATAATTCGATTATGATGAATACCACACCAAACATTTAATGTCCAGTGGTTTTGATGTTGCACCTCTCTAATCCAAAATGGGTTTTCTGTGACATAATAATGCATGTTGCGTCTATTTACGGCACCGTTACTTCTAAAAGTAGCTTCATTACTAAACATTAAATTGCATAATAAATTTGGATTTAATTGAATCTCCGCATGTATTGTACGACAAAAGTTTACACGACTTTCAAAATCCTGTCCATGCAATTCTTGGTGTAATTCCATGTGATATGGATGATACCTATATTTCTTGGTAGTACGATTAGCGGTGGATTGTGATGTTTCACATAATGCTGCTAACTGACGGCTACCAATATAAGGATTTTCCTGAACATTTAACAATACTTGTAGTTCTTTTTCCTCATTAGTTACTGGTTTGTTGACCACTTTACGTTTTGGATAATCAACAGTACCAGAAGAATCAAATCTTTGCATTAAGTTTTGAAAAGTATGGGTATTAGGCTGGCGTCGATCAGGATATTTCATTTTGTAAATTCTTTGAGCAAGAAGGCAATTTTTTTGAGTCTCTCCTATTGTATAAATCATATCTATTAACTCATTCTTTGGAAAATTCATTTTACAATATAAGATGAATGCAAAAAAAACCAAACTACACTACATAAAAACCAAAAGAAGCGATTGCGGTTATAAATTTGACACACAGAAAAATTTTCTTTTACATTGTTTTTGCCATGGCTACTATGATAATGAAGACTATTTCTGTAAAAAAGTATGGAAAATAAGAAAAACTGAAATATCTCAAAAACTATTATAAATAGGTATAGGATATATTGAACAAAACTTTTAGGGTTTTTATTACTCTATTAAATAACATGAAAATATACAGGGTGTACCATTTAAAAAAAAAGATATTTATTCATTTAAACTTGTTCAAATTTGAGCCGAGGTGTTCAACACCCTGTAGCTTTTATTGCAAATATTAGGTAAAAATTATGTTAACTTGTCTTTGGCCTTGCTAAATTCCAAATTTGAATATATTTGTCACAAAATTGAAAACGTTATTTAGGATTGAATTGATGCTTGAAAATGCGACTTTTTTTTTTAAACTTAATTATCTCAGAAACTATAAAGTTTTGTTATAGTAAACCCTTAATAAAAAAGATTTAGAATTATAAGCTAAATCGAAAATACTATTCGTATATAGGATGTTCTATTTAAAAAAATACAACTTTATGCTGTCCTAGTTTTTTGGCTCACCCTGTAGAGTCCTAAATATTTTAAAATCTGCGTAAAAATAAACTGTATCAAACAATAAATATAGTTTCTTTGTTAATTTCACCGAAAAGGCACAAACCTACTTCATCCAATCGTTGACTCACCCTGTACGTATAATGTATCGTATTATTATATTAATAACCTTTACAAGCATAGAGATCTTTGATTAAACAAGTGAATTTAAACAAAAATAAATTTATTTGTTCGTTATTTATGATCAGTAGAAGCGGCTTTTTTGATATTTGACAGACGCATGACATAATGACACGAGGGTTTTCATCGGGGTACTGATGGACGGTAAATAATGACTTCAATGAAATGATGATTTTGTTTATATTTTTCTAAAATTTGAATGTATATGTTTAGTTGCCATTGTCAATCACCCTCATAGAGGGATTGCATCTTTTGCATATAGAAAGGATAAAGAAATTTCTCATAGAGGTCTTCCCAAACCGTAGAATTGCAATTCCCTCTTCTAAATCTGCCTCCCTAGTACTAGTAACTGCATAGGCTTCTATTCTTTTCAAGAACCCTGTCTTTCATATTAACATTTTTAACCGATCTGAGTTTTCTTTAGCATCAAAATTATCTTTGAATAATCTGATTTCGCCCAGTTTTTAATGGAAGCTAATAAAACTTCGGGCACATGGGATATTTCCTTCAGGATATGTTTTCAGATACAACTGCCTTGTTTCTTCTGCATTTCAATTTACTCTCCCGTAGGAAAAATTCATGTCGTAATTTTCAGTATTTGAATATTCATGAGCCATTTTATTTATTTTAAGAATTTTAATAATTTCACATCAACTAAAAACAAAGAACAGTTTAATTTTTAACTATTTCGTATTAAATAAAACTCTTCTTAAATATTTGTCAGATTTACCTAAATTTGAAGCATGGTAACTTGATTTTGTGCATGCATTTGAAAAAATGATTTTACAGGTAATGTAGACTAGGGCTTATCTGTAAAATATCGGGGTTTCGTGGATTTGAAATGTAACATGGAGATTCTTGCATGAGAGCCTTTAGAATAACCTGAATAACGATAATTGTGATATGCGTACTTGCAAAAAGTTAGGCAATATTGTTTTTATTAATAAAAATATAAAATTAACGAAAAAAAGGGTTTTTTCCAATTTTTTTCTCGTGTAACTTTGAAGGTATTCATTTTAGAGAAAAGATGAAGAAGAATTCGTAATTAAATTTGCCATAAGATAGGGTTGGTCGAAAATCTCAAAATATATTTCCCTTATTGCAAAATAGCTATAATTAAAAAAAAAAGTTAAAAAAAGCAGGTTTTTAATCAATTTTTTTCGACCATTTAAATTTGTCTGAGGACCTTCAAATTAGAGTAAAGAAAACTTTATGCCATGATAAAAATAACGCGCTAAAATCGATAGTTTTTCCACAATACTTTTGCAATCCGATTTCGTTTACAAAAACTGACCATTTTTAAGTTTTGTTTGAGTCCAAAATATCACGTTAACGTATTTAAATTTATTTTCGACATATAGTAAGGAACTCAAGTTTTCGAACGCTTTTTTCAGAATTAAAATCGGATGATTTGGACGCCCTCAGGAATTGTTTAAAGATATTGTTGATATTTTTGCCTATAAACAAATAGATTATCTCGGCGGATTTTCATTGGATTTTTTTTGCAATATATGATTTGAAAGTACTTGGAAAGACGCTTCTTTTCGTTAAAAAAAATTCAAATCCGTCAATTGATTTCCGAGATACAAACTGTTAAAGTTGATAGCCTGTTACGATGAATCTATAAATAATACCGACCTGATTCTTTAACCAAAAACTTTGTCTTGCTTTTTTGATACAAATATTTAAATGTTTATGTTATCAGAAATTTTAATAAAAAGTGAAAAGAATATCGCACACGTGCGTGAAAAATGAAAAAAAGAAGGGTGGGGAGCTCTCATTTTAAAATTGAATTCGAAGATTCAAAATACATATCTGAAAAAAATTTTCATTTTCTCCGCTTCTAATGGAGCGATTTTGATCATTTTTTTAAAACCGATGTACCGCGAATAATGGAAGTCAAATATCATAATGCCATGTGCCCTTATGCATTCATTTTGTTACAAACAAATGACGTCATTTATGCATCATAGTTACAGCATACTACACCCTATAGCGCTGGACTTTCCAAGCGAATCTTTGTTTATTAATATAATTAAGCATACTATAACGATATATATTTACATTAATTATCAAAATTGTTTAAATAATAATTGTTTAAACAAATTGAAAAAAAAAATGGTTTTAAATTATTTTATTCGTAAAATACAGAAAAAAATTGATTAAAAACCTGCTTTTTTACCTTTTTTTTTTAATTATTGCTATTTTACAATAAGGAAAATATATTTTGAGATTTCCGACTAACCCTATCTTATGGAGAATTTAATTGCGAAACTTTTTTTCCTTTTTAACTTTCCTCTAAAATGAATACCTTCAAAGTTACACGAGAGAAAAGTTGAAAAAAAACTGTTTTTTTTTCGTTAATTTTATACTTTTATTAATAAAAACAACGTTGCCCAACTTTTTGAAAGTACGCATATCAAAATTACCGTTTTTCAGGTTATTCTGAAGGCTCTCACGCAAAAATCTCCATGCTCCATTTCACATCCACCTAACAACAGATAAGCCCTGGTCTAATGTGCTTGTGACTCTATGTGCGTCTAAGCGGTGTGGTTCGTCTACTTAAGCAAGGACTATCTTTTTTAGGTCTTCTTTTATCTATAAAATGGCATATCCTTTTTTCCAGTAGCTCTCAAAACAAAAAATATATGTGAAAAATGAAATTTTAATTTTAGATAAAGTGATCTCTGGTTAGTAGAGAAACATTTTTATAAGAGAATGGTTAAAGTCATTAAGTGTAATCTTTATGTTATATATTAATTTGATAAATTAAAAATAACCCCAAGATATTAAACAAAAAACAAAAAATTAACTTTCACACACTGTAACTCGAGAAATCATCAGTTTTTGACTTTTAATTATATGACTACCTTTATTCCACCATTTAAAATCATCTCTCCAAGGATTCTATGTAAAGGGTGTTTTTATAGAGGCATAGAACTTTCAAATGGAATAAAACAAAGATGAATTTTTTAAATTGGCATGAAATTTACTTTATTCGAAAGATAACCTTCTGGCATTATAATTTAAATATGACTTCTGGCATAAGACCGCCACGGCTGGCTCGGACGTAGTCTAATCTGGAGGTCCAATTTTCGATGACTTTTTCCTACATTTGTGGCCGTATATCGGCAATAACGCGGCGAATGTTGTTCTCCAAGTGATCAATCGTTTCGGGCTTATCGGCGTAGACTAGCGACTTCACATATCCCCACAGAAAATAGTCTAGCGGCGTTAAGTCGTACGATCTTGGAGGCCAATTCACGGGTCCGAAACGTGAAACTATGCGGTTACCAAACGTTTCCTTCAATAAATCAATTGTGGCACGAGCTGTGTGACATGTTGCGCCGTCTTGTTGAAACCACAGCTCCTGCACATCATGGTTGTTCAATTGATGAACGAAAAAGTCAGTAATCATGGCTCTATAGCGGTCACCATTGACTGTAACGTTCTGAACAGCATCGTTTTTAAAGAAGTACGGACCAATGATTCCACCAGCCCATAAAGTACACCAAAGAGTCAGTTTTTCTGGATGTAACGGTGTCTCAACATACACTTGAGGATTATCATCACTCCAAATACGGCAGTTTTGTTTATTGACGTATCCATTCAAACAAAAGTAAGCTTCATCGCTAAACAAAATTCGCTTATGAAAATCGGGATCAACGGCAATCTTGTTTTGGGCTCATTCACCGAATCTACGCCTTGCTAGGTGATCGTGTGGCTTCAATTCTTGCACGAGTTGGATTTTGTAAGCACGCAAACCAAGATCTTTCCGCAAAATCTTCCATAAAGTGAATGGACACATATCCAATTCCTGTGCACAATGGCGCATAGACTGATTCGGGTCTTCCTCTACGCTACGCACTACAGCAGCAATGACTTCTTCTGTACACACTGTACGACTTCTCTGTGGATGAGTATTATCATTTAGAGTAAACGTGGTGAGAAAACGTTCCATAGTTAATCGAATTAATTGCTCTGATGGATGATTATGTTGACCGTAAAATGGACGTAGTGCGCGATACGTATTTCGAACAGAACTATGATTTTCAAAATAAATTTGCAAAATTTGGAAGCGTTGTTCAGGCGTCAGTCTATTCATGTTGAAATGCCAAACCAAACTAAACATAAATCACTTGACAGCTGACAAAATGGCCGCCAGTTAAAAAACACCCTTTATTATCCGAACACCCTATATTTCCTTAATTACAAATACCTATTTTTTTATATGCCTGTCTCTGTGAACAATACAAAATTACTAAAAATGCCCTTTTACCTCTCATCCCCTTTATTACCCTTAAAATTGCTAAAGTCTCTTTGTCTACCTCACTGTTTCAAAAGTTATGAAGAACAAAACAAGTTTAATTTATTTAAAAGTTAGAATTGAAGAAACGCCCCCTTTTTCTTTAAATAAAATTCAATTAACTTAATACAAGGAGTCATAATTAAAAAATAACACCCTTGTAGACTCTAGCAAATTTTAATTTCGTCAATGAATCTTAAATAAAGAAGAAATCCATAAATTTTTAATACAATATAAAACCCTTACCAGTAAAATTGGTTTTATCAAGAAAGTTAAAATATTACTTGTTATGAGTTAGGGATAAAATATAAAATTGTTTTTAGTAGCTTGTAACCATGCCTTATTAACAAAGGAGATTAATGTATTGTTGCATACTCAAGGGCAATCGTGAATATTTTTAAAACTAATTGAATCCAGACTGAATATGAAAATCCCAGTGAATGTGTAAGCCGGAATTTACAACTACTGTATATTCTCAGTAGTAACGTATGAATCAGAAACATAAACTCTGACTAAAAAACATATTAACAATACACGAGGGAGTCGTAAGGCTTAATAAATTACTAGAAATACCATTAAGAGAATATAAGGTCAACGAATGGATAAGACAGAAACCTATACAGTGTGCTTCTAAAAAGTTTTTACAAAATGCCAGCGCAAATTCCTGAAGCTAAAATATTATGGTCTAGTCCAATTTACCTTGGTCCAAATGTTGAAACTTCACGAAATACAGGGTGTCAAAGTTATAATTTTTAGCCGACTTCTAAAATAAGGAGGTTCTAAATTCGACTGCTTTTTTTTATTTAGGTATATCGATTACTCTGGCTGCCCGATTTGAATGACAGTTTTTGCATGATATTTAGAAAGTTGCATATTATTTTGACTGATATATATGGCATACAAAAAAAATAAATTTTGTCCATTTTTTCCAAAATTGGTATGGAGGAGTTTTCAGGGCCGTACATAACGAAAATAAAATTATTTTTAAAAATTTTGAAATGGCGGATCCAATATGGCGGATTAAAAATTTTTTGTCTCTCGATTTTGTCGAAAATTGGTATAGAAGGGTGTAAGCTATGAATTTAAAATTAATTTAAAACAACTGAATATGACAGGCACAATATGAAGCACTAAAAATTTTTCGTCTTTCGAATTGTTCAAAATTGATGTATAGAGGATTTTGGAGGTTGTAGATTACGAATTTAAAATTATTTTGAAAAAAATTAATATGGTGGAGTTATAATTTTATATCTCTCAATATTGTCAAAAATTGGTAAAGAGGATTTTTGATAGTGCAGATAATAAATTTAAAATTATTTTTTAAAGATTCAATATGGCCGATCCAATATGGCGGACCAAAAATTTTAGAAGGAAAGATTAGGAATTTAGAGGTATTTTAAAAAATTTTATATGGCAGACTAAAAGTTTAACATCTCTCGATTTTGTTCGAAACTGTTTCTGAGGTGTTTCTGAGAGTGTAAATAACGAATTTAATATTCTCTCTCTCTGTAGCTTTACAACCCTTCGTGGGTCGTCGCTGCATCCACGACCTGCCTCCATTTGCTTCGGTCCATCATGTCGTTACTCCAATCTCGTACTCCCAGTACATTTAAATCTTTTGTGATGTTATCCCTCCATCTTAGTCTGGGCCTACCTAAGGGTCTCTTTCCGGTCGGGTTCTCTTCCCATATTCGTTTGATGAGACGTTCGTCATGGGCCCTATGAACATGTCCTGCCCACCTAAGTCTTTGGGCTTTTATTTCGTTAATGATGCCTGGCTGATCATACAAGCTCTTTAATTCTTCATTTGTTCGGATGCGGTATTGTCCCGTTGTTTCATCTACTCTAGGCCCATATATTTTTCTTAATATCTTGCGTTCGAAACGTCTTAATAACAATTCGTTCTGTTTTGTGATGGTCCAGGTTTCTGAGCCATATGTTATTACCGGTCTAATAACTGTTCTATATATACGGATTTTGGCTGATCTGGACAGCAGCTTTGATTTTAGTATCTCCTGCAATGCATAAAAGCACTTAAAACCTTTTTGTATTCGTGTGCGTATTTCACTGCTCACATCATTGTCGTGTGTTATATTGGCCCCTAGATATTGGAATTCTTTCACACATTCAAAATTGTATGTGTCCATAGTTATATTCTGTCCTGTTCTATCCCTACCTGCTCTTCGGTTTACGTGCATGTATTTGGTCTTCTCTTCGTTGATGTTGAGTCCTACTTTTTTTGTTTCCCTTTCCATTCTGATAAACATTTCCTTTGTTTTAGTTGTGCTATTTCCTACGGTATCGATGTCGTCTGCATATGCTAGGATCATTCCGGGGCCCTGGTTTGAGAATACTTCCAGTTTTATGTTAGCCTCTTTGATGGCCATATCTAACACTATGTTGAAGAGTAATGGCGATAAGCCATCGCCTTGTTTTAAACCACTGGCAATAGAGAATATGTCCGTAGTGTGCTTCTGACTTTCGCCCTTGCATTCTCTATACATATTTTAGTCAGACTAATAATCTTCTTTGGCACGCCTACCTTTTCCATGGCGATCCATACACTATCTCTTACAATGCTATCATATGCTTGGCGGAAATCAACGAACAGCTGGTGTACATCTTTGTTAAATTCCCAACTCTTTTCCAGAAGCTGCCTAATAGTAAATATTTGGTCAACAGTTGATCTTCTTGGTCGGAAGCCACATTGGTAGTCCCCGAGGTTTTCTTCTGCGTAAGGGGATATTCTGGTTCTTAGTATGTTGGATAGCACCTTGTAGGCAACGTTTAGTAACACAATTCCCCTGTAATTTTTACATACATTTAATATTGTTTTAAAAAAACTCTATATGACAGATGCAATATGGCGGCCTGAAAATTTTATATTTCCGGATTATGTACAAAATTGGTATTGAAGGGGGGGGGGGGTCGGGGGTCGGTGTAAAATAAGATTAGAGTAAGAGTTTAAAACTCTTTTTTTTTTGAAATTCAGAATGGCGGATTCAATATAGTGATTTGAAAATTTTACGTTATTCATATTTTTTCAAAATTGGAATTAGGTGGTTTTCTGAATCGTAGGTTACAAAAAAAAAACTTAAATATTTACAATGAAAAAGCAAGCATATACAAATTACTAGAAACAAAACTACAAAATATTACATTTTTTTTTATTTTTGCCATTTTGCAGCTAAATATGTAGAATTTATTTTGATTTCTACACATTCTATATAAAGGAGAGTAGGTACACACATTTGTACGAGGTGTAGGACAATAGAATGTGGCAGATTGGCGAGCTGAAGTCCTAGGTACAAGAAAACTTATTTTTTTCCAGTATATCACTACATTCCACTCTGTTATGCAAAACTTTATAAAGAAATTTGAGGTCTGTGACGATACGTCTATGTTCTAGAGAACAAAAAGAATGCCGCTGAAGTAAGATTTTATGCGGAAACCCCGTTTCAGGATAATGTCCATCAATCCGAAAGCTTAGGTATTTCAAGAAACGCCGCTGAACTCTCTCAAGGTCATTAATATGGTTTTGATAATGAGACCATGTTATGGAAGCATATTCCAATTTAGATCTTACAAAAGCGTAATAAAGTAAAATGAGCGTACTTTGATTAGAAAATATTTTTGAGTTTCTAATAATAAAGCCTAATGATTTAAAACACACCTATATAAGATCATTTATATGAGGAACAAATGAAAGTCTGCTATCAAATGTCACACCCAGATCTACAGCATTCCACTCGTGGAACTGATGTTCCATCAATTTTATAATCATACACCAGCACGTTTTCCTTTAATGTTAAAGTCATGACTTTGCATTTACCAACTTTTAGAGGCAGTCTGTTTTCGCTACACCAATCGGTGACGGTATTTATTGCAATTTGTAGTCTTTGACAATCAGCATCGTTTTTTACAGAAGTAAAAATTTTAGCGTCATCCGCATAGAGTAGTATTGTACAGTCACCCACAATTCCATTAATAAATATATTAAATAATAAAGGACCGAGTATTGACCCTTGAGGAATTCCCGGAACTTTTTTGTGAATATTTATCTTAATAATAGCTTGATTTGCACTAAATTTTCTCTCTGAGGTTTTTTAGGATAAAAAATCAAGATCTGGTTATATGTTTGATATATATTGCAGAAGCTGCCTTCAGTAGCACTTTGCCAATATCTAAAGCTCTATAACCTTTTTGTGCCTAGGTATATTAAATTTCTAATTAAAATTTTTATTTCTTGACAACTTTTTTCCAAAAAAGTTATTCCAAGTAAATGTCGTTTCGAGCAGCCGTTTTAGAGATAATTGAATTTAAATGTTTTAATGCGTTCCGAAACTCATCGTATCCCCCTTTGACACTTTATTCAGGCTTAGGAATGGTTCAAGAAATTTGGAGAGAACAGGCCAACAACAATAAATATTTTCATAGCAACGAACTTACAATGATAAGTTACAAAAGAGTATTGGTAAACGATTTAATCTATCAAACCTTTATCGTTTAATTTTAAAATTTCCTTGTAATTTTAAATTTTACAGTTATTGCCAAGGAGATGGTCGGAAGTCAGTGACAGTATACAAAGAAAGTTTTCCAAATAGACGCGTACTTAGAGTTGACATCTGAAATCTAAAGAAACTAGAATTCATGAAAAAAAACCCCGAACATGGCGTCCATAACCCTGGGCATACTAGAAACCTTGAAATAAAAATGTATAAACTAAAATACAACACAGATTAACTAAATGAATAACATTCAGTAAATGAATAATAGGTGAAACAATAACTTTAGTTTTAAAATTGATAAATTTAGATCAGTGTATTTATATGAACTTGTCTATAAAGACACCAATATATTCGTAATAAGAAGAGCACTTTGGTCAAATATCGTTTAGCAAAATATTGGAGGTTGAAAAATTTGACATGCTTGAATAATTATTTAAGCATTCTACAAAACCTTAAACAAGTTAGTTCATAAAAATGTGTTAATCTTTGAATAACTTTACTCAACGTCAAAGCTTTCAAAACAACCACACACCACAAATGTCAACCTGGGAACTCTGCTTTTAAGGAGGATTAGTTACGGTTAAACTGAGGCTTACTTTGACATAAATTAATGACGTCAGGGTTAATATCGCAAGACGCTTGGATGATGTGGTATTTATTTTGGTTAATAAGGACCTTTGATCAACGTTTTAATGTGGGTTTTAATTACATTTTTCTTTTTTGAGTTTCGGTCATAATATTACTTCTTAAGAAATTAAGACATGTTTCTGCTCTTACGTTTCGGTTTATTTTATTATTTAAACCATCTTCAGAGAACTAAATTGTAAATATGAAGAGGAATTTGTAATTTGTTGTTATATAAATTGAAACATTTATTCGATTTTGTCTAAAGTCAGTATTGGGGGATTTTTGTTAGTGATAATTACGAAATTAAAATATTTTTTGAAAAACTCAATCGGGCGGATTCAATGGTGTCCTAAAAATTTTACATTTTTTGACTTTCTCCAAAACTGATATAGAGGGCAAACTAAGCATATTCTTGTTATTCTCTTACTTGATATAAGAACTACGTCTACTATACTTAAAGTCCCGAGAAAACTCGATGATTTGATAGACAAATGATGTAAAAATGACATTGGGCTGTATTAGATAAAAGTCACAGACATTATTTTTTTATTACAGTGCCTTAAACTAACTAATAAAAGTTTATATTTTCCACCTTTCATATTTTTATTGTCTTAAAGTGAAATAATTTTATATAATTGGATGAAATAAATTTAGTCCAGCCCTGAAATAACATAATACCTACTGTTAAGAGTTATATAAGTCAGAACACGGAGGCCTGTCTCAAATGTCATATGTCATTTCTAAGTTTATTCGCCACATTATCTATGGAAGTAAACTTACAAACTTAGAAGTAATTTCGAGCAATTTCTATTAGCTAATTTAGGTGATAGAGTTTTTGTTTTTAGAGTTTTGCTTTGAACCATTCCTTAGTTACTTCCAGCGCCGTATATATACTAAACATGTTAAAATTATTATTTTTTTTAAATATATGAAGTATTTAAAATATACATTCTATTAGGTAGATAAATATTTCACAAATGTTTTATTCAGCTAAAAGTATCCCCCGAAAAAGTTTTTAAATATACAATTTTAAAAAAATTACTGAGGCATGTCAGCAATTATTGCCAGAGTGACATCCACTGATGTCAGTTTCACACTTGTATTGTCACTGATATTGACCCTACCTGAATCACATTTAAAGTTTTAAATGTTACCATACGATGTATGGTACCTTTTTGAATAGAGTATTTGGTGTGAAATTAAGTTCCATACGTATTTTTTTTTGTTTAATGTAAACATAAAAATATCTTTTTTAAAGGAATTTATGTTACCAATGCTTTTTAAAAATATAAATAGGTCAGCAGTAAAGAAACAACTTAAAATAAAATTGTTAATGATAATCACCTACTTTAAGGGAATAATACGAGATTTGTTGAACATATGCTCGAACATTTCTAAAGTTTGAGGTGTTAGTTTTCAACATTCCGTTGCAGTTTTTTTGTTTGAGATATTCAATACCCACAAGTTTTTTTTTAAAGTTCTGTTGTTTTTAAGTAACCAGAAAAATCTAATGATCAATGATCAGGAGACCCAGCTGGTCATCCTACGTGACCTCCTCTTCCAATCCATCTCTAAGGAGCTCTGGCTTCCAAAAATTGCCATATTAGTGCTATAAAATGGCGAGGTGCAGTATCCTGCCGAAAAACTATTTTTTCGCTTCTCTCCAGGCGTTATATATAGTATTCTGAAGTAGGTCCGGGTGTTTTTACTCATTTAAATTTTCCCTTCTAAAAAAATGTGGATTTATATCCCTCCAAAATCTACAGCTTTGCTTTTTTATATAGCCGTTAAGATAGAAAGTACAATCGTCGATAAAGCAGATGTACAATAAATTTGGATTATTTAAAATTTTTTCACTTAAAATTTCACAAAATTGTTAACCTTGATCCCCTTCCGTAAATTCCTAGACTTCCGTAACGGCTTTTAAAGGTTTTGAGGTCCGAATTCATTCAGGTAACACCAATTTATGTCAAATTTGTACAAAAGCTAGGGAATGACCCATGAATAAAAAGTTATACAGTGCCGAGTGCTTTTATCTTTGGGGTGATAATTGAAACTTTTAAAATAATCACAAAAATCGATAGAGCAATAAATATAAATAAAAAGTGCTCTATAAAGTTTTTTCGAAAAGTCAATTCTTTTTGAGTTATTCGTGATTGAATATGTCCATTTTTCATCATAAAAATACAGGTTTTTGTACGATTTTTATCTCAGAAAGTGTAAGTATAAAAAATGAAGCTTATAAAAAAGAAGATAACTGAGTTTTTTTCATTTCTGCAGATGCAATATTAACTGAGTTCGTTGAATGTAAAGTTTCGTCCTCGGAAAATTGAAGTAGTAGCATTTAATGTTGAATAACTGAAAAACGAACAATAATTCAGAGACAATGTGTCAGACATTTTTTAAAGTAGATAAAAAGGTCTTTAAAATGAGTTTTTGTTTAAGCCATCAGCTTAAAAACTAACGGAGTTATAGTGAAAATAAAACTGTTTACTCTGTGTTTTAGCGACAAAATCATTTTTTAACCAATGCAGTTTCCGCAAATATTGAAATTTAAAGTTACAGTTTATATTATGTAAGTACCAATAATATATTTTAAAAGTTTGACTGATTGAAAATGTTTAATTTAGAAAAAAAATCGATTGACATTAAAAATTATTTTTTAATTTTTTTTTTAATTTCTTTTTTTCCAAAATAAGTCGGAAACTAAATAAGATAAAAAATACTCTGGTACAAAAAAAATTTTTTTTTTAATTTCTGTAGTATGAAAATTAACACAGATATCAATGTTTGAAGTTCATATTTCAGTATAAGTACTACCTTTCAGAAACTTTAACTTAATTTTGTTTCAAAAATTGAGAGTTCAAAGCAGTTTAAGGTCTTGTAGCTCTTGAAATTTCTTGCAAAAAGGTTTTTGAGTAGATTGGATACCTTAAAAATTAAAAAAGTTATCGTTGAAAAAGTAATTAAATTTTTTTCAGGTACAATTTCGGAGCATTTATGAATACATGTAAACATCTGTATATATATATATATAGCTTGAGATAAACTTAAAGGGGTACAAATTTATCGTTAAAACATTTCAATTCAACATTACAATAATTCATAAATTGCATCACAAATTTTCAAGGAATTACAATTATTAACAAATTATATATTAAAACATTTCAAACTGTTGAAAATTAAATTTTTTATTTACTTTTATTCATTTACGACTTAAGGGGATGATTTATAAGGGTTGTCACGCAACATTAATTATATTTCAGAACATGAAACAATATTTATTCTACATATTTCAATATGATTCTAATCTGTAATGTTTGAAATTAGTTTTTTAATATTTTGCTATAAGGGGTGTTTTCTTACTTCATAATAATAAAGAGCACACATCAGGGGCATACAACTTTTGATCTAGAGGGTAAAATAAGTTTAATTAAAAATTTTCAGAAAAATCAGTTTATTCGAAAGAATTCTGAGATAATATCCTAGTTTTACCTGGACTATCAATTTACAAACATGAAATTTGTACTGTATTAGCGCTGCTTTTGCTAACTCCTGTTTTTTTTAAATTTGAGCAACGACGTACCAGAATAGATTGCAACATGTCTCAATACTGTATTTGCAACAGTCTCATTACGAACTGGTCCTGATTTTACACATTTCTTGTTGGCCACAGATAGTTGTGCTCAAAAAACTTGCCTAGGCATCTCTTATTAAATCACTGACCAGATAGTCGTGCATTTTTGTTATTTTACCAGTAACTGCTTTTAATTTATCCCTTTTCTGTCTGCGTATAAATCATCGGACGAAAATTTTTCATAGCAAAATTATTTTTCCCAAATTTCTGACATGACGTACAAAAACTGCTTCTTCAAAAAAAAATCAAAATTAAAAAATTTCGTTATTTCCCGTGTTCAAACTTTCATTTAATAAAAAATTAAATACGGTAGTATTTGTCTGAACAAATTAATTTTTCAACAATGTCTTACAGTGACAATATAAGTGTCAAATGAATATATATGTATTATATTTATAGTTGTTATTTTAACCGTTTTACACTTCTCGTCAATTTATTACCCATAAAATCAATGGTATATTTTTTATTACATGGAATAATTTCCACGAAGATTCCTTGTTATATTTTACCCTTATATCCTACACTTTATTTCATTAAAGACGATTTATTTCCAAAATTTAAAAACTCCAATTTATTACAAATACGTGCCTTTCAAGAAACTTATAATTTAGAAATAAAAATAGGATAACACGTCAGATACCATGCGCTTATTAAGACCAAGATAATTTATCACCTCATAAAACCTTAATCTCAAACGATTCTAGTCTCTATGTGAGGTTTTCCAGCAAGTTATAATAATCCCTTAATATTTTGCCACGCTAGAGGTTATTGCTAGACTTATTTAATTAAATTCATAACAGAACCCTAGATAGCGTTTTCATAAGTTTAGTTTAGAGACCTTTTTCTTTAAAACATGAAGGTTGTGTTGATATTAATTTGTAGTTTTTTCACGAAACGGAGTAGAATAGTATACTTTTTCTACAACTATTGTATACAGGGAGTTCTAAAAACTCGACATTAAGTGACAATTTTCCAATTTATTTTTACATTTACTGAAAAAAATTATATTTTCTAATTCTGAAATTTAATAAATTAGAAAAACTGTTTAAAGTTTAAAAATTTTTGTTTTACTGTATACAATCGATTATAAAGAGTAGAAACATTCTAACTGATTTTCAAAAAACTTCTTTACATTAGGAATTTCAATAACACAGGCCGACAAAATTAGACTTTCTATACCCGAAATCGGACCATACTTTTCCGCAGGTTTTTGACGCGCTAAATTCAAATCCTGAATTGCTTCAGCACGTCAGGTTCTCGAAATAATTTAACTTAAAACTGCAAAAATAGCATTTTAGGCCATATTTAAGTTTATATTTAACGCTAGATGATGTTCCTTAACAAAACTCAGTAAAATATCTTTAAATACTACTCTTCCTTTTCAAAATCGTTTTTCAATGGCCTCGATATCTTTTTTCTCGTCAAGATATCTACTGTTGAAAATATCAAATGTAGTGTTTTTGTCAATTCATAAAAATTAAGTAGTATTCAGTGAAAGCAGTCAATTTAATATTTTCAATAGTAGATATCTCGGCGAAGAAAAAAGATATCTCTATCCCTTATCTTTCGGCCGATTCCTTTTCTCCAACTAAGACGTGGTCTTCCTCGTTTCCGTCTTCTATGGGGTGCCCACTCTAAGATCTATTTCGGCAGTCTCTCCTTTGGCATTCGCTGTACGTGTCCATACCATCTCAACGGCTGGGTTCTAATTTAGTCTACGATTGATTGCTGCACGTTCATAATTTGTCTGATTCTGTCGTTGATAATCCTTTCTAACCTGGATCTTCCGGCTGAGCGCCTCCAGAACTCCATCTCTGTAGCATCTAGTTTCTTTTTGGTTCGCTCTTTCAGAGTCCATACTTGGCAGCTATAAGTAGTTATGCTTTTGACAATCGTGTTGTATATTCGGTGTTTATTTGTGTTGGAAATTGTTTGGTAACATATTACACTGTTGAGGAGTGTGATGGCTCTTCGTTCTTGATTGTTTCTTTCTTCTAGT
Organism: Diaprepes abbreviatus; assembly: GCA_034092305.1. NCBI lineage: Eukaryota > Metazoa > Arthropoda > Insecta > Coleoptera > Curculionidae > Diaprepes > Diaprepes abbreviatus. The sequence goes on along the minus strand of JASJET010000015.1, from coordinate 356,977 downwards.
CTCCTGTCCATACCTCTGTCTTTTGTGATAGTTAGTCCTAGATAGTTGTACTTGTCGCAGTGTCTAATTATTTGATTGCCTTCCAGTATCAGGTGTCCCTATTTGGCACCAATACACATATACTCCGTTTTTCGTATGTTTATGTCCAATCCCCATTTCCTGTATTCTTCGATTAATTTCCTAGTCATATATTCCATATCTTCGTAATTTTGCGCTATGAGTACTTGGTTGTCTGCAAAAGACAGTGTATATATGGTATTGTTGTTAATCAGTATGCCCATATTTTTGCATTTTTTTCCAGCTCTTTAGCGTCTGTTCGAGACATACCCTAAATAACGTAGGGGATAGACAACATCTCTGTTTGAGACTGTTTGTGATGTTAAAACCCTCTGCGGTACTGCTTTCAATTTTGATCTTAGCTGTAGAGTTGTCGTACATATATTTTTTATTATTATTATTTAAATATTGACCATGCAAATTTTGGAAAAGTTTCAAATTACTTATGGATTATTTTATTACTTCTTTTACATTGTACTCTCGATAGGTCCCACCATTACTGAAGCAGCAGACTCTAAGATCTTCAAATAATTGTTCGAGAAGAATGATTTGCAGTGATAACCAAGCGAGATGAAACGACTTTCTTGATCAGTTCTAAGAACGACCTCTTATCCCCAACATTACACTTAAAAAATCGAAAACGTCTTGATGTTTACGTCAGTGTTTTAAATACGTTAAAAGGCAAACCGGCTTTAATTTATTTAAAAGCTAAAATGGTTAGAACCCTCCCCTTTTCTCCCGATAAAATCCGTTTTACTTAAAATAAAGGGAAATAATTACAGAAACACCCTTATTGACCGTAATAAAGCTTCAATTTAGTCAACGAATGTTAAATAAAGGAGTTTCAACTGTCAATTTATTGTACAAGATAAAAAGTTTGATTACACAAAGATAATAATTTATCTGTTTTCTCAGATTGAATGGTTCTTTGAATAGCATGAAAGAGATCAAATGAAAATAATTAAAAGTAATAAATAATAAAAGATTATTATACATGTAACTGCAGTTATAAACATTCCTAAATATGAAAATAATTAGGCCATTAATTTCTTACGCTGAATATCTTATAAATCACCTTACTTTTTTTATTTAAAGGAAGACAACAATGCTAAAGCAAGGACAAAAGGTTCAGATAGTACAGGATTCCGCTGCAAAATCACTACGTTCATAGCGTTGTTAATCAAACTCAAATTTTAACATACATTTATGAATAGGAGAATACATTTATAACAGGGTGCCAGTCAAAAAGTGACCGCAAATATTTTTAATTAAAATAATTTTAATTAATTTTCGAAAAAAAATTTCGTTCACTTATTTTTTAAATAAAATATCATCCACATCATAGTACTGTATGTAAAGAATTTGAAAAGGCATGGGTGCCGTTCCCCACTCGGCCGCAACTACTTCGTAGCCAGGTGTAAACAGGTAATATTTTGGTGTATTTATACGTTCATGACGTTTTTTACACCAAATTAAAGCTAATTTTTTTTAAATGATGATATACCGCTGCCTGCAAAAAAATGGCCGCAAATTACGGTTGCAAGCTGTTAAAAACGCTAGATATCAAAGTTGAAGTGAAACAGAGTTAGTTAGTTAGCGCGCAACGCCACTCATTAGACGAGGATGGCGAGTGCCAGCTGTGCGAGTTTTTAAAGCTATTGCGCATGCGTCGATAGATAGGGTTCTCAACAGTGCAACTGAGTTATTCTTATACTCTAACTACGTTTTGAAGCTCGTTATATACCACGTTGTTGATATTATTATTTATTCATTCGACTTTAATGTGTTATTTTGATCTCCTCTGTATGCTCCCGAGAAATTAGAAGGTATTTACCGGAGACCCTATTTAAATATAGTAAAGTAAAAATGTAAATTTTTCTTAATGACCAGACAGAACTTGGGTTCTTCCCGCAATTTGTTGTCTCCAAATAATAATTGGTTTCCACAATTTAGTACCTCCCCCTTGTAATAATGCTATTTTTCAGGTAGTATTTATTTGTTGTTATAATTCACTTATGTCTCTGTGTTAAATATTTAGTCTACTTTTTTAACTCAGTTTAAAAATGATATTAAACATTTCTCTATGATGATTAAATACCACATAGTAACGGCAACCAGCGTCAACTTTCTAATGGCAAAAAATGCTATTTTTCAAAATTTTAATGATTTTTAACTCAAAAACTATGCGACGGAAAATCAAAAGAGATAATTTTTGCTCAAAATATACCAAGAAACACGACAACACTTTTAATTATTTACAATTTACCTGTCCACTTTTAGGGAATCCACCCTCGATTTTCGTCATCAGGGGGCCAAAATACATATAAAAGTTTTTGTTGGGCTATGTTTCTTCATTGGCTACGAAAACCCACTGGGGTCCTGGACCATTATAAACTTTGCATATGTGGTAATTTTTAACACTTAAAAATACCCGAAGAAGTCAGGACAAACAAACAAACTAAAAGGAAAATGAAATAAAAATACTTGTGTATATCAAACATTAAAAAAGTCCCTCCCCACCAGGGGCGGATCTAGCCTCTCTCTTTGGAGGGGGGGAGGGGCGGTGATATCACAAAAGTACAGTGTGGCAAGCGAAAGCAAGTTGTCGACGGGGAGGGGGGGGGGAGATACCAGCAACATTCCCATTTCTTGTGTAAAAGGCAGGGTCGGATCTATTATTTTTCTGAATTTGAAGCTCTTGAGGAAGGGGGGGGGGGACGATCACAAGAAAAATCAAGTTGCCGACAGGGGGAGGATGCGTGCAGCATACACATTCCTAGTACAAGAGGCAGAATCGGCTCTATTTTCCTGAACTCAAAGGTCGTGGGGGTGGAGGGCTATCGCAAGAAAAAAAAGTTGTCAACAGGGAAGGGGGTGCCCGCAGCATACACATTCCTAATATAAAAGGCAGAATCGGCTCTATTTTCCTGAACTCAAAGCTCTTGGGAAGGGGAGGAGCGATCGCAAATATATACATTCCTATACTCTATTCAAGAACTAGAGAGAGTAATAAAACTGTTATCAAAACCCAACGTACTTGCTCAAATGCCGCAGGTAACTGAGGACTGCAGTAAATCTAATTATATTTAAATATTATAAGCTTTTATAAATTTACTGCAACAATAAAATTTCTGATAATTCAATTTAATTTCTGTCAGTGAGCAAAGTACACCTTACAGTGTGTCCTTGGTGATTTATCTTGTATGTGTTTGTTTGAGATTAGTGGATACCCAAAGGATATGGCTTCCACATCTATATCCAATATATTCCAAATCTATATTCCAAAATCTTTAAACCAGGGCATTTTTTCCTCAACGAAAAACTTATTACGATGAATGTTTATGATGCCTTAAGATATCAATATCTAGATAATAATGTGAGATTGAGATGTGCTTCAACATGACAGGAGTTGGAAAATCTACTATGTACCGAATACTGAAGAAGAAAAAAATGAGTGGAATTCTTAGTACTCCCAAGCCACATTCGATCACAGGCAGACGAAAAACCTCGTTGGAAGAAGAGATGTAAACTCCAATAAAAGGGGTTATACGTACATTTTATTATGAGAAGCAGATCCCAACCATCGACAAAATTCTAACTAAAATCAATGAAGATAGGGATTTACCTGAAATTAAAAGAACTGAGCTCTGGAAATTGCTCAGAGAACTTAATTTTTGCTGGAAAAAACCAGATAGGAGATCTCTTCTTATAGATCGTCCGGAAAATGTCCGTTGGAGAAGGAAAAATCTCTCTCAAGTAAAAGGTAGAGTTGCTAGAAATAACACAACTTACAAAATTAGTAATTTAACAGAACGTTTGAAAGATTTTTTTGAATAAAGTTACTGCAGAAAATTGGGAAAAATCCATATAATAAAAGAATAAATGTGGAAACTCAATCTCATGATCGGTGAAATAGAGGAACCAATTATAATTAATTTGAGTGCAGATAGCTTCACTGACTTTGATTAGGAATTAGATACGTAATGTTTACCAGCGTACACATAATTTATTATTTAAATTTTCTGTAATATATAAAAATTAATTACATTTGAATCCCTTTGGTGTTTAATTGCAGATGGAAATAAATAAAATGAAACGTCAAATGTCCTAAAAATGTTTTTAATTAATAATAAAATGACCGATAGCCCCAAAAATATTTTAATATTATATGGACGAATTTATTTTTTTTATATACGTTTAATTTTTTATATTTTTGACAACGGGTATTTTGTAAGTATTTAAATTATACCTTAGAATTTTTTGAGCGAAAAAGGCTACGTTTTTGTCTGAATGAGCCTAAAACGGTTTCTATGCCAAAATTAAAAATAATAAAAATACAGTTGTGATTTGTGTTAAATATGTCAAAATTATTTATATTTTGTAATGTATGTGAATTATTAAGAAATCATAAGAAATAAAATAATATTATAAAAACGTTTTATTTTAAGTTTATTACCGAAATAATATTCTATGCCATTAATACTCCTTCTGACGCCAATGACAAGGATTAAAATCTTTTTTAACACTTCGCACATTCAAATATCTATTGTTGTATTTTTGATTATAAAATTTCTAAACCATTCGTATGAAAAATATGTGTGTCTAACAGATTTTGCCAAAGACACCGGACCAAAGAACACAGGTAGTTTGCGAACAAAAAAAAGGGTAAAAAATTATTTATTATCTCTCTAGTTCTTGAATAAACTATAGTATAAGAGGCAAAATTGGATCTATTTTCCTGAACTCAAAGCTCTTGGGGGGGGGGGGGGTGATCCCCCCCCTGGATCCGCGCCTGCTCCCCACCGACCATAAACAATTTTCCAACAGATTTATTTTTGCTTAGTTGCTTAGTATGATCGAAGATTCAAATATTTTTCATTCATTTAATATCACAAAAGAAAATGTAAATATTTATTCGCTGTGAATATTTTTAAAAGAAAAATATTTCGTTTAAAAAATAATTAATCAACGACTCATTTTATTTTATTCGCTGTTAATGAACAACAAGAAGGGTTAATAAGCTGTTAATTACATTAGTTAGGAACTAGGTTTATAATGAAGGTTTACAAATTAAGGGTGTTGTCGTATTATCTGACGTCACGTCGACGATGTGTTGTATTTCATAGGGGCTTCCTGGGACCCCGTTACCTTGAATTTAATTAATTAATAAATCCAACGTAGCATGTTTGTTACCCGAATCCAAAATTTCTGATTACGTATACTACGAAAAAATAAGGTTTTGCAGGAAATATGCAGTAATGGAAGGTAGTGTATGTACTGCCAATGAAAAAATAATAAATGTGGTAGTAAAAATATTCAAATCTCAAGATTTTTTGGCTAATGATTACACAAATTACATAATTTAATAAAATAAAAACTAGACCTATTTGAGACTAATCGGTGAGGGTGCGTTATTAAATTCATATTAAAAAGTTGATGCTGGTAGCCGTTACTTACGTCATCTTCGGGAAATGTTTAAAAAGGAACTACTATGTTTTATACCACTAAATTTATTAAGAAAACAATGACTGCAGTTTCAAGTCACAGAGTCATTTTCAAACTGAATTACAAAGGTAGACTAAGTATTCAATACAGAAACATGAGAAAATTTAACAATAAATAAAAACTACCTGAGAAATTACATTATTACAAAGGAGAGTTACTAAATTTTGGGAGTTAATTATCATTTGGCGACAACAAATAACGGGGATAACCCAAGTTCTGTCTGGTCATTAAGCAAATTTACATTTTTATTTTTACTATGTTTATATATTCCTAAAGATTCAAGAATATTTAACTTTGGGCCCTTTGTTGAATAATGTAATATGTCAGTGTTGCTTAAATCAGGAAAACTGTGGCTGTGTTCTAAGCAATGCTTGGCAAAGCTCGAGTCTGTTTTTTGTAGTCTATATGATCGGTGGTATTCTGAAAAGCGACTTTTAAATCTTCTACCACACTCTGAACATTTTAACTTATAAACTCCTGATTTATCAAATTTATTAATTTTATCTTTAGCATTGTAAAGGATAGTGGACAGATTGTCTCTAGTAGTGCCTTTAAAACATGCTAGAACATCATCCACATATCTGTACCAAAATTGAACATGGTTTTTGCTTAAAGGGGAATTAAGAATTTTGTTTTCTATGTTTGACATGAAAATGTCTGCTAGGAGAGGGCTAAGAGGAGAACCCATTGGTAGGCCTGAATTTGGTACATAAAATTTGTTATTAAACTGGAAATAGGTTTATGATAGGCAAAGTTCAAAAGAGGACAAGATTTCAGTAGTAACTATTGGATTTAAATTTCGTTCCTGTAAGATTTCTTGGATAAGGATAAAACATTCATTCTCACGATATCTCACCTCAATAATCAGTGTTATTTTAAAATTTTAAGAAAACCAACGTTTACAGGTAATACTATATCTAATGACTCTTTTCACCCCTTACAACACCCAATGGCTGCATACAATTCAAAAATACATAGAGCATTCTCTTTGCCTCTCTCTGAAGAAGATCTTCAAGAGGAACTAAATATCATTGAAAGGATTGCAATATTAAACAATTTTTCCCAACAAACCATAAAGAAATTAATAACTAAAAAACAAAAACAACTAGCTTTTAATTCAATATATCCCAAAAAAAAACAAAAAAGAGAGTTCATCTTATATATCTTTGTCATACTGTGGTACCCTATTAGAAAACATAGCTAATACTCTTTCCAAACATAACATAAAAGTAGCCTTTAAATCTCAACACAATGTGTCCACTATCCTTTACAATGCTAAAGATAAAATTAATAAATTTGATAAATCAGGAGTTTATAAGTTAAATTGTTCAGAGTGTGATAGCTTGTATATTGGACAAAGTGGTAGAAGCTTTAAAACTCGCTTTTCAGAACACCACCGATCATATAGACTACAAAAAACAGACTCGAGATTTGCCAACCATTGCTTAGAACACAGCCACAGTTTTCCTGATTTAAGCCACACTGACATATTGCATTATTCAACAAAGGGCCAATATTCTTGAATCTTTAGAATTAAATAAACATAGTAAAAATAAAAATGTAATTTTGCTTAATAACCAGACAGAACTTGGGTTTTTCTCGTTATTTGTTGTTGCGAAATAATAATTAGTTCCCAAAATTTAGTACCTCCCCTTTGTAATAATGTAATGTCTCAGGTAGTTTTTATTTATTGTTAAATTTTCTCATGTTTCTGTATGGAATACTTAGTCTACCTTTGTAATTCAGTTTGAAAATGACTCTGTGAGTTGAAACTGCAGTCACTGTGTTCTTAATAAATTTAGCGGTATAAAACATAGGAGTTCCTTTTTAAACATTTCCCGAAAATTCATATTAATAACTATTATCTCCCATCTCGGCTTCGTCCAGTAGAATTATATAACCAACTCATTTTCTAACAATATGAATTTGATAGAGCTTCGAAGTATATAATTATTTTTGGGTTTTTTAATTTTCTGGTAGCAGAATGTATTGGCTATCCGTATTACCAGTAAAAGGATCCTAGAGATACTGTAAAAATTGAAAAATGTTTTAAAATTGAAGACAGTCTCAAAATATAAATAAAAAACCTGAGTAGATTCATGTTTCCTTATCGGTTACGAAAACCCACGGGGATCCCAAACTGTAATTAATATCAACAAGCAGAAGATTAAAAAGCTTATTTTTATCCGTCAATATTGTTAGATATTATTTACATATTAAAAATAACATAACAATTTAGGAAACCGCAAATCGCACTATTTATCAACATCTTTCCAGATATGAATAAAGATATGATCACGTTATTCAGCAACCCACACAACGGACCCTAGATCCGATGATATGTTAATTCTATGGGGGAATTCTTTGATTTGAATTTTAAAATTTGTTTTGATGGAAACATAGTATGTGCTCTGGTTTAGTAAACAAATTGAAAGCTTCCTTGTTACTACACTGAGAATAAATTATCGAATATATTTTTGTTACTGTTGCTTGCCAATAATTTTAAATTATAGCCGTGAATTTATTCGTTTTATTAGCGATTGTTATTTTATTACTTAGGGCCGTTCGGCTATGCAGCCAGTACGCTTAATTAATTAAAAATACAAATACAAAAAAGTATAGCATTAGCATTTATAAGCATCCAAGACTAACCTGGAATCGAACACAGCGACTCAGTGATGCAGTGTCACTTTCATTTTTAAAACCTTTATTATTCATCATACACACTTCACAAAAAATATATAATGTGTATACACATATAAATTTAATGTTAATGTAAATGTAAAGGGTGTCCCAATTGGAAAGCCATAAAAATTTGAGAATTTGCTTTATTTTTATTTCGACATAACACAACTTCCGAATATGCATGAAACAAAATATCGGATAAATGTCCATCATGATTTTGCTGGCTTGCTTCTAATAAAATTTTCAATAATATCTTTGCATATCTGCTGCTGAATTTCGCCAATACTGCGTAGATTCTCGTCTTTAAGTTAATAAATTATTGTGGGTTTATTGGAGTAGCCTTTAGACTTTACGAAACCTCACAGAAAAAAAATCACAGGGAGTCAGATCACAAGATCTCGCTTTCCAATTTCCGTCTCTGTTGGGTGAAATTACTCTACCACGAAATTTTTCATGCAACAAGGCCACTATTTTATGGGCAGTGTAACAGGTTGGTCTTCCTAGAACCACAAGTTTACATGACTTGTAAGGTTCAATCAGGCCACAGAAATTCAGTTATCGTGTTCACCATTTACCGTTACAGCACTTCGAAAAAGTGGGGTCCAATTATGCTGCCAGACCAAATTCCACACCAAATAGTGACTCGTTGGGGATGCATAGATATCTCGTAGATGACTTGAGTATTTTTTTCGCCCCAAATTCTGCAGTTTAATTTGCTGACGTAGAAACCAATTTCTGGCGCATTCCGTAAACTACTAGCTTTAGCTCCCATGTCAATTGAATTTTGTAGGCATGCAAATGAAGATCTTTCGTTAAAATTGGTTACAAACTACTTCTAGGAATACCAACTTGTTGGGAACGATGACGAATCGAGGTTCCAGGATTTTCGGTAACATTTTCGCGTATGGCAGCAATATTATCAGCAGATCGGCTAGTATAGCGACGTACGGGTGTTTTTATGTCCACAACCGAGCCATTTTCTTCAAATTTAATAACTAACCTTCGCACTGTTGTTTTATTTGGAAAATTATCGCGACGAAAAATTGCACATAATTTTCGAACTGTTTTTGCATAGCATTGTCCATATTTGTAAGGGGTCTTAATAATGGTAACACATTGTTCTAGAGACTACCGCTCCTCTTACAATATGCACTTTGACAAGTCTCAAAGTCCTTCAGCCATTTTCTATGTAACTGGCCATCAGAGTAGTCGTGTTAAATTTTAAAGAACAAAATCAGTGAGTGATCATGTGTGTGTTTTATTATTTGATTTGATTATCTACACCAAAATCAGGTAACTATATTGTATATTTTTCGTTAGAGTCGTGGAGTTCAATAAATTAAATTATTACCATTTTACGTACACCATAACCTCATAGAAAATTTCCAAAATACTGAACCTCGATATTTTTGTTTCAGGAGTCAGCTTTTTAAACCATATATAAATAATTTCAAGTTGTGTCCAGCATTTAAAGAATTGAAATCATTTGTTCAAGCTATTAGCCTAATTTTGAAGCTCTATGATAGATTTTTGTTTCTTATTTTTATGCAAGGCTTATCCCATGTTCTTAAACTTTGCCATTCTCAGTAGAGACACTATATACACGTCTGATATTAAATCCGTTTATTGACGAATGCGTTGGGTTTAATTCCTTTTCGGCCACATATATCACTACTCGCAAGGGGATATTAAAACATCCGAGACTGTCCTGTTTCCAAGTATTCTATTAGCCGAGACCATCTTTTAGTGACTGTAGCTCGATAGCAAGTACTCACAAACAGATAACTAGCTGTATTGTTTCAATTTCTTCACCTTGAATTTGAACTTACATAAGCCCTAATTTTCTTTCGCCCATTAATCTACTGGCTTCTATAATAAAATGGCCTCTAGTTTCTTATAATTAAATTAAGTAATATAAATATCACAATCCATTATTTCATATTATAATGAGGGCTACTACAATCTTGTCCTTTATAAAAATTCCACTTCGAAAATTTTGTTCACCATGTTTTTTATGAGATTCTAGACTCTTATTCTAACATATTCTGTAAATGTATACGAAAGAACGTAAAAAAAAAGAAACCGTAACAATATTATTTCTCTAAGCTATATATTTTTTATTTATAGTCAAAATAAAGCTTAATTTACGATATTTTCATTGTATAAAACCTGTATTTTAATTATCTTTAATTACTTACTGTAAATTTGAATTTTAAATTTAATACTTTCCAATTTGTAACAAATTGAAATTATTCAAACGAAAAACCGGAAATCAAACTCACGTAAACTATTTAATATGTAAAACATTTTTAACAATGCATCCAAATTATCTGTATGACAATAATAAATTTCGAAAAATTTTATATAAATTAAGGTAAAAATAAAAATAATTTGAGTTAAAGCTCCCGGAAAATATAAATTTTTAGAATGAATACAAAAAATTTGTTTGTGTAAAAATAATATCTGTATTCATAAATACCTGTTCATGTTAAAAAATTTTATAATTTTATTTTAAGTAGGAGTGTTGTAAATAATATTTTCAGCAGACAAATTTAAAATTTTATAAGTACACTAAATGGAGAGCTAAAAGAGACAGAAATTAATAAAAGTTAAAAAAAAAATACAAAACATCCAAAGAAGTAAGAAGTAATAAATGAACATGTACGAAAGAGTTAATGACGAATTGTTTTTGAGAAAGATGATGGTATGTCCTAATTTACCATTATCTTTCTTTTGTACTAGTACTTCAATAAAGTAAAGGGCACTGCTTGCTTCAATTTCCATAGTAAATTTTATGCTAAGGTGTTGTTGGCTTAGATAATCCAGGAAATTATGAAGGTTATCTACACCATGCAGCCAAACTACGACGTATCATCTACATACCTGCACCAAAATTTAGTTTTTGAGGAATAGAAGACAAGGCGTTTCCTTCGAAAGCTTGCTTGAATCAGACATGCCTTAATTAATTCTAATAAGGTAAGGTCCATGTTGTTATTTTTTTCTATGTAGAATTTCTGTATACGATTGTTTCTAAAAATAATTCAGCTTCCATAATATAGGACATATTACGAAATAACAAAAGGAACTCCACTCTACTAGAATTAACTTTTTAAGAAACTTTTTACGAGCAGACTTCGGGAGCGGCTATGGGATCTACGCTGTCACCCATGATAGCGAACATCTTCATGGAAGCTTTCGAAGAAAACACTTTGTTTTTTGCTCCTCTAAAAACAAAATTTTGGTTCAGATACGTAGATGATACATTCGCGCCACATAGCGCAGATAACGGCCATAATTTCCTGGATTATCTAAATCGACAACACCCTAGCATAAAATTCACTATGGAAACTGAATTAAGGCGTGTCCTTCCCTTTCTCGATGTACTAGTACAAAGAAAAGATAATAGTAAATTAGGACTTTCTGTATACAGGAAACCCGCCATTTCTCAATGCAACGTCACACCATTATCCTTCTCAAAAACAATTCGTCATTGACTCTTTGATACATAGAGCTCTTTCAATACATGACAAACAATCACTAAAATCAGAAACAGAGAAACTGACTAAGGCTCTGAAAGGCAACGGATATTATGCTGAAGATATTAGACGTCCTATTAGTGAATATAAAAATTCACTTCGTCAACAAAATGTCATAAATGTACCACCTATGGACAGTGTTATCTTGCCTTACACACACGGAACCATCGACAAGATTGCCAGATTACTCTAAAAATCAAACATTCGGTCAATTTTCAATACATGTCAGAAAGTTGGACAATGTTTGAAGTCACCAAAGGGCGCAATACCACTACACACAGAAGATATAAGATACCTTGTTCTTGTGGTAAATTGTATGTGGGTGAAACAGGATTGGCTATATCTACTAGGCTTAGGGAACATGAAAGATGCATTAAAAATAATCAGATTGTACAATCTGTAGTAACTGGACACCAGCATTGCACAGGTCACACCATTAATTAAAAAAAAACTAAGATGTCAACATTAGTGTCTGGTTTCTTTAAACGTAAAATTAGAGAATCAATCGAAATTTGTAAATATCCAACAAATATTAATAGTGTCTATATCACACGTGGAAATCAATTGTAACGTTGAATCATGGCTTTCTAAGCACCAGTCGGGTATAAATACCAGGCTGCCGCTCTTCGATTGTCATTCAATGCTCTAATCTCGTGGAGTAAAGATCCCTGAAGATGCATCGTGCAATCGTAGGCGAAACGTCGATAATAATTCCAATTTGACAGGGTCTAAATCCAAGTCCAACAAATGGTTCACCAGATCTACTGACGAATGAAGCTCTATTCCAGCGCAATTGGCAGACCCCGCTTCGACTTCATCTATGCCTACACATCCATGAACACTCATCTCCTACAGTTACAAATGTAAGAAACCATCGTGGCAATTGGAGTTACATACCAGTGTCTTATACTACCAGACTAGAAGTCAATGGAATAAGAAAAGTTAAGACAGGAGTAACATGGTACATGTAATCTCAGTCTCTTTACTACTGGAATTTGGCAGAGAATGAAGTGCATTATAGGTATGGCCCGACTCTAGCTGGACAATGAGTGACGTCAGAGGATTCCGATCAACAGTAAGAGTAAGAAGTACCATAATATCAATGTAAATGGTATCCACCATTTTCCACCCACTGGACAAAGCGACACGACAACATCCTCCAGACAGACTTTTAAAAAATGATTTAGTGCAGTGGTGCGAAAATTTAAAAATCTTTTAAAAGACTTTTTTTTTGTATAATTAAGTTGATTTTGTTTTTTCTTAGTTGAGTAAACAGAGAGCCATGAAATAGAAAAAAGAATTTTTTGTTGCTATTCAATTTTAAGTTTTATTTTTACAATTTCTAATTTTTTTCTATTCATCATTGGGATCCAGCTCTCTAAGATGGGGGGATATTTTATTAATCTTTTATTTTAAATTAAAACAATAACAATTTTATAACCTTCCAATTAGGAAATGTTATGTTTATTTACTGGTCATCGATAGTACAAATTCACCACACAGTCAGCAAGGTAGCTCTCCGGGTCATGATGAACCGAGGTTGTAAGAAGGCGATTTGTTGGCTTGATGAAAAATAACAAAACAGGATAAAAAAGATGGAAATGCTTGGGATAGCTATTAATGAGTCAGTAGATCAATTGTTTAATCAGTCATAAGGGTCAGTCGATCCGATGTAAGTCAGTCAGTTGTGAATTAGTTGATTGCCCAGAGAATTGGTGAACCCGTGTGAGGGAAGCTGCGAAATTTCCAATCGTATCTCCAGTCCAGAGCAGGTCGACAAGTAGCAAAAAATCTAGTGACAACCCCATCATGAATGCCGACATGAATCGAATTTTAATTTAAGTTAAAAAATTAATTTTAATAATGTACAGTTCAATATAGTTAATGTTGCTTATTTTGAATAAATTATTTTTTATATAAATCGAAGTCGAAGAGCTAATTTAGACATTAATCTCTGAAAACCAAATTATCGAATCCTACGTCCCTAGTCACACCCCAAAATTGGGCGTTACAGTATTATAAAAATGAAATTATTGTTACTTTTGATCATACTTTCCTCTAAGATTACGACATGAGTACTCATAAGGCATAAGCGCAAAATTTTAAACAGTTTAGAACATATTATAAAAAAGAAATTTTTAAACAATAGACCAATCCTTACATCTGGAAGGCATTTTTTCTGGTTTGGAACAGAATTTAACCCACATCGTAGGTTAAGATCTTTATTCACATTAATGTGCCAATTAATAAAATGGCTGATATAATAACAAAGAACAGAAGATTTCTTATAATTTTTAGAACATCCGTTATCGTATAAATATATATATATATATATATATATATATATATATATATATATATATATATATATATATATATATATATATATATCGTGCCATTTCTCTAACGTCTCCAGAATTCCGACCAAGAATACTGCAAAAAGTGAGAAATACACTAATAAATAATAATTTCAATGAAGAGATTATCACCGAAATAATTAATAAATGAACATATAAATTTTATAACAACCTAATAACAAGAAATATAGAACATAAACAGCAAAAATATGTAGCATTACCTTACGCTAGTGAGCTGTCAGAAAAAATAAACCAAATTTGAAAAAGCGTGATATTATCGTATGCCACATGTCTCGTAATAAGTTAAATACACTATTTACTAATTTAAAAACTAAAACTCCTCTTATGAATAAGTCAAATGTAGTATATTCAATCCCTTGCTCAAATTGTCCCAAAAAATATATAGGCATGACAAGCCAATTGCTAAAGAACAGATTGAATGGCCATAAATATACGAAAAACGCCAAAACAACGAAACATTCGATCCTGTTAATAAACATCAAAAAGTGAATATCCTTTTAAACATAAAATTAAATGTGTGGGTTCTTTCGGTTTTTTTGGTTCATTGTAAAATATAAAAAATAAAACACACTCGCATTCCATGTATCCTAGACGATGTAAAAGTTTATATTTCATTATTAATAAACAAACGAAATGTCAGGGTGTGTACTGGTAAAATTAAATACTTTTTTAGAAATTTGGGTTTTTTAGAGTGTTTGTTTGTTTTTTGAAATTATAAATATGTTTTGTATAAATGTTTTTAATAATATAAAAAATATTTTTAGGAATTTCAATAAATAAAAAGACAGGCAGTCGGTACAAACCATCATCTCGCCTTTGCATCGTATAAGCCATACTTATAATCAAAATACGGCAAATAAGACGACAAAGGCGACATCTCGATGGTCCACTAGATAATACAAGAACCATACAGATTAACAAAGTTTGTAAGAGAACCGTCATATGGTGGCGCGACGGTGAATTAAAACAGGAATATGTAAAATCGAGTACACTTTTTAATACGAGAATCATGTAGATTGACAAATTTTCACGTCCGCTTCGCCAATATTTTATTCTATTTTATTTTAAATTACACGGACAAAAACTTATCTACATATTTATTTACTTGTTTGGCTTTGAAACACGCTAAACGATGCTCTCATGGTGGGATCGTTTGGTGCGGCACGTAGCTTTGGCTGCTTAAATAGCGGTATGCTTGCTTGCCAGTACCGAAAAATGCGACCCCTATCTTTTGGGCAGCGCGTTTCGTGTACTCGATTTTACATATTTCTGTTTTAATTCACCGTCGCGCCACCATATGACGGTTCTCTTACAAACTTTGTTAATCTGTATGGTTCTTGTATTATCAAGTGGACCATCGAGATGTCGCCTTTGTCGTCTTATTTGCCGTATTTTGATTATAAGTATGGCTTATACGATGCAAAGGCGAGATGATGGTTTGTACCGACTGCGGTGGACTGACGAGTCCCATATTAGGACGAAACAGCGCTGTCGCCATCTGTCGGACCCGGAGTTATTCCATACTTTGGAGTGCTCCGCACTTTTTAATACGAGAATCATGTAGATTGACAAATTTTCACGTCCGCTTCGCCAATATTTTATTCTATTTTATTTTAAATTACACGGACAAAAACTTATCTACATATTTATATATATATATATATATATATATATATATATATATATATATATATATATATATATATATATATATATATGTCTACTAAACTCACTTAAATACAATATTTATAAACATCAATTAATAAATCAAAAACAACTTACCCAGCTTTCCTTACTGCTCCAGTACAATTAAAAGAAGCTGCGGCAGTTCCTGTTTGCTTAGCCTTATAAGGGGAGTTCATAACGCTCTCGGCTTCATCCTCGTCGGAGATAGCCGTTGTCAAGGACATCCGATCATCGTCGGAAATCTGAAGTAAACACAAAAGTTAATTAAAAAGATATATTAAGTTTAAGTGTTAGTTGTGAACAGAAGTTCTCGCCTTAGACAAATTAAAATTTGTAATAAATGGAGCTGCTAAACAATAGCTACTACGAAACAAAACAGAATGGGATAATTCTTTTTTCTTTCGTTATGATAAATTTGTTACGCTAAGTGAAGGATATTAAATTAGCTGTTTTTTTTTTGTTCTTTATCACCACTTTTTTACTTTTAAATTGTTTAACTTCTTAATAACTTACCATTTTTTTTTATTGGGTTCTATAACTATATGCAGTCCATTTAATATTCCCAGTCAAATCAAAAAACATTTCGTTTCATTTTATTAAACTCTCTAAGGTGCATACAAACCTAGTAACGTAACACCGCCGTACTGTACCAAGAAGGCACGGTGTTATTATGCTCGAAACATTATTCCACCTTCTCAGTTCATGTATTCTTTCAAGCAAATGAAAATGATATAATCAGTAGAAAATTAAGGATCCGGAAAGCATAACCAACAAACCGCTGAGTCAAACTAAACTTAGTAGCGAAGATTATGTGAAAATTTTTAAAAAAATAGCACTTTATAGATCCACAGGACAGCGAATAGAACCCCTCCCTGAGGTTAGCCTTTTGCTACATACACCTCCACGGTTTCCTCTAGCCAATTTGATGGTACTCGTCTACTTTGGAGCATGTTTTGTATCCCCTTGCATAAAGTGACTTAACTTCTGGCAGACGGTGTCATGGAATTAAAGGAAATATGGTCGAAAGCTGCTTCATTATCAAGAAATGCTGTTAATGTTGTTTTCTTGTTATTCATAACAAACTCCATTCTTCTTACTAGGTGACGTAGAGCTAACTTAAATAAGAGATACAAATGCGATTGATTTTCAATCAATAGTTTATGTAACAATCTTTATAAACAAAATTGTTTTATTTCAATAAATCTATAAAGTGTATGGAGTATTTAAAAGTTAAATTACATTATATGACAGATATATTATTTTTATAAGATAAAACGGAAGGTTCCTGAACGGAAATCTGCAAATGGTTTTTTCAGTTTTCAATATACTTGTAATAAATCTACATTACGAACTCCTTCCGAAAACCTCTCAAAACATGCTAAAAACCTCGTCCTTATGCATTAAAATGTGCGTGAAATTGATAACCTTCTTTTTTCTTGTTTATGAAGTCGGTAAAAAATAGATTTTATTTCTTGAAAGAATGTTACACAGTACAGGTTATACCACTGAAAAATACATTTGTTTTTTTTTCACCTATTTGTGGTATTTTAGACACTTCATATTTGTCATGTAGATAATTGTCTTTTTGAATAGAGGTATATAAGAAACAACTTATTGTTAGTCGGGATATTTGCTTCTTAATCATTCGTTTGTTTTTTTTAAGCCATTACGAGTTAACAAAGGAACAGTAAAAAATACGACGAGCGAACTGAAGAAAATGTTCATAAAAGAAAAGATAAATGAATACGTTTATCTCCATTGCTTTTGAAATTATTTAAATTCTCATTTATTTCTTTAATAAACGAGTTTTCTGAAAAAGTGACTTTTCTTAGTTCAATTTTCCAATTTATTTATTCCAACAAAAAAGTTATTAAGCTCACAATATTTACTGCGAGCGGTGTTCTTGTTCCACTCAATGTTTTATATGAAATATATACCTGAATGTCCGAAAATATCTAATTTTTTTCAAAAATAAGTTCACGTTAGTCTTGGTGACATTAAAAATAGTATATATCACCAAGCCCAGAGCTCCCTGGTTTGCAGGAGTATTGAGATAAATGAAATTCCAAAGATATACATTTTTGAGTAAATACTAGCATACTAAACAGTACACTGATTGGTTAGCTTATGAAAAACTGAGGAATTTTGAGAGTTTTGCATCGATGGTGGTGGAATTGGATGGATTGTGTTTCTGTAGCAATCTATTCGAACTGTGCAACCTCCAACACGGAAAGAATATGATGGAACGAAGTTTGCATTTATTGTTTGCATTTTATTTCATATATATATATATATATATATATATATATATATATATTTAATAATAATAAAATAAATGAAATTCTCCAAGAGTTTAACAGTTTCAACGAAAAATTACAGTTCACGTCCGAAACAGAGAATAATAATAAAATAAATTTTCTAGATATGACACTTATACGCAGAAAAAACAAAATTTTAACTGAATGGTACACCAAACCAACTTGGTCAGGTAGATATCTAAACTATTTCTCTAATCATTCAAAAACTCAAAAAAATAGCGTTATAATCGGTCTATCTGATCGTGCTATCTCTCTAACATCTCCAGAATTCCGACCAAAAATACTGCAAAAAGTAAAAGAGACACTAATAAATAATAATTTCAACGAAAAGACTATCACCAAAATAATTGATAAACGAACATATAAGTTTTATAATAACGTAAAAACAAAAAACATAGAACATAAACAGCAGAAATATGTGGCATTACCTTACACTAGTGAGCTGTCAGAAAAAATAAAATACAATTTAAAAAAGCATGATATTATCGTATGCCACAGGTCACATAATAAATTAAATACATTGTTCAAAAATTTAAAAAGTAAAACTCCTCTAATGAATAAATCAAATATAATATATTCGATCCCTTGCACAAATTGTCCCAAAAAATATATAGGCATGACGAGCCAATTACTGAAGAACAGATTAAATGGTCATAAATATACAAAAAACGCCTCAACAGCGTTAAACAAACACACACAGGACGAAAAACACACTTTTGATTATAACAGTACCATTATAAAAAACAAAGATATGAATTACCAAAAATTACAGATAAAGGAAATGATTGAAATTAAAAAAGATAAAAACACTGTTAACGACAGAACAGATATGGGAAATTTGAGCCACATTTACGCAAACCTAATTTAAACAAAACTATTAAGTATTCGATCCGGTCAAATAAGAATCAAAAATAGAATATCCTCTTAAACATAAAACCAAACATATACCTTATTGGTTTTTTTATACATTGTAAAATATAAAAAATATTAAAAAAATAAAACACATTTGCATTCCACGTATCCTCAGTAAACGATGAAAATTTAAAGTTTATTTAGAAACAGAACAGCAAAATGTCAAGGTATGTGCCGGTAAAATTAAATATTTTTAAAATGTTTTAGAGTTTTGACTACTGTTTTTAAGTGTCTTGTTTGTTTTCCAAAATGGTAAAATATGTTTTTTATTTGATGTATTTTAATTATATATTTTTTAGGAAAAAATTTTGAAAATGCCTTAAATAAAGAGCGAAACGTCAATCGTTTTGTGTTTTATTAATTATAGAACTTAAACCCAAGAAAATATATATATATATATATATATATATATATATATATATATATATATATATATATATATATATATATATATATATATATAACGTCCTAACTTTGAAGTGGTCTATTTTTGAAAGTACAGTCAGGTCTGCGAAGTGGACATGATACTACAACTGCTTTCCTAGATGTAATGAACCTCATATTTTAGGCAGTGGGTGAAAATACCACTACTTTATTGGTAGTGCTGGATTAGACTAAGGCATTCGACACCATAGGACATAACCTCCAATGTACAAAATTAAGATATTCTCGTTCATGAGACAGTTTAGTAGAAGTTAGGTGGTCGTTACCAATGATTCTCAATCTGTGCCAAAATACCTTACTAAAGAGGTTCCTCAGGAATCCATATTGTGTTTTTTGGTTAACATTTTATACTACGGTCCTACACTTAATTGTTTATGACTGTTGTATGCACCATTTTGTAGCTGACACCCACTTTATATCAGTTGTAAAAAAGAATAATGCAGAGGCGTCAACTGCCAAATTAAATTTGGATCTAGAATAAATTTATGACTATTCAGTGAGGAATAGGTTAAGGTTGAATGCTTTTAAGTCGAGATTGATACATTTTGGAAACTCATTGGAGTGTGGTTGTAAAATATACTGTAAAAAATTTTGGTTTCTTATTACATTAAAATTTACGTTTTAGATCTGATGTAAAAGCAATAACACAACTGCGTATGCTGCTTTAAAAAGTCTATATCACAATCGTAACATATTAAATATTAATTTAAGGAAAAAGTTATGTAATGTCGTAATTTTAAACAATGTGAATTATGCAGAACTATATGAGTATCGTCTGGGTTTGTTAAAAAATAATAGAATACAAAACATTCGTAAGCGAGGCAATATTTTTCCTTGATTAGTGCATTTTTGAAGTTGACTTTTCCTTCGAGACCGTTGAAAACGAGATGATCTTAAAGAGATCATGGAACATTTTATATACAGTAAAAATGATTTGTTTAAAAGAAGTTCATTGTTGTCAAAGTTCTAGAATTAAGATATAAGCTAGGAAATAAATATTACTGTAAAGGGTGTTTTTTATAGAGGTATAGAACTTTAAGTTGGCAACACTTTTTTAACTGGCGGCCATTTTGTCAGCTGTCAAGTGATTTATGTTTAGTTTGGATTGGCATTTCAACATGAATAGACTGACGCCTGAACAACGCTTCCAAATTGTGCAAATTTATTTTGAAAATCATGGTTCTGTTCGAAATACGTATCGCGCCCTACGTCCATTTTACGGTCAACATAATCGTCCATCAGAGCAATTAATTCGATTAACTATGGAATGTTTTCGCACCACGTTTACTTTAATGATAATACGCATCCACAGAGACGTCGTACAATGCGTACAGAAGAAGTCATTGCTGCTGTAGAGCATAGCGTAGAGGAAGACCCGAATCAGTCTATCCGCCATCGTGCACAGGAATTAGATATGTGTCCATTCACTTTATGGAAGATTTTGCGGAAAGATCTTGGTTTGCGTGCTTACAAAATCCAACTCGTGCAAGAATTGAAGCCACACGATCACCTAGCAAGGCGTAGATTCGGTGAATGAGCCCAAAACAAGATTGCCGTTGATCGCGATTCTCATAAGCGAATTTTGTTTAGCGATGAAGCTCACTTTTGTTTGAATGGATACGTCAATAAACAAAACTGCCGTATTTGGAGTGATGATAATCCTCAAGTGTATGTTGAGACACCGTTACATCCATAAAAACTGACTGTTTGATGTGCTTTATGGGCTGGTGGAATCATTGGTCCGTACTTCTTTAAAAACGATGCTGGTCAGAACGTTACAGTCAATGGTGACCGCTATAGAGCCTTGATTACTGACTTTTTCGTTCATCAATTGAACAACCATGATATGCAGGAGCTGTGGTTTCAACAAGACGACGCAACATGTCACACAGCTCGTGCCACAATTGATTTATTGAAAGAAACGTTTGGTAACCTCATAGTTTCATAATTTTGGACCCGTGAATTGGCCTCCAAGATCGTGCGACTTAACGCTGCTAGATTATTTTCTGTGGGGATATGTGAAGTCACTAGTTTACGCCGATAAGCCCGAAACGATTGATCACTTGGAGGACAACATTCGCCGCGTTATTGCCGATATACGGCCACAAATGTTGGAAAAAGTCATCGAAAATTTGACCTCCAGATTAGACTACGTCCGAGCCAGCCGTGGCGGTCATATGCCAGAAATCATATTTAAATTATAATGCCAGAAGGTTATCTTTCGAATAAAGTAAATTTCATGTCAATTTAAAAAATTTATCTTTGTTTTATTCCATTTAAAAGTTCTATACCTCTATAAAAAAACACCCTTTATAAACTACGGTTACCAGATGTTGTCACGAAAAAGAAAAATAATATATACTATTAAATTTGAAAAGATATTTCATATATCCATATTAAAAAGTTTTGTAACGCTTTTCTTACGAATTCATTTCAATTTCACCAAATAATCCATTTCGTTTTGTTACCATAATAATTAGATTTACGATTCACATATATTTTATCCTCTTTACTTTACTGCTCCAATAAAAAATAATTGGGTAGAAACCTCAATATCTTGATATTATTACCCTAAATTGTATTCGTACAAATTCCCACATATATTTTATATCTTTTTGAAATCGTTTATTCAGGATTTATCTTTAGTTTTTTGCTTCTTGTCTGTCAATTTGTCTCTTCCAAAGATCTTGATTTAAACAGATTTGAGTAAAACTTGTTTATTCCGGCTTATTGATTCATTCACCAATTATGGTTTTGCTTGTTATAATAATTGGATTTACGGCTCTTATAAAAAATAATTGGACAAAGGAAAAAAAGAATCAGAATATGCCGAAAATATTCCTTCGATGTGTCTAACTTTATATATATATATATATATATATATATATATATATATATATATATATATATATATATATATATATATATTAAAATTTGGCAGTTTCCTCAAGTCGACGGGGCACTTCGGTTAAAATATTTCCACACTTACGGTTATACCGAAAATTCATGTATATATATACATATATATATATATATATATATATATATATATATATATATATATATATATATATATATATAAAAGACAGGTTTCCAGTCAACATAATTGAACTGCCTAAAGCCTCGACATAAAATCACTATATCCAAGCATACACATGACATAAAATCGCCATGAATGAAGATTTTCCAGCCTACATAATTGAACTTGCAGAACACTGCCTAAAAACACATATTTCGTGTTCAATAACAAAATATACAAATAAACAGATAGCGCACCTATGGGGTCCTCACTTTCACCAGTTATAGCCAACCTTTTTATGATATATTTCGAACAAGAGGTTCTACAAAAGGCACCTTTAAGACCGAAATTTTGGAAACGATATGTTGATGATATTTTTATAATGTGGCCACATGGAAAAGAACACCTGGACGATTTCCTCATGTACCTGTACACTATCCATCACAGAATCCAATTTACGCTAGAAATCGAGCAAGAAAAAAACTTCCTTTTTTGGATCAGCTATTAACTAAGAAACTCAACAATACCCTAGGTTTTAGCGTATATCGGAAACCTACACATAATGACCGATAACTCAATGCAGCGTCACATCATCACCCCTCTCAAAAGCAGGCAGTAGTCAACACGCTAGTATCAAGATCTCTCCGCCTAACAGAACACGACACAAAACAAGACGAAATAAGAAACATTTCAAGAGCTATAGAACGGAATGGTTTCTCACAATCCGATATAAAGACAGCCATAAAAAGACAAGAGAAGACTACAACAAAGACCAAAGATCAAGATCAAACAAGGAACAAAGCCATTATACCATACATAAAAGGAATAACAGACAGAATCGGAAGAATCTTAAGAAAACACAACATACAGCCCATATTTAAACTACAAAAAACAATAGCCAACATTCTGGGAAATCCCAAAGATAAGACCAACCTTGAAAATCATGGCGTTTACAGCATTCCATGTGAAGATTGCCATCAAACTTATATAGGACAAACAAACAGGCGCATATCAGCAAGAACATAAAAATAGCTTCAAAAACAAACAGACAACCTCAGCTCTATTTAAACATTACCAAACAACCGGACATACCATCGATTTCGAAAAAGCAAAAGAAATAGCACCACTGTAGAACTACAAGGGACGCGTCATAAGAGAGGCTCTAGAAATCGAAAAAGCGGGATGGCTAAATAAACGAGAGGATGCTATAAATTTTCCAACTCCATGGAAAATATTAATAAAAAATCAAGAAAGAAAACAACAAAAATCAACCAGTACACGAGAGACCAGCATACAAGAACAAAATATATCGCACTCGGCAGAGGGGAGGAGCCTGCGAAGCCACTCGTCCAATCAGGAAACGAGCCAGCTAAACAAAACTCGAAATTCATCAGAAGCTACCATCAGTTCTCAGCGAGTAATAAGACGAACCGCACTTGAAAATGCCAAATGAGATTTTGGCCAAACGTCGTGAAAACGATTTTTTGAACGAACGAATTGAAAACCAGAATAACCAAGCCATTCATTCTACCATCCGTGAATATATATATATATATATATATATATATATATATATATATATATATATATATATATATATATATATATAATAAATTATCTTACTATGATGAATGCCCAGGGATTTCAGTCTTTTATAAAATCTGTGTCTAGAACAATTTCTGATTATGTATCATATTTTCATACCACGAAAGTTAAAAAATGATATATTGAACATTACATCTTTTATTACTGAAGAAAACATAACTGATCACAGTTTTTTGTAATTTCCTTACTTGACAGGAAAATATTACAAAATATTTTGGGATATTTAAAAGATTTTTGAAGGAGAAAACGAGTAAATCAATATAGTGGGATTGTGTTTATTGGATCAAAATACAGAAAACAAAACCAAGGTATAGAAAATAAAACCAAGGTCCAGAAAACAACACCAAGGTTATAATAGTCTAAGCAGGTGAATGCTTTTGGTTGTTTTACACTAATGAATGATAACTTGTTATACTAACCTGATAATATATAAATAACGTTAATCATCAATAGTAGGTGTCGCTATAATAATAATTAACCACTTATATCACGTCAAGGGAAACGAAAATTTGTAAAAATAAACTACGTTTTACAAATTAAATTACAGTAACGTCATCTAGTGGAAGGTTACAAAATTAAAATAATAAAACGTTGCCAAGGAGTGATACAGGTTGTTAAAAAAGGATAATGCATGGAAAATTTAAATAAATAAATGACAAAATTGATAAGAAGCATAGTTGCATGAAATTTTATAGTATTGTTCTTATAATTTCATCCAAAATTGTTGAAAATTGTACCACATTTTTCATTGTTGAATAAAATATCTATATTGTGTCGTAATCTGTTTGTGTATTTTTTATCTTAGTGTGATCTCTAAAATAATCTGAGCTCACCTGAGAAGAGGGTCAAATTAACATGTAGGAACATAAATATATATATATATATATATATATATATATATATATATATATATATATATATATATATATATATATATATACAGGGTGATTCAAAAATCGATCACGAAACTTAAGGGGGTGATTCTACTTGACAAAATAAGGGTAGAGCTTCATATAATTTTTTTTCAAAATGTCATTCGTTTTCGAGTTACAAGCCGTCCAAGTTCAAGTTTTTATTTTTTGTTTTTTGAATTACTCGCTTACAGGAAAACCGATTTGACTAATATTTGAAAGATAGGCTAAGTCTTCTGCGCTTCATCATTTTAGTAACAATTCACATTGATTGTTTGCCGCTAGAGGGCACTTTACCTACATTGAAAATTGTTTTTTTATCATAATTTTTTAGTGTTGACAGCTACAGTAGTTTTTGGCATAATTTCTGAAAGACTGATGCCAGGCCTTTAAAAAAGGTGCTCTTTATTTACATCGCTAAACCCAACGGTTTAGACGTAAATCACCCTTAAAAATTAAGTGGTAAATTTACTTTTCTCATTTCATTACCACCAGCTACCAGGTAAATAGCTATCAAAGTATGCTAGAGCTGTCAGTTTAACATCAAATAAATTCGCTTTTTAAACTATTTAATTTATAATCTTAAAATAACTAATAATGGCTAATCACCAATATTCAAATATCGAATATTGTGATATCCATTTTTGTTATGGAAAAGCAAATGGTAATGCAGAGTTGGCAAGAAGATATTATATGGAGAGTTATCCGGAAAGAAATATCCCTCATGCTCAAACATTTTCCAGTGTGCACAGGAGGCTTGCGGAATGTGGTTCCTTTAAAAGTTATAATGGAAATAGGGGAAGACCTAGAACTGCTAGAAACGTGCAACAAGAAGAAAGAGTGCTTGAAATTATTGAAGATAATCCAGGTATTAGTACTAGAAAAATTGGGAATGAAGTGCGGCTCTGTCAGGCTAGTTCATGGAGGATACTAAGAGAAGAACAACTCTACCCGTTTCATTCAAAAAAGGTGCAGACTCTTTATGACGATGATCGGCCGAGACGGTTGGAAATGTGCAATCAGATCCTAGCTAAGTATGAACACGATAATCGATTAATTGGCGTCATATTATTCACTGACGAAGCTGGTTTCACTCGTGATGGCATAACAAATCTACACAACATCCACACATATGCTTACGAGAACCCAAACAATGTGGTACAAACGAAACATCAGCGTAGATTTTCACTAAATGTGTGGGCAGGGATAATAGGAGATTACCTTATTGGTCCTCATTTCTTTGATGGCCCATTAACTGGTGACGTATACTTAGATTTTATCCAAAATCGTCTCCCATTGTATCTGGAAGATGTGCCATTGGAAGTAAGGGCCAACATGTGGATCCTCCAAGACGGAGTTCCGCCCCACTTTAGTATACGTGTCCGACAGTATTTGAATGCAACGTATCCTGAGCGATGATAGGACGAAGTGGACCATTGGCATGGGCAGCGAGGTCACCAGACCTTAATCCTATGGATTTTTTCTTTTGGGGTCATTTGAAACAATTGGTGTACGATATTCCAGTAATCAACGTCGAGGATCTTCGCTTCAGGATAATCGAAAAGTGCCAAATTATTAAAGAAACACCAGAAATTTTTCATCGAGTTAGGCGACATTTTTTGAAGAGTGTTAGGAAATGTATGGAAGAAAATGGGGGACATTTTGAGAATCTTTTTTAGTTTGTTTAGTACTGTTTCATTAATTTTTATCAATTAAATGTATATCGCAATAATCCATAATATGAATATTTACTGATTAGCCATTATTAGTTATTTTAAGATTATAAATTAAATAGTTTAAAAAGCGAATTTATTTGATGTTAAACTGACAGCTCTAGTATACTTTGATAGCTATTTACCTGGTAGCTGGTGGTAATGAAATGAGAAAAGTAAATTTACCACTTAATTTTTAAGGGTGATTTACGTCTAAACCGTTGGGTTTAGCGATGTAAATAAAGAGTACCTTTTTTAAAGGCCTGGCATCAGTCTTTCAGAAATTATGCCAAAAACTACTGTAGCTGTCAACACTAAAAAATTATGACAAAAAAACAATTTTCAATGTAGGTAAAGTGCCCTCTAGCGGCAAACAATCAATGTGAATTGTTACTAAAATGATGAAGCGCAGAAGACTTAGCCTATCTTTCAAATATTAGTCAAATCGGTTTTCCTGTAAGCGAGTAATTCAAAAAACAAAAAATAAAAACTTGAACTTGGACGGCTTGTAACTCGAAAACGAATGACATTTTGAAAAAAAATTATATGAAGCTCTACCCTTATTTTGTCAAGTAGAATCACCCCCTTAAGTTTCGTGATCGATTTTTGAATCACCCTGTATATATGTACGAAATAATTGTAATTTCTTATAATTATTTTTTACCTGGCGCCCAAACAAACATTAAGTGTTTTTGATTAAATTTTGGCAATACATTTTGAAAATTTTAAAATTCTTGAAATCAGAAAATAAATAATTATAATAAATAAGTTTCCTACATACATAAATTAAGTTAATTTTTTTTCTTAATCGGGTAAATTTTGTGCGGGTGAGTGTAGCGCTATATGTAATCGAAGGTTTTCGGGCATTCCGTGTATGTGCTGAGTCCCTCTCAGGACTGTAAGGCAGCTGACGTTTCGGTGAAATCTCATTCACCATTTTCAAACCTCACTGTATGGCGTCTACGAGCGAACTGACGCTTGCGACTCCGGTGTTGTCGGTACCGTGTGCGCGTCGGACACGTTCGTTTTCCGAATGGTTCCGGACCATCAGGTGGCGTGCCTTGCTGCGCGTCATCGGCCCTGTTGCCAGTGTTTGTGGTTGCGTTGCCGAGTTGTAATCTCTTTCGTTACTAAGTGGTACAGGTTGATGTTTTGTAAGCAGATTTTTCCAAGTATTAGGCACGCGTTGGCTATCATCTCTGCTATTTAAGTTGTTGGGCCTCTTTGCAATTTCAATAGCCTCCCTTATAACCCTTGTGGACACGTTTTCACATCTCGAAAGCATTTTTGTTCCCGAGAAATTTATCTTATGTCCTGTGTTTAACCAGTGTTGGGCCAGAGCAGAAGAAGTTGTTTTTTGCTTGACAGCGTTTATATGTTCGTCTCTTCTGGCGCTTATTTTACGGTTAGTTTAGCCTACGTAAGATGAGCTGCACTTTCCGCATGGAATTTCGTACACTCCCTGGTTTTCTAGTGGGATTCTTTCTTTAGGTGTTGGCAAGAGATCTTTTACTTTACGGGTCTGTGGTGAAAATGGTTTCAATTTTGTGTCTCCTGAGAATTTGAGAATTCTTGCGATCTTGTCTGTGGTGCCTCTTACATAAGGAACCCGCCCGAAAACCTTCGATTACACATCACACCCGTGAGAATATTCGACATAACATATATATATATATATATATATATATATATATATATATACATATATATATATATATATATATATATATATATATATACTTCTTAATGTACAGATAAATCTAATTATTCTCACTGGCTAGATGTATTAATTTACGCCTTTGAGGGTTCTAACGGTGTGTTAATTACATGTGCGCCAGAGGGTGCTATTTACCTTTGTGTGTTAAATAAAATAAATTAATCATATTGTATTTTACGAGTCAAACAGAAAGTATGGTGTATACGTGTAACTGGCGCAAAAATGTCGTTTATTTAGTATGCAATTTTTTTGGCATCGGATTGTCAAAAGCCATAACAAATATGTTACACAATAGAATATTGATGAAAGCAAAGTAATTACGTTGTATAAGATCTTTTACAATACATGTACATGTAGGTGATGGTGCCTTACCTAAAAATATTACAAACATTGTTATGAATTCATAACATACACAGGATGCAGAAAAATGTTATTTTGTGGTGGTACACTTAATATTGCATAATGATTTTTTAAAATTTATTTAATCAAATGAATATTTTTTTTTATCTAATCTAGATATTTAACTTGATGAAAAAATACCTAGAAATATTAGTTATAAAATTACATAACAAAAAAGTAACTAGTCGTGTGGCGGATCTATTTTTTCCCAAACATACCTCTGCTCTAAGCAGTTCTATTGCCATTAGTTTCTAAAAAAATGGCGCCTCCTTATGAGGACTGGGGTTGATACAAATGCAAATAAAAAAGAAATTGTTACAACTTTGAGTACAGCTTTTAAGTATCTGTATAAATTTTCAACTTTTAATTAACTCTTTATATATATCCACAAATTTGCATTAAATATCAATCATCTATAATCCGTATTTAAGTTTGTTTAGGAGCAATTTACAATGTTCAGCAAATGGATTGCTAAATACCAACCGTAATAATTAACTTCCGGTTTGTAAACCAAAGCGGAAACAGAAAAATATGAATTCTAGTTTAGTTGCTCATATTTGTTCACAATTAGTTATTCGTCTCTGCCTCCGAGCAGTTTTACCGAAATACATACGTAGTATTTTATGTATTTAAATGCATGATGAAAAAGTGAATAGAATACTAGTGGACTGGTTTTCTTGTCCAGACTTCTTGAACTAGGAGTTTAATATGAAAACCGTGTGCAGTCAAACTTCATCCTGCATTAAAAAATTTACATCAATATATAGGGTGAAAGTCAATACAATGTCTTTTAAATTTTTCCTAGGCGTAACTTGCTTCAGTGAAAGCTTTTACTTTCCATGATATGGAGCTTAGTGCACTAAGCTATATATCAGCGATTCCCAACCATTTTTTTCTTGCGAACCCCTTCTAAAAACGGAATAACTTACTTACTTACTTACTCCGTGGCGTTACAACCCTGGGTGGGTTTTAGCCGACTTTACGACATGCCTCCATTCATTTCGATCTCTCGCAACCTCCATCTAGTGTTCGATGCCCATAGTTTTGAGATCTTTTGTTATATTATCTCTCCACCGGGGTCGGGGTCGTCCCAGTGGCCTTCTCTCAATCGGTGCTTCCTCCCAAGCTAGTCTTATTATTCTGTCGTCAGGAAGCCTTCTGATATGTCCTGCCCACTTGAGTCTTCTGGCCTTAATTTCTTTTACTACATCTGTATCTGGGAATAGTTCTTCTAGTTCCTTGTTAGTTCTTGTTCTGTATTGTCCTGTCGTTTCATCTATCGTTGGTCCCGAGATTTTCCTCAAAATTTTTCTTTCAAAGACTCGTAGTCTCTCTTCGTTCGCTACCGTTAGCGTCCATGTTTCGCAACCACATATAACTATCGATCTTATAACTATTTTGTATAAGTCCATCTTTGTTCGTCTTGTGAGGTGTTTCGATTTCATCAGATTTTACAGTGCGTACTGGCATCTATTTCCTGCTTGTATTCTATTGTTTATTTCCTGTGATCCGTTGTTATCGTCGCATATTGTTGTTCCTAGGTATTTAAATTCTTGGACTCGTTCAAAGTTATATTCATTGATGGTGATGTTTTGACGTATTCTGTCTCTGTTTCGGCCATTCCGACTCATGAACATGTATTTAGTTTTGTCTTCGTTGATTTGAAGTCCCATCTTCTTTGCTTCCCTTTCGATCCGTATTAGAGTTTCTTTCATTTTTCTTCTACTACTACCAATCATATCGACATCATCTGCAAATGCCAACAGTAGATTTGGTCCATCTTGATGGAATATAGATGTCGGTGCTTCAATTTTCGAATTTCTGATTATATATTCCAGCGCTATGTTATAAGTTGTGGTGAGAGCGCATCTCTTTGCTTAAGACCGTTGTTTATTTCAAACATTTCAGAGTAGTACTGTCCCACTTTCACTTTGCACTTCAGCCCCTCCATACACATCCTTATTAGGCTGACCAGTTTTTTGGAAAAGCCAAGCTCCTGCATTTCTGTCCATAGTCTCGTTCTGCAAATTCTATCAAATGCCTGTTTAAAATCGATAAATAAATTGGCGAACAGTTACAGTAAAAGAAAAATAAAATTGGGTTATTAAAATTTCTTTTCCATATGAAATAACAGTTCATAACGAAAAAACTAAAATATAATCGTAAAACATTTATAAACCAACATTATTAAAAGTAAAATAATCGCTTAGCTTACCAAAAAGAATTAATTATAAAATGAATTCAATAATACACAACTTGAAAAATACTGTCAATTGGGATATTTGTCTGTTTGGTGGAACAAAGAAATTCAAGATTTTGTAGTATATCATGCCTTATAAATTATTTGAAAAAAATACAAACAAATGTTTAAAAAAGTGAAGTTCCTTTGTAACAATATTGCTTAAAAATAAAAACGTTAATTCCGCCATAGTTCTAGAAGTTTTACAACTGCTGGAATTATGTACAAACAAAAACTATTTTCGATATAATAAATCAATTTTATAAACAAACAGACGGACTAGCGATGGGCTCCCCATTAATTCCACAGCTAACAGAAATATTTATGTCAGAGACGGAGGAGTCAATAGAGAATTCAAAATATGGTATGTTTGAAGGGAACCAAAAAATAACTTGAACAAACCCTCAACCATTTAAACTCTACTCATCCCAAAATCAAATTTATTCTAGAAATAAACTTAAATTTAAAAATTTCAAAAACAATCACAAAAACGATACAATTCAATATGTACAGAAACCAATTTACAGTCCCTTACGACTCCCTTTACTCTAAAGCATATAAAATGGCAGCATACAGAGCAATGATACATCGTGCATTCTACCACTTTCCAAAGAAAATGTAGAGAAACACAATCAGAAAAATAGCAAACAACAATGGTTATTCACTGTCCGAAATAAATACTATCCCAAGAACAAAATACTAGACAATTCCGAACTCATACATTTTTTGAAAAATTTCCAGGAAAATATCAAACATCCTTTGCAAATATAAAATAGCCTTTAAATCTTCTCATGGATCATCTAACCTAGTTTTTAATGTTACAGACAGACATAATCAATATAAAAAATCAGGAGTTTATAAGTTACATTGGACAGACAGGAAGAAATGTTGAAACTAGATTCAATGAACACAATCCTGTTACAGGCTTAAGAAAAGAACGTCTAATTTCACAAATAATTTTTTAGAAACGAACTGTGAGTTTTTAGATTTACACTGCCCGTCAATCACGTTTGCCATGTCTACGCGAAAACAAGTAGAACTTCAAAGTTCTGTATTTCAGTAAGGAATCATCGCATGATAATTCTGAAAAAAGCATTCAAAAGCTCTTTGCAAGTACTTGCAGATGACATGAAGTGTAAGTCGATTTTTAATTTTTTAATGGTTTTAATTGAAAATAAAAAAAATTAAAAAAAAAAATTTCGACTTTATTAAATTCAGCGCCATTTTTGAAGAAAATTTTGTGAGAAAATTCTGATCACTCAGTTTTTTAGAGTTTTCCAAGAGGTATAAATTACTTTTTTCAAGTTGGATTTAAGTGCATTTTTCACCAAAATACGGCCTTTCTTACGAAAAAAAAGACTTTTTTTCAATGTTTTGTATATTCTTAACTGAACTAGATAGACAAAGAGAAAAAACGCCTATTTTTACATGCAGAATGACCTTTATTAGTTCCGAAATATTTTCCGCAAATTTGATTTTTAAAATTTTTTTACTTTTATTTTTTTGATTTTTAATATTTTTGAAAATAGTTCACTCAGTATAATACCAACGCGTAATTTTCGGACAATTTTTCAAATGTTTTTACATAAAAAAATATTCCATTTATTCCTTTTTTATGTGTAGTTTAGTTGTTTCCTATGATAAATAACTAAAAATTGGAAATCACGTAAAGAAACCAATGTAAAAACATTTGAAATATTGTCCGAAAATTACGCGTTGGTATCATATTGAATGAAGAGTCGTAAACAGCATATTATCGTTTTTATTTTCAAAAAATTGAAAAATAAAAAAATTAAAAAAATGAAATTCGCGGAAAACATTTCGGAACTAATGAAGGTGATTCTGCATGTAAAAACAGGCGTTTTTTCTTTTTGAAGTTTTTCTCTCTCTAATTCAGTTAAAAATATACCAAACATTAAAAAAAAGTCTTTTTTTTTTCGTAAGAAAGGCCGTATTTTGGTCAAAAATCCACTAAGATCAAACTTTAAAAAAGTAATTTAAACCTCATAGAAAACTCTAAACAACTGTATGATTAGGATTTTCTCACAAACTATTTTACAAAAATGGCGCTGTATTTAATAAAGTCGATTTTTTTTTGGATTAAAATCTTTAATAAATTAAAAATCGACTTACACTTTATCTCATCTGCAAATACTCGCAAAGAGCTTTTAAATGCTTTTTTCAGAATTGTCATGCGATGATTTCTTACTGAAATACATAACTTTGAAGTTCTACTTGTTTTCGCATAGACATGGCAAAAGTGATTGACGGACAATGTAAATAGCTGACAAATATTACACAATGACTTCGTTTAAATCGACATTTTTCGAGCCAGCTTCAAACCGAAGCCGCCTCATATCTTACTTGAAATCTAGGCGTTTATTTCACAAACTTAAACATGACTTGACCATGGCTTCAAGTCATTTTCGCAAAAAGTTGACGTCTAGTCTGTACCTAACCTCAAAATAACACCTTTTTAGATATTTTTCTTGTTTAAACACCAACTGTTGACTACTGTGAGGGGTAAAATGTTTTATTCTGCATTTAACATGTTCTTAAACATGAAAACTAATTCGAAATAATATACTAACGTCCATTTGACGCATGACGTAATCGTTCAGAAGTCAACAGCTGTTTCAAGCGCGCTTGAGGTGTTTATTTCGCACTCGAAGCGCGCTTGGGCCAAGTCAACCCTAAATCGTTTCAGGCTTGACTTAACAAATCCAAGCCGGCTTCAAGTATAATCTCGCCCGTTTAATTCGTTATTTCTAAGCCGCTTATAGAAGGCGCTTGACTTCAAGCGCGCTCGGCACTAGACATAAATTTAACATATTAGAAAATATTGAAATATATTAACATAAAAAAGACCACAATACGAACCTTCTCAACACCAAACTGGAATTTGAAAATTCTCGGTTATTAAGGGTATTATAAAGCAATAAAATTAGCTCCTCTTCAAGTTTAGGACCAAAAAACACCGACGTTAGAGCGGGCTAATGTAAAAGTTAAAATAGTTAATAAAGAACGAAAACTTTCACGACTTTGGTCAAGGTGAAAATCATGATTCTTGGGTTTAGATTATGTTAAATTGGAACTATCATACGACGTTTCGCCTTGCACGAGGCATCTTCATGGCTGAATATTCATTTTTCTAATCTCGTGGAGCAAAGATCCCTGAAGATGCCTCGTGAAATCGTAGACAAAACGCCGGATAATAATTTCAATTTAACACGGCCTAAATCCAAGAACCCTGATTTTCAATTAAAATAGTTATTACACCATCTGCTATCCTGCACTAACTTAGTTTGTTAATCATAACGTCTGAAGCTGTAGTTGTTACTATGAAATGGCGGTAATGCCAAAAATTTATTACAGGTGTCAAAAAACAAAATATAATCTTGTCTACATTACAAATTTTTAAATTTATTTAAAATAACAAATAACCGAGTAATGATAAAATGTTCCTGTAATATATTATTCGCGAATATCTAATAAATCTCTTTAAATTTAATTCAATATCATCAAAGGTCATTTTGACCTCGACTGTCAAGATAAGAAAGTCGGTGTGTGATATATACATTTTACCCTTTTTAAAAATATGCCGGCGCGTATCCCTTATTTTTTTGTCGAGTCTTAAATAGAATGATCGACGTCAGATACTGCTGATATACAGATTAGAATGTTTACCGAAAATTTGTGGCGACGTGTATAAAATGAGAAATAAAGATAAAACAGGCGAATGAATAAAAAGAATACCTTTTGCAAAAAATGCTCGTTACATTTTTCAGCATCTAGTTTTCCCTTCCAATGTAAATGGCGATATCTCAGATTTCCAATAAAGTGGGTACCATCAAGTTTTGTGACCTCTCTTACAAGACGTTTTATATCTAGCCGTTTTATTTTCGCACAATGTTTTTTATATCTTCGCCTTTGCACTTCCTTTTCGTCCATTTCACTAACTTCTCCTTGAGATGTTAGCCCTTCCTCTGCAACCTAATAAAGGCAAATGTAATAAATTTTGAATTATTTTCAGACATCAACGTGTTCTTACCCATGCGCTTAATACCGTTTCAATAAAGCTAAACAGCTGCTGTACATTTGGTTCCATTTTTCCGTATGATACGCGCGAGTTTAGATTTGCATTAGTACAGACTTGTAAAAGAAGATTATCGCCGAAATGAACGGTTTTATGTCGCCTTCTTTTAGACATTTGCGTTTTGTCTGAAAGATCATTACTACACTCCGAATTTTTTCCGTAATTTACACTGCATAATTTGTTTGATTCCACCATAATTTTTGTAACTAGTAAACGTGAATTTTAAATCATTGTTTTTAAATTTTAAAGTACAGATTATGTACTATAATAAATTTTATTTTAAAACCGTATAATTTGAAAGAATAACAATGTTTTTGTTAAAGGCACAAATATATTTTGGTGCAAATCAAATACATAGAGTTAAGGCATAACTGCTAAACAGTTCTTTGATATCACAGCGAATTGGATGCCATTCTTAACCTAAAACATACGCGTTAGAAAATACACTGACCTGCAAAAAGTGCGCAGCATATAAGAAAAATTTTTATCTTTGAATTTAATAAATTTGTTTCATCTTAAAAAAGTTTTTCATATGCCTAAACCAAAATAACACCCATTAAATCCGGTGAAAGTTTTATACCATACGAGGGAGGGTCAAAAATTTCAATTGCTCTTAGAGTAAAGTATTTCCACTTTTCAATTTTGAAATATTCTTATAAACAAATGTTGCTTCAATTTGAAAGTTAGACTCAATTATAAAATTTTTCTCTTTTGATTAGAAATATGATTTGATCGTTTTTTTTTTTGGATTACCCTGTATAAAAAAGTAGAACACAACCGCATAACACATCAAAAGAATGTATGAAACAAGAATTAAATTTCTTATAACTTTTTCGAGAGCCCAGGTATTCTCTTAAGAATTTCTGATGTTGTTTTTTACAGTACCACATCATTGGAATATTTAGCAATTGATAAAACGTTGATAAAGAATATTCCACTGCAATTTTTAAAACAATCGTATCAGTCTGTTTTGTTAACTGCTTCTAAGAAGTACAAAACGAGATTTTTAGTACTCCAATTTGTGTTTATTGTCTACTACTAAAAAGATAAAAGATCTTCTTAATATGTGCCTTTTGGACAGTACAATACCCGACAAGTGGCACAATGGTGAGGTAATTTTGATATACAAAAAAGGAGATCCCATGATTTGGAAACCTACAGACCAATAAGCCTTCTTAGTCACCTATATAAACTCCTAACAAAAATAGCAACGAATCGACTTGACAAAAAACTTGATTTCTACCAACAAATAGAGCAAGCGGGGTTTCGTACTGGGTTTGGAACAAACGACCACCTACAGAGCATCAAAACAGTAATAGAAAAAACTATCGAATACAATCGACCACTCGTTCTGGCTTTTGTGGATTTCCATAAGGCCTTTGATACGGTAGAGCTTGACAAAATTATGGAAGCATAACAAACATGCCGCATTGACATCGATATACAAAGTTAATTTACAATATATACAAGAATGCAACTATATCGGTGAAACTACACAGAAACACGGATCATATCCCAATTGGCAGAGGAGTCCGACAAAGTGATACCTTATCGCCTAAACTATTTACTGCAGTACTAGAATATGCCTGTAAAAAACTTAACCGGGAAAAAAGAGGCTGAATGTAGACGGCCAAAGATTAACAAATTTGAGGTTCGCGGACGACACCGTTTTGTTTTCCGATAATCTCAAGAACATATGTACAATGTTACATGAACTTCAGCAAGTATGCGCCAATGTGGGTCTTAAAATAAACATATCAAAAACAAAATTTATGACCAATCTGGTACCTAGTGGAAATATCAATATTGGAGACAACGAAGTGGAGCTTGTGGAAAAATA
The DNA here is from genome assembly GCA_034092305.1 of Diaprepes abbreviatus. Lineage (NCBI taxonomy): Eukaryota > Metazoa > Arthropoda > Insecta > Coleoptera > Curculionidae > Diaprepes > Diaprepes abbreviatus. The sequence goes on along the minus strand of JASJET010000015.1, from coordinate 319,918 downwards.
CATATACCTTGGACACGAAATAAAGATCACCAGAGATAATCAAACATGCGAGCTACGGAGAAGAGTAAATCTCACATGGGCAGCCTATGGAAAACTTAAAGACATCTTTAAAAGCGATATACCAATTTCTTTAAAACGTAAAACATTTGACCAATGTGTGTTACCGGTTATGACCTACGGTGCCGAAACTTTGACATTGACAACAGCAACTTCTAAAATGCTGCAAATAGCTCAGAGAAAGATGGAAAGGTCAATGCTAGGTATATCGTTGCGTGACTGAGTTAAAAATGAAGACCTGAGACGAAAGACAGGAGTTACCGACGTCATTTCTCGAATTGCCACACTTAAATGGAACTAGGCCGGACATGTCGCCCGAATCAGTGATGGAAGGTGGACGAAGAGATTACTCGAGTGGAGGCCGAGATTAGACAAAAGACGTAGAGGAAGACGCCCTACTCGTTGGACTGACGATCTCAAGAGAATTGCAGTAAATTGGATGCAAATCGCTCAAGATAGAGCACAATTGACAAGAATGAGGGAGGCCTATGTCCAACAGTGGACGCAAAGGGCTGGATGAAGAAGAATTTGTGTTTAGTTTACCGATTAAAATCGAAAGACGATATATAACCCGTGACGAGCAATTGCGAGCAGTAGGAATGTTTGAAGCCGGCCAAAACTATAGGGCAGTAGCGGAGGCCCTTAACACATCAGCTAGTGTGATTTGTCGATCGATGACAAGATACCGTGAAACTGAGATGTTAGGGAATGGCATACTGGTCGTATAACCGAGCCTGCACATGTTCGTTTAATTCAATTACAGACACTGCAAAGTCGAAAGGTTATTGCAAGTCAGTTAGCAAATGAGCTACAGCGCACACACAACATTGTTGTAAGCAGCTAAACTGTGAGAAACAGGTTGAATTAGTACAATCTACGTTCGTAGACCTCTTCGTGTTCCTCCGGTAACAAGAGGCAATCGCGCTCTCTGGGAAGATCAAGAATGGCGTATTGTACTTTTCACGGACGAATTGTGATTTGGCTTTCATCCTGATTCGCGTCGAGTTTATGTGTGGAGGCGTCCTGGAAATGCTGTCAGTTACCGTGATAATATTGTGCAACCTGTGGTGCTTCCATATACTGCAGAAATTGGGCCGAATTTTCAGCTTATGCTTGACAATGCCCGTCCACACACAGCACGGTTGGTACGTGATTATCTGAAGACTGAGCATATTAATGTTTTGTCATGGTCTGCGGAGTCCCCAGACCTTAATCTGCTTGCATATTTGTGGGATTCAATAGGACAAAGACTTTTCCTGCAACAAAGATCCTTACAACCGAGAAATCAAATCTTCAATTGTATTTCTGAGCTATGGAATGCTACGGACCAAATGGAAATTGACAACCTAATTTCTAGCATGCCTAACAGATTCTAGGCTGTAATTAAGGCCCGAGACGGTTACATTACTTATTAATAAAGAACTAATTTAAAAAGAAGCGTAGATCATATAAGAGAAAATATTTTATCAAATTAGTCAGTTTCAGAAATTTTATGGTCTTTGAAAATATTAATCTAAAATTATTGCACTTATATTTAAGCCATCTTCCAAATGGTATTACTTATTTTTTGAACGTATTTTATTTGCCATCCAAAAAAAAAACTAATATATTTTTGGACAACAATCGAAAAATCACGTATTTGTAATTTATAATACATACGAATTTATCTCTATATCCAAATTTGAAGTATAAATAATAATAAAATTAATATTCTTTTCATGATCAAAAGAGCTAAGATCCAAGTAACCATGGAAAGAGTGAAAAAAGAAACTAAATAGATGCCATTTATTTGGTTGTATTGTCAAAATGGAAGCTGAAAAATTGTCTCTACAGCAAAAAATTTAAATAATTTTAATTCATGGAGAAAATTATTACAGTTTTCGTGATGCAGCAAATATTTTTAACAACAGATATAGTAAAATTTTGTAAATATTTACACTCCTACTGTATTGAGAATTGTTAATAAATTTATATATATATATATATATATATATATATATATATATATATATATATATATATATATATATATATAACAGTGTGCTGTAGGACCAAACAATTTCCAATACAAATAAACACCAAATATACAACACGATTATCAAAAGCATAACTACTCTTAGCTGCGAGGTATAGACGCTGAAAGAATGAATCAAAAAGAAACTAGAAGCTACAGAAATGGACTTCTGGAAGCGCTCAGCCGGAGGATCCAGGTTAGATCAGACGAATTATTAATGTGCAGCATTCAATCGTAGACGAAATTGGAACCCAGCAGTTGAGATAGTATGGACACGTACAGCCAGATGAGAGACTGCCAAAACAGATCTTGGGGCACGTCTTAGTTGGAGAGAAGGAATCTGCCGAGAGATGGGTATCGGAAAACGTCGAACGTTGGAAACCGATGTATATATATATATATATATATATATATATATATATATATATATATATATATATATATTATAGTAAATTAAAGCAAAGTGGATCCGTGGAAAATAAATACCAAATTCTCCATCGAAAAACTGTAACTACCGAAGAAAATAGTTTAAATGTTATATTATGAGTAAGTGAAGTTCTTGCGACGCCTTTGGCTAAAAAAAAGAAGTAGGTATTTCAGAAAAGTTCAGTATCACCCATATAAGCCCAAATTTATCCATCCGTTGCAACAAAGGGATATAGATGCTAGGACTGACTTTTGCTGGTGGTTTCAAGGCAAAAAGAAGGATGATTCACATTTTGGCAACGGTGTTCCCAGACACGCAGGTGGTGGACTGGCAAAAATTCTATATAATTCAATGTAACGATCAATATTAATTTAAAACCAACGTTTGATGTGATGTACGAGTATTGTATATTCAAATAGGGGAGCCATATTTCTTCCGGGAACATTTAAAAGCCGCTAAATAATTTTTACGCGATTAATTTATCGACTTTCTAGATGACCTGCTAAATTTAAGTAAAAACCTTCATTTTCAACATGATGGTGCTTCTATTCATAGTACCTTACAAGTGCTCAAGTGGCTAAATCAATAATTCCCCAACAAATGGATCAAACAATTTCAGAAAATCCTTAGCCTTCAAGATCACCGGACATTACTCCTTTTTTTTTCTGAAATTACTTAACAAATCGAGTATATAGATATAAAAATTTTAGAAATTTGGATCATTTGGAAAATATTATTACACACTGTATCGTTCGAATCAATCCAGCTTTTTTTACGGAATGTAGCAAGATAATTCAACGTAAGAACTATAAAATGTATAAAAAACGGAGGAAGATACGTTGAATTTAAAGTAATCATTGTTAATGTAAATAGATTTTATTTAATAGTTTTATCTACTGATAATTTATAGTTATCAGTTAAATTCTCCCTAAAATTAATTTGATAAATAAAAATTACTATGGTTATAATGTTTATGTAATAATATAAAGATGTACTTTAGAGGAAAAATATAAATTTTTTTTATTTGTCTCCAAAATTATATTGAGTTTTATTTTAGTGGCCAATAAATTACGTACAAAAAATAGTTTTTATTTTTTAGTTTTTTTTTTATCGATCATGATAAAAAAATTGGAGTTTTAGAAAAAATTATTCTATTTGAATGAAAATTTGAGTTAAAGCGTATTACAACATTATAGTCAGAATAATTTTTTTATTCTTCAAAAAATAATTCATGTTTTTATTTTCAAATCTATCAGTCAATCAATACTATTTCTGAAACTGATTAATCTGAAACAATATTTACACTTTTTTCTAACAAAGCCAACAGAAGATAGGATTTATGTATTATATGGTTGTAATCTATTTTTTCATTCATAAAAAAGGGTAAAATCTTATTTTTAGTCCGAAGTAAACAAAAATTCATAATTGCATATAACTTTTAAATATAAACATTTCTTAAAAAAATATTTTCTGAAGGGAAAAATAGGGGTACTTTACTCTTAAAGAAATTTTTGACCCTGCCTCGTATACTATAAGACTTTCAACGGATTTGATGGGTTCTATTTTGATTTGGGGACATACAGAACTTTAACGAAATGAAATAAATCATTAAATTCAAAGATAAACATTTTTCCCATATTCTGTGCACTTTCTGCTGGTCACTGTTTAATTTTTATACTATGTGTTGATGGATAGCGATAGAAAGCCAAATTTTAAGAAGTTATTCAATAACTAATTATGTAATAAAACGTTTTAAAATGCTGGTAAATTACCAGTAAAGAGTTAGGTTGTGTGGCAAAAAGAATTTGCGGTTAGTTTTATTAAGTTGCGAGAAATCTAATAAAGCAATTGAAAACAAAGTTCAACGAGATTTTTCTCTGATTCTGGTAAGTTGTTGTAAAGAACATATGACGAACTTATTTGTAAAACATTTGAAGAACTAAAATCTCGTTTTGATGTATCTCAAACGGTTAAGTCAGCGTACAACAGAGCACCCAGACCTTTATTTTATCTTCTACTTAATTTGAAATCATGGTCATTTCTTGGCTACTTTTAATTTTACAGGGTGTTAATAAGAATGATGTAGGTATTTAAAGGTGTAATAAATAACGTCATTTACAATTGCCTTATACGTATTACGGAATAGTTTTTTGTATGTCTGAGGTATTGCTATCCTTGTAAATATTTGGAAAAAAAGTTTATGTAATTAGAACTAAATTGTACAAAGGCATGCTGATTCTGATTGAAAAATTAATTATCCTTAAGTAAAAATAATTTAGAAAAACCCCCAAACATCACGACAAAAAAAAATTCTAGCCATTAAAAAAATTAGTACTTTTAAGAGTTCAAATAATTGTAAAAACATCTGTAGAAATCGCCAAAATTTTTACATCTAAGAAATGTTATACGCATTATTAATGTAGCTTGTATTTTTGTGACTAACTTCTCCCTATAAGTAATCTGGACCTCGCATATTAATTCTTTCACACATAGAAATCAACCGGTGGCAAATCTGACAACCTTGGAGGTTAAAGTACTAGTTTGTTTTCCATACTAAAACTCTGATATCAAATACAGAAATTTTGATAAACACTGCATAAGTATGATTAACGTGTTGATTTGCAAAACTACCAAATATATCAACTTTGTCTAATTTAACTAAGTTTTTTAACAATTTTAGCTCTATAAATTTTTTAATGGTATTTTATTTTTTGATCAGTCTCAAATTTGCTAGAAATGTAATTGCGAATATTAAAGCTGCGTTGCCCAAATGTGTCCCCTCTTCTGTTACATGGCGCCCCCATAGAGAGATGTACTTCACGGGTTAAGAATCGTTGCACTAATTAGACAATTAAGATATGAAGTAGCATCCTATGGCAGCAGGTGATGTCGGTGATCTTGTTTTAATCGATGAAATAATTGATAAAACCGCTTATTTAAATCTTTTTAAAGACAATTTAATGTGAAGTATACATCTCATGTTGTTAAACAGCAGTTAGTCTCCAATATGTGCCACCAATTAAATGCACCCTACAATCACCAAACCTCAATTCCATTGAAAATTTTTAGAATGAGTTCAGATCATATTTGGAGTCAATTTAACATTATTCTTTTTTAATAATGAAATGCTAGAAGCAAATAATTCATCTAAAATTATTTTTTTTTTACTGAAGTCATAAAAGAGAAAATACCCTTCTTAGTACCATTTTTTAAGTTGGTTATACCAATATTTTGGCCACCTTAGCTTAGAGAGCGATTTTATTTTTGTAAAAATGTATTATCCACGTGATTTCTACCTTTTTTTTGGAGAAAAAGTTGGAGTTTTGTTTAAGAATATTATAAAAATTAGTGTTTATATTTTTTGTCTCTTTATTCTTGAGATACACGCTGTGATTAATAAAAATGTGTTTATGACTGAAAATAATTTAAATGACACTATCTATTACATCTTAAAATACCTACATTGTTATTCGTAACACTACTTATAAAGGTGTGATTTTTCGTTAGGTAAAGGCTTGATAATGGTATGGTAAGAATTGGATCAAAACTCATTCAGTTATTATCGAGAATATTAAGGTCAAAGAAAGCTCAAAATTTAAACCATACTTAACATTTTTGCTTAAATTAGATAAACTGTCACCATATCTAATGATCAACGTGTAAGAAAAGTTTTTTGGTCAAATATTAAAAATAATTTTATCGCTTACCCATAGTAGTGTTTAAGAAATAAATTTGATTTCACCAATTGAAAAAGAATACTTAATTAAAATTAATTAAAGATAAAAACAGTAGTATACTGACATAAATAAAGAAAAATCGTTTGGTCATAAGAGCGAATCTCGAATTTTTTACAAACAAGTTGTCTAACAAGGAAGGTATCCGAAATTTCCGGCTCCGATTTTAATGAAACTTCAATATGCTGTAGAGGGTACAAAAATAAGAGATACATATTTTTTTTATCTGTGAGGATTCATTATAATAGGGTGAAAACCACTCCTAAAATTTACCCCTAAAAAAATATTTTTGAAATATCTCAGGTTCTGAGCGAGATATTTTTACAAAACAAAATGAGAATTATTTGTCATTTGAAATGATGTTAAACTATGGTATTTTCATGCCCAAGGATATCATCCCTTATTTCTTATTAGGGCAGACCGTATATTTACGCACGTGATTTAATTCTAAAAATTTCGAAATTTAATGAAATTGTTTCAAAGCATTTTTTTCACGAATACCATAATTTACTCAAGTTGACATCTTTTGGGATTTCCAGAAATAAACTAGTAAAAGAGGGTGCATCGTCTCCAAACACTTTTTTTAATATATCCAGTTCCAATTAAGTTAACTCTACAAAACAAAATCGAAATTATTTGGTATTCGAAATGATATTAAGCTATGGTATTTCCACTGACAAAGATATCATCCCTTATTTTTTATTAGGGTAAACCGTATATTTTCGCACGTAATTTAATTGCAATAATTACGAAATTTAATGAAATTGTTTGAAAATATTTTTTTCACGATTGCCATGTCACTTAAGTAGTCGTGATTCGGGATTTCTAAAAATAAACTAGTAAAAGAGGGTGAGCTATCCCCAAATACCTTTTTTACATCTCAAGTTCTAATTGAGTTAACTTTAGGAACCAAATTAGAAACTACTTGTTATTTGAAATGAAGTAAAACGATAGTATTTTCACCCTCAGGTATAATTATTCTTAAAATTGACAAATTTCAGTTGATATGAACGTTACAGAGCTTACTGATTTTTTTTTAATTAATAAGAAAATATAAACTTATTTTATTAGTTAAGTATTCATGTCTTTAAATTATTATTCTTCATGACAAATAGTGATTTCTTATTCTGTTACGTTCATTTAAATTAAAATTTGACAATTTTAACAATAATCATATATGCATGAAATTGCGGTTTACTTTTACAAAAAATAATTTGGGAGTGAAAATACCATAGTTTAACATCATTTCGAATAACAAGTAATTTTAATTCTGTTTTATAGAGATATCTTAATTAGAACTGTAGATATTAAAAAAATATATTGTGATGTGGCTCACCTTCTTTTACTAGTTTGTTTTCAGAAACCCCAAAACACGTCAAATGAAGTTACTTATTGTATTCGTAAAAAAGATATTATCAACAAATTTGGTTTAATTTCGTAATGTCCAGAATTAAATTATGTAAATGAATTACAAGATTAACCCTTATAAAAAGTAAGGGATGATATCTATGGAGTTAAAACAACATGGTATAACCTCACTTCAACTAACAAGTACTTTCCACTTTGTTTTGTAAAGATATCTCACTTAGAATTTGACATCTGAAAAAATGGATTTGGGGGTGACTCAATCTCCTTTACTACTTCATTTTTGGAAACCCCAGAATATGTCAACTTCGGTTAAATATGGTATTCGTGAAAAAAATACTTTGAAACAATTTCATTACATTTTGTCATTTTTAGAATTGAATTACGTGCGCTAATAGATGATTTACCGTTATAAGAAATAAAGGATGATATGTTTTGGGGTTGAAAATATCTTAATTCAACATCATTTTAAATAACAAGTAAGTTTCTTTTTGTTTTGTAAAGATATCTCAATTAGAACTTAAAATTAAAAAAAAAAAACGTATTCCGGGGTAGCTTACCCTCTATTACTAGTTTATTTTTAGAAATCCCGAAACCCGCCAACTTAAATTACTTATTGTATTCGTGAAAAAAATATTTTGAAACAATTCCATTAAATTTAGTAATTTTAAGAATTAAATTACATGCGTAAATATATGGTTTACCCTAATAAGATATATGGGGGTAAAAATACCGTAGTTTACCATCATTTCGAATAACAAGTAACTCTCATTTTGTTTTGTAAAAATATCTAACTTAGAACCCGAGATAGTTCAAAACTACTGTTTTTTGGGGTAAACTTTAGGTGTAGTTTTCACCCTGTTATAACGAATCTCCGCAGATAAAACAAATACGTATCTCTTATTTTTGTACCCTCTACAACATATTGAAGTTTCATTAAAATCGAAGCTGAACACTTCGGATACCTTCCTGGTAAGAGATATCATTATATGAATTTTTTGTCTTAGAATAACATCGCAAACTTTGGCTAAATACTTAACACCCTATATAAAAATGAACCTAAAAAAATTCTTTAAAACACAACATTAATTACATCTACTAATTCACAGTTATTTAATTAGTTAAACTTGTGTTAATACAACTAAGCCTTATAAGTTTATTTCCGCTTAATTAAGTTATTAATTATGAAGCGTAAATCATATATGAATAAGTTTTATTTAAAAACTAATTTAGCTGGTAATTTTCAGCAGTCTATCTAATTTATTATCGTTATTATATTTAATGTATAAGAAAATGTTATCGTACTGAAAATCTTAAAAATGTGAATTTTCAAATTTTGCGAAAGTCAATAAAATTCATTACAAATTGTACATCATATAAAAATAAGTAATGAATAAAAATTATTATCCATAATTTAAAATATTTTAGCAAATTGGTAAAATGACTCTAATTACTATAAAAAATCCTCTGTTTGGTAAAAATACTTAGAAATGTGTGACAAAGTTCTTTGCCATTTTGTGAATAATATAATTCTGACATATTACTAATAAGAAAATATTATGAAAATCTATGTTTACAGAATGATAGCTATTTTTAGGGGAAATGCCAATGCTAAATAAAAATTATTACTTCCTTTAAAGTTTAAAGGTCAGCTTTAAGCCCTAGTCCAAATCTGTTTATCTCAAGTCCTTTTCAATACATCTAAACTTACGAGATCTGTCGCCAACACACATACTTTACATCATTTTCTATTATTTTGATTTTTTTCTAAATATTATTATTTAATATTTACCACAGAGCTTTTAAAATTAAATTTCATGCAGTTTTGAGACGAGAATTTAAATTTTAAATAATTATTTTTTATTTAAAACCTACTGCTGCCAAACTAGGCCTTGTTTAAATTCGAACCTTTTTAGCGAAAACAGATGTAAAATCTAGAGTAGTGGGTGACCCAAATACTTAATTATACGTCTATGCAATATGGCGGCATTAGTGGATTTAAAAATTAACCCCACTTAATATTTTTTTAGTAATTATTTTTTTTTATGAAAATATAATTTATTGTTTAACAAATTTTTTTTTTCAAAAAATATCTTAAAATAATATATTATTAAATAATTTATAATTTTAAAAATTTTACTAGTTTCAGTAATATTTAAAAAAAAAACAACAAAACAAAAAAATATCCATCAGACACATAAACAAATATTTTGATTATATAACTAATTTCATTTCCTAATCTTAATAGGCACGTTAATTAAATGTAATTTTTTAATGACACATTTAATTTAAAAATATTATTTTAAGGCCATTACTATTTATTTTTTTCCGAAATAATTAGATTGTCGCAATGCCCGACCAACATACGTGTTCATCTAAACAAGGATGACGTCAAACTGGAAGCGCAGAGGATGCGATTTTCTTCAGAATGAAATCAGCGCCCTCTAATCAGAGGCGTCTGCGACTTCAACTAAATTTCGTTCGATAAGCGTTTGCGGTGTTGTGAAATTGGCCGACCGGAAAGCGTATGTTGACAATAGGTGACAAACGGTATATAATATTGTTATCTACTTTATCTAATGCCAAGAGTGTTTTAATGTTGTTTCATTTAACACCTTACAAAAATATGTTATATACACTCACACATGTATATATATATATATATATATATATATATATATATATATATATATATATATATATATATATATATATATATATTATTTTTTATATAATTAAAAACATTGATACAAGAACATATCTACAATTTTAAAAATTAAACAAACACTTTAAAATACTATTCAAATTTTTAAAAAAATATTTAATTTGACCAGTACCCACTTTGACATTTTGTAAATTAAATAATAAGGAAATGCAACTTTTACGTTGTCTATTTAGCTACTGAGGATACATGGAACGCGAATGTGTTTTATTTTTTATATTTTACAATGCACCAAAAAATCCGAAAAAATGCATACATTTAGATTTATGGTTAAGCGGATATTTAATTTTTGATATTTATTAACAGGATCGAATACTTAATATTTTGGTTTAAATTAGGCTGGTGTAAATGTGGCTCAAATTTTCTATATAGGTTCTGTCGTTAACAGTGTTTTTATCTTTTTTAATTTCTATCATTTCCTTTATCTGCAATTTTCGGTAATTCATATCTTTGTTTTTAATTATAGTACTGTTATAATCAAAGGTATTTTTTTTTCAACCTGTGTGTGTTTGTTTAACGCTGTTGAGACATTTTTCGTATGTTTATAGCCATTCAATCTGTTCTTTAGTAATTCACAAGGGATCGAATATACTACATTTGATTTATTCATGAGAGGCGTTTTACTTTTTAAAGTAGTGAATAGTGTATTTAATTTATAATGAGATCTGTGGCATACGATAATATCATGCTTTTTTAAAATGTCTAGATAGTGTAAGATAATGCTACATATTTTTTCTGTTTATGTTCTATGTTTCTTGTTATTAGGTTATTATAAAATATATATGTTCGTTTATTTTCTGTTTCGGTGATAGTCTTTTCATAGAAATTATTATTTATTAGTGTCTTTTTCACTTTTTGCATTATTCTTGGTAGGAATTCTGGAGAATTTAAATAGATGACACGATCAGACAGACCGATTATATTTTTTTGAGTTTTTGAGTGATTAGAGAAACAGTTTAGATATTTACCTGAACACGTTGGTTTGGAAAATATTATATAAAAATTTAATTTTTCTAAAACTTTTTCCTCTAAATATTCCATTACTAACTGAGCAATGGTAGATGAAATTGGTGATCCCATAGCACATCCATTGAGTTGTTTGTAAAAGGTGTTTTGGCACTGAAAGTAATTTGTATTTAGAATGAGGTCAACAGCATCTATAAAATTATTTTTTGATAGTGATGTATGATTCTTTAAAATTTCCCATTTTTCCGCTAAAATAGTGTGGGCAAGTGGATTTGCTATGTTTGTATACAAAGATATAATATTTAACGAAATGAGCCTGTAATTTTTGGCTAGGTTTACTATATCAATGAATTTTTTAAAGGCGAATGAATCTTTAATTAAAAAAAATCTTTTTTTCCTGTGAAATTTTAAATACAATCCGATAAGAATTTTGATAAACGATAGAATGGCGATTGTACATAAGAAACAATGGGTCTTAGTGCTATATCATGTTTATGTAGTTTTGGTAAGTCATATATATATTTGATGGAATAGCATTATGAATGGTTAGCCTTTGGAAGGAAATTTGAGCCACTTTTACACCAGCCTAATTTAAACAGGAATATTAAGTATTCGATCCTGTTAATAAACATCAAAAATTGATTATCCTCTTAAATATTAAATTAAATGTATGCGATTGTAGGGCTTTTTTGGTGCATTGTAGAATATAAAAAATAAAACACATTCGCATTCCTGGTATCCTCAGTACCTAAACCGACGACGCATTTCTTTATTAATTAATAAACAAAATGTCAAGGTGTGTACTGGTAAAATTAAAAACTTTTTTAAGAATTAGAATAGTGTTTTGAAGTGTTTGTTTTTGAAAATTGTAGATATGTTCGTGTATGAATGTTTTTAATCATAAAAAAAATATTTTTAGGAAGGTAAATAAATAACAAAACAAAAAATTTTGAAAATGCCTTAAATAAATGGCGAAACGTCAATTTTGAGGATTGTTTATTAAATAAAGAACCTATACCCAAGAAAAGACAAAATAAAAACAAAGGATATATAAGTGTATAAATATATATATATATCTATATATATATATATATATATATATATATATATATATATATATATATATATATTGACGTTTCGTTCTTTAATTAGACCATTTTCAAAATAATCGTCAAAATTTAAAACGAATTATGAATATACTATAAATATAACAATGACATTGGAATTAAAAATTTTATTCCGAGAATTAACTCTAAAATTTAAAATTTATTATAATCATTAATACTCATTTAAAACAATAGCCATAAACTGAAACATTAATTATTTAAAAGATTCTCTCTAGCAAATTTTACGCACCTCGACAAAATATCACTAATATCAGCACACCATCAAGGACTTGCATTTTATATTTTATGACATGATGAACAAAAAATTCAAGGAATTTATTTTGGCTTTTAAGGAGATATATACATTTTTGATATTATTAAGGGAATATACAAAAGTTCCGGACAAGCACATACACAGGCATAAAATTTAATTGGACCTAGTGCTAAAGACATCACGAAGTGTATGCTGAGAGAAAAAGTAGGTAGGTTAAGCTACCAGATATTTATTCCGGTTTTTGGAAGGATTTCGTAAGAAGAAAAAGAGTGGGAACCGCTGCTATAGATGATAAAGATACTAGAATAATAAAAGAACAATACTGTTAACAGATGCCTTAAGCATACTGAAAGGAGTTCGGCAGAAGTGTGTACTATAACTTTTCTGTTTAATATTTCTATTAATATTGATACATGAAATGACACCCCAATAACAAAAAACAATATTCAAATGTTAAAAGTTTCCTGGTAGTCAATAAAACTGATGAAAATATCTTGCCTTTAATCATAGCGTTCGTGCACGAAATATTTCATTCAAAAGACAGCTTCTTTAGTGCCAAATCCCTGGATAAAACCGAGCTGAGTGTTGCCACTGAGATCTTCACATTTTTTTTTTATATACTTGAATGAATTACTCGAAGAACCATTTTAAGCGTGTATCTCATCAAACTTAAGAGTGTCCAGTCTTCGTAGTTTTTGGGATTTGTTGTCTTTGAAATTATTATTTATATTACTAGACAATATTTCATTTTCGATATACGAACAAATTATTTAAAAATTCTTGCTATCAGATCTCTAAATATAACATGAAAAGATCTAGAAAGTAAAAATAATAATGCCCGCTTTTTCCGACTGTTTTTTAAGACAAACCGTATTTTTGTTGTATAAGTGGTCGCAGGTGTGAAAGTACGCATTGTTTCGAGCTGAGGAGGCCTATCTCCTAAATCTATATAAATGGTAAATGTTACGAGCTACAGGTTAAAGGACATCCCTTTTTGTTTTTATAACAGTCCTTTTTATTGTGCTTATTTCTCTTACTTCGCACTTTTCTTTATTGGATTGGAGCTGTTTAACGGTAAATATTTTTGAAAAGACTCATAACTGTGAATTTTTATTCCTATTCTAATCTTTATTATTAATTTTTATAACGATTTAGTTCAAATCATGGGCAGTCCAAATAGCAAAAAAAGTCTTATGGGCGAAAATATGTCTGATTTATATATTCACAAGACCTTACGGTTGTTTACGCCTTCCATGAGAGCCAAAATCGTTCTAAATAACTTGCGTAATTGCAAAAGATAATATATTTACTGGCCGACGTGATGTAATGACCAATGTGTCAGCCTTGCACCCAGACGGCCCGGGTTCGTATCTCAGCGGAAATGTCGAAATTGATACGCTCGTGGCGTCACAAAAAGCAATGACCAATTAATGTATGCCTAATAAAATCACTCAGATGTGCTTCGAGTCTTGCATATATGTGTATTGGGTGATCAAATATAAGAGGACACAGACTTTATCACAAAAACCGTTAGTCGCACAGCTTCTGAAAGTAAATATTTCTCGTAGAAACAGTCCTAAATAAATATGTTCCTTTCTTGATATAGAAGGAGCTTTTGACAACACTCCACACAAGGCAGTCAAAAGAGTACTTGATGACAAGGGAGTGGACTAAACGACGTCCAAATAGATGGCGTGACTTCTCTCCACTAGGAGAGCAGAGACAGCGATAGGACAGAGGATGCCCTGAGCAGAGGGTAGCTTCTCCACTTTGTGTAGTCTAATTGTAAATCAACTCTTCTGTAATCTGACTGACCTCGGCATATCTTGTCAGGGCTATGCTGATGACGTGGTCGTGATCGCGAGGGGTAAATTCGAGAATACCTTCTGTGATATAATCCAAAGAGGGCTTAAACACACTAAGTAATGATGCCAAATGATGGGACTAAATATCAACCCCACCAAAACTATCTTAGTAGTCTTCACAAGGGAAAGAAATATCAATCTGAAAGCTACCAAAATGGATGGGAACGTTATTTAGTGGAAGTGGTTAAATATCTGAGCCTGGCCCTAAATAATAATTTTCTCTGGAACAAGCACGAAAAAGAAGCAATCGACAATGCTAAAAAAGCCTTAATGGTTTGTAAAAATTTTGCGGGAAAAAGCTGAGGTACAAACCCAAAACTCTTACAGTGGATGTACACTGCATCAGTGAGACCAACCTCCCAACAGTTCCAAGACTTACCCGTTCGTATATAAGTGGAGCAGTGAAAACCTGCCCAAGGGCCACCATGGAAGTAATCTTAAATCTTACACCTCTACATATATTTGTGGAGAGTATGGCGAAGAGAACAATTTATAGGATGATGAGAGATGAAATCATAAAACGAATCCAAAGCCCAATTTCTTATCCAGAAATCTGGAACATACACCAAAATTGAAAGTATATATATGTATATATGTAATTAAGTAATCGAAGGTTTTCGGGTATCTCGTATCTATACTGTATGGCATCTACGCGCTCGTAGACGCCATACAGTGAGCTTTGAAAACGGTGAATGAGATTTCACCGAAACATCAGCTGCCTTACAGTCCTAAGAGGGACTCAGCACATACACGGGATGCCCGAGAGCCTTCGATTACATATATATATATATATATATATATATATATATATATATATATATATATATATATATATATATAATGACTAGTGGTGTATTTATATTTAAGCCTCTTTACAGCATTAATTATCTTGATTAGTGCAAACAGACATGAACAATTAAAAAACGAATACCTTTATTTGTAGTAAAAATATTGACTCTAACGCTGTGTGTTTTTTGTTTTATTTTGATGTTTCAATAACAATTAAATTGCCAAAAAATACACTCGAATCTGTTTCACTTGGCTGCACCTACCTTAATGATTTCATGTTACAAAGCAGTTTGCCAAAGCTCAGGTAACTCAGTATTAAGTCTACTGAAAATTCCATTAGTATTTTTGATGTAAGCTGCTTTTGTAAATTTTCTCTTTTTCATGTTTCTTTACGTAGAAATCCCTTTGGCTTCAGACCACTTTATATAGTGTTGTTTATCTACGCGTGTTTTGCATTACCAAATCTCGACTTCTCTACTTTTAGTGGAGTTTTGGTTTCTCCAATATGCATTTCAATATACTTTGAAACAACATTCTTTTTTGTCGTTGTTTGTAGGTTTTGTTTTTGTCAAATAAGCTCTGTGTGTATTTCTTGCTTTGAAGTATATTTTATATTGGAACTACTACTGGCAATTCATATTATGATCTCTGAAGTTGCTCTAATATACAGCGTCGTGAGGAGATCATACACATCTTGTGGCTTAATGGTTAGTATAACTTCTTCTATTAATTTTAGAGAGCAGTCATCCTTTTGTTAATCAGATTTATTGTTTTCCATCTCTTTTTCAATTCAATTAAGTTTAAGTTATTTCACATACACTATATTGGAAAAAAGACAACAAAATGCTTATCCCTAAATAATCTTATTGTAATATTATTTTCGGAATCTCAGACATATTTCACAAAATGGCGGCAAACTTTAGGTTAAAATATTTATAAATAAATAAATCGACGAAAATAACTACGACAAATATAAAGCAACACAAATTATATTCAGCAGTATTTGATTTTAAGTAATATACAAAAAACTTTAACACATTTAATTCTTACAATAGCTGGAAGTATTATTATATTAATAGTTAACAGATACGGCTTTAGTATTAGAAAAAACAACGAAGAGGTAGCAAGATTGAATCATCTTCTATACATGGATGATCTTAAACTGATGGCTGCTACCAAAAACCAGCTAGAGCAAATGCTCAAAATTGTCGAGGAGTTCTCCGGGAATATCGAAATGCAGTTTGGACTTGACAAGTGCCGTATTTTGGACATCGTTAAAGGAAAGATACAACCGGGAGCATTTGAGATGCAGAACGGTGAAACCATTGCTGCAATGGAAGCAGAACAAACATACAAATACCTAGGTATGAAACAAGCTAAACGAATTGACCATCGCACTATGAAAGCCGAATTAACAACCGAATTTGTCAGGAGGGTAAGACGGGTGTTACGAACTAGTCTAAATAGTAGAAATTGGTTTAAGGCACTCAACACGTATGCATGCTCTGCGCTTAGCTACTCTTTTGGAATAGTAAAATGGAGCAGGACGGACATCGAAAGCCTGCAAAAAAAATAAGAACACTCCTAACAAAATCACACAAACACCACCCTAGGAGTGCTATTGAATGTACAATGCTTCCAAGATATCAAGGAGGAAGAGGATTTGTCGATATTGGTAAGTAGCTCAATCAACAAATAATAAACTTACGTTCTTATTTCCATAGGTTAGCGGACTCTTCCACACTACATCGAGCAATATGCGAGGCAAACGATTCAACGCCGCTACAGCTGAGGGAATGGGATATTGCTTCTCACCACCGAACAGACCAAGAGAAGTTACAAGCCTGGCTACAGAAGCCACTTCATGGACGGCATCTAAATGAGGTCAACCAGGACAATGTCGACAACTTAGCGTCGAACTACTGGTTGATTTCGGGACGGATGTTTTCGGAAACGGAGGGCTTCTTGTTAGCTATCCAAGACCAGGTTATTCCGACGAGGAACTATCGAAAATTCATTATCAGAGATCCCTCAATAGAAAATGACCAATGTAGATATGGCTGTCGAACATCGGAGACGATCCAGCACATAACTGGAGGATGCCAAGCATTTGTCGCAACCGAGTATAAGGAAAGACACGATTCAGCCGCTAAGATACTCCACCAAGAGTTAGCAGATAAGCTAAAACTATTGCAGGTAGGAAAGGTGCCTTACTACAAATATAATCCAGAGCCTATTCTTGAAAACAACGAGTTCAAGTTATACTGGGATCGAACGGTCCTAACAGATCAAACAGTTGCTCATAACAGGCCAGACATTATACTAACAGATAAAATTTCCAGGCGAACTATACTAATCGACATCGCTGTACCGAACAACAACAACCTAAGGTCAAAATACAACAAGAAGATCGCCAAATACAGAGATCTGGAGGTGCAAATCCTCAGACAGTGGGCAATCAACAGCGTCCACACGATTCCTATAATACAGTCAACAACTGGAGTGATTCCAAAGAACCTCCTGCAGAACATCAAGGGACTGGGCCTTAGTGAGCATCTGTATAAACCGATGCAGAAAGCAACTCTCCTAGCAACCGCGTGAACCGTCTGAAAGTTCATGGGAAATACAGCAGACCACGCCACCTAGGACCCGATAACATGGAAAGGGTCCCCACAGAGCTTCATACTTTTGGTGTCTTTGTATTCCTGGTATCAGTGAATAATCCCTGGAGGAAATGCGAAGCCGTTTGGCTTGTAAATCAGTTAACAGTTAATAGAATATCTATTATTATTTAATATTTCATGGTAAAATCGTGGCACTAAGGAAACAAAACTTAAACCATTGTTGATTTGGAAATATTCTACTTTTTCCTACTCTGCATAAGGTGACATTACATATGGTATTATAGCTCTATAGACAAATCCATATATTAATTAAATTTTAAAGTGCCCACCCCTTTTAATGAGGCACAAGTTTAAAGACAAATGCTGGCTTTAGCCCATTGGCGACTGAAAATTATGGGCCGGTCGCTCTTCAAAATCATGTGGCTAAAGTTTTTGAATTTTGCTACACTTTTTAACTGTCATATTAACGATTTTCCAAATGTTCAGATTCCTAATACATTGTTTGTATTATATGCAGACGACACGAATATTTTGGTTGATAGTGATTCCAGGATAGACCTACCGAAGAGATCGAATGCAAGTATAAAGTATGTGAATACCTGGTGCCAAAACAATGACATTAAATTAAATAAAAATAACACTGTAGCAATGCAGGTTGTTACAAAAAAACGCCCCCCCCCCTAAGAGCTTTAAATTCAAAAAAATAGACCCGACCCTGAGTTTTACACTAGAAATGGGATTGTTACTGGCAGTTACCCCCCCCCCTCACCGTCGACAACTTGCTTTCGTTTGCCATACTGTACTCTTGTGATATCACCGCCTCCTCCCAAAGAAAGAGACTGAATCCGCCCCTGTACCCAAGCACCTTCAATAAAAAATCACATTTTACATTAAATAAAAAATAGTTTTGTTCTGATTTATTATTAGAATATTGTCCAGTTTTGTTTCTCATTTATGTTGCTACTACTATATGAATTGCTTAATAAAGTTTTATTATAAAATTATATTGGTGATTAAAAATTGTTAATCAAACATGAAACTTTCACTCTAAAATGTATTAAACAGCGCCCAGTTTATCTGTCTTTTTTTTCGCGAAAAATAAAAATCGTACACATTTTTCCCCCAAGCCAAAATATAAAATATTACGGTACAAAAGGTATTTTCGTGGCATAAAGTGCTCACAAACGCAGCAATGTATTTCACGAGTTTAACAATGAGAAGGGAGATTTAGTCTAAATCAATATAAATGGCAAATGTCACAAGCTACAGGTTAAAGGGCTTTCTCTGTTATTTTTATAAAGGCAATTCGCTTGGGCTTATTTTTCCTGATTGGCATTTCCTGCGGATGTTGAATTTTGACCCTTTTTATATAAGATATATCTACTACCAGAAAGAAATTCAGTCTGATATTTTATAAAAAAAACTGTTGGTTATAATAATGTATTTTCTGTGATTTTATTGAATTTATTATTAGTCATATTATTTCTTTATATTAAAAAAAACACATCTCTGGCAAAATTTGGAGTATATTATCCAATTACCATGTTATCAAAACAGTTTTACGTGTAGATTATCAAGATTTGCCGATAAAGAAACCCTTCCCTATAACTTCAAATGGAAATGGTTGATTTGTAATGTATATTTATTGTTTACATATCCAGATTACCTGATGAGTATTTAAATTCGCGGCTGATAACTTTCACTAGTAAACTTGATCTACAACTGTAAACAATTGTTCGGGGAGAGTTGTATCTACATAAATCATCATTATGTGAATTATCTATATACGTTACTTACTGTAAGTTTTAGGTTAAATATCATATCATTAATTACATTTTAGGGAAAAAGTATTACACCAAGTACCCCAGGCTTAACAAACCTAGTGGGAAAGTGGAGGGTACTGAATGAACCTTGTCTTTCAGATCATAGAATAATTGTGTTCAGAATAGAAACTGATCCTTCCGAATCAATCTTCAGAAGGAATCTTAGGGAAATAGATTGGGAAAAATACAGCACCAATCTGGAAACAAACTTAGTACTCATTCAGACCAAAGGGATGTGCTAAGCATCATCTGAAGCAGGAAAATAACTGAAAGAAGTAAATGAGGCAACTCTCTCTTATGAATCGAGTTGTCCCTTACAAAGAAGCAAAAACTGTAGGGATGTATGTTGGTGGAATGATCATCTGTCCGAGCTCTAATCCAAAACGCGCAAACTCTTTAATAGAGCTAAGTGTCGCGGAAAATTCTGGCAAAGCTACAGCGAGAAACTTACAATCTACAATAAAGAAATTAGGACAGCTAAAAGAAACAGCTTCAAAAAATTCTTTGAAGTTCTTCGATCTACATCCGCCACAGCAAGACTGTACAGAGTTATGCCGAAACAGAAAGTTGGTGCAGCAATTGCACTCAGAAAGACAAACGGCAGTTTCATGGAGAACGAGGAGGAAGTCTAGCACCGTGAATGAAGCAACAAAATACCACGAAAGACCTACCAGGGAAACCCTGCTTCAACCAGGGCATGAAGAGATTCTGCCACATATAGTGCATATTAGATGAAGCAGTCTGGAGTTGAGCTACATACCAGAGATATGCAGAAGGGCTGGAGTTGCCTTTGTTACGAAAGCGGGAAAAAAGAACACTATACACACCAAATCCCTATGGCCTATCAGCCTCCCATCGTTTATTTCAAAAAACGATATAGAAAGAACATGATAATTATATCAGAACAGAGATTCTTGCCACTGCACCCACATCAACATGCGTATCAAACGGATAGATCTACGGAAACAGCACTGGTAAATTAACAAATGAGATTCAAAACACTGAATAAAAAGGAAGCCTAAATATGTGCCTTTTTGGATATAGAAGGGGCTTTTGACAACACTCCATATGAGGTGGTCAATAGAGCACTTGATGTCACAAGAGTTGATGGAACGACGTCCAAATGGATGAAGCGACTTCTCTCTACTAGAATAGCAGAGACAGAGATAGGACAGGAAATTAACGCCCTCTGTACCACCAGAGGATGCCCTCAGAGGAGAAGTAGCTTCTCCCCTTATAGGGAACCTAATTGTAGATCACAGAGAACTGTAACCTCACTGACTTCGGCATATCCTATCTAAATGTTGACCCCACTAAAACCACCCTAGTAGCCTTTACAAGGAAAAGAACCAGTCTAGCCAATACGAAAACTAACCATGTTCCTACATATACTGGTAGAGAGTCTGACGAAAAAGACCATATATAGGATTATGAAAGATGAAGTTACAAAACGAAGATCCAATCTCTTATCCAGAAACAAAAAAAAACTTCAACTTTGTGAAAATCTTCAACACAAGGTTGATCGGCAAAAATGAGTTGATGGACAACGAAAGCTTGGATTTCACCAAGCATATTTCAAGAGGAAATGCACGCTATCAAGAAATGTATCCAATTTAGCAAAGAGAAAATCTATCGCGGACAAGAGATTATTATCATGTCGGATAATCAAGCAGCCATCTGTGTTCTTAGTTCTCACATAATCAATTCGAAGATACTCTGGGAATGCCTAGAGGAACTAAATGAATTAAGAAAGAATAAGAGGGTCACCCTTCTGTGAGTACCAGGGCACACCGGGGTAGAGGGATATGAAATGGTAGACAAGTTGGCAAACTGTGGAATCAGTAGCACTAAAATGCTGGAAGAACTAAAAAGAGAGGAAGAAAGCAGGAGATCCAATTACTGGAAGGACTTGCAAGGAATGAGACAAGCAAAGATACTTCTTGGGAAGTACAACTAAAAGAGATTAAGCAAAAACCAGCCTACATTCCTGACAGGAATCCTGACAAGATATTGTCACCTGAAAGGAATGCTCAAGAAACTGGGATTGGCAGAGAGAGAAGAGTGCAGATTTTGCGAGAAGGAGGACGAAACTTCTATCAATATCCTTTCAGATCCGATCAAATGGAAGAAGGGAAGCTACTCACTCTAAAGCCATTCAACATTCTAAAGTTTCTAAAAAAAAATAGGATGGAAGGACCTGCTCTAATCGACAAGGTACCCTAATGACTTGGCAGCAGACGAGGAACACCATAAATTTCATAGATCGCAGTGTATCCATCACCATCTTCACATACATACATACTGTTAAAATGTTCAGTTTCAGTATGTATTGTTGTGGAACATAACATCTTACCACCGCTTTCCGGCAAAACTGGACTTAAATAGAGGTCCAAGTTTGTGGAAAGTACAAGAAGGATGTCTGGGAAAGATATCGGTGGATCCCACTGATGAGTCCACCACCGGTATCGGGACGAAACATCCGTACATTTTAGGTGGTCGCAAATTAGATTGTGATTATATGTCTTTACCACCAGCGACATAACTGCACAGTATGTCAGTTATTATGTCTCTTAATTGATAAAAACATCTGATTATTATTTTGTTTCGTTTACTTACATTGTTAATTTTACAATATAATCGAAATAAACTAAGGCGGGTTGGATTGGTGGTGCTCGGGGTCTAAGTTACCCGTGGGTCGTAGTTTGAATACCCTTGGATTCGACTATTCAACTGACTTAGCATATATGTCAAATATCAACATAATTAATCAAAAATGAAGTAAACATGAATTAAATCCAAATAAAAAATGAAATCTATTTACCTGTAACTAAGAAACCATTGAGATTTTTTCATTTTTTTTTAAATCATAATTTGCTCTCTTTATTTTATTACATAAAATCATCTCCTTAAGTTTCCTGTCATTATTTTTGAACACCCTGTGTATTATACATATAACTTTTACTTTAGAATAAAATTATTTAAATGTAAATGAAATTATTTCTCCAACTAATTTTATTATATTCCTTGACTTGAGATCTGACAAGTGTTTTTAACTCTTAGATGAATGCTTAGTAAAGGAAAAAAGTACTTTAATTAGAAGTTCGAAAAATGTCTTATGAAGAGACGTCACTTTCCGTGACTGAATATTTAGAATAATCCTAAAGTTTATAATTAACTTTATGATTAAAACTGATTTAATATAAAATATGACATAATAAAGTATATCTCACTAAACATACTTCAGTAAAGCTTCATGCGCACTTGGGAAGCATTGTTTGATATGTTCTTTGATGTTCGTTAAATATTTCAGTTAATACGGAAATGATTTGCGATTATTAATATGTATATGGAATTTCTGGACAACATTGTTGTTGGAAAAGTGCCACAGGTAACTGAGGACTGCCGTAAATCTAATTATATTTGAATATTACAAGCTTTTATAAATTTACTGTAACAATAAAATTTCTGATAGTTCAATTTAATTTCTGTCAGTGAGCAAAGTACACCTTACACTGTGTTGTAAGTGATTTATCTTGTTTGTGCTATTATATATTATTTGAGATTAGTGAAAGACCCAAAAGGTATGGCATCTATATTTATTCCAAAATCGTTAAACCAGGGCATTTTTTCCTCAACGAAAAACTTATTACGATGAATGTTTATGATGCCTTAAGATATCAATATCTAGATAATAATGTTAAAAGCTCTGTTTAGATGCGTTCCAACCTGACAAGAGTTGAATCACAGGCAGACGAAAGACCTCGTTGGAAGAAGAGATGTAAACTACAATAAAAGGAGTTGTACATACATTTTATTATGAGAAGCAGATTCCAACCGTCGACAAATTTCTAACAAAAATTCGGTGCAGATAATCGGGATTTACCTGAAATTAAAAGAACTGAGCTCTGGAAATTGCTCAGAGAACTTAATTTTTGCCGGGAAAAACCAGATAGGAAATCTATTCTTATAGATCGTCAGGAAAATGTCCGTTGGAGAAGAAAATATCTCTTTCAAGTAAAAGGTAGAGTTGCTAGAAATAACACAACTTACAAAATTAGTAATTTAACTGAACTTTTGAAAGATTTTTTTAAATAAAGTTACTGCAGAAAATTGAGATAAATCTATATGATAAAAGAATAAAAGAAAATGTAGAAACTCAATCCCATGATCGGTAAGATAGCTTCATTGACTTTGATTACGAATTAGATACGTATTGTTTACCAGCGTAAACACAATTTAATATTTAAATTTTCTGTAACATAAAAAAATTAATTACATTTGAATCCCTTTTTAGTGTTTAATTGTAATTCTGCAGATGGTTTAAGAAATAAATAAACTAAAATGTCAAATGTCCTAAAAATGTAAGTATTTAAATTATAACTTAGAATTTTTTGAGAGGAAAAGACTACGTTTTAGTCTGAATGTGCATAAAACGATGCCAAAATTAAAAATAATAAAAATACAGTTGTGATTTGTGTTAAATATGTCAAAATTATCTATATTTTCTATTATATGTGAATTTTTAAGAAATCATAAGAAAGAAAATAATATTATAAAAACGTTTTAAGTGTATTACCGAAATAATATTCTATGCCATAAATACTTAGTGATAAAATAAACCTCCTTCCGACGCCTATGACAAGGACTAAAACCCTTTTTAACACTTCACACATCCAAATATCTATCGTTGTCCAACCCAAATAGTCCATTATTATAGACCGGAATTTTTGATTATAAAATTTCTAACCCATTCTTATGAAAAATATACGTGTCTAACAGATTTTGCTACAGACACCGGACTAAAGAACACAGGTAGTTTGCGAAGAACAAAAAAAGGGTAAAAAATTATTTATTACTCTCTCTAGTTCTTGTATAAACTATAGTATAAAAGACATAAAAGACAAAATTGGGTCTATTTTCCTAAACTCAAAGCTTTTTTTTTGGGGGGGGGGGGGGGCGAATGCCTCCACCGCCCTACCCTTGGATCCGCGCCTACTGTCAGTACAGTTGCGTGTGCGTCCCCGACTTCCTTGTTAATATTAAAGGAATGGATTGATCTGTTTAAAAGCTACAGCCGAAAAGGTAAATTACTAAGTGCCCCATTTGAGTCCGATATATCTACGTCCTTAGTAGTATTAAATAAAAAATATTAAATTTGTCATTAAGAAATTTCACTTCTGAATATTTTAAAAAGTGGAAGTAACTTGAAAATTGTGAGATTTGAATTGGGGCCCTATTTTGTTATTTGGATAACACATTCACCACATCTATCATTATTTGAAGACCTACGAAGGATTTCTAGGACACCCAGTATATAAAAATTTAGAACAGGTTTCGTTAGCTATAGCAGTACCAATTTTTTGTATATTCCTTATTCGATTAAGTTATGAAATTCATTTTTGGCTTGCTAGATAAATTTTTGTGTTTGTTATAGAAATATCAACTGGTCTCTTCGATCCAAATTCTAATAGTAATTTTTAACATACATTTTATTAAATTCTTGCCAGGCAAACATTCAACTTCACAAAGCACTTGAATATCGAGGTAGAAGATGTCAATATAGTTATAAGTATCTCTAAACGGCCAAGTAGTTTGGAATTGGATGTGTGCCACAATCTCCTCACTCACGTGCCACTCGTAGTCAAGGGTTTGTTTATTCGACATGCTGTTCGAAATTATTGAAATTGATTGAAAGGTCCTTCTGTTTGTATAGACGGATCACGTAAACTCGAATGCGAGCTAATTTCATATGTTCTACATATAAAGCTAATTAAATATTTGGCTCATGTTTCACTATTTTTATAACTTTTTAATTTTTATATGACGTCAACTTAGACTTTTTTTTCAATAAACAATCACCGAAAACGAAAAATAACATTTTATCGATTGTTACTCAGTCAGGTGTTGTTTTAGTTGAAACATAGACATTTACGAAAATAGCGCGATACAATTTGGTAAAACTGTTTTTAATAGTGAAAACTCATTTCAGAGTGAAGCCAGGTAGTGTTTGGTGGGGACAAGGCAGTAAATGTTAGGGGGTACACTAGCTCTCCACTGTCTTTCCATTCTTATTTCAGGTTAAAATTGTTGTTAATCATAAATTTACCTATTTGGATAGGTGGTTTTCTGGAACGTAGTCTATGATCTAGTTGAGTAATGTCTTTACTAATTTTGGGTTGCAAGTTTCTCTGGATTTACATGTATTCTTGTACAGAACATTCAAGCGACGAAGATGGGAAATGGAACATTGCTCAAAATAGACGGCCAGCAAGTAGAAGTGGGTTTGATGGTTCCATTAATGCCACCGAGAGTTACTTAATTGGACATTCACCATCTTCGTACGTGGGCTATTTGGCCATACCATGAAGCAATATTCTGCAGCCGAATATACCTATTCGATGACAGAGCGCCACAACATGCTGGCCATAGATTCCCAATTTTGAAATGATGTCATTCCTAGTTTTAAGCTCTTTTTCCGCCAAGTTATTTTCGAACATATTTGTGCTTAATGCGAACCCCATTAAACTGAACATTAGAATGAAAATTGACGCACGATGCTTCAGTTTTAGATATGCTAGGATTAGATTTCAATTTCATAAAGTAGTTGTTCGTTGCCATCAAATCTTCATTCAGGGTATCCTCCGTTATAGACAGGTTTTGGTGACTAAATCCCAAGGCCATGCCATTAGCATAATTAAACATTCTCGAATGCGTTTCAGGAGGATCAGAAATATACAAGTTACTAAGCAGGGGGCGAGTACTAACCCTTGAGGAAAACCATTATTCTGGTCTCGTTTTCTACTAGTCTGTTCTTTCACACGTACTAGAAAAGTGCGGTTCCTTAGCACACTTTCAATAAGTCTGGTTGCTGTTTTGCACAGTGGTCTTAAGAAATTTCTATCTGAAGCCCTGCTGCCAGAATGTCTTGTTTGCCGCTGTAAGATCTATAAAGACCACTGATGTTTTAATTCGTTTTTAGAAAACATCGCCAGAAACTTTGGTGGTAGCAGCTTTAATTCTTCCGGAAACTGGCTTATTCAACTGGAACGTGCTCCATTACTATATCAGCAATGCGATTGTAGATTAGTCCCTCTAACAGTTTGTAACACGAGCTAAGAAGAGCTATTCGCATGTAACTTTCTGGTTTATCTTTATCTTTGCCAGGTTTAAGAAGTGCTATTATCGATTCACGCGAAATAATGAAGTTAGTGTAAACGTTTGATAACCAAACTGGCTGCCGGGAATAGATATTAGTTAATAGTAAGTAAGAATTTATATTTGAATCATGTTTTCAAAGGATATAAAATGCCTATAATTGTGTAATGACTTGATAAAATGTTTAAAAATTAATGTGAAAGGTTGGACATTAGTGTATATAAAGTAAGAATTATAAACATGTTTGACTCTGGAAGACATAAATCTTATAAACTAATAAATAAGTGATATTTTGAATAAGGTGTGAAGTGTTATTGACCAGAGATAGTGACTATAAAAGGAATTTTTCACAAAAATGAGAATTTTAATCACCCATTTTATAAATAGTGCAGATAAAGATAATATTAGTGAGAATAAGCGTCAAATAATAACCATTTAATGAAATATAGACACTATTCATCAATAATTATTTATAACATATTAGTTTCTACTTATTCCAACAACAATATTATTAAAACTTTGTTAAAAATATTGTAAATGGGTAAGAATAGTATAAGAAAATGTAGATTATAAGTTAATTTTAATATGAAACTAGAATAAAATAGTACCTAATTTTAGGTAAAATATTCTTTAATATGATTATAATATTAATAAAACAAGAATTATCAATTTCAGCAAGTTACAATTAAAATTTAAATGTTTATGTAAAATTTTGTCAGATGTGATTAAATTTTATTTATGTGCTAAATAATAATCAAAAGTAAAGTATAGATATATCAAAATGTCAGGAAAAAATCATATATATATATATATATATATATATATATATATATATATATATATATATATATATATATATATATATATATATATTTATATATATATATATATATATATATATATATATATATATATATATATTTATATATATAAATATACAATAATTTTTATTTCTCCAATGTTAAACAAACAATTTGGTTTAAATTTTTTTTACGGGCACGTTGCGAAGTAGTGAACGAATAAACGGCAGAATCATCGCAATACATGTGTATATATATATATATATATATATATATAGCGCTTTCTGTGAGTATCGCTCTTAGTTCCTTACAGCTCCACTGGTGAGACCATTATTTAGTCGAAATTAGTATGGAGAGAGAACCGTAGTGCAATTTGGAGAGAATGGGCTGCTCTTTTTCTTATCAGTCTTGAAGAAAAAAGACAAATTTCTCTAAATACATAGACTACTACAAACCAAAAATAAACATTTTTATTTTATCTGATACATTTTAGTGTATCTTTCTAATAAATTCTATTTTGAAGTTAAAATATTTAATTGGCCACCAACTGTGGCAATTAAAATGATATAGCAAACAAAATCCCCTTACCGAGTAAAATACAGGCTATTAAAATGAAAATTAGACAATAAATTGTAACATAGTTATTTACGACTGCAGACAACATTTTTAATGAACAATGTAAGCGATTAATATCTAAAGACGAATGAAAGTCATCAATTTCTAAATTATCTAGTTTATTATTCACTTAAAATTTTACAGCTAGATTTACTAAGAAGATTTAAGAATTAAACCATGAAATTTAAATCTTCTAGTCAGCTAATTTTGTTTTGATTATGATATTGTCATAATTTATATTACATATGTCAACAAATAAACGCTTATATAGGGATACTAAGGACAAAAACCTTGCGATAAAGCTTTGAAATATCTAAGAAAAATAGTTGTATAACGAAAATTAAAAAAAACTCTCCATTTTTGCCGTTTTGGCAATAAGAGAAAATGACTTTTTATGCTTGTGTTTTTAGGGTTTTAAAACTTGCTTGACTTATCTGTTGCCCTTGTCAATTTAAGCCCTCTGTTGTCAATTTAAGACAGTTTTAAAATTAAACCATATTAATTAAACCGGTTGTTAATAAGTCAATAAAGAAACTTTATATAGGAAAACTAAGGACAAAATCCAAGAGGCAAAGCATTAAAATTAATGAAAGAAATAGTTTTTCTCTGAAAATAAATTTTATGTTTCTATTTTAAAGGTTAAAAACTTGATTAACCTATTGTTGCACTTTTACTGTTAACTTAGCTTCATTTTAAAGTTATACTACAGTAGAATACTACAGTAAAATAATGTGCGGGTAAAAAAATTACAAAAATCGTAAAAATTTGAAAACATTGAGGAAGGAGGTGATATT
Organism: Diaprepes abbreviatus; assembly: GCA_034092305.1. NCBI lineage: Eukaryota > Metazoa > Arthropoda > Insecta > Coleoptera > Curculionidae > Diaprepes > Diaprepes abbreviatus. Next base: position 290,788 of record JASJET010000015.1, on the reverse strand, counting down.
GCCTATACCGAAATTTACTTACAAAAAAGTTACGATATGAAATTTGAAAAAAAAAAATTGCTAACATCGAGAAAAGTAACAAAGTTTGACAGGCATAACCTCAGCTTTTTTTTTATGAATGCCTATAACTAATTTAATTTGAAAAAAAAATTCTGGAAAAACTTTAAAAAATAAAATTTTCGAATTTTTTTGCTTTCTTCCTTGAAGTTGTTTTTGGAGTGTATTTTTTGAAAAATTACTTCTTTGGACTTCATGAGGTACCAATTTGAAAGGAAATTTCATTGCCTACAACTTTTCTGTAGACATATACCTATGAAAAATCCATAGTTTTCGAGTAAAACTCAAAAAATTGAAAAATCTACCTTAATCTCGAAATGCACCAAATAATTTTTGTAACTTTATTTTATTAACAGCAGGTTTATTTTTATTTCTTTTAGCTGTTATAGATTCAAAGTTCTTGAAATTCTTTATAATATTTTTAACAGTTGATAGTGTTGGTTTCTGTTTCTTCAGATATCGGATCACGAAATTATCGCATGTTCTTCAAATAACTCTATCACATTCTCTTTTTCTTTCTTCTTTAGTAGCCCTACAACCCGGGGTGGATCTTGGCTGACTGCACAACTTGCTTCCATCTCACACGGTCGTCCATGATAGTTGGGTCAGTGGGTAACCCCATTGTTCTTAAATCTGACCATATGTTATCTCTCAATCGCATTCTTGGGCGTCCTAGGGGTCTTTTCCCTCTCGGGGCCTCCTCCGAAATTAACTTGGTAATGCGGTTATTAGAGAGCCTATGGACATGGCCAGCCCATCTTAAGCGTTGGGATTTAATTTCTTGTACGATGTCAGTAGCGTTATATATCTGTTTGGCATTTGTTCTTATTCGGTATTGATTAGTATTGGGGTCGTGATACGGTTCAAAAATCCTTCTAAGGATCGCATTCTCCATAAATAATAAATAAGTTTAAATAATCTTCGTGCGTGTAATTCAATCGCCCCGGTATGATTATTATTAATGAATGTCAAATAGTAAGAAATAGTGACAATTCTGTAGGGTTCGATTGTTTTATTTTCGCCATGCCTCGCCGTCATGGCCAATGAATAACAAAACTTAAAAGCCGCATAGCATTTTGACAATAGAAAAATGTTGATTTGCCACTATTTTGAAAACTCCAAATTTTTGAAATAGACATCCTTATTCAAAGTTACCCTTATTTTTAATGCCTAAAATGATAAAATTATAAAAATAGATGCTTTTTATTTGAAATAAAATTTTTTTAAAAAAATTGAACCGACTTCTAAAAGTGCGCTAAAAAGGGAAAAATAACTAGAAATTTTTATATGAAATTGAAATTTTTGAAGTCGGCGCCAAACTAATACTTGACAAAATGTGATTCGCATAAACAGATTAAAAATACTTTATTTGTAATTGCTTTCTTACCATAATTTGTACTTATTAGTAGTTATTTATTTCATTTAGAAATAATTTGGGGCCAACTTCAAAAATTTCAATTTCATATAAAAATTTCTAGTTATTTTTCCCTTTTTAGCGCACTTTTAGAAGTCGGTTCAATTTTTTTAAAAAAATTTTATTTTTTGATTTTTAGTTTTGAATTCTTTATGATATTCATAAATTATTTGAATTAAGTGTTAATCGAGGTTAGTGTACCTCGCAATGACTCCAAGGTGGCAAAAAAGAACCCATTTTATCCATAATTGTAAATCACCCTAAAATGAACCACTAAAAATTCTTTGATTCTTAGAGTTCTCCAAATAGCAATGAAATGTGTCAAACAAATATTTAGTCTGTCATAGTAAATCCAATAACTTAAATTTCAAATTTATTTTAGATTGGTAATATAGGCCCCAAAACCTTCCAATATCGATATTTAAAGAATTTGAGACGTACACCCACAAGAACCCTCTATATTAGTTTTGGAGAAAGTCGAGAAAACCATATTGAATCCGCTAGATTGAGTTTTTCGAAAAATATTTTAACTTCGTAATTAACACTAACAAAAATCCCTTCATACTGACTTTAGACAAAATCGGGAGATGTAGAATCTTTAATCCGCTATCTTAGATCCGCCATATTTAATTTATTTGAAATAATATCAAATTCGTAATATGCTATCCCAAAAACTCCCTGATATCAATTTTGAAAAAAATCGAACAAAATTAATTTTTTATCCACCATATTAAATACGCCATATTGAATTTTTTAAAAATAATTTTATATTCGTCATGTGCGACCCCGAAAACTCCCCCGTACCAATTTTGGAGAAAATCGGACAAAATCGATTTTTTTGTCCGCCATATTGGATCCGCCATATTGAATTTTTCGAAAATGTTTTGAATTCGTAATGTGCGACCTCGAAAACTCCCCCCTACCAATTTTGGAGAAAATCGGACAAAATTGTTTTTTTGTCCGCCATATTGGATCCGCCATATTGAATTTTTTAAAAATGTTTTGAATTCGTAATGTGCAACCTTGAAAACTCCCCCATACCAATTTTGGAGAAAATCGGACAAAATTTAAAAAATTTTGTCCGCCATATTGGATCCGCCATTTTCAATTTTTTAAAAATAATTTCAGATTCGTTGGGTACAACCCCGATAATTCCTCCGTACTAATTTTGAAGATGATCGTAAAAAATTAATTTTTTTGGGCGCCAGATTGTAAGCGCCATCTTGGATATTACTACAGCAATTTCGTCCAAAAAAATATGGGACCACCGCAGCAACTCCCTGAACATAACGTAAAAAATTTCATTCAAATCGGTGCCGTCGTTCCGGAGTAATCGGTGTACATACATAAAAAAATATATATATACGCGACGAATTAAGAACCTCCTTCTTTTAGAAGTCGGTTAAAAATTGACTTTTGACGATTTTTTAAACATAATTTTTATTCTTTGTCTACAAGAAAACAAACTCAAATCAAATAATAAAGACTTCCTTATAGGAAAAATTTATAATTAAGTTTTGGTCGGCAAACGTCATTTTTGACATAAAAATTTAAATAGGTCCAAAACGGTGAGACTTAAATATAGAATATTATACATGAAATATGTCTAGAATTTTACATAGAAATGAAAAATGCAATAATATATAGGGTGTTCTATTTAAAATAGGCAAGCTGACATCTACTTCCGGTATAACTGGAAGGGCTGCAATTTTGAAAATATTTTAGCCCGCTGAAATAGTAAATCTGGTTTTTTTGAATTTTTATGGTTACCTATTCATTGTTTTGATTATATTCTGGCTATACCACGTTAGTCAATTAAGAAGATAAGTAGGTTAAGTCATAACATTTTCATACACGGATAATATAACCCTTAAAATAATCATCATGACAATGATTGTTAACATAATTGTAAACGTCGAGATTATTCTAAGGATAATATTAACCTTATATCAAAATCTCACGCCTCAGTAAATTTATTTTCCAACACGTGTCCTATAAAAATACCCTTTGCTTGATAAATATAATAAAGTTCCAAAAATTTCGAAACAAACCGTGCCTTTGTCTAAAAATAATTAAAAAGTTTGAATGAACACGGGTCTGAAATAGTTTTCCCAGAATCCACTGGGCCTACCCGATTGTTTTTATTGACGTTTAATAAAATCTGTTTTAAGCGACCGGTTTAGGACGTTTAATGAGAAAACGGCTTGAGGGCGTTTTTAGCTCGGCGACCTTCCTTGATATATTAATTAGAAAAATTAAAGTCGAGTACGATAAAATTAGAAAAAGTTCTGAAAATATGTTCTTTGATATTATACGTTTAATTTGCATAAGTTTTAGACTACGTGAAGGTCTAGGGAAGATAAATGTAAAATATTTTTAAATAAATTAGTTAATACATAAATAATAGGCTTTGTGCAACCTCGCGCGATTGATATCGGCTCTTTAAGCGACTGCTGACTGCGTTCATTCCATTAAATTTGGGTCTGATTGTTATTAACCGACTTCTAAAAGAAGGAGGTTTTCAATTCGTCGATTATGTATTTTTTTATGTATGTACACCGATTACTCCGGAACGGCGGCACGGATTTGAATGAAATTTTTTACGTTATGTTCAGAAGTTGCTGCGGTAGTTCCATAATTTTTTGGACGAAATTAGTGCAGTAAAATTCAAGATGGCGCTGACAATATGACGGCCAAAAAAATTGGTTTCGTCCGATTTTCTCCAAAATTGGTATGAGGAAATTTTTGGGCTTGTACCCAACGAATCTAAAATTATTATTAAAAAATTCAATATGGCGGATCCAATATGTAAAAGAAGGAAATTTAATTTTGTTCGATTTTCTCCAAAATCGGTGTGAGGGAGTTTTTAGGGTCGCACATAACGAATCCAAAATATTTTTAAAAATTTCAATATGGCGGATCCAATATGGTGGACAAAAAATCAATTTTGTCCAATTTTCTCCAAAATTGGTACAGGGGAGTTTTCGGGGTCGCACATGACGAATCTAAAATCATTTTCAAAAAATTCAATATGCTGGATCCAATATGGCGGACGAAAACATCAATTTTGTACGATTTTCTCCAAAATTGGTATGGGGAAGTTTTCGGGGTCATACATAACAAATCTGAAATTATTTTTAAGAAATTCAATATGGCGTATCTCATATAACGGCCAAATAATAAATTTTGTCCGATTTTTTTTCAAAGTTGATAAGAGGGCCTTTTTGGGATAGCATATTACGAATCTGATATTATTTCAAAAAAAAATTAAATATGGCGGATTAGAGATTCTATATCTCTCAATTTTGTCTGAAATCAGTATTAGGGGATTTTTGTTAGTGTTAATTACGAATTTAAAATATTTTTTGTAAACTCATTCTGGCGGATTCAATATGACATCCTAAAAATTTTACATTTTCCGATTTTCTCCAAAACTGATATCGGGGGTTCTTGAGGGTATAAATTAAGAATTTAATAGTATTTTTTCAGGATTCAATATGGCGGACTAACAATTTTACATTTTTCGATTTTGTTCAAATGTGGAACTGAATCGTTAAATTGAGAATATAAAATTATTTTCAGAAAATCTAATATGTCAGAGGCAATATGACGATCTAGAAATTTTAAATTTCTGGATTTCATCTAAAATTGGTACTAGTGGACTTTAGAGGGTTTAGATTTAGATTAATTTAGACGTTAAAATTATTTTTTGAAATTCAATATGGCGGATTCAATATTGTGAGTTGAAAATTTTACCTTATTCGCATTTTATCAGTTTTTCGGGGTCGTGTATTACGAATATGAAGTTAATTTTTTACAACTATTAGGCTGACAAGGTACAATATGAGAGACTGAAAATTTTACGTTTTCCAATTTTGCCCAAAATTGATATTGCGGGGTTCTTGGAGCGTATATAAACTCAATATGCAGTATAAAATATATCGAGCTAAGAAATTTACGTCTCAAGTTCTTTAAATATCGATATTGGAAGGTTTTGGGGTCTATATTACTAATCTAAAATTAATTTAAAATTTAAGATAGTGGATTTACTACGACAGGCTAAATATTTGTTTGATACAATTTCACTGGTATTTGGAGAACTCTAAGAATTAAAGAATTTTTAGCGGTTCATTTTAGGATGATTACAACTTGGGATACGATAAGTACTTTTTTGCCACCTTGAAGTCATTGCGAGGTACACTAATCTCGATTAGTACTTAGTTCAAATAATTTATGGATATCATAATGAATTTAAAATTAAAAATCGAAAAATAAAATTTTTATAAAAAAAAATATAACCGACTTCTAAAAGTGCGCTAAAAGTAAAAAATAACTATAAATTTCTATATGAAATTGAAATTTTTGAAGTCGGCGCTCAATTATTTCTAAATTAAATAAATAACTACTAATATATACAAATTATGGTAAGAAAGCAATTACAAATAAAGTATTGTTAATCTGTTTATGCGAATCCCATTCTGTCGGGTTATTAGTTTGGCGCCGACTTCAAAAATTTCAATTTCATATAAAAATTTATAGTCGTCTATCACTTTTTAGCGCACTTTTAATAATTTAATAGTAATTAAGTAGTAGACAAATTTTCAGCCTCTATAGCGACCACTTATGCGTGTTGCATTACGAAAATCATTGATAAAATTGCCCCATAATATTACTAGAAAAAATTATATTACAGGTAATAAGTTTTGAGTCAAGTTCAAATGTATATGTTAAGAATAATAAGAATTCTAGCATAGAACTCTGAGGACCCATGAAGATATCCCAGTATTATCTAAAAAATTTTTATTAACAGTAATTCTCTAGTTATGACCCATAAAGATATCCCAGTATTATCTAAAAATTTTTTATTAACAGTAATTCTCTAGTTATGACTATGTAGATAATTCTTAAGAAAGTCCAAAGAAGTGCCATCAAAATTAATATGTTTACATTTAGAAATAAGAACTTTATGTTCTACCGTATCTAAGGCTTTAGAAAAGTCCAAAAGTACTAAAGTTGTACTCTCATCCTCATCGACTGCTCTAATTTTATCATGAATGACACCTACCAATGCAGTGGTAGTACTGTGTGTTTTTCTAAAAGCAGACTGCAAAAAACCAGGTGGGTTGTTTATTTTTGAGATTGGTTGAGCTAGAGCTCTATTTCAACAAGGCAAAAATCATCTAGTTCCAAGCAGGGATTTATTATATGGGAAATTGGTGGTAAAAATTGGGAACGCAATATTTAAAATAGAAAGTGTTTAGTTCATCGATGCCAAAGGCATTAGAATTGATATAGTTTATAATGTTGCTACAGCCTCAACAGTATTAATTTTAAAAAAGAAGCAAGCATTGGAATAACAGAAATTATTATAATACTGCACTGTGTTATCATAACTTCATGCAATATTACGATAATTTGAAAAAAAATTATATATTTATAACATTTGGATAACTTAAGTTAGTTACCCAGACTTGCCACTTTCTTTTTTGATTGCCTTCTGCAAAGGTCGAACTTATAGAGTAGAATAGACACTGAAACAAAATTTCTAAGTTCTTTGTAACATTTCCAATTATCTTGTAATTTGGTTTGACCAAATTTTCTTTTTTAATCATTAATTTAACATTATCTATTTGCCGCTCTTGGTTGAGTGAGCCAGATTGTAAGAATCAGGGGTCTACGTCAAAAGCGGTTTTAATTGCAATAACTAAGAACTCTATTTTATATCTATAATATCTATAAAAATTAAAATGCATTTTGTTTGCAAAAAATACCCTAACAAACCAATAACATAAAAAAGAAATTCCGTTTGACACCCGCTGCTCAGAGTAATTATCGAAATAAATGCGACGTTCCCAATTTGTAATAAAATTTAAAATGTTATGACATATTTTCCGCTGAAATGGTTGCATTATAGACATATGTTTTAAGAAACTATAATAAAGTGTAAAATTATTGATTAAATTTACCGATGTTATATCTACAACACCCTGTATCTTCGACAAGAATATTTTTTTACATAAAAATCACTTTTGTACATCCACATCAATGTTCTCTTTCAATCGGCGTTTATAAACATTTTCAAGCTTATTTAGTTTTCTCAATTTGATTTATATACAGGGTGAATCTCTGGGAACTTTACCGATCGATTGTGAGAAAACTATAATTAGGAAGATTTTGAAAATTTGACAGTGTACTAACGTGCATGGGGGACAGCTGGATAAAATATTTTCAAGATGGCGGCACATCCGGTTATACCGAAAGTAGATGTCAACTTGCTTACTTTAAATGGAACACCCTATATACTATTGCATTTTTGATTTTTACCAAAATTCTAGACATATTTAATGTATAATATTTTTAAAATTATTAGTGAAGAGGGGTCACAAAAAAAGAATAAAAATTATATTAAAAAAATCGTCAAAAGTCAACTTTTTCAAATAGAAAGCACCTATTTTTATAATTTTATCATATTAAGCATTAAAAATAAGGGTAACTTTGTATACAGTTGTCTATTCCAAAAATTTGTAGTTTTAAAATATTTGAAATTCAACATTTTTCTATTGTAAAAATTCTATACGACTTTTAAGTTTCGCTGTTAGTTGGCCATGACGTCGAGGCATGGCGAAAATAAAACGATTGAACCCTACAGAATTGTCACTATTTATTGCTATTTGACATTCATTCAAAATAATCATGCCGAGGCGATTAAATTAAATTACCTGCACGAAGATTATTGAAACTTATTTATTATTTATGGAGAATGTGATTTATTTCAAGAACATGCGATACATTCGCAACCCGAACAGAAATCAACACTACCAACTGTTAAAAAGATTATAAAAAACTTCAAGAACTGTGTATCTATAAAAGCTAAAAGAAATAGAAATAAACCAGTTTTTAATAAAATAAAGTTACAAAAATATTTATTATTTCCAAACATATTTCGCACCTAAGGAGGAACTCTTCAAATACAAGAATCAAGTAGTTAGCTCGGGAGAGCGAGGTGGTCAAAGAGGTGGCCCATTCTTAGCTATCCATTGATCATAAAACAAGATTTCTATGATCATTCAGCGGCAAGTTATCTAAATAGTTCATTTCCAAATTTCTCAAAATGTCGAAGTAGCGCCCACCTAAAAAATGTATTTTGTATGTGGAAGTCTTCAAAAATGGCTAAATTACCATTCAGATTATTTTGGTAGAATTCTAGGGCGAGGACGCCGTCATTTCTTATAGCACAATACACGTCAAACTGCCAAGACCCTTGAAAATTTAATTATCGAAATGGATGTACGTTTGAGTCGCTCCAATAGTGGGAATTGCGTCTATTAAACAATCCATTTTTTGTGAATTGGGCTTCGTCCGACCAGCATTTTCTTGTGACCGAAGTAAAATAAATTGACAGGACTCTACTCTTCGTGGAAAATCAGTTCCTTTTAAATATCGTACGATACAATATACATAGGGATGAAAATTGTGTTTCCATAAAATCCTTAAAACTGATGTTTAAGATAATCCAGATTCTAATGCTACTTGCCTTGTAGATATTGTCGGATATGCGGTGAAATATCCTAAAATTGTAGTTTCAATATTTTCATTATTAATAACTGGTTTATTTCTATTTCGTTCTGCTTTTATGGATCCGAAGTCCTAGAAGTTCTCTATAATCATTTTAACAGCTGGTGGTGTAGATTTCTGTTTCTGCGGATATCGGATCGCGAATGTATCGCAAGTTCTTGAAATAACTCACATTCTCCATAAAAAATAAATAGGTTTAAATAATCCTCGTGCATGTAATTTAATCACCCCGGCATGATTATTATTAATAAATATCAAAGGGCAAGAAATAGTGACAATTCTGTAGGGTTGGATTATTTTATTATCACCACGCCTCGCCGTCATGGCCAACTAATAACACAACTTAAAAGCTGTATAGCATTTTTACAATAGAAAAATGTTGAATTGCCAATATTTTGAAGACTACAAATTTTTGGAATAGACATTTTTATATAAATTTACCCTTATTTTAATGCTAATAGATGCTTTATATTTGAAAAAATTGACCTTTGACGATTTTTTAAATATAATTTTTATTCTTGTTTTTTTGACCATTTTGCACTAATCATTTTTAAAATATCACAAAAAGACTACTAAAGTCGATCTTTGTCTACAAGAAAACTAGCCTAAATTAAATAATAAAGACTTTCTTATAGGAAAAATTTTAGTTAAATTTTGGTCCGCAAACGTCATTTTTGACATAAAAATTTTAATGTGTCCAAAACGGTGAGACTTAAGTATAGAATAATATATATATATATATATATATATATATATATATATATATATATATATATATATATATATATATATATATATATATATATATATATGAGGTATTTCTTATTTATTTCTTGGACTTTTATTAAAATATTTTTTATTTTTTTGTTTTTCCTGGGATTATGGTCCGTTTAAAAATGGAATTAAAATGTAATGGTGGTGTTGTATTTTATATTACATTTTTTTTAATACATTAACGTTTCGGTAATTTTTTTACTTTCGTCAGAATGTGTGTAGCTAAAAAGACAAAGTATTTGGTTGATTTTACTATTAAAATATTTACCTATTATTTATTTACCTTGAACAATGATTCAGGAACAACACTGCACTTACATTTATAAATTTATTTAAAAATTTTGATCTATTAAAAATTTAATTTTCGCGAGATTCACAGAGTTCAAGATGACCACGTGTGTCATCTTGAAGTTAAGATGGTACTGAGAGAACAGATGGTATTTTTTTGTAGGTAATGAGGGTTGTTTTGGCTATTGTGGGTGATTTTACTATTAAAATATTTACCTATTATTTATTTACCTTGAACAATGATTCAGGAACAACACTGCACTTACATTTATAAATTTATTTAAAAATTTTGATCTATTAAAAATTTAATTTTCGCGAGATTCACAGAGTTCAAGATGACCACGTGTGTCATCTTGAAGTTAAGATGGTACTGAGAGAACAGATGGTATTTTTTTGTAGGTAATGAGGGTTGTTTTGGCTATTGTGGGTTAAAAACAACCCTCATTACCTACAAAAAAATACCATCTCTTCTCTCAGTACCATCCTAACTTCAAGATGACACACGTGGTCATCTTGAACTCTGTGAATCTCGCGAAAATTAAATTTTTAATAGAACAAAATTTTTAAATAAATTTATACATGTAAGTGCAGTGTTGTTCCTGAATCATTGTTCAAGGTAAATAAATAATATGTAAATATTTTAATAGTAAAATCAACCAAATACTTTGTCTTTTTAGCTACGCACATTCTGACGAAGGTAAAAAAATTACCGAAACGTTAATGTATTAAAAAAAATGTAATATAGAATACAACACCACATTACATTTTAATTCCATTTTTAAACGGACTATAATCTCAGGAAAAAAAAATAAAAAATAAAATATATATATACAACATTTCGTAGAAATTATATGTGAAATAGAAGTACAACCAGAAGAGCATTTTATTAGCTTTAACGTGGAAAGCCTATACACCAACGTTCCAGTTAAGGAGTCATTAAAAATCATAAGAAAGAAAGAAACTTGAAGAAGATCAGACCTTAGCAAAAAGAACATCTTTACCACCGCACGCCATTATGGACTTGTTGGAAAGTTGTTTGACTAATTCCTATTTTCAAGAAAAGGAAAAATTCTACTTCCAGGATGACTGACTATCGATGGCATCTTCACTCTCACCAGTGATCGCAAATATTTTCATGGAATAGTTCGAGACGTTTGCAATTGAATCCACAACTAAGAAACCAAAGTTATGGCTCAGATACGTAGACGATACTTTTATTAGTTGGAGTGGGAACGATACAGAATTTCGAAACTTCCTTTTTCATCTCAACAATATCAGCCCAACTATTAAACTCACCATGGAGAAAGAAGTAGAAAATAAATTACCATGCTTAGATGTCTTGGTTGAAAGAAATGGCGGACAAATTCGAACTTCGGTTTACAGAAAAACCACGCACACAGGACAATCCCTTAATTATTCATCTAATCACTCCAACAACACCAAACAAGGAATTATAAGAAATCTCATAGACAGAGCCTTAACTCTCTGCAACTCCAACGAGAACTTGATGAAAGAGATAGATTACATTAAAAATGATCTGACAGCCAACGGATACCCAGTATATCTAGTGGATAAATGTCTTGAACAACGCGGAAATAGGACAATATCGACAATGGATGAAGAACGAAAACCAGTATTGAACATCCCCTATGTTAAAGACATTTCAGAAAAAGTTAGAAGGATAGGAAAACGATATAAAATCAACGTTGTTTTCAATTCAAATAACTCTCTGAGAAGTCGGCTCACTAGGGTTAAACCAACAACTCAAAGGGACATGAAGAACTGTGTATATCAGATACCATGTGAATATAGCAATTCCTACGTTGGCGAAACAAAGAGACCTCTTGACGTAAGGATCAAAGAACACCAAAAATGCACATCTCGAGGAAAAACAGAAAAATCTGGTGCCGCCAACCATGCCTGGACTCATGGACACCACATAAAATGGTCTGAAGCTAAAATACTACACCGAGGACAACATTGGAGAAAACGGAAATTCAAAGAAGCCGCTGTTATACATTAGAACCCGAATTGTTTTAATAAACCATCTTTAGATATAAGAAAAGCATGGAAACCACTTCTTAATAATTGTAAACTAAAACTAAATGCAGCATAAAAAAAAGGAATTTTGCCATAGCAGGCATGTCTGCACCCATCTCAGTCACACTCCACTGCATTTACTTTTAGTATTAATAGTTATGTAGCTAAGAGATTTATTTAGTTTCACTTGAAAACGCCTAGAGATAACTACTAGCCGAAACGTCGTGATATTCAACAAAAATAAAGACAATGGAAATCCAACAGATATCTACTACTTTGCAAAAAACATCGTTGTCTATGACCTTGAAACAAACACTATAGAATATTAAACATGAAATATGTCTAGAATTTTGCGTAGAAATGAAAAATGCAATAATATGTAGGGTGGTTTTATTTAAAATAAGCAAGTTGACATCTACTTCTGATATAACCAGAAGTGTCGTCATCTTGAAAATATTTCAGTGGGCTGTCCTCCATGCACGTTAGTACACTGTCAAATTTTCAGATTCTTTCTAATTATAGTTTTTCTACAATCGAACGATCAATTTTCAAGAGAATCGCCATGTATTATCGATTTTCATACGTACTGTTGCCCTTAATAGAACCAAGCACGTCAAGGGTTTTTTTGTTACCAAACACAGGTTTTTTCTAAATTCCTTATTATTTATTTTAATGTATTATTGCCATAAAATAACACCTTCAATTTTAACTTTTATCTCTTGCAAATATCGGCGTTTCATAATCTATAAAATTTTTAAAAAATTTAATCATAAAATAAAAAATTAAGTTAAAATTCACGTAAAAATTGTCTTAGAATCGAGCGCTAAAATTAAAGAACCAATTTAAAAGTAATTTCAATTTCTTATCGGATATAGATAAAACTTGGGAAGGCTTCGTCATTTTTGGCTTCAATTATAATTTATAAACAAGTTATCTATATTGCAATAATTATTTACTTAAGTTTTCATTAAAATTTAATTTTAAAAATAATAATTAATGGGGAAGTAATTCCTATGATTATTTTAATTAAAAAGCTAGACGGATAACCTTAAAATTTTTACTGCGCATTAAGTAAATTTTGAAATGTAAACAACAAGTTTCAATTTACTTAGAAATATAATACCAAAAACGAAAAAACAGACACTTGTACATACTCATAAGTTAGTATTTTAGGTTTATACAATTGAATGAAAGTATATTATTGCAGTTACTATACAGGGTGATTCTTGGGGAAGTTTATTGATCGATTGTGGGAAAACTATAGTTAAGAAGAATTTGAAAATTTGACAGTGTACCAACTGTAAGAAAAAAAAATAATAAATAATAAATGGTCTATACCTCACCCAAAAAAAATTTTAAAGAAATAATTGTAAAAATGAAAGAAATGTTTATCTAGACTTGTCAGGTGGCTCTGTAATGGTCTTTATCTTTTAGGGCTCCTCCGGCTAGCTTCCAAGGGAACGGAGAGTGGTGTAGTTAAATGCGCCACCTGTTTTAGTGCCCTAAAAGTCAAGGTAGAGACCGATCTAACAAAAAAACAGAATATCTAATTTAATTACAAGAAAAACACCAAAAAATTTAAAAAAAAAACAAGTATCTATATTTACGTGTTATTGTCTAAATGCAACCACCGAGAGTGGCCCAGCGCTTCTCTGTTTGAAGGAATAAACTTCGGACAGTCAGCTGATTTTTGACAATTCAAAACTAAATAATTGGTCTAAAAAAATGAGAAATTTTAATTTAACCAGTGTTTTGGCTATACTACTAACTACACAAAGGCGATTTAATATAAATGGCAACTATATATATATAATAATGATAGTATTAAGTGCACTCTACCCGCGTAAATAGGCCTGTTTACCTGAGTTAACAAATGTGCCCTTTTACATATGTGAAAGATATCAACTGCATATGGTTGCAAGATTTGATTAATTGTACCATATGAGGAAACACAATAGATCTTACCAAGGTAAGTACACTAATTATTCATTAATTTTATATTCAAAATGAAAAGAAAAATACCACGGCTTTAAACTTTACAGGTGATGCCGAAGGCATTAAAGTCTATGATACCCTGAAAACGACACAGACACATAAAACCTGATTAACGGCGGCTTCTTGATGTGCTGATGTTGAGGCTCTGGATCCCTCGGTGTGGTAGTATGTAGCATGCAAGGCAGATGCCGTAGAGACATCCGCAAGGAGGCCCCGATGGTCTGGTATGTACAGCAGCCAAGGCAGGTACCGTTGAGAAGTCAGCCAGAGGGCAACGACAGGAAAAAGAAAAAAGGGGGGGAAAAAAAGGCCAGTGATGTTATGTGGCCTTTTCGTGGTGGAACAGAAAAAAAAAATAGCAAAATTTGATGTCGGGTTTGTCCCCCGAATTGACCAAACCAAATCAGCATACAGCTGTTAACAACACAGTTACTATAAATTTGGTCAGGGATCCGAAACTTTCAATTAAAAAGTAGCAAAATTGCTAAGTGACCTTTCCGGTGCAACTCTGCAAGGAAAGTCCTTATCACTCTCAGATTTTTTTTTCATGTCCCCAGAAAAACGTCCACGGAAACGGCGGGAAAAGATACAGGAATCTGTATATCGACTGACAACTGACAAGCTTCAAAACAATTAAAAAAAATAGAAATATGAAATTTTAAAATTATGACACGAAATTTTATTAGCAAGTAACCAGGAAAATTGTGGTATGTTCAAAAATTTATAGCAATAAACAGGCTTTGTTGAAGTGAAACTGAACAAGAAAAGTCGAGTAGATTCTAATCTTAAACTTCATTTTTATTTGACATTGAGGTAGTTTTTTCGATTTTAGCTCAATATAATCTCTCATAGTCGCAGGATAACTGATACAATGGGAAAAATTAAACTGCCTAGAAGACATAGAAGATCCAACAGCATCCAGAGAGCTTCCACTCAGAAATCTGTCGATACTGCAGCCAAATGATTATCTGCCCACTCGAGATCTCTCGATGAAGGTAACAATAACCGCAAAAGACAATTTAAATTAAGAATTTCTAACTAAATATTCTATACCGAGCCACTCTGTACAAGACTAATGCAGTTCTATATTTTAGGTACAAAGGAGAGAAGCCTTAGGAACTCAACAAAATAACAACAAGGACTATCGAACAATTACTATGGATTATAATACCATAATTGTGAACCTAATTCTAAGAAACAAGATATACTGCCAACGTTTTCTTTCATTTGTAACTATGTTCCCAAAACAAAAAAAAAAACACATAAATGGTGAAGGAGGTAAGCCCAAAAATTACTATTTTAGATAGGAAATTAGACAGGAAAATTAAAACCGTAACACAACGCGCATGGAGGACAGCCGGCTAAAATAATTTTAAGATGACGGCACTTCCAGTTATACCGGAAGTAGATGTCAACTTGCTTATTTTAAACGGAACATCCTATATATTATTACATTTTTGATTTCTACGTAAAATTCTAGACATATTTCATGTATATTTTTCTATACTTAAGCCTCACTGTTTTGGAAATATTTAAATTTTTATGTCAAAAATGAAGTTTTCGGACCAAAACTTAACTATAAATTTTTCCTATATGAAAGTCTTGATTATTTAATTTGGATTAGTTTTCTTGTAGACGAAGATCTACTTTAGTAGTTTTTTTATGATATTTTGAAAATTATGAGTACAGAGTGGTCAAAAAAGAAGAATAAAAATTATATTTAAAAAATCGTCAAAAGTCGATTTTTTCCAAAAGAAAGCACCTATTAAGTTAGAAGAATTATTTAAGTAAGTGTTCAAATTGACGCCCTTGAATTTCCGAACATTTTTCGCAACTAAGCAGGAACTCTTCATGGGTGGCTCTTCTTATTGACTGAGGAATAAGTTCTTCAAATGCTATTCTGATACGCTGCATGCAACCATAGTGGTTAATGCGGTGTTGTATACTTTATTTTTGATTGCCCCAAAATAAAAAAATCAAGTACTGTTAGCTCGGGGGAGCGAGGTGGCCAAAGATGTGGCCCATTCTTGGCTATCCATTGATTATAACACAAGTTTTGCAGATGATTGTTAACTAAATGACTATTATGTGGAGGCGCCCCATCATGTTGATAAAATAGATTTCTATGATCAGCCAGCGGCAAGTGACCTAAATAGTTCACTTCTAAATTTCTCTAGATGTCGAAGTAGCACTCACCTATAAGCTAAAAAACGTATTTTGTGTCTAGAAGTCTTCAAAAATGGCTAACTTACCATTTAGATTATCTTGGTAGAATTCAAGGGCGAGGACGCCGTCATTTCTTATAGCACGATACACGTTAAACTGTCAAAACTCTTGACAATTTAATTCTCTAAACGGATGTAATTTGAGTCACTCCAATAGTGGGAATTGCATAGATTAAGCGATCCATTTTTTGTGAATTTGGCTTCGTCCGACCAAATAATATTATCCAAAAAACCAGCATTTTCTTGTGACCGAGTAAAATAAATTGGCAGAACTGTACTCTTCGTGGAAAATCAGTGCCTTTTAAATGTTGTACTGTGGAATATACATAGGGATGAAAATTGTGTTTCCATAAAATCCTTAAAACTAATATTTGAGATAATCCAGACTCTTATACTACTTGCCTTGTAGATATTACCGGATATGCGGCGAAATATCCTAAAATTGTAGTTTCAATATTTTCATTATTAACAACTGGTTTATTTCTATTTCTTTTTGCTTTTATAAATCCAAAGTTCTTGAAGTTTTCTATAATCCTTTTAACAGTTGGGGTGTTGGTTTCTGTTTCTGCGGATATCGGATCGCGAATATATCGCATGTTCTTCAATAACTCACTTTCTCTATAAACAATAAATAAGTTTAAATAATTTTCTTCCGTGTAATTTAATCGCCCCGGCATGATTATTATTAATGAATGTCAAATGGCAATAAATAGTGACAATTCTGTAGGGTTCAATCGTTTTATTTTCGCCATGCCTCGCCGTCATGGCCAACTAACAACAAAACTTAAAAGCCGTATAGCATTTTTACAATAGAAAAATGTTGATTTGCAAATATTTTGAAAACTACAAATTTTTGGAATAGACAATCTTATACAAAGTTATCCTTATTTTTAATGCTTAATATGATAAAATTATAAAAATAGGTGCTTTCTATTTGAAAAAATATCATAAAAAGACTACTAAAGTCGATTTTCGTCTAGAATAAAACTAGCCCAAATTAAATAATAAAGACTTTCTTATAGGAAAAATTTATAGTTAAGTTTTGGTCCGCATATAATATATAGGATGTTTCATTTAAAATAAGCCAGTTGGCATCTACTTCCGGTGTAACCGGAAGTGCCGCCAATATTTTAGCCGGCTGTCCCCCATGCACGTTAATACACTATAAAGTTTTCAGATTCTTCCTAATTATAGTTTTCCCACAATCAATCGATAAAGTTCTCGGAGAATGACCTTGTATACACACTTCACAGGGTGCAGCGCAAAAAAATATTTTTTTGGGATGATTCTTGTTTGGAATTGAATAAAAATATAATAATGACGGACATCCCGTATCAGCACATAATAATTTTAAACTTCTTTCCTCGCTTTATCTATTGATTTTACACTGAAAACATGAAGGTAGGTAGAAGAGTATGGCGTAGGCGATATATAAATACAATTAAAATTACTCAAGCTCTAAACCGTAGTGTTAGTTCAGACGTTCTAGACGGCGTAATGTGGAAATGTTGAATGTAAGTTGTTGCGCTATATCAAGAGCAAGGATCTTTTACTATTGTGAAAAGATGGCCTTGAACATGAAACAACAATTCAAAATATTCGTATATTATCACGGTGGGCAATTAGTGAACGCGTCAATGCTATACAACCACTTAAAAATCACTTAACAGCAATTACGCAGTTAGAATGCATGAATTAACAGCTGTACACCGGAGGGCTCGGAGGATATTTATTGATTCAACAAAACACCAAGTCCAGAATCTGTGTAAACCACAACGAGAGACGAGTGGTATTTAGATTTAGCTGGAATAGAAATTGTTTGGTTTGAGAGAGAGAATTTTGCCAATAATACAGGACAAAGTTTAATTTTGCAGCAGAACAATATTAGATCACACGTGGTTAGACCAGAAAACAACTTGTTTATGTAATTATAATATTAGAGTTATGGAATGGCCAGCTAACAGCCCATATTTCATTCTGATCGAATAACTGTGGGAGCAACATTTAAAAACCTTTATTAAATCAAAAGTTATTAACGTTTAAAAATCGCAAGAATGGAATTTTTTCATAATTTCAAAATTAACAGCTATTACTAAGAATTAACATTAAGAATTTTCACTTGCAAGTAAAATAATACACTTTACTATTATCTGTTCATAGTCTTAACTAAAAATGAACAATCTACAACTAAGAAGTTGATGAACATTCAACTTCTTAGTTTAATTCTTAATTTCGGCTTAATTCGTGTCCGCTTTCGGATGTTTTCGGTTTGAAGAAAAATTGATAAGTACATCAAAACAGAAAAATGACATTATTAACAAATAAAACGTGGCGTAAAATAGTCAAAACACTTTAGAATAAAAAAAGGTAAATAACCGCAATTTAGAAACAACAAATTTACATTTTACTTTTGGGTTAGAATTTTACTTTTAACTAATTGTTAAATTCTGAAATTTTAACAACGTATTTTTACTCTGTAGCGTGTAAGTTTGGTAGGAGTTCTTAGTGTTATTAATTTTTTGGAAGTGTGAACCGACCACAAGCGTCATATGAAAAAATTAGTAAGGTAGATTCTTAAACAATACTAATCACCGTCAAAAATTGTATTGAGCGACTCAATATACATAAAATAAAAAGCTAGGTGAATCGATAAATTTTCTGACACCCTACATTTCATTTTTGGGACCAAGCATAAGTTATTCTTGGTGAATATACCGGGTGTCAACGAATCTATTAGACAAGTCATAATTTCTAGAGTATTATGTGTATCAAAATGAGAATTGGTACAGGTAAATGTTCTTCTTCTTCTTCCACTCTATGGAGTTGGCTGCCACTTTTTTGCTTTCAGCGCCGTACTCCAGGTAAATGTTATGTTAAGAGGAGAGTTTTCGCATATTTTCCACTTTCCGGTCACTTCCGGTTTCACCGGAAATGGCCCCGGTTTTGAATTCTTAAATAGAACACCCTGAATATTTTAACATCTTTGGATTTCTGAGACAATTCTAGATCAGAATATGACATTTTAAAAACTTTTTACGTCTACTTCATTTTTTTAGAGCCACTTTTAAAATTGCATCTACGTGGCCATGATCGGACGCAAACTAATCTAACGGCCTTAGGTGATGTCAAAAAAATACAATCGCAAAGTTTTAGTGGCTAGTATGAAAAACAGGAATTGGATTAAAAATTTAACAAAATTAACAAAAAACTAACAAAATAAACTAATAACTTAGACGACGCACCTAAAATATTTGAAAGTACAGTAGCTGAATTTGTTAAAAAGTTTAGTGTAGTAAATGTTCAAAGTGCATTCCTTCTTTTTCACGACACATTTCAGCTCGTTCAATTGTTTCTCTCAACACGTTTTGTAGCATTTGGAGCGTTATACTTCTAAATGCCCGTAAAATTCTTTCTTCTAATATTTCAAGAGTAGCTGGGGCTACTCCATAGTAAACTCTTTCTTTAACATATCCCAGACAAAGAAATCGAGCACAGTAACATCCGGTGAGCGGGCTGGCCACCGTACCGGACCATTGGTTGCAATAATTCGATTATTAAAATGCGCTATTAAATAATTAAGAACTTCTCTAGTATTGTGAGGCGGTGCTCCAACTTGTTGAAAGTAAATTCGCCGTAAAACTGCTAAAGGTATATCATTGAGATGATTTTCGATTTCATTTTGAAGAAAACCTAAGTATCTAACCCCTGTTAACTGACCTTGAAACAATATTGGCCCAATTATTCTATTTCCAACGATACCAGCCCAAACGTTGACGTCTTGAAAATTGCCCTCTCTCATTTCATGTTGATTTTGTTGGGCCCAGTACCGAGTATTTTGGTTATTGAACTACCATTATTTGTAAATCGGGATTCGTCGGAAAATAGAATAAAATCGATAAAATTTGGGTTAACTCTATGATTTTGAAGCAGCCAATCACAAAACACTACCCGTCTATCGCCATCCTCAGTATACAAATGTTGATGTAACTAATATTTAAATGCTCGATATCCATGCTTTTTCAGTATTTTTCTTGCTGATTCATAACTTATCTGCAGTTCTTGACTAATTTTTCTTAACGAAACTGTTTTATCAACCTCAACCATAGCAAGTACGTTAATCTCAGTCTCTTCATTTATGATAAATCTCTGTTCCGCCTCTTGATTTCCTATTTGTCTAAAACGAGTCTCGACATACGGAAAATACTGATGGGCTGGATGTTGCCGATTCGGATATCTATGAGCATACAACTCGGCAGCATTCCTTGAATTTCTATGACACTCTCCAAATATTAATAACATATCCACTTTTTCACTTTGAGTATACATTATTTTAACGAAAATTTAAACTAAACTTAACGAAAATTAAGAAACTTTTACGTCTGTTCTTAGAGCGTATGTCACTGTCATTATCTACTTAAGTGAGTGCTTTGTTTTCCAAAGAAGACTTGATAAAAACAGTTGCAAATTATTATGCATTATGGCTGTCCATGGCGCACTTGTCATAAGTAAATAAATAAATTATCCAGTATTTTGCTTAATAATATTTAATTTCTGTTCTTATATCTAATCCAATCGCAAATAAATTAGTACCGTTACTTTTTTCGAAAAGTAGTTGTCAAAAAGTGGTCGCCATTTGAAAATTAATAGTTAGAAATGAAAACGTAATTTTGTCAACTGTCTTATTCCTGTCTTTCATACTAGTAACTAAAACTTTGCGATTGTATTTTTTTGACATCACCTAAGGCCCTTAGATTAGTTTGCGTCCGATCATGGCCACCTAGATGCAATTTTAAAAGTGGCTCTTAAAAAATGAAGTAGACGTAAAAAGTTTTTAAAATGTCACATTCTGACCTAGAATTGTCTCAGAAATCCAAAAATGTTAAAATATACAGGACGTTCCATTTAAAAATTCAAAACCGGGGCCATTTCCGGTGAAACCGGAAGTGGCCGGAAAGTGGAAAATATGCGAAAACTCTCCCCTTCACATAGCATTTACCTGTACCAATTCTCATTTTGATACACATAATACTCTAGAAATTATGACTTGTCTAATAGATTCGTTGACACCCGGTATACCTAAAGACATTATATTCCAGCAGTTACTTACTGTAGTACATTAACAAAACTCTGCATTCTTTTATTCAACTACCACTGTAGATGATATTAGTAAAATCATTGCTAATTTGAAGCACACTAACTGTGTGTGTATAGATTATATTTTGACGAAAAATCCTAAATATGTTAACAATGCTATTGCAGAACATTTGTCTTATTTAATTAACCGTGCTGTAGAGAGGGAGCTGGGGACATTTTCCAAAAGGTACGCCAATACTAAAAAAAATTATCCATTTGTAATTGATAACTACCTATACCTGTTTAAACGGTTTTGGGTAGAGAAATGCATTTATAATCAAATTATACTTTTCTTAACGAAATATCACATTATCACTAATAAACAAAATGTTTTTTTCCTGGAGAATCGACGGAGAATGCGACTCGCAACTTCATGGATTTTGTCCATAAAGCTTCTGGTAAGGGAAAATATGGCACTCTTTTCTTTAACCTTTTTAAGGCGTTTGATACTTTGAATATAGAAACTGTGCGAAGAAAACTGAATTGTTAAGGTTTTGTTAAGGCTTTAGAGGCCATTTTCTATCATGACTGAATTCCTGTTTCAATGCAGGAAAATCTATGTAAAGATTAGTGGTACTTATTCAGATTTGCATATTGTTAATGTTGAAGTTCTTCAGGGGTCAGTCTTAGGCCCCTTAATCATCATTTTGCTTATTAATAATCTTCCTGATCATATTAATACCAATTGCATAATATTACATACGGGGGCGGATCCAGCCTCTCTCTTTGGGAGGGGGGGGGGGGTGGTGATATCACAAAAATAGAGTATGGCAAGCGAAAACAAGTTGTCGAGAGGGGCGGAGACACCACCAACATTCTCATTTCTAGTGTAAAAGGCAGGGTCGGATCTATTTTTCTGAATTTGAAGCTTTTGCAGAGGGGGGGGTGATCAGAAAAACAAGTTGCCGACAAGAAGGAGGATGCCAGCAGCATACACATTCGTAATATAAGAGGCAGAATCGGGTCTATTTTTCTGATCTCAAAGCTCTTGGGGGGGGGGGGCGGAGGGGGCTATCGCAAGAAAAACAAGTTGTCAACGGGCGGGAGTGTTAGCAGCATACACATTCCTAATATAAAAGGCAGAATGGGGGCAATCGCAAGTATAATACTCATTCCTATACTCAATTCAAGAACTTGAGAGAGTAATAAAACTTTTACCGAAACTTCCAACGTACCTGCTCCTGTGTAGCAGGTAACTGAGGACTGCCGTATATCTATTTATATTTAATTATTTTTAAAATAATATAAGCTTTTATAAATTTACTGCAACAATAAAATTTCTGATAGTTCAATTTAATTTCTGTCAGTGAGCAAAGTATACCTGACAGTGTCCTTAGTGATTTATATTGTTTGCGCTTCTTTTTATATATTATCTGAGATGAGTGAGATACCCAAAAGATATGGCTTCCACCTCTATATTTATTCTATAATGGTTAAATTAGGACATTTTTTCCTCAACGAAAAACTTATTACGATGAATGTTTATGATGCCTTAAGATATCAGTATATAGATATTAATGTTAAAAGCTCTGTTGAGATGTGTTCCAACATGACAGGAGTTGGAAAATCTACTATGTACCGAATACTGAAGGAAAAAAAACGACTGGAGTAGTTATAGATGAAAACTGCAATAAAAGGAGTTGTACCTACATTTTATTATAAGAAGCAGATTCCAACCGTCGACAAAATTCTAAATAAAATTAATGAAGATCGGGATTTACCTAAAATTAAAAGACCTGAGCTCTGGAAATTGCTCAGAGAACTTAATTTTTGCTGGGAAAAACTAGATAGGAAATCTGTTCTTATAGATCGTCCGGAAACTATCCGTTGGAGAAGGAAATATCTCTCTCAAGTAAAATTTAGAGTTGGTAGAAATAACACAACATACAAAGTTAGTAATTTAATTGAACTTTTGAAAGATTTTTTTGAACAAAGTTACTGCTGAAAATTGGGAAAAATCCATATAATAAAAGAATAAAATAAAAGGTGGAAACTTGATCTCATGACCGGTAGATAGATTATAATTAATTTGAGCGAAGATAGCTTCACTGACTTTGATTACGAATTAAATACGTAATGTTTACCAATGTAACCACAATTTATTATTTAAATTTTTGTTTTTGTTGTATTTTATTGTTTAATGTTGTTTATATATTTTTTTATAAATTCTTATTTTAGTGTGTCCCACGCTTTAATTTTATATACATTTAATTCCAATTAGCTGTAATTTTTTTATTATTGTATTTGTGTCTTTTTCTTAAGCGTGTAGAATTAATGTTTACTTCATTTTTTTTTGGTGCTATCGGATTTCCATATAACAAAGTAAATTAAATTAAGATGTCAGTGCGATAGAAATAAAAATAAGCAGGTTTAATTTTAACTCAAATTAATTACATTTGAATCCCTTTTAGTATTTAATTGTAATTCTGCAGATGATTTAAGAAATAAATAAACTGAAACGTCTAATATCCTAAAAATAGTTTTAATTAATAATAAAATGACCGATAGTCCCCATAAATTTTAATATTATATGGACGAATTAATTTTTTTATATATTCTTAATTTCTTGTATTTCTGACAATGGGTATTTCGTAAGTATTTAAATTATAACTTAGAATTTTTTGAGAGAATAAGGCTACGTTTTACTCTGAATGTGCCTAAAACGGTTTCTTTGCCAAAATTAAAAATAATAAAAATACAGTTGTTATTTGTGTTAAATATGTCAAAATTATTTATATTTTGTAATGTATTTTATTTTAAGTTTATTACCGAAATAATATTTTATGCCATAAATTTTTAGTTATAAAATAAACCTCCTTCCGACGCCTATGACAAGGCAAAAAATCGTTTTTAACACTTCACACTTTCAAATATCTATTGTTATCCAACCCAAATAGTCCATTATTATAGACCAATATCTTTAATTATAAAATTTCTAACCCATTCCTATGAAAAATGTATGTGTCTAACGTATTTTGCCAAAGACACCGGACTAAAGAACACAGGTAGTTTGCGAATATAAAAATGATTTATTATTCTCTCTAGTTCTAGAATAAACTATAGTAAAAGAGGCAAAATCGGGTCTATTTTTCTGAATTTAAAGCTCTTGGGGGGAGGGGGGCGATCGCAACCAACGCCCCCCCCCCCTTGAATCCGCGCCTGATTATATATCGATGATACTTTACTTGCTGCAGAGGCTGACAGTCCTGATGACCTAGCTAGTGCGCGAAAAATCGTCTTATTGTAAACCCGGCAAAAACAGTTTGCATGCAGTTTTACCAACGGAAAAAAAATTTAAAAAGTCAAAGACCCTGCTGTTAAATTGCCAACTTCAACGACATTTTTTAGAATATATATTGACAGGTAATATGTCCTGGAAACCTTAAGGTATTATTTTTTAAATGATTTTCTTTTTCATTTATCCATGGATCTTGTGTACGTTATTTTTCTTTGTAACATGTGTGCTTTTATATTTACACAGTCTTACATCATTTTGTAATCTCTTGGAGAAATCAATTTTTGAATTTTAAATTTTCTGAATTTGAATATGTACGAAATATTGATCAAAAATGTCTTAATTTGTGTCAGAAGAATGTCCTGTTGCTGAACGATAATGAGCGTCGAACAGAAATCTTTTTTTTTTGATAAAATAAAGTATGTGCGTAATATGCGGTTCAAGTGAATTAAAGTTATGGAAGATTATGTTGAAAAATAAACTTATCAAAATGTTTTTCTTTCATTGTTAGGAAAGAAACTTTTCTAGCGCCTCTCGTACAATGAATAAAGATTGCTTCAGTACTTTTTGGACACGACACATAAAATACGTATTCATAATAAATCATCTTCGTTAAGCGGGTGTCCCTTATGAAGGTTTACCCGGGTCTTTGTGCTGCCCAAATATCTGTCACGCCGAATTTTAGATAAATGAAACCTTAAATAATTCTACTGATGAAATTTTGGTGACGGTCCGTGTCATATCTTTCAAGCTTATATTTTAGAAGACAATAATTTAGGTGAACAATGACCCGACATTGCTTCCTTATCGGTTTGTGGTCTACCTCTTAGCTCGTTAATTAGGTTTTTGTTGGTAACTTCCAGTTACAATATACACGGTTAGTTATTAAACAACAAAGAGGTATTATTTCATCAAGATTATTTACCCTTGCTCTCAAAAACGCTTTTAAAAAACTGAATTGTGTCAAAAGGAGTGTGTATATCGATGAAAGATACTTAAATCACCAGCGCTTCCTGGATGATATTGTTCCGATCGGTACCAGAACTACTTATGATTCTACCGACCATGAATATGGAAAATATTAAACTTATCTCACCAGAAGACCCAGAATTTATAATTGCAAATAACATTGTGGAAAATGCCAGGAAATACGCTACCTACGCCACATAATACTTGCCAAGTAAAATTAAAATGTGGAAATAAGAATTCCAAGATACCTTGGATTCATACCTAAATATCTAAAAATGCCAGTGAACCTAAAGAAGGAAATTTTCAAAATATGTGTTCTTTCGGTGTTGACAAATAGTCTGGAGACACGGTCATTAAGTATTCAATCTTCCACAAAACCTAAAAATAAGCGATAGAATGTATTATCCAAGAAATAACCATAGGAAACCCTTTTCTTCTTAGCCATCCTCCATTCTTCAGATATAGGCATCTCTCATTCTCTTCTTGCTATTCTTGTTCTGCGTAACCCGATACCTATTCAGTCCCGCTGTCATTTTGATATCATTGGACCATCGTTGTTGCGGTCTACAGGTGTTCCTTTAATTTTCCCATCGTTTCCTGACCATATGTTCAGCCCAGTCCCATTTTAGAGTACATATTGGTCTTGCTATGTCCTCAGCTTTACCCTTTTTTTCGTAGCCACTCATTGGTTCTGTGATCTTTAAGTGTTATTCGTAGCATTCTTCTTTCGATCGATCTTTGATGCACTTCCAATTTGTGTATTGTTACCGGGTGGTTTTTAGTTTTATTCTACCATACGTAGCCCATCCTAAACGTAATCTACTGTTTAATTCGACCTCTTGGTTGTTCTTTTCTATTTTTATTTCTTGATCTAAATAAACATTTGGATTAACCTTTTGTACTTGGTTCGATCTGTACTTATCTTTTCTCTATTTGTACCTTGGTTTGTCATAAATGTGGTTTTTGTGACGGCCGAACTTCCTTGCTTCCCTTTGTATTTATTTAGGCGTGTGACTTAGTTTCGCGCAGTCTGTAGTAAGGGCAACTATATCGTCTGAGAATCTGAGGTTGCGAAGTCTTTCACCTATTAGATGCATTCCTTTGTTCTCCCAGTACAGATCTTTGGATATCCTTCAAGACCAGAGTTAAGGTGGATTAGACATTGCTTGAATTAAATACTTATTGGCTTTCCCTTTCGTTCATTATTTCGTGTATGATGTCATCTTCACCTGTTACTTTTCCATTTTTATTTGTATCTAGGCCTTTCCAATTTCGTCCTCTTCAATGTAGGGTAACTCTTCAGAGCCAACGATTCATATTGTGTTTTTTTTTTCGTCTTTGTTTATTTCTTTCACATTTGCATTAGCCACCTTTAACTTATATTAGGCTGAGAAGAATGTCGTTATTATTTGTAATATATTTCTTCCATCCTCTGGTATATTACCTCGTCAATTTTTCAGCCTATTCATTCCATTTTTGTTCGTGTTTCTCTGTTAAAGATATTCAAAACTCTCTCTTACTCTTTGATTTATTTCTTTTGACAATTTCTTATACCCTGTCTTGCCACTTCCTGACTGTTTTATTAAATTCTACATATACTACTGTATTTATTTTGTCGTTTGTAATTAGCTTTATTCCCATTTTTAATACATTTTTAATTTGTGTTGTTAGTTTTTCTTTCCTTTGAATTGGCGGTACGGCTATGCTTGCTGTTGTTTTTCGCTTTATTTTTGTCAGTTTATTGTTGATATCATCTATGTTTTTCGTTGTTATTCATTCTGATATTGATTTGCTACGCTCTATGTTGTTGTCTTTTATTGTATGTGGGTCTACTTCTTTACGTTTTTTAGTTTTGCTTTTACTACGGACCTACACCAGACGATTCTTGATCGCAGCCCGTGGAAAACCTAGAATATTAATACCCTGAATAATATATACAACAGCTAAATGACGTATTCGCATCTGTAGGCCTTAAAATAAACTACAACAAAACAAAAATAATGAGCCACGAACAGGCAAACATAACAATACAGAACCAGAGGATAGAAAACATCAAACACTATGTATACTTGGGTCATGACATCAAACTAGGGAAATAAAACCAGGATGCTGAAATAAAAAGAACACAGCTGACATGGGCCACTTTCGGTAAACTTGCATACATCCTGAAAAATTATTCAATTCCCATAAATCTAAAAAGAAAAGTATACGACACATGCATATTACCGGTGTGTACGTATGGATTAGAGACCATGTCGCTCACCAAAAAGTCCGCTAAAAAATTAGAAACAGTCCAAAGAGCGATGGAAAGAAACATGCTTGGAATATCATTAAGGGACAGGATTAGAAACACCGAGATAAGACGCAGAACGAAAGTCAAAGACATCGTGAAGGAGGTTGCAAAGATGAAGTGGCGATGGGTTGGTCACATAGCCCGATATGAGGACAACAGATGGACACGAAGAATCCTGGAATGGAGATCGAGGGAGACAACAAGAAGCACGGGAAGACCTCAAAAAAGATGGGTAGACGACATAAGGACAGTGGCGGGCAAGCAGTGGATGAGATTGGCGAAGAATAGAGAATGATGGGAACAATTGAGAGAGACCTACATCCACGAGTGGATGGACAGAGGTTGACAAAGAGAGAGAGAGAGAGAGAATAATATATTGATGAGATTTTTAAAAGTCAAAATTTCAGTAAGAAATAAGGAAAATCTGGTCCTATATACACATTTCGATCACCTTATGGAGAGAGGAGCAGAGTTGTATATGCAGGAAACAAACTGTCTGTATATATATTCTTCCTTTTTCTCTGCTTGAAAGGATAATACATATAAACAACTATTTAAATACGACAGACAGATTTCTTTATTTTTTACTGAAATTTTGATTTTTAAAAATTTTGCACTACTCCGGTAATTGTATAGATATCGTTTGACTGGCGATATCTTTCAGTCTGGCATAGAATTTGACAGGTTTTTAATATCCTATCAACATACTTTGGAATTTATATTTTATATAGCAGTTGTTTCCTGCGAATGTTGCTCTCGGTTCGATACAGCTCCAGTAACGAGACCACCAGAGTTTTATTTGCAAGAAACAAACTCTTTGTATATATTATTTCCTTTTCTTTGCTTGAAAGGATAATATATATAAACAAATATTTATGACATAATTTATTTTATTCTTTATTCTTCTGGACTGATTCAAGCCTATTTTTATGAGATTTATTTTTGAAAAACAAGAATATTATGTAAAATTGTTGTCTTCCTACATAATTTGTGAGCACCCAGTGCGAAGAAGCCAACATATTGGTTGCTACACCGGTTTCCTAGTTTTGCTTTGAAATCGCTTATCATGATTATGTATCTTGTTTCATTCTTTGCTAGAAACAGAATTAAAAATTAAATGATCAGAAGATAAACCGGAGTAGAAAAGTCATTGAAATGAACACATGAACAACATGGACTTGACTCGAAGACGTAGCGGAGCGAGAAGAAACAAATGATCAAAAGGCCACATAGAAAGACGAAGTGGATCGCTTCAGCTCTCTCAGAATGGAACTAAGTGGAAAAGACATGCATTCAGGAGTGGATAGGAAAGTCCTGACGTTGAAGAGAAAATAGTTACATGCATAAAACAGTCGAGTATTATCCAGATTATTAACAATCATTAAAAATATTTACTTTATAATTCGCTAGCATGGTTTTAACGTTAAACATTCAACTTCTTAGGAAATCAAACTGTTTAGCATTTAAACTGGAACTAGTTGCTATGGAATTAGATATTCTAGTAACACAGCTATATTTTAGTATTATATATGTTAATAAACAAACCTTTATATAGAGAAATTGTTAAGAGAAATTGGTTTTTCTATTCGTATATTTTTATCATTCTTTATTGACTTATTATTATACTTATCTAATTCAAATGTTTTATTATCAACTTAAAGTAATTTTAAACGTAGACTTCTTCAATGATATTTCGAGTTAGTGTTTTAAAGAAAATTATGGGATTACTATTTGCTACTTATTTTAATGATCAGCTTATTTCTTCTTCCAGTCTTCAGGTTTTTCGTTAAATCTTACATGCGAGTATCATTATGAATAAAACAGATTTCTTAATTAAGTTATGTAAATAATTATGATTTAAGATTGTTTTTTACTGTCGCTATCAGTACTATGCTATTTTTACATCTTTAAGCATTTTTGTCAACAAACGATTTTATTGTGTAATTAGATATCTTTAATCTGTGTGTTATTTTTTGTTCTTATTTTAAGGTCTAAAAAGTTAATCGAATTGCCTGCTTCTGTTTCAATTTTAGATTTTATGTTTGATAAACAACCTCTACCCAAGTATCAAATTTACAACTGAAAAAGAAGCAAACAACTCCATTAACTTTTTAGATCTTATAATAACAAGAAAAAATAACAAACATAATTTTGCAATTTTTTACGAACTTTCACATATCAGCACAGCAATATACAACTTTAATGGAACAAATATTAATTATTTTATAATGTTTAACGTGAAGTATACTCTACCAATATGAGTAATTGAATAATCACTCTGTAGATAAACTTTAAACATGAGAACGAGACAGTATGTGCGTTATATTACCATCCTAAGATCTAAATCCATTAACAAACTCAATTTTATTACTTTTGAGTCATTTAAATGTTTTCTTAAAAATATATAAACCCAGACAATTTATGACGACATAAACTAAAAAGATTGTACCCTCCTTTAATATTTATAAATAAATCTGTCAAAGAAATCCTACACTGGTTATGTAATTAAAACTGAAAAGATAAGTGCCGAGGGTGATCGTAACATGTGGTTTTAAATCTTGAACAATTTTTCCATTATTAGGAAATAAAAGAATAATCAAATAAACTCACTATAATTTAATATAGCGTTTTATAAAATGCAAAAAGAATTCGTACAATGATGTTTTATCAAAAAAGAAGGATTTAACTATCTAAGAGAGTGAATAATTTTTTTTTTCACGGTCATTAAAATCTTTATAATTTTAGTTCAGGTTAGATAGACATATATAAGTTTGATTAAATGTTTTTATAAAAAAAAAATAAGATTAAGATGCTCAGAGGTCAATTCGGGAATTGAATAATCGACACATGGATCACTAATATCATCTACTGATGAGGATCAAAACGTCCGGGATTCACCCCTACAGGGTGTACGACTGAGAGATATCAGCGTAGTACCGGGAGAATGCAAGTTTAAGAAATAATAAACACTTCAGTTACGGTCTGGAATTCGATAGAATACGATCTTGAGAGTTTTTTACTTAGAAAATTACGTGTGGTGTATATTCGACGGTAATGAAGGTTTCCTTTGTCTTTATTTTTTTACTATTTCTTTTGGGGTCTTCTTCTTCTTCTTTCTCAGTCCATTGACGTCCACTCCTGGACATAAGCCTCTCCGATGGTCCTCCACTGGGATCTGTCTCTCGCCTTCTGGAGCCAGTCTTTTCCAGCAAACTGTCGTATATCATCTACCCATCTGCGTTGTGGCCTGCCACGATTTCGGTTCGTTTCTCGCGGTCGCCATTGCAGTAATTTACTCGTCCACTTATCGGGCTGTTGTCTAGCTATGTGCCTCGCCCATTGCAACTTTAGTCGTGATATGCGTTCAATGACGTCAATTACTTTGGTTCTTGATCTTATTACTTGATTTCGTATTTTATCCAGTAACGAGATTCCTAACATTTGTCTCTCCATAGAGCGTTGAGTGACTCGGAGCTAATTTGCGTTTTGTTTGGTTAGTGTTATCGTTTCCATACTGTAAGTAGCAACAGGTAAGACACACGTGTTTTACACTTTCCGTTTAAGGTTGATTGGTGTGTTTCTATCTCTTAATACGTACTGCAACTTTCCAAAGGCAGCCCAGCTCCCTGTTATTTCCGCTGTTTGATTTTCTTTGCCCAGTTTCATGACGTGGCCTAAATAGATGTACTCTTGGACATTCTCTATGATTTCATTTTGAATCTCTATTTGTACATTTGCGTCAGGGCTCATTAACTTAGTTTTCCCCAAGTTCATCTTAAGTCCCACTTTTCTCGCCTCTTTATTGAAATCTTGAAGCATTTGTTTTAGCTCTTCTGGGTTGCTAGACATGATAACAACATCGTCGGTAAAACGAAGATGACTAAGATAAGAACCGTCGATTCTCAAACCTTTCTCATCCCAATTTAGTTTTTTAAAGACATCCTCCAAAGCTAGCATAAACAGTTTCGAAGAGATAACGTCTCCCCGACGCACACCTCTCATAACGTTTATTTTTTCGGTTTTTGTGTCTTCGTCGATTTTAACCTGTATAGTTGCGTTTTTATATATGTTCTGTATGATAGTGGTATACTGGAGTCAATTCTAGCATTAAGTGATTTTAAGATCGCCCATGTTTCTATAGAGTCAAAGGCCTTGTGAAAATCTACAAATGCCAGGTGTACAGGAATGTTATATTCCTCGGTTTTTTCTAGGACTGTGCGTAGGTCTTGGATATGATCTATCGTACTAAATCCACGTCGAAAGCCGGCTTGCTCCACAGGCTGGTAATAGTCAAGCTTTTCAGTCAGGCTAGTTGTCAAGATGCGGGTGAATAGTTTATATAGGTGGTTTAATAAACTGATAGGACGGTAATTTTCTATATTTGTTGTGTCCCCTTTTTTGAAGAGAAGTACGACTTGTGCGTTATACCATTGTTCTGGTACTCTACCTTCGTATAAGCATTTATTCATCAGTATTTGTATCGCTTTTTCAAGACTGTCTCCGCCCATCTTTAACATCTCAGTTGTTTTTGATCCTCGCCCGAGCATTTTCCATCCTTCATCTGTTTTAGCGCTCTTTTTATTTCATCTAACGATATCTCCGGCAAATCTTCTGATCCTGCATTTCTTATTTGTTTTACTGTTTTTGTTGGATCTGGATCTGTATTGATCGAGGAGTATAAGTCCGCATAGAATGCTTCCACAGCCTTTATCATGTCATCTACATGTGTTACTATCACCGCTTCTCTGTTCTTTAAATTTGTTATTTTGGTTCATCCTCTTTCGAGACCTGACCTCAAAACTTTCATATTTCTTTCTATTGTTTCGTGTATTAATTTTGTTTTGAACGTTCTAATGTCTTTTCTTACTCCTTTCTTGATATTTTTACTCAGTTGTTTAAAATCCTCTGTGTCGCTCTTAGTTAACTTTCGTCTTTCCATCAACTGTAATGTATTTGCCCTAAGTTTCTTGTCTATAGTTTTCCTTAATCTTCCACATACTTTTTTCATTGATGTTTTTATAGTAGTTTGGTAGTAGATATCTATCATTTCATTGATGTTATGTTGTTCCAGAGTATTAGTCGATTTTAAACTTTTCGCTATTTCGTATTCGTATTCGTTTTGTCGTGTGTATAGTTCTTTAGCTGCGGGAGTTGAGTGTCAACGGATCAGCTTATATATTTCCTGTTTGAGGTTTATGAGGAGTCTTGCCCTAGCCAGTCTATGATCACTGCCGGTATTAAATGTGTTTAAGACTGAGACGTCTACTTTTGAGGTATTTAAGGGAATATCCTGTTTTTATTTCACAGGTAGAAGGGCGAATTTTGTACCATTTGTTTAAACAATTTAAATGCTATTTTTTGTGTTATTTATACTCTTTTTAATTTGCATTTTTTAAAAGATATATATTCATCTCCTAAATTGGGTTGTTCCTTTTTTTTTTAATAATGGGACCGCCAACAGGGGCAACTAATGTAAAACTTTGGAATTGTTAAATATTTCTAATTTTACGTTTCTCATTGTAAACAGTTCCGTTTTATATTTGTTTTTGTTAATAGATTTAAGTGTTTTGAGAAACTTGGTTGGTTTGATTTATTAAAAACCTTCATGTAAATAAATTCGGGACGCGCCATTGTGAAATTTTCTGGCCAATTAGAGAGCAGTTTTTTTTTTTTTGGTTCAATGTGTAAATTAACTTCGATTAATATACGTATAATACTCAGACACAAGACATTTAATAATAAAAAATACATAACATTTTAAAGGAAAACAAATCAATATAAGAAAAGACTTAAAAATAAAATATGCAAATTTTCTGTCTGTGAGTGTATATAATATAATTTATTAAAATTTCCTGAATTACAAAATCATAAAACTTAAGGACCCAGTGTTTTGGGCATAACATCACGTTTTCTTTT
Organism: Diaprepes abbreviatus; assembly: GCA_034092305.1. Classification (NCBI taxonomy): domain Eukaryota; kingdom Metazoa; phylum Arthropoda; class Insecta; order Coleoptera; family Curculionidae; genus Diaprepes; species Diaprepes abbreviatus. The sequence continues at coordinate 256,874 of JASJET010000015.1, read as the reverse complement.
CATATTGATAGTTTAAATAGCATCACTGCATAAAGTCAAATTATTTTAGACATCTAAAATTTTTTAAAAATCATCCATGCCCAAGTTCTATGTCTTCCATTATGTTATTCCGAAATTAAATTTTGTCTGCAAACCAAGTCAACCTTGAATTTACCAAAAAAAAAGTACAACTTTCTTTTTTGATAAATACTCTGCAAAAACAACAAAAGAGAACACAAAAATTAAATTGTTCTATCACCCTAAGTGCAAGATTTATTACACCGTTTGCAAAAACACTTAGGTTAATTTATTTTTGACACACGTCGCCTCACAAGATTATTTTCTTGATTGATATACAACAAGTCTGGAAATAACATCGTAGAAATTCCGGACCGAATTCCTTATCTAAACACAAGAAAAAAAGTCGGATGATCACCGTCCGAAATAGTTTCCAAGAGAGCCGCTACACGCCCACTCGGATGTTTTATTACACATTCGAAACATAGTCCACTGCGATCCTTTTATACAGACCGTTTTTCGGGAAAATGATTGATATAAGAGCTCTTCACTAAGCGAAATTCTGGTAAGATATATATTTTCGTGAAAATAGCAACCGAATAAAAAGTTCAGAAGTTAGAAAAGAGTTATGGGACATTTTGGGTTAAAAATAATGAACTTCGTTTTTAAGTAAAAATTTCAATATATATATATATATATATATATATATATATATATATATGTTATGTCGGATATTCTCACGGGTGTGATGTGTAATCGAAGGTTTTCGGGCATCCCGTGTATGTGCTGAGTCTCTCTCAGGACTGTAAGGCAGCTGACGTTTCGGTGAAATCTCATTCACCATTTTCAAAGCTAATTGCCGATTCGGATATTTATGAGCATAGAACTCGGCAGCATTCCCTGAATTTCTATGACACTCTCCAAATATTAATAACATATCCACTTTTTCACTTTGAGTATACATTATTTTAACGAAAATTTAAACTAAACTTAACGAAAATTAAGAAACTTTTACGTCTGTTCTTAGAGCGTATGTCACTGTCATTATCTACTTAAGTGAGTGCTTTGTTTTCCAAAGAAGACTTGATAAAAACAGTTGCTAATTATTATGCATCATGGCTGTCCATGGCCCACTTATCATAAGTAAATAAATTATCCAATATTTTGCTTAATAATATTTAATTTCTGTTCTTATGTCTAATCCAATCGCAAATAAATTAGTACCGTTAGATTCGTCAAATAATGATTTTTTCGAAAAGTAGTTGTCAAAAAGGGGTCGCCATTTGAAAATTAATAGTTAGAAATGAAAACGTAATTTTGTCAACTTGTCTTATTCCTGTCTTTCACACTAGTAACTAAAACTTTGCGATTGTATTTTTTTGACATCACCTAAGGCCCTTAGATTAGTTTGCGTCCGATCATGGCCACCTAGATGCAATTTTAAAAGTGGCTCTAAAAAAATGAAGTAGACGTAAAAAGTTTTTAAAATGTCACATTCTGATCTAGAATTGTCTTAGAAATCCAAAAATGTTAAAATATACAGGGTGTTCCATTTAAAAATTCAAAACCGAGGCCATTTCCGGTGAAACCGGAAGTGGCCGGAAAGTGGAAAATATGCGAAAACTCTTCCCTTCACATACCATTTACCTGCAGCAATTCTCATTTTGATACACATAATACTCTAGAAATTATGACTTGTCTAATAGTTTCGTTGACACCCGGTATAGCAGAAATTGCATATGGGCTAAATATTGCATTTAGAAAAGCATTTTATAATAACTTTTTCAATATTTTGCGACATTTTGGGAAAAAATTAAAATATAACTGAGAATGTTAATCACGTAACTATTATTTTTAACCGACTGCTAAAAGAAGGAGGCTCCCAATTCGGTAAGTATGTTTTTTTTTATGTTTATACACCGATTACTCCGGAACGACGGCACCGATTTGAATGAAATTTTTTACGTTATGTTCAGGAAGTTGCTGCGGTGGTCCCATATTTTTTTGGACGAACTTGGTGCAATAATGTCCAAGATGGCGCTGACAATATGGCGGTCAAAAAAAATAATTTTGTTTGATTTTCACCAAAACTGGCACGGGGGAATTTTTGTGGTCGTACACAACGAATCTGAAATTATTTTTAAAAAAATCAATATGGCGGATCCAATATGGCAAACAAAAAAATTTAATTTTGTCTGATTTTCTCCAAAATTGGTGTGGGGGAGTTTTCGGGGTGGCACATAATGGATTCAAAATATTTTTTAAAAATTCAATATAGTGGATCCAATATGGCGGACAAAAAAATCAATTTTGTCCGATTTTCTTCAAAATTGGTAAGAAGGAGTTTTCAGGGTCGTACATAACTAACCTAAAATTATTTTTAAAAAATTCATTGTGGCGGATCCAATCTGGCGGACGAAAAAATCATTTTTGCCCGTTTCCTTCGAGGTCGTATATAACGAATCTGAAATTATTTTTAAAAAATTCAATATGGCGGATACAAGATGGCGGATTAAAGATTCTATATCTCCCGATTTTGTCTAAAATCAGTATTGGGGTATTTTTGTTAAATACGAAATATTAAGCCTGCTGAATTGAAGCTTTGTATTAGAAGTACGAGGAGAACAAAAAATGAAAGCATAGTTTTAGTGTAAAAACAGGAATAATGTGGAGATTTTAAAATAGAACGCTGAAAATAAGAACCTACATTATTTATGAAGACTGCTGCATACGCTGATGAATGTAACAAAGATTTTGTATAGTAAAAACGCTACCCAATTTATGAGGATATCGGCATAGAAGATCGTTTTAACTCTCAGGAATATTTTTACAAAAATAATGTTTGCTTCAATAACATGTGAAATGTCCAAAAAGTAAAGAAAATAACCAGTATTACTTTAAAATAGTTTGGGGAAAATATTATACTATGGAGATACTTGTATTGGAACGATACTGCTACTATAGTGGAGACGGAAGGACGTTTGAATGATGTAAAACTATATGCTTCCTTTTGTCAAAGCAAATTTTCCAATTATTTCAGTATATCAACAAAACAAGAAGTCCAGCACACATAGTGAATAAAAATAGATATTTACGCTTTTACATCGTTATTTATTTGTTTATAAGTATTGAATGCTCATCTTGTTTAAATGAAGTGTAAAGAAGAATGTAAAAAAGCTAACTTCGCGATAAATTATGAAAGTTAAAAGCTCTGAATTTTTAAGCAACTTAGCACCCTATCGATGCGTTATTATTTAACTTTCTTATTTACTAGAGTTAAAAATAACTTTTAAATTACCTGTTTTTTTTGGAAGTAATCGCTCATATTTAATGAAAATTTGAACAACCTTCAGTTACACAGTTTTGCCAAGTAATTGACTTCGTATGAATCAATTTAAATTTAATATACAGGGTGTCCCACAATAAACTGCCGCGACCGATTTCTCGAAAAATAGACTTTGGAATTTTTTTTTTAAATCTGGCAGGTTACTAAAAAAATATATGGAAGCCTTTATTATTTAATTGGGATTGGTATCCTTCTAGAAGGGGATCTACTTTAGCGTACTGTGTTGATATTTTGATAATAAATAAATACAAGGTGATCAAAAACCTACATTTAACATTAACTTGAAAATATCGTTAAAAGTAATTTTTCTTTACATGTAAACCCCCTATTTTTGTAATGTTATCTTATTTATTATTAAAAATAAGAGTGACTATGAATAAGGTTTTTTTGAAGAATTTGTAATTTTTGAAATATTATCAATTTCTTCGATCATACCCTAGATTTAAACAACAATAGATTTGTTTGAAGGCTGTTTATGGTCGGTGGGGGAGACGCTTTTTTGATGTTTGACAGACATAAACATATTTACTTATCTTGTCTTTCAGTTTAATTGCTTGTCTTGACTTTTCTCGGTGTTTTTAAGTGTTAGAAATTACTATAAATACGAAGTTTACAATTAATATTAACAAAAAGAGGATTTAAAAACTTATTTATCGGTAAATATTGTTAGATATTGTTTACATATTGAAAATAACAATAATAATAATTTAGGCAACCATATATTCATACTTTGTTTTCAGAGTTGACGTACCGATGATACTGGTTTAAATAATGCAATTAGAAAAGGATAGCATAAAATCGGTATGTCTATACCAAGGAATTAAATATCTACTGTTTATTAACACTTTTTCAAATATAAATAAAAATATGATTACGTTTTTCAGCCTTCAAACAACCGGGCCCTAGTTCTGACGTTATGCTACTTCTACAGGGGTATGTTCGAAGATCACTTTAAAATTTTGGTATTGTAAAAATGCTGAGGCTTTTAAGTTTTGTTACAAGGGGGCAATGAAGGCGAAACGCGATGAAAGAAAACAATAGAGCACTACAGAAATTATACTATTTCTTGACTTAGATTATTTTATATAGGTAACGATAAAAAACATCATTTATTGTACACCAGTGACAACGATGGTGGATTATAGGACAAGGGTTCGAAAGTTTATCTCCAGATTCAATTAAAGCGACCACCCAGGACGAGCTAACTCGGAAGTGCGAAAAATGTTTGGACGTTCAGGGTGGATATTTTGCTCATTTATTAAAATAAATTGTTCCTCTAGGTAGGTAAGCCGTTTAGCATTTTTACAAAATAAAAATGGTAAATTGCCAATATTTCAAAAACTGCAAACTTTTGGAATAGACAACTTTTTACATAGTCACCGTTATTTTTAATGAAAATAATACAACATTATAAAAACATGGAGCATATGTTTAAAAAATTGATTTGTATTTATTTATTTCCAGAATATCAACATAGTCCACTAAAAAAGATCCCTTCATAGACGGGAATCAACCCCAATTAGATAATAAAGGCTTTCAAATAGCAGAAATTGATGGTTAAGTTTAGGCCTGCAAATGCCATTTTTAACATAAAATTTATAATATGTCAAAAACAGCCAGACTTAGGTATAGGATATTATACATGAAATACTATAATTTTCCGTAAAATCAAAAATTACATAACATATTGGATCTTCTTCTTCTTCATCCAGCCCTTTACGTCCACTGCTCGATATAGGCTTCCCTCATTCTTGTCCATTATGCTCTATCTTGAGCGATATGCATCCAATTTGTTGCAATTCTCTTGAGATCGTCAGTCCAATGAGTAGGAGATCTTCCTCTACTTCTTCTGTCTAATCTCGGTCTCTCCACTCGAGTAATCACTTCGTCCACCTTCCATCACTGATTCGGGCGACATGTCCGGTCCAGTTCCATTTGAGTGTGGCAATTCGGAAAATTACGTCGGTAACTCCTGTCTTTCGTCTCAGGTCTTCATTTCTAACTGGGTCACGCAGCGATATACCTAGCTTTGACCTTTCCATCTTTCTCTGAGATATTTGCAGCGTTTTGGAAGTTGCTGTTGTCAATGTCAAAGTTTCGGCACCGTAGGTCATAACCAGTAACACAGATTCGTCAAATGTTTTACATTTTAAAGAAATTGGTACATCGCTTTTAAAGATGTCTTTAAGTTTGCCATAGGCTGTCCATGCGAGATTTACTCTTCTCCGTAGATCGCAAGTTTGATTATATCTTGTGATCTTTATTTTGTGTCCAAGGTATATGTATTTTTCCACACGCTCCACTTCGTTGTCTCCAATATTGATATTTCCACTAGGTACCAGATTGGTCATAAATATTGTTTTTTATATATTTATTTTAAGACCCCCATTGGCGCAAACTAGCTGAAATTCATATAACATTGTACATATCTCCTTGAGATTATCGGAAAACAAAACTATGTCGTCCGCAAACCTCAAATTTGTTAATCTTTGGCCGTCTACATTCAGGCCTCTTTTTTCCCAGTTAAGTTTTTTACAGGCGTATTTTAGTACTGCAGTAAACAGTTTAGGCGATAAGGTATCACCCTGTCGGACTCCTCTGCCAATTGGGATATGATTCGTATTTCTGTGTAGTTTCACCGACATAGTTGCATTCCTGTACAGGGTGAGTCAACGATTGGTTGAAGTAGGTTTGTGCCTTTTCGGTGAAATTAACAAAGAAACTATATTTATTGTTTGATACAGTTTATTTTTACGCAGATTTTAAAAATATTTAGGACTCTACAGGGTGAGCCAAAAAACTAGGACAGCATAAAGTTGTATTTTTTTAAATAGAACACCCTATATACGAATCGTATTTTCGATTTAGCTTATAATTTTAAATCTTTTTTATTAAGGGTTTACTATAACAAAACTTTATAGTTTCTGAGATAATTAAGTTTAAAAAAAAAGTCACATTTTCAAGCATCAATTCAATCCTAAATAACGTTTTCAATTTTGTGACAAATATATTCAAATTTGAAATTAAGCAAGGCCAAGGACAAGTTAATATAATTTTTACCTAATATTTGCAATAAAAGCTACAGGGTGTTGAACACATCGGCTCAAATTTGAACAAGTTTAAATGAATAAATATCTTTTTTTTAAATGGTACACCCTGTATATTTTCATGTTATTTAATAGAGTAATAAAAACCCTAAAAGTTTTGTTCAATATATCCTATACCTATTTATAATAGTTTTTGAGATATTTCAGTTTTTCTTATTTTCCATATTTTTTTACAGAAATAGTCTTCATTATCATAGTAGCCATGTAAAATAATAAAAAGAAACTACAGAAACAAACAGAATGTGGTTAAATATGATGAAATACATTATTCGTTATATTACAACAGCAATAGTTTAATTAAACATAATGTGAAAAAATTAACACAGCAATAACGACAAGGCAAATACATATTTACTTTTATACTAAATTGAAACAAAAAATTACCTATTAAATACTGAGATTAATTATTTCTTTTTAATAAGTGTTCGAATAAACGATCCTCTTGTGCAATGCACAAATTTAGTCTTTTTTGCAGATTTTCTCGGACCCTGGACAAAATTAGTGGCGTTATTGTTCTACAGGTATCCCTAATCCTGTTTCGCATATCTTCCACTGTTGTTGGTGGATTAACATACACCTTATTTTTAATATAACCCCATAGGAAGAAATCTAATGGGGTGATGTCGCAAGACCTTGGTGGCCACTCAATGAAACCCCCACGTACAATCCATTTTTGCGGATATCGTTGGTCCAAAAACACACGCACTTCACGATTGTAATGCGTAGGCGCACCATCGTGTTGGAACCACATACTGTCGAGCTCATCCCTATCGAGACCTTGAAGCAGTTGGGGTAGTTCTTCTTGTAGAAGGTTCAGGTAACTATGGCCATTTAGTGGTTCATTAAAAAAGTGGGGTCCAATAATTCGATTATGATGAATACCCCACCAAACATTTAATGACCAGTGGTTTTGATGTTGCACCTCTCTAATCCAAAATGGGTTTTCTGTGGCATAATAATGCATGTTGCGTCTATTTACGGCACCGTTACTTCTAAAAGTAGCTTCATCACTAAACATTACCTTGCATAATAAATTTGGATTTAATTGAATCTCCGCATTTATTGTACGACAAAAGTTTACACGACTTTCAAAATCCTGTCCATGCAATTCTTGGTGTAATTCCATGTGATATGGATGATACCTATATTTCTTGGTAGTACGATTAGCGGTGGATTGTGATGTTTCACATAATGCTGCTAACTGACGGCTACCAATATAAGGATTTTCCTGAACATTTAACAATACTTGTAGTTCTTTTTCTTCATTAGTTACTGGTTTGTTGACCACTTTACGTTTTGGATAATCAACAGTACCAGAAGAATCAAATCTTTGCATTAAGTTTTGAAAAGTATGGGTATTAGGCTGGCGTCGATCAGGATACTTCATTTTGTAAATTCTTTGAGCAAGAAGGCAATTTTTTTGAGCCTCTCCTATTGTATAAATCATATCTATTAACTCATTCTTTGGAAAATTCATTTTACAATATAAGATGAATGCAAAAAAAAACCAAACTACACTACATAAAAACCAAAAGACGCGATTGCAGTTATAAATTTGACACACAGAGAAATGTTCTTTTACATTGTTTTTGCCATGGCTACTATGATAATGAAGACTATTTCTGTAAAAAAGTATGGAAAATAAGAAAAACTGAAATATCTCAAAAACTATTATAAATAGGTATAGGATATATTGAACAAAACTTTTAGGGTTTTTATTACTCTATTAAATAACATGAAAATATACAGGGTGTACCATTTAAAAAAAATATATATTTATTCATTTAAACTTGTTCAAATTTGAGCCGATGTGTTCAACACCCTGTAGCTTTTATTGCAAATATTAGGTAAAAATTGTGTCAACTTGTCCTTGGCCTTGCTAAATTCCAAATTTGAATATATTTGTCACAAAATTGAAAACGTTATTTAGGATTGAATTGATGCTTGAAAATGTGACTTTTTTTCTTTAAACTTAATTATATCAGAAACTATAAAGTTTTGTTATAGTAAACTCTTAATAAAAAAGATTTAAAATTATAAGCTAAATCGAAAATACGATTCGTATATAGGGTGTTCTATTTAAAAAAATACAACTTTATGCTGTCCTAGTTTTTTGGCTCACCCTGTAGAGTCCTAAATATTTTTAAAATCTGCGTAAAAATAAACTGTATCAAACAATAAATATGGTTTTTGTTTATTTCACCGAAAAGGCACAAACTTACTTCATCCAATCGTTGACTCACCCTGTACATATCTTCTTGAGATTATCGGAAAACAAAACTATGTCGTCTGCGAACCTCAAATTTGTTAATCTTTGGCTGTCTACATTCAGGCCTCTTTTTTCCCAGTTAAGTTTTTTACAGGCGTATTCTAGTACTGCAGTAAACAGTTTAGGCGATAAGGTATCACCCTGTCGGACTCCTCTGCCAATTGGGATATGATTCGTGTTTCTGTGTAGTTTCACCGACATAGTTGCATTCCTGTGTATATGGTAAATTAACAATAGTCAATGCGGCATGCTTGTAATGCTTCCATAATTTTGTCAAGTTCAACCGTATTAAAGGCCTTACGGAAATCCACAAAAGCCAGAATGAGTGGTCGATTGTATTCGATAGTTTTTTCTATTACCGTTTTGATGCTCTGTAGGTGATCGTTTGTTCTAAACCCAGTACAAAATCCCGCTTGCTCTATTTGTTGGTAGAAATCAAGTTTTTTCTCAAATCGATTCGTTACTATTCTTGTTAGGAGTTTATATAGGTGACTAAGAAGGCTTATTGGTCTGTAGTTTTCCAAACCATGGGAATCTCCTTTTTTGTAAATCAAACATATAGGATGTTCCATTTAAAATAAGCAAGAAGGCATCAACTTCCGTATAACAGGATGCGCCACCATTTTGAAAATATTTTAGTCGAATTGCTTCCATTGATTTCAGTAAACTAAATTTTCCAAATTTTCCAAATTCTAGTTTCTCAGAAATGTTGATGTGTTTTCAAAAAATTACTTTTTCCAAGTTTTTCTTCAAATTTTTCACAGAATCGAAATGCTTCCACAGATTTTTTTTTGCTTCATTTGAGAGATCATAGTATTCTAGCAAAATAGTTATACAACTATTAGGTTAATAAAATACAATATGAGGGACTAAAAATTTTACATTTTCCGGTTTTATATAAAATTGATATTGCGGGGTTCTTGGGGCATATACAAACTCAATATACAATTTAAAATATATCGGGCTAAGAAATTTACGTCCCAAATTCTTTAAATATCGATATTGGAAGGTTTTGGGGCCTAGATTACCAATCTAAAATTAATTTGAAATGTAAGATAGTGGATTTACTGCGACAGACTAAATATTTATTAGACACAATTTCATTGGTATTTGGAGAACTCTAAGAATCAAAGAATTTTTAGTAGTCCATTTTAGGGTGATTTACAATTCTGGATAAAATTGCTACTTGTTTGCCATCTTGGAGTCATTGCGAGGTACACTAATCTCGATTAGCACTTAGTTCAAATAATTAATGAATATCATAATGAATTCAAAACTAAAAATCGAAAAATAAAATTTTTACAAAAAAATTGAACCGACTTCTAAAAGTGAGCTAAAAAGTAAAAAATAATTATAATTTTTTATATGAAATTGAAATTTTTGAAGTCGGCGCCAAATTATTTCTAAATGAAATAAATAACTACTAATATATACAAATTATGTTAAGAAAGCAATTAAAAATAAAGTATTTTTAATCTATTTATGCGAATCACATTTTGTCAGGTATTAGTTTAGCGCCGACTTCAAAAATTTCAATTTCATATAAAAGTTTATAGTTATTTTTCACTTTTTAGGTCACTTTTAGACGTCGATTCAATTTTTTATAAAAAATTTTATTAATCAAGCAACTTAAAACCACCATTTTAAATTGCTAAAAATCACAAATAATTAAGTCCCACTTAATCTCACAGAACAGCTCTACAAAATAAAATAAACCAACATTGCAATCGATAGAACGATCAGGAGAACATTAAACTTGAAACTTGAACAAAATTTTAGGCTAGTCACTCTTTTTGAACATCAGTGTAATAAATTATCCTCTCCAGACGTGTGCAATTCAGAAAAGTTTACCCGGATCAACTCGAGACACAAAAGGCCCAACGCGCCAAATTTTAGATAAACAAACCCAACAGTTTCGCAATTGAAACTTTGGTGACGGTCTGTGTCGTATATCTTAATTTTAGGCTGATATTTTAGGCGACGGCAATTTAGGCAAACACGGACCCCAAGATTGTTTCCTTATCAGCTGCCGTTGCTCGTCTTATCTTACTTGCAGTTTTTGTCCCTATGCTCAAATTATAAGGGTAGTTTAGATGCATGGAAACTGTTAAATATGAGGATGGAATGAAAAATTTTCCATCTCCCCTGAAGATGCTCTCAGTGGCATTTTGATTATACCATCTTTAAACGTCATCTCGCTACAGTATTTATTTATTTACAAACGGTAAACCATCGCAGCTTCATATATATTGTATAGGTAGTTACTTTTCTCAGGTGTGATAAAGTTTTTATTATGAAAATGTCAAACAAAAAAGGGCATAAATAATTAATGAATGCATTTATGTGATAAATGCACATGGTAGAATCGATATTAGTTAATAATATGTAAGAATTTATATTTGAATCATGTTTTAAAAGGACATAAAATGCCTATAATTGTGTAATCACATGATAAAATGTATAAAAATTAGTGTGAAAGGTTGGACATTAATGCATTTAAAGTAAGAATAATAAACGTATTGCACTTTGAAAGACATGCATCTAATAAACTAATAAATAAGTGATATTTTGAATAATAAAGGGTTTTCCAATAAGAGGTGTCATTTTGAAAAGCCCGCTATTTCGGTAGATGTCACTTTTGAAGCTGTAAGTTTTTGACGTTTGACAAGTAGAAACTACGCCATAAATAAAGATGGAACGATACACGCTTCAACAACGCATTGAAATTATTAAAATTCACTATAAAAATGGTGAAAATTTGGCAGAGACGGTTCGTAAAACTCGAACATTTTTGGGTCGTCATGAAGCACCTTGTCGGAGCGCAATAAAGAAATTGGTGAAAAAATTCGAGCTGTTGGGACAAGTTAGTTATGTGAAGAAGAAAACCCGTGCACGTCGCTCAAGAACAGCCGAGAATATTGCTGCTGTAGCCGAAAGTGTTGAAGAAAACCCAGGTTTGTCCATTCCTCGTCGTTCTTTGGAATTAGGGATTCCACAAACGTCATTACACCGTATTTTGCATAAAGATTTGGGTCTTAAGGCTTATAAAGTTCAGTTAACGCAAGAACTCAAGCCGGCCGATCATCAACAACGTCGTGCCTTTGCTGATTGGGTTCTTGAAATGCATGAAAATGATCCGGAATTCCATCGAAAAATCATCTTCAGTGATGAGGCCCATTTCCACCTCGGTGGCTTCGTCAACAAACAAAATTGTCGCATCTGGGGCTCGGAAAACCCACGAGTTATTGTTGAAAAGCCTCTCTATCCTGAACGTGTGACTGTTTGGTGCGGTTTATGGTCCGGCGGGGTCATTGGACCTTACTTTTTCGAAAATGAGGCTGGAGCAACAGTTACGGTGAATGGATTGCGCTATCGAGAGATGATTAATGATTTTTTATGGCCGGAATTGGATGGTATTTATCTGGACCACGTTTACTTTCAACAAGATGGCGCTACGTGCCACACAAGCAACGAAACCATTGATCTTTTACGGGAAAAGTTTCCGGGCCGTGTTATCTCTCGAAGAGGTGATCACAATTGGCCACCGAGATCTTGTGATGTGACACCTTGCGATTTCTTCCTTTGGGGCCACGTGAAAGACAAGGTCTACGCCAACAGCCCAGCGTCGATTCAAGACCTCAAAGATGGAATTCGTGAGGCTATTGAGGACATAGGGCAGCCACTTTGCGATTTGGTTATGGAAAATTTCATGAAAAGGATATGGTCCTGTAGGCATGGTCGTGGTGGTCATTTGGCTGATGTTATTTTCCATCATTAACGGCATACCTTCCTCTTTATAATGTAATAAATATCCGATCATTTATCTTAAAATATGGCATTTTTCTTTGAATATCAAAATAACACCTCTTATTGGAAAACCCTTTATGTGAAGTGTTATTGATCAGAGGTAGTGACTAAAAAGGGAATTTTAAAACAATATAGTGACATCCACAAAGATGAGAATCTTAATCACCCATTTTATAAAAGTGCCGGTAAAGATAATATTAGTGAGAATAAGCATTAAATAATAACCATTTAGTGAAATATAGACACTATTCATCAATAATTATTTATAATACATTAGTTTCTACGTCAATTGACGATTGACGAACAAATTCGACACATATCAACCTGTTGAACAAGCAGGATTCAGAAGGGGATATGGAACATGCGACTACCTGCACACCCTAAAAATATTAATAGAAAAAACCAACGAGTATAATCTGCCTCTGTACATGGCCTTTGTGGACTACGAGAGGGCTTTCGACAGCGTAGAACTATGGGCTGTTGAAGAAGCTTTGGTAAATAGCAGAATAGACTTGAGATACAAAAATCTATTGCATAATGTCTATCTAGACGCAAAGATGACAGTCAACTTGATGACGAGCTAAAGACGAACCACATCCCAATCAAAAGAGGAGTAAGAGGAAAATACAATCTCGCCCAAATTATTTACAATGACCCTGGAAGACTTGTTCAAGTCATTAAATTGGGAAAATAAAGGAATAAACATTAATGGTAGATTCCTAAATCATCTGAGATATGCAGATGATATACTCTTGATCGCATCCGACTGGGAAGAGCTGCAGTCAATGATAAACGACCTCCATGAAACATCGTTCTAACGAGGATTAAAGATGAATTTCAGAAAAACAAAAGCAATGTCAAACTCACACGAACAACAAGTTATAATAGTAAATGCAACCGAAATAAAACAGGTGAATGAATATATATATATATATATATATATATATATATATGTATATATATATGTATATATATATATATATATATATATATATATATATATATATATATATATATAAATATATATATATATATATATATATATATATATATATATATGTAATCGAAGGTTTTCGGGCATCCCGTGTCTGTGCTGAGTCCCTCTCAGGACTGTAAGGCAGCTGACGTTTCGGTGAAATCTCATTCACCATTTTCAAAGCTCACTGTATGGCGTCTACAAGCGAGTTCAGACGTGGACCTTTACAAAATCAAATTTGGACATAATCAGCAAAACTCAAAGGGCTATGGAACGACACATGTTAGGAATATCACTCCGAGATAAAAAAACGAAATGGGTGGATAAGAAGAAAAACCAACGCAGTTGACGCTATAGAAAGAGCAGCATCACTAAAATGGAAATGGGCAAGCCATAACGAACGAATAAAAGACAACCGTTGGAATTCAGAAATTGGAAAATGGCGCCCATATGAAGGGAAAAGATCCAGATGAGATGGAAGGATAACATAATCAGACATGCCGGCTTGATGTGGCAAAGAAGAGCCCACCCAGAATAGAGAGATTTGGAAACAAATAGGGGAGGCCTATATCCAGTTTTGGAAGGATGAAAACTAGGCTAAAATGAAAATGAAAAAATGAATTAGTTTCTACTTATTACAATAACAGTATTTATTAAAACTTTGTTGAAAATATTGTAAATGTGTAAGAATAGTATAAGAAAATGTAGATTATAAGTTAATTTTAATAGGAAACTAGAATAAAATACTACCTGATTGTAGGTAAAACATTGTTTGATATGATTATAATATTAATAAAACAATAATTATCAATTTCAGCAAGTTACAATTAAAATTTAAATGTATATGTAAAATTTTGATAGATATAATCAAATATTATTTATCAATTTTATGTGGTAAATAATAATCCAAAGTAAAATGTAGATATATTAAAATATCAGGAAAAGTCCAAGATTTACATAAATCATAATTTATTATCATCAAATAGAATATTTAGTTCATAATATCAATAAAATATTAAAATTTTATCATAAATTGACAATAAGGTATCCGTTTTGGTTTTGTGTTTTAAAGCTTAAAATTCTATCTAGTTGTCAGTTCACGTCAGATGGCTGATCAATCAGAAAAAAATTAAAACAAAAATTTATACTGCGTCACCACTTACTTTAAAAGCCAAAATTCATTTTTTTTAAAGGAGTGCAGGTCCATCAGTTGTACAGTAAACATTGTTAGTCTGGTTCGTAAAAAGTAACATCACCACAAAATTTTCAGTTTTTATTTTGAAAAGTAAAAGAAAGAGTGGATATTAACCGGTTGTAGTGTAAAAATTGCTAGTCCTTTTGATAACTAGTACAATAACCTCAAAATTTTTTATTTGTTTTTTTATATAAAAAAAATTAAACGAAGACAGTGGAGATTAATCAGTCGTAGAGATAACATTGCTGGTCTCATTCATTAAATTTTTTTAAAAAAGGGAAGAAACATAGAGCTTGGATATATAAATATCTGGAGATTGAACGTCAATTCTAAAGGGAGGAAAATACATTTAATAAATTAGTAAATAAATTATATCAGTAAGCAAGCAGCTGTGAAAAATATTTAAAAGTTACAATAGTTGACAAAGAAGAAAGAATTTTTAAGTTTGTCTTTATTAAAAAAAGGAACGAAGAAATCTAAAACATTGATATAAAAAATTTCTGGAGATTAAAAGGAATTTATTTCATGTGTAAGAAATAGAAATTTTAGACTTGCCTGAAAATAGTCTGATAAAATAGATATACACTAACCTTATTATAAATAGTTATAGTTAGTGATAAAATAAATTGTTTAATTTGCACTGTAGCAAGATCAGTTTTAATAACAACGGCACACACTAAATTATTTTTAGGTTGTTTAAAATAAGGTTACATGTATTAAGGCACTAGTCATTTTTAACCGTTCTAATATTCATACAATATTGCCAGATTTAATAATTCTAAATCCCATAAAAAATACAGTGCATATTGAATAATATTGATAATTTAATTAGGTATAGATAAGGTGATTTATAAATTTTACATAAAACTGCACCCACTGACATGATTGTATTATTTTAAATAAAGTTTGTGTTTATTTTTTTTTGAATCATTGGTTTGACTTTTTCTAATAATTATAATTTCATCTGAACTCCCCTGAGAAAGAGAAAATTGACATCAATGTTTTAAACTTCCAATCACGAACAACGGGGTACATTCAGAAATACAGTACATGTGTATTTGAGTAATTTTTATTTAAAATATAAAAATTTTGGTACAAATCAATTATACTTGGGTTTAGTTATTTGTGCCTGGCACCCAACAATTTTATAAATAGTATATATATATATATATATATATATATATATATATATATATATATACATATATATATATATATATATATATATATATATATATATATATATGTTGTTGCGTAGTGTTTCACGGATGGGAACATGTGATTCAGTATTAATCCGGGAATACATCCGTTCGTTGGTTTGGTTTCCTGTAGAAATTTGCAGACGTTTCGCCAAAATCCCATTTGGCATCTTCTGTGCTTGGTAGTTGTAGATCAACTGAAAGAAAAGTCAGCGTGCAGAGTGCTTTATACCTGAGTCACCCATAGAACCTGATGTCAAACAGAAACTGATACCACGGGAAAAATCCAGCAGGTGCCCAAAACTATACGGACTTCCAAAGATCCACAAGCCAAATGTCCCTCTAAGACCCATCGTTAGCGCTTACAACTCTGCCACCCAAAAACTAGAAAAATACCTTGCTGCCTTCATGCAACCACGTGTTGAGAATGCCGCCTCTTACGTCAAAAACTCGGAGCACTTCTTAACCATTCTACACTCCGTAAGAATTGACAAAGACGACATCATTGCAAGTTTCGACGTAAAATCCCTTTATCCGAGCATACCGATGGATGAAGCACTGGATCAGATCGCTCAAAGAGAAGATTTCCCAACTCATATCATGGATCTCACCAGACACTGTCTTAAAAACGCATATTTTCTGTTTGATGGTCAGATATACAGACAGAGAGACGGCGCTGCCATGGGCTCTTCACTATCTCCAGCCGTGGCAAATCTTTTCATGACCTATTTCGAAACGAAAGCTCTTGATAAATTCCACCTCAAACCCAAACTTTGGTGTCGCTACGTTGATGACGTATTTGTAATATGGCCTCATGGCAAACAACAGCTCAACTGCTTCCATGAGTTCCTTAATTCTATACACGCAAAGATACAGTTTACTCTGGAACTAGAGGAAAATAATCAGCTTCCGTTTCTAGACGTCCTCATAACCAAAACAATGAATGGAGATCTACGACACACAGTATATCGAAAACCAACACACACGGACAGATACCTGAATGCTGATTCTCACCATCACCCCTCACAAATACAAGGCGTAGCCAATACCTTAATATCAAGATCTCTCCGCCTAACTGATGACCAAGGAAAAGAAAAGGAACTGTCACACATAAAAAAGGCCCTCCAACAAAACAGCTACAAGACACCAACAATAAATAAGGCAATAAAATTGCAACAAAAACCAACGCAAGAAACAAGACCACCTGCCGAGAATAGACAAATCACTATACTTCCTTACATAAAAGGCACAACAGACAGAATCGGCAGATTACTCCGGAAACACAACATATCTACAGCCTACAAACCACATAAAACAATAGGCTCTTCTTTAAGAAATCCAAAAGACAAAATCAGTCTAGAAAATCAAGGCGTATATAAAGTCTCATGTGGCACCTGCAACAAAACATACATAGGCCAGACCAACAGAAGAATATCAGCTAGACTAGAAGAACATAAGCTCGGTATAAGAAACAAACAGACAACATCGGCGCTTTTTCGACACCAGCACGAGACAGGACACAAAATTGATTTTGACACCGGCCAGCAAATCGCTAATATAGGACACTACAAGGCAAGACTGATTCGTGAATCCATCGAAATTGAAAAGAACGGCACTCTGAACAAGAGAGACGATGCACTGAATCTGCCCTCTACTTGGAAAACTCTCTTCAAGCGGGACCATGGTACCGACACGCCTGCCACGCTTAAACTGACACCAACGGTGGCGCTCGAGAGGGAGGCGGAGCCAACGCCAACCAACCGCTACTATCTGCGACCGCGTATAAAGCACTCTGCACGCTGACTTTTCTTTCAGTTGATCTACAACTACCAAGCACAGAAGATGCCAAATGGGATTTTGGCGAAACGTCTGCAAATTTCTACAGGAAACCAAACCAACGAACGGATGTATTCCCGGATTAATACTGAATCATATATATATATATATATATATATATATATATATATATATATATATATATATACATATATATATATATATATATATATATATATATATATATATATATATATATATATATATATATATATGGGATTTTAATAATTTTTACTTCTCCAATTAATTTTTTTTAATTAATAAATAAACAATTTAGTTTAATTAATTTTTTTTACGGGCACGTTGCGCAGTTGTGAATAAACGACAGAATCGACGCTATATATATATATATATATATATATATATATATATATATATATATATATATATATACGAACTGTTCGCTCGTAGACGCCATACAGTGAGCTTTGAAAATGGTGAATGAGATTTCACCGAAACGTCAGCTGCCTTATAGTCCTGAGAGGGACTCAGCACATACACGGGATGCCCGAAAACCTTCGATTACATATATATATATATATATATATATATATATATATATATGAAGTAAATAAACATATATATATATATATATATATATATATATATATATATATATATATATATATATAGTGTGACCAATAAATTCCGCATCATATGGGAATTTTTTTATTAACAGCTTTATTTGAAATTTGACTTTGGCATCAATTTCTGCTTCGATGGAGATAAAAATTAACCAAAAAAATAGTATCGCGTGATTAGCATTATCAGTCATATTTTAATTTTTTTCCAAAGAAAATTCAAAACTGAGGTTATACATCGAAATAGCGAAAAATTTTGCAAATTGCACCACTATTTCAAAATAAGACTCAACGCAACCTCCATAAAACTTCTTAGTTTTGATAATGCTTCATCCCAGACATATTTTTTTTAAAGTAGCGTCATATTAAATATGGGTTCTTCTACAAATTCTAATACGGCTTTTAAAAGTGCGTTTTAATTTTTATATTATGATTTTTTATTAGAAAATTTGACTCTTTTTAATTAAACTATTTTCTTAATATTAATGTATAAGACACAAACAACATTTTCAAAAATAGTTATTTTATGAAGTTATACAGGGTCAAAAACAAATAAACTTTGCATCACATATGACCAAATTTTAATAGCCCCATTTGGATTTTGTAAAAAACTCACATTTAATATAACGCTACTTTAAATAAAATATGTCTGAAATGAAGCATTATCGAAACTAAGAAGTTTTATGTAGGTGGCGTTGACTCTTATTTTGGCAACAGTGCGTAATTTATAGAAAATTGGTAAAAAATCTAAATTACCTTATTCAGCTCAAATTTTGCATATGAGCTAAAAATTGCATCTGGAGCAACTTTTTCTAATAAATTTTTTTGAGATATAACCACACTTTTGATTTTTTTTTGGAAAGAAGTTAAAATTTGACAGATAATACTAATCACGTGACTACTATTTCTTTTGGTTAGTTTTCATTTGGATACAAGCAGAAAGTGTTGCCAAAATCAAATTTCGAATAAAGCTATTAATAAAAAAAGTTTATAGATCACACTGTATATACTAAAATTCATATTGATCAGAGCATTATTTCATTACATGTTCCAGATGTGCAGAGGCAGATCTCCACTGTGCGCAGCTTTGACTAAGACTATTACAACATTCTAAATCATTTCCTAATTAAGACATTAAATCAGTAAGGAAGATCGGCATCGCACAACCTTCCATCTTAGGTTCCTAGCTGCGTTAAATTCTATTACACTACAATGACTTCAATTGCTAACTCAATAAGGAACACTGAATATCAAACGATCTAATAAGCCCTTTAAACGTAAATTTTGTTGAAAGGAATTATTTTCTAACTGTTTGTAAGTGTTTAACCCTCAAAAACTATTCAGAATTTTTTAAAAGCACATTATCAAGCCATAGTAAGTAACAAGAAGTATAACACTGTTTGTAGAAATACTCAGGTTAATTTATATTTAACACCCATCGTTCCGGAAGATTCCTTTTTCGATTGATATACTGAAGTCTGGAAATAACATCTAAGATATTCCGGAACCAATTTCTTATCTAAATATAAGAAAGAAGTTCGGAGGAACACGGATCCGAAATAGTTTCCAAAAGAGCTACTACGCCTACTCGGATGTTTTATTACACGTTCCGAACATAGTCCGGTGCGATCCCTTTTTATAGACCGTTATTCACGAAAATGGATGAAATAAGGGCTCCTTAACAAACGGACCTTTTTCGGATATATTCTCTAAAGAATCATAATTGAATAACGAAATGACAAGAAAGCCTAGAGGGAAAAGTGATAAAAATGGTGTTTTAATAATTTTGATGTATTTGGATTACACGCGATCCCCATATATATATATATATATATATATATATATATATATATATATATATATATATATATATATATATATATATATATATATATATATATATATATCATCAACATAGCGTTTCCAAAATTCCGGTTTTAAAGGTGCCTTTTGCAGTGCCTCTTGTTCGAAATATATCATAAATAGGTTGGCTATGACTGGTGAAAGCGAGGATCCCATAAGTGCGCCATCTGTTTGTTTGTATATTTGGTTATTGAACATGAAGTATGTGTTCTTTAGGCAGTGTTCTGCAAGTTCAATTGTGTACGCTGGAAAATCTTCGTTCATGGTGAACCTGAACAATATCCACCACAGAATCCAATTCAAGCTAAAAATCGAACAAGAAAAGAAACTTCCTGTTTTGGACCCGCTATTAACTAGGAAACTCAACAACACCCTGGGCTTTAGCGTATATCGGAAACCCACGCATACTGACCGATATCTCAATGCAACGTCACATCATCATCCCTCTCAAAAGCAGGCAGTAGTCAGCACATTAGTATCAAGATCTCTCCGCCTAACAGAACTTGATACAAAACAAGACGAAATAAGACACATTTCAACAGCTCTAGAACGGAATGGTTTCTCACAATCCGATATAAAGAAAGCCATAAAAAGACAAGAGACGACTACAACAAATACCAAAGACCAAGATCAAACAACGAACAAAGCCATAATACCATACATAAAAGGAATAACAGACAGAATCGGAAGAATCTTAAGAAAACACAACCTACAGCCCATATTTAAACCACAAAAAACAATAGCCAACATCCTGGGAAATCCCAAAGACAAGACCAACCTTGAAAGTCATGGCGTTTACAGCATTCCATGTGCAGATTGCCATCAAACTTATATAGGACAAACAAACAGGCGCATATCAGCAAGAATCCAAGAACATAAAAATAGCCTCAAAAAGAGACAACCTCAGCCCTATTTCAACATCACCAAACGACCAGACATCCCATCGACTTCGAAAAAACAAAAGAAATAGCACCAGTACAGAACTATAAGGTACGCGTCCTAAGAGAGGCCCTAGAAATCGAAAAAGCGGGACAGCTAAATAAACGAGACGATGCTATAAATGTTCCAACTACATGGAAAACATTAATAAAGAATCAAGAAAGAAAACAACAAAAATCAACTAGTGCACGTGAGACCAGCATACAAGAACAAAATATATCGCACTCGGCAGAGGGGAGGAGCCTGCGAAGTCGCTCATCCAATCAGGAAGCGAGCCAGCTAAACAAAACTCCAAAATCCATCAGAGGCCAACATCAGTTCTCAGCGAGTAACGAGACGAACCGCACTTGAAAATGCCAAATGAGCTTTTGGCGAAACGTCGTAAAAACGATTTTTTGAACGAACGGATTGAAACCCGGAATAACCAAACTATTCATTCTACCATCCGTGAAAACCTACGATATAATATATATATATCATTTTTCTTAATTTTGTATTTTCTTGGGTTTAGGTTCTATAATTAATAAAACACAAAACGATTGACGTTTCGCCCTTTATTTAGAAACAGAACAGCAAAATGTCAAGGAATAAATTTTGAAAATGCCTTGAATAAAGGGCGAAACGTCAATCGTTTTGTGTTTTATTAATTATAGAACCTAAACCCAAGAAAATACAAAATTAAGAAAAATGATATAATCTATGGTTCAAGAATCAAGAAAATATATATATATATATATATATATATATATATATATATATATATATATATGAAATTTTTAAAATGCCAAAGTTTAAAAAACATGGATTTCTATTTTTTTTTAGTTTTAAAATTCGATTGACAACATAATAAATAATATTCATGTTTCATATATTTTCTGTAGTTACAATATAGGATTCTAAATTGATATTGGCCAATGATGATCAAATAAATAATCAGAATAAAAAATTGAAAAACTTAAAAAGTTGTTTAAATTGTCTTACTAAGTGGGCAACCAGATGTGGATAATAAATGAAACCAATTTTTTATACCGAATTAAAAGGAAAATGGAAATATAGTCTTCATAAAAAGTTTCATAAGCTCTAAATTTAATTTTAATACTACTTCTTTTCTAGAGTATACCTAGTTGTAATTTGTTCTTTCCCCTTTTGGATTAGGGTTAGGTTCTAGCATAGAGATTTTTATAATAACATACTAAAAACAATTGACGATGTAGCCCTTGTTAAAAATATTCAGGCAAATAACAAACCCAGAATTACTTAAGACATTAGAGACTAATAAAAAGAAAGGTGTACTGCATAAAAAAAATCACTTAACAAGAAATATAGGTGATTAGGTAACATAAAAAAATCAACGGAACCATGTTGGAAACATTATTAGGAATGAAAAAAACATATTTTACTAAGAAAGTATTGACAAATGCAGAGAAAAAATGCGTACTTTAAAACATTTAGTAGCTAAGAAGAAAAATTGTAACAATGTGTGTTTTTTTCAAAGAATGTAAAAAACTTGGAGGATTATTTCAATAACTTCTATGCCGAAAATGTAGTTCCAATAACTCAAAGTACACCAGGGTGGGTTCAGGGATATGACAATATTGTAGATGGAGGTATTGATGAAATACTTCTTAATCATCGGTCAAGTTTCAAAGGAAACCAAAATAAGTGCTATCGTTCCAATACCAAAAGTAAAAAATCCTACTAAGCCAGAGGAGTTCAGATCCATTAATTTGCTTCAACTAGTGAATAAAATACTAGAGACAGTGGCGTGCCAACATATTCGATATTTCGAAAAACAAAATTATATTTACGTGGGTAAGTCAGACTTTCGAGAGAACCATGTGAGAATGCGCTGCAATATGTGTGTACAAAATGCACAAATATATAAGTGAGGGCGGTGTAATTGTTACTGTCTTCCTGGGTCTCATGTATGCGCATGAGATGAAGTTGGAACGGTACGAGTTATCATAATATGTAGGAATGTTGCTTAAGAGTTTAGGCTATAAATTATAAAAGTGTTTCTCAGGAAAAGAGTATTTGAACCGCCTTTGTTAGTTTTATATAGTAATTATTTTCATAAATCTGTCAAGAAATTGTATTTGAGTTTATTTGCGGACGATGCGTTTCTTTCAATACCAGGGAAGAGTTACCATCAGGTAATTACCGAAATCAATTCCGAACTTTCTGTTTTATTTGATTGACCATGTGCAAAAGTAATAATTTTTGTCAATAAAATGTAAACATTTTATTGACAATAATTATGATGTATGCATTGATGGCGTTGACGTTGGCACTGACAGGGTGGATCAAATGAAATAGTTTGGTGTAGTATTCAATCCTTAACTCAAACTATATGGTCATATTGATTTTGCAAAAAAAAAAATTGGTAAGAAAAGAGGTTTTTTTCCTTAGAGTATCCCAATATTTAAGTCTATGGTAAAAAAAATTACAATAATGTATCTCCATTTTAAACGTTGTAGTTCTTTGTTATTAATATGTAATAAGGGTGGAATTAACTGTTTACAACTGTTACAAAATAAGGCAATGTGGATTATTCTGGGCTGTGATAGGTATACACCAGTAAAAATGATGCCGTAATCCTTAGAATGCCTCCCTGTATGGAAGAGAATTGAAATAAGCAACATAATAATCATATTTAAAATAATAAATAACTTTATATCATCTTATCTACAGTTACCTAATTCCAAGATCTCGAATAATGTACGTTTTTAAGATACCTTCGATATTAAATTTGAGCATAGCAAGAAAAATATGCAAAAAAATTTATTTAATAATGGTTTATGACTTTTTAATGCTATTCCCCCCAAATTGAAACAAATATCAAATATTAAATTATTTACCAAAAAAGTTAAAAGCTACTACAAAGCTGAATGTTGTTTTTATGGTGTACAGTATGGGAATATAATTAAGATTAGGACTAAGTATTTAGATAGAATGATATTTAATACTAGTAGTCAAGTTCTAAATATAATTACATTTCATTTCATAGAATAGGCATGTACAAAATATCTAATCGATATTTTTATAGAGTTTCTCGTTAAGTATTAAAGTTAGTAAAAAACACGAGCTGTGTTTTAGAGAAACTAAAAATGTCGCAACTAGAACTAATATTTTTTTTTGTTTTAAAAATACAGGGTTAACTCAAAAGTTGGCAATTTTCATAATGTCTTGCAACGTTCTTCTTTGAAAAGATATTACAACATTTTAAATTGCTTATTTTTATTATATTGTAAACGTAATCTAACGGTGTAATCGCAATTTTAATACAAGGTGTGGTTAATATGTTGTTCATCCCACTTTAGTTATTTCAAATGAAACATCCTACATATTTTAATTATATTATAATAATATATCACACTCTATGTCAAAATGAAAAGGCTTGCTCGATTTTGCGATTTTTTCATTAAAAATCGTAGTAAGCCTTGAATAAAAAACAAAATAAGGTGTAATGATTCTTATATTTAAACTTTACGATATATTTTCAAATAATTTGATTGTGTCATGAAAATAAAAAAAAAATGTTTGAAGGTACGCCATTTAAGTTAATGATGATGTTTACTTTCATGAAGTTCCGCTTCCATTATTATTATTAAAAATGAGTTATGAAAATTACGAGAAATATGAATATGTGCTCATATAAAAAGCAAGATATACCAAGAAAATGTTCTTAATCTACAATTTTAACGTTTTCCAAATAGGCATCAACCTTAAAAAATAAAAGATATTTTTAAAAAACTTGAAAAAAAATTGAAAAAGTTTGGAAACTTTAATAAATCGAGGCTACATGAATATTTTAAAGAAAATCATGAAATATTCTTGGATATGCGGAAGCCCAAATTCAGGTAAGACTGTCGTCAATCATTATCTACACACACACGGTTAAAAATAACCTAAAATTTAATACAAATTTAATGTCCACTCTACATTAAATTTAATGATTTTGTACCAAAAATCGTGAATAATTTACATTTACTTTAAATTTAAAGCAATTCATTCAAATATCAGTTCGTTGTACATTAAATTCGATTAAATAGTATCTTAAATTTCAATAAAGTAACTGAAAACCTATTTCAACTTCTGTAAATTAAAATTAATTCACATCTACCCTAATACTAAAGGAATTTACATTATTATTCAACGTACATTGCATGAGATTCCGGGAGATGGCGCAACTTGTACTGAATTTTTTATTTAGTATGATATAAATTGCTTATAGGACTCAATTTTCTTGTGGTGAGGTGTATATGTCTGCCCCGTACTGACGGGAATTATTAGTTCGAATCCGGTCTACAGATGGCGGTACATTACCTATGAGAAAAACTTCCTCAATTTCGTAGTAGTTCCAGAATTTTTTGAACTCATTAATGTTGGTCCATTAAATATGTGATAACATATCTCAAATTCAATGAACACTGGCTGTGTATTTAATGTATATAGTCCCCCTAAACGTAAATTATTAATATTAATGCATTACATTAAATGCATTAAATAAAATTTGTGAAATTTGCTTCCAGCACATTTACATTAAATTTAATGAATTTCCTTTTGACAGTGCAGACAAAAACTGGTATATATTTTAAAATAGAACAAGAAGTAGGAGTTTCGAAAACAAAGTCACAAAAATACTTAAGAAAAACCACCATTTTTCTTACAAAGTAAATATGATGCAATATCTCTACCCTGGAGATCGGAATGAAGACTGCAATTTTGCCACTAATTTTTAAATAACTATAACGAAATACCTACTTTTTATAACAATGTTGTATGATCTGATGACGCAAGAATTACAAGCAATAGTATTTTAAACAAACGTAATGAAAGATATTGGAATAATACAAATCCTTATATAATGCGAGAAGTTCGTCAACAAGGCAGATTTGCTTGTAATGGAACAAATACTAGTTATTTTATACTGTTTAACGTGAAGTATATATTGCTCTCTGGATAGATTTTATCCGTAGGAACGGGATAGTATATATTTTTATATTACCACCCAAGGAAGTCTAAAAGAAAAATAAATCAGTTGTACTTAAACATACTCTAAACTTTATTACCTTTGAATTGTTAAAGTGTTTTCTTAAATATATATAAATCTAGATAATTTATTATGACATAAATTAAAAGACCTTTTTTCAGATTTATCAATAAATCTGTCGAAGAAAGCCTATCCTGGTTATGTAATTAAAACCGAAGAGATAAATGCCTTAACATGTGCTATCTGCAAAATACCAATAAAATATATTAAAATATTGAATGATTTTCCCATTATTAGAAAACAAAAGAATAATTAAATTAACTCACTATAATAAAATATATCGTTTGTCAACATATACAAAGAACTAATATAACTACTGATTTTTCCTGATTGCAACAAGGAATTATTTAAATACCACCAAAACAAATATTCGTGAATTAAATATCCGGTATAGAATAGCTAGCGCCCTCTGGGGACGAGAAAACCGAAACTACTCGAACTTTATGGAATAAAATTAACGGTTACAGGGTGTACGACCGGAATAGGTACTACAGGGGGAGTTCGGGGCAAAGGTCGAGAGTGCTCTTGTAGCAATACTAAGCTTTAGTTCCAATCTAGGATTTGTTTAAGGCAGTCGGTACGACTTTCATGGACAGTGACCTAGAAAATTACGTGACGTGTATATTCGGCGGGAATGAAGATTTTTCGTTGTTTTGTTTTTTAATTCTTTTCGGGAATTTAAGGGAATATCCTGTTCCTATTTCACTGGGTAAAAGGTCGACTTTTGTACTTTTTAGTTAAGTAATATAAATAGCAGTTTTTTCGAGTTTTAATTTTTTCTGTTTAATATTTTAGAAAGTTATTTATAGGTTTTTATCTTCTTAATCGGATTTTACATTTTTACTAATAAAATGGCCAACGGGAGCAATTATTTTAGTATCTCGATATTGTTGTTCATTTCTAATTTTAAGTTTCCCATTGTAAATAAATCTATTTCCAATTTATTTTTGTTAATAGACTTAAGCGTTTTAACAAACCTGTTTTATTTTATTTATTTAAAACCTTCACGCTATTAAACTCG
The DNA here is from genome assembly GCA_034092305.1 of Diaprepes abbreviatus. NCBI lineage: Eukaryota > Metazoa > Arthropoda > Insecta > Coleoptera > Curculionidae > Diaprepes > Diaprepes abbreviatus. The sequence goes on along the minus strand of JASJET010000015.1, from coordinate 229,685 downwards.
CGGATGCACTGCTGTGAGAGCTTCAAACAAGAGATGTCATCTGACCAGCCAGTTAGCAGCCTTGCCTGAGTTCTGAGTTTTGATAGTAGTAAACCTTAAATTAACCTGTAATTGTTTGATACTAAAACTGCAAAAGAGAAAATAAACGACCAGACTACCAGAGTGTCTTAGTTGCTGTAAAATTTAATTATAAGTATTTTAGAATAGCTACTAATATGGGACAGCAGTATGATTGTAGAAGCAACGGCCTACACTACCCAAGATATTCTGTTTACAGGAGTCTATGATCAAATGATGCTTATAAGTTGATTTTTAAAAGTCCATAATCTCGTTTATCACATTTTCGAAGAAACATTCAACTACAGGATTATTTATTTGACGGAAGTCTTCGGTAAACTGAGGAAAACAACCCGTATACGACCGATAATTTTTTGCCAGGACAATATGAGTTCTAACACATTAGCTCAAAAGAGGGACCTTTTTAGCAAAAACACGGAATTGTTGGGCCATTCGCCACAGAGCCCTTTTTGTTCTCATTCATGAAAAAACAATCTGCGTGGTCAATGAAGTTCTATGGCGGAAGAGGTAGTTGATGCGTCCAAAAACAATGTTTTGGGGCTATCCTCACAGTTGCAAAAATGCTATTCACACATATCAAAGTATATTGATGACGGTGCAGAATATTTTGAAAAACGATAAAACCAATTTTAAAGACAACACATTACTTTGACTACTACATTACTTTGACGAGGAAAAAATTCTCCTGATTATATTCGGTTTAATTCTTCCTTAAATTTTTTTTTAGATCTTGAAGACATCAAAACAGTTTTTCTTTACTTTTCCTTAAAATGTAAATATTCGTGAAATCCTATTTTCTATCTGTCCGTCAATACTAATAACCTTTCAGTTTTATTCGAATTTATGTCTTTTCAAATATTGTCAATCAGCAGTTTACCGTAAATATAGTTCTTATTTCACTCCATTTCTTTCATCCACATAACAATATGACTCATATTTTTATGCTAGTCAAAAGTATATTTTAAAAATATTATTACGTCTTTTCTTAGCAAAAGAATTAATTTTTTGGTAGCTATTGTCTACTATTATATTCCATCAAAAATTAAAATTAGAACTATTTTTAAAAATTCAAATTTATTTCACATTTAATCATTTTACCAGCTCAAAACCAAATTAAGAATTAGGCAAAATATCCAAAAAATTATAATAAAGTGAATAAAATTATATAGATTAGTAAATTATATAAAATTACACATGAATAAATTTAGATAATGTTGAAGAATGACTAAAATGTGGTTGTCGGACTTGCATTGTCTATATTTTTATTTATTTTTACGACGTTTCGATTAGGTTGTATCTCTAATCGTTATCAAGTATAAATTGTTTATACTTGACAACAATTAAAGATACAACCTAATCGAAACGTCGTAAAAATAAATAAAAATAAAGACAATGCAAGTCCGACAACCAAATTTTAGTCAAGAAATTTAGGTTGATACGGGATCTAGTGGCTTAAAAAAGGAGATTTTCTGGTTGCTCAGTTTTCTTTTATTTACGACACTGTTATAGTTTGTATTTTTTATTTAAACAAGCAAATATTTATATAGGCAAATTAAGAAAAAGCCTTGCAATTGATAGAGGAATAATTGTCTAACAAAAATCAACAACATTTTGAATTTTTTCTGGTTTGATCAAAAGGAAACGTGTAATTTCTAGTTTTGCACTTTTAAAGTTCATGTCTTGGTTGCTTTAATATTTTACTTATCACTCATTTTCTTCCAAAATATGTAACTTCTGAACCCGATTTACATGTCAAGAAAGTAAGACTTTCTAGTTGATTTTTTTTGCTAATAATATTATCATTATTTGTATTATATATGACAACAAACCAGGACATAAAAAAAAGTTATGAAGTTTTAGATGTAAGCTCAGTGCGGCTGGTAACGCTCTGTAATGAGATCTTAATTTTTCATCCTTAAAAACCCCAAAGTACCAAATTTAGGGCAAATTAATCTATCATTAAGGTTAACACCTCGTCTTTCGGAAGCTACTAACTTTTGGACTATGGTAAATTGGGCTAGATCCGCATAATTTAGCATTAGGAATTTTGCGCTAGCACGCTGGACAGACTTTTTAGAGACACCCTGTATAATACCTTGAAAATATAATAAACTTTTTATTAGGAAAACTCTCAGACTATTCAGTGTTAGATTAACCTAAAAAATATAACATTATAAAAAAGGATCCGATAAATCAAATTACCACTAACATGCTTTTGATAATGGTCCCAGAAACCCTGGAGGTGATTCAAATTCTTAGCAAGAACTACGAAAGAGAGTTTTTCTGAAAGAAAGTATCTATACAGCCCATTCAAAAATAAAAATGTGTGGCTATTTGCTTTATCCTTCTTTTTATTAGTCCTAAGTGGATTTATTATTAAAGTATCTTGTTTCTTATCCGAAAAAGGAGTGAAATATATTATTAAGAGTTAATCAGCGGTTCAATATCACTTTAGTCGCGAAGCCCAGTGGAGTTTCGTAGGCAATGAAGAAACGTGGCTCCACCAAAGTCTTTTATATGTATTTTGACTCCTGATTACGAATATCAAGGGTAGATTCCCGATAAATGGTCAGGTTTTTTGTAAAATAAAAAATATTTTTGTGTTAAAAATGGTATTTTTCCACTTTTCAGCATGAATACCTTTTAATTCAATAAATATTTTCAAATTTTGAGCCCAGAAATTGATAGCTTGTAGTAAGTCAAAAACTACAAGCTGGGATTATTTGCTATGCGAATATTGAATATTTTTATTAGTTTTTAAGGCTATAAACAAATAGCGTTTCATTAATTCTAACGTAGGCGCTGCCGTATAAACAAGAAAGTGGAAGTCTACTCGGGTACCGCGTCCGACGCGCACACGGTAACCGACAGCACCGGAGTCGCAGGCGTCAGTTCGCTCGTAGACGCCATACAGTGAGCATTGAAAATGGTAAATGAGATTTCAACCTAAACGTCAGCTGCCTTACAGTCCTGAGAGGGGACTCAGCACATACACGGGATGCCCGAAAACCTTCGATTACATATATATATATATATATATATATATATATATATATATATATATATATATATATATATATATATATATATTATAATATATATATATATATATTATTTTAAAGTTTTTGATTTTCTTGGGTGTAAAATCCGTTTTATTAATAAAACTGCATATGTTTTATTGTTATGCATATCTATTGACGTTTCGGTCATACTTGACCTTCTTCAGAATGATTTTTTATAACGATAACAGAAAATTTTTTTTTGCTATATTATAACATAAAATTAATAAGTTAAATTTAAAACATACCTTATATAAGTTTTTACCGAGGAACACAACATGTAAAAACTTATATAAGGTATGTTTTAAATTTAACTTATTAATTTTATGTTATAATATAGCAAAAAAATTTTTCTGTTATAGTTATAAAAAATTATTCTAAAGAAGGTCAAGTGTGACCGAAACGTCAATATATACGCATAACAAATAAAACATATGCAGTTTTATTAATAAAACGGATTTTACACCCAAGAAAATCAAAAACTTTAAAAAATACAAATAGAAAAATCCAAGAAAAAATAAGAAAAAATATATATATATATATATATATATATATATATATATATATATATATATATATATATATATATATATATATATATATTATATATATATATATATATATATACAGGGTTATTCTCATTAAATGGCACGGAATATTACAGCCAAAATACATGACTTTGAAAAAGTTTTACTTTTGGGATATATGGGGGGTCAAATACAGTTACATTTTAAAATTATTTTATATTATACAGAGTATCCCAAAAGCTCTGAAAGTATCAAAGATGTGTTTTTTTTAAATGGAACTTCCTGTATATTATTGCATTTTTGGAATCTTCGATCAAAATAAGGTTTATAATAGCATGTAGTTTTTTAATAATTTTAATTTTGACAAAATTTAACCTAATTTTCATGTTTCAAATACTTAAGAACTATTTTAGTTATGTACTCGAAATGTACAGTGAACTATAACAATAAATCATATTTTGATATCCCAATTATAAAAAACTTGCTATATTATACAGGGTGTCCAAAAATTAAAACTAATCAAATAAGAACTTTAAGTGGCTATAACTTGATTAATTTAAATAGAATGCAATAGATTTTAACTTACCAGAAAATGTACCTTTTAATTACCTGTCGAATGGTATAAAGGTGTTCTATAGCTAAGTCTTCGCATTTACACAAACTACGCCAAATAATCGTTTTCTGCACCATTTTGTGTTTTTTGAATAGATGTTCTAATGTATCTAGTTGCCTATGGCATTTAGAAACTTTAGATAACTCATTTCATCTGTCAATTTAATCTGCAAAGCCTGTTGCTATAAAGAGGTATTATTTTTTTGAACTGTGAAATTTCATTTATTGAATTGAATTATTTCAATGTATCTAGTTGCCTATGGCATTTAGAAACCTTAGATAACTCATTTCATCTGTCAATTAATCTGCAAAGCCTGTTGCAATAAAAGAGGTATTATTTTTTTGAACTGTGAAACTTCATTTATTGAATTGAATTATTTCAATGTATCTAGTTGCCTTTGGCATTTAGAAACCTTAGATAACTCATTTCATCTGTCAATTTAATCTGCAAAGCCTGTTGATATAAAAGAGGTATTATTTTTTTGAACTGTGAAACTTCATTTATTGAATTGAATTATTTCAATGTATCTAGTTGCCTATGGCATTTAGAAACTTCAAATAACTCATTTCATCTGTCTTTTTAATCTTCAAAGCCTGTTGCTATAAAAGAGGTATTATTTTTTTGAACTGTGAAACTTCATTTATTGAATTGAATTATTTCAATATTGTTGTGTTATTGCTTTGTTAAAATGAATATCTATCCAGACGAAGAGCGGATTGATATGATTTTTATCCTTGGAGAACGTCATTAAAATGTGTTTGTTGGCTTCTCGAGCCTAACCACCCGTTTTGTGAGACTATTAAAGACGGGAAAGTGGAATTATCAGTTATAAAAATCTGTTATAAGAAAACCCGTCACTGAGGATGAAGAAAATGTTTTTACTATACTTGGTTCCGTAATCATCTTTATAAAATCCAGCTTTGTCAAGAGTTTCACGAAAATAATTTTGACAACAGTACTGAATTCTGCTTGTGAGTCTTAGATAAAGTGGCAGAAAATGAATACTTTTTTGATAATGTGTTGTTTAGTGATGAATGTACTTCTCATAACAATGGTTTCGTGAATAGACACAACTGGATGGAGCTTGTGCCTCATTATCATCGAGTTTCAGCAATTTTTAAATGTCAACTTTCGAAACAGGTGGATTGGGAGAGAAGGAGTTCAGAATTGATTCCTGAGATCTCCGGACTTAACTCCACCAGATTCTTTTTATGGGGAAATTTAAAAGAAATTGTCTCCAATACGCCCCCGACAACACTACAAAATAGGAAAATACACGTAAGAGACGCTATTCAAACTGTACCCCCGCAAATGTTGTCCAAAGTTAACAGTGGTTTCGAAAAAAGAATATGTAAGTGTTTGGAAATGGATGGTGGACATTTTGAACATCTACTGTAAATATTTTGCTTCTGTTTTGTGCTATCGTCAATATGTTATTATCATTATTGCTGTTACAGCCTGTTGGACGACTATAAATCGCGTTCTGAGTTTCTGAACATTGTAAAGATATTCCTGATTATTATTCTTATAGTGTAAATTACCTGTAATTTCCACATGCCATAGACAATTAGATACATTACAACATCTATTCAAAAAACACAAAATGGTACAAAAAACAATTATTTGGCGTATTATATATAGATCACCCTTATACCATTCGACAAGTATTTAAAAGGTTCATTTTCTGGTAAGTTAAAAAGTATAGCGTTCTATTTAAATTAATCAAGTTATAGCCGCTTAAAGTTCTTATTTGATTAGTATTAATTTTTGAACACCCTTTATAATATACCAAGTTTATTATAACTGGGATATAAAATATGATTTATTGTTACACTTCACTGTAAGTTTCGAGTACATGACTAAAATACTTCTTAACTATTTGAAACATGAAAATTAGGTTAGATTTTGTCAAAATTCAAATTATTTAAAAACCCATAAGGTTTAGGTATTATAAACCCTTCGAACATACCCCAGTAGAAGTAGAATAACGCCAGAACTAAGGCCCGGTTGTTTGAACGCTGAATAACGTAATAATATTTTTATTTATATTGGAAAAAGTGTTGATAAACAATAGGTATTTAATTTTTTGGTACAGACATACCGATTTTATGCTATCTTTTTCTGATTGCATTATTTAAACGAGTATCATCGATACGTTAATTCTGAAAACAAAGTACGAATATATGGTTGCCTAAATTATTTTTTTTTTCAATATGTAAACAATATTTAACAGTATTTACCAATAAAAATAAGTTTTTAAATCCTCTTTTTGTTAATATTAATTGTAAACTTCGCATTAATAGTAATTTCTAACACTTAAAAACACCGAAAAAAGTCACAACAAGCAATTAAACTGAAAGACAAGATAAGTAAATATGTTTATATTTGTCAAACATCAAAAAAGCGTCTCCTCCACCGACCATAAACAGCCTTCAAACAAACCTATTGTTGTTTAAATCTAGGGTATGATCGAAGTATAAACCTTATTAAAATAGGCACTTATTTTGATCGGAGAATCAAATGCAATAATATATAGGGGGTTCCATTTAAAAAAACACAACTTTGATACTTTCAGAGCTTTTGGGACACCCTATATAATATGAAAATAATTTTATATAGTAATTATATTAGACCCCCATATATCCCAAAAGTCAAACTTTTTGAAAGTCACATATTTTGGCCGCAATAATCCGTGCCGTATAGGGTGAATAACCCTGCATATATATATATATATATATATATATATATATATATATATATATATATACATATATATATATATATATATATATATATACATATATATATATATATATATATATATATATATATATATATATATATATATATATATATATATATACTTCTTTCTCTTTTCTTGGGCATTCGGTTCGGCAGTGGAATAAAAATTAATTTATTTCCTCATAGATGGTTTATTGTTTGTTTTTTTATTGCAAACATTTCGACCTTATTTCTTGGTCTTCATCACTGTTTTCTAACAATATCAGTTCCTAAAAACACAAAACACAAATCATTAAAAGTTCTTCACAAAAGTCGTCACAATTTTAAAATAATATACGAAGTCGTTCCTAATCTTAATAAAATAATGTATATCAAACTGTTATATTTTGAATATTTTCATTTGTATATAATTTTAAAAATGTGACGACTTTTGTGAGGAACTTTTAATGATTTGTGTTTTTATGTTTTTAGAAACTGATATTGTTAGAAAATACTGATGAAGACCAAGAAATAAGGTCGAAACGTTTGTAATAAAAAAAACAATAAACTATCTATGAGGAAATAAATTAATTTTTATTCCACTGCCGAACCGAATTCCCAAGAAAAGAGAAAGAAGAATATATCTAAATAACGGTTCAAGAAAAATAAAAACAGAAAAGTAATTTAAGTTTATATATATATAGATAGATAGATAGATAGATAGATAAGTCTTTATTTATTCCAATAAGTATTACTTACAAAAAAACCATAAGGGCATGGAACAATGTCAAAAAATATCATTACTGTAATAAACATCATAATAAAAATTATAGTTCTCAGTTGTAGAGAAAAAAATGAAAAAGAAAAAACCTCAACAATAATTATACAGTTTTAAATATCTTTCTTGAATAATTCTATCAAGTTTAATGTAGTAAAAACAGAACAACTAAAACTCAAGAGAAAGTGCAATATACAAAAATTAAATAACAAGTACACTTACATACATTTAAAATTTAATAATACAGCCAATAACAAAAATTCTAATTCGAGACAATACTGCCTTTATCACACTCATAAAACTCCTTCAATGTATAGAAGGCTTTTTTACATGAAAAAATTTCAGGGCACACTTTAATCTATTTCTCGGTAGTAAATGTACATTTTCAGGTAAAGAATTAAAAACTTTTATTATAGAAAACTCGACATTTTTCTGCCAAAAACTAAAGTTATATTTATCAGAACGCAGATTTGTTTTATTTCTAGTAATGTAGTCATGTTTAATAGATGCACCTTCAAAAAGATCCCTGTTATCAACAATAAACATCACCGAATCCAAAATGTACATACCTATAACTGTCAAAATATTGTTACTAATAAACATAGTCCTACAACTGTCTTGTTGTTTCATTGCAAAAATACATCGTAAACATCTTTTTTGAAGAATCAAAATTCTATTGATATCACAGGAATTGCCCCAAAATATCAAACCATATCTGAGTCTGGACTGTAAAAATGCATGGTATATATATATATATATATATATATATATATATATATATATTATATATATATATATATATATATATATATACAGGGTGATTCAAAAATCGATCACGAAACTTAAGGGGGTGATTCTACTTGACAAAATAAGGGTAGAGCTTCATATAATTTTTTTTCAAAATGTCATTCGTTTTCGAGTCAACAACTGTCTTGTTGTTTCATTGCAAAAATACATCGTAAACATCTTTTTTGAAGAATCAAAATTCTATTGATATCACAGGAATTGCCCCAAAATATCAAACCATATCTGAGTCTGGACTGTAAAAATGCATGGTATATATATATATAATATATATATATATATATATATATATATATATATATATATATATATATATATATATATATATATATATATATATATACAGGGTGATTCAAAAATCGATCACGAAACTTAAGGGGGTGATTCTACTTGACAAAATAAGGGTAGAGCTTCATATAATTATTTTTCAAAATGTCATTCGTTTTCGAGTTACAAGCCGTCCAAGTTCAAGTTTTTATTTTTTGTTTTTTGAATTACTCGCTTACAGGAAAACCGATTTGACTAATATTTGAAAGATAGGCTAAGTCTTTTGCGCTTCATCATTTTAGTAACAATTCACATTGATTGTTTGCCGCTAGAGGGCACTTTACCTACATTGAAAATTGTTTTTTTGTCATAATTTTTTAGTGTTGACAGCTACAGTAGTTTTTGGCATAATTTCTGAAAGACTGATGCCAGGCCTTTAAAAAAGGGGCTCTTTATTTACATCGCTAAACCCAACGGTTTAGACGTAAATCACCCTTAAAAATTAAGTGGTAAATTTACTTTTCTTATTTCATTACCACCAGCTACCAGGTAAATAGCTATCAAAGTATACTAGAGCTGTCAGTTTAACATCAAATAAATTCGCTTTTTAAACTATTTAATTTATAATCTTAAAATAAGTAATAATGGCTAATCAGTAAATATTCATATTATGGATTATTGCGATATACATTTAATTGATAAAAATTAATGAAACAGTACTAAACAAACTAAAAAAGATTCTCAAAATGTCCCCCATTTTCTTCAATACATTTCCTAACACTCTTCAAAAAATGTCGCCGAACTCGATGAAAAATTTCTGGTGTTTCTTTAATAATTTGGCACTTTTCGATTATCCTGAAGCGAAGATCCTCGACGTTGATTACTGGAATATCGTACACCAATTGTTTCAAATGACCCCAAAAGAAAAAATCCATAGGATTAAGGTCTGGTGACCTCGCTGCCCATGCCAATGGTCCACTTCGTCCTATCCATCGCTCAGGATACGTTGCATTCAAATACTGTCGGACACGTATACTAAAGTGGGGCGGAGCTCCGTCTTGGAGGATCCACATGTTGGCCCTTATTTCCAATGGCACATCTTCCAGATACAATGGGAGACGATTTTGGATAAAATCTAAGTATACGTCACCAGTTAATGGGCCATCAAAGAAATGAGGACCAATAAGGTAATCTCCTATTATCCCTGCCCACACATTTAGTGAAAATCTACGCTGATGTTTCGTTTCTACCACATTGTTTGGGTTCTCGTAAGCATATGTGTGGATGTTGTGTAGATTTGTTATGCCATCACGAGTGAAACCAGCTTCGTCAGTGAATAATATGACGCCAATTAATCGATTATCGTGTTCATACTTAGCTAGGATCTGATTGCACATTTCCAACCGTCTCGGCCGATCATCGTCATAAAGAGCCTGCACCTTTTTTGAATGAAACGGGTAGAGTTGTTCTTCTCTTAGTATCCTCCATGAACTAGCCTGACAGAGCCGCACTTCATTCCCAATTTTTCTAGTACTAATACCTGGATTATCTTCAATAATTTCAAGCACTCTTTCTTCTTGTTGCACGTTTCTAGCAGTTCTAGGTCTTCCCCTATTTCCATTATAACTTTTAAAGGAACCACATTCCGCAAGCCTCCTGTGCACACTGGAAAATGTTTGAGCATGAGGGATATTTCTTTCCGGATAACTCTCCATATAATATCTTCTTGCCAACTCTGCATTACCATTTGCTTTTCCATAACAAAAATGGATATCTCAATATTCGATATTTGAATATTGGTGATTAGCCATTATTAGTTATTTTAAGATTATAAATTAAATAGTTTAAAAAGCGAATTTATTTGATGTTAAACTGACAGCTCTAGTATACTTTGATAGCTATTTACCTGGTAGCTGGTGGTAATGAAATGAGAAAAGTAAATTTACCACTTAATTTTTAAGGGTGATTTACGACTAAACCGTTGGGTTTAGCGATGTAAATAAAGAGCACCTTTTTTAAAGGCCTGGCATCAGTCTTTCAGAAATTATGCCAAAAACTACTGTAGCTGTCAACACTAAAAAATTATGACAAAAAAACAATTTTCAATGTAGGTAAAGTGCCCTCTAGCGGCAAACAATCAATGTGAATTGTTACTAAAATGATGAAGCGCAGAAGACTTAGCCTATCTTTCAAATATTAGTCAAATCGGTTTTCCTGTAAGCAAGTAATTCAAAAAACAAAAAATAAAAACTTGAACTTGGACGGCTTGTAACTCGAAAACGAATGACATTTTGAAAAAAAATTATATGAAGCTCTACCCTTATTTTGTCAAGTAGAATCACCCCCTTAAGTTTTTGTGATCGATTTTTAAATCACCCTGTATATATATATATATATATATATATATATATATATATATATATATATATATATATATATATATATATATATATATATATATATATATATATATATATATATATATATATATATATATATATATATATATATATATATATATATATATATATATTATAAGAATCTAATTTTAAAATAAAGTGACAAAATTTTAAGGAATACATCAAGAAAATATGATATGAAAATGAATTTTTTTTTTTGAAAAATCTTCACATTTGTGTTCTACGAACCCAAAATGGGGGATTTGCAAAAAATTTAACACAAAATTGTGTTTGCAGTATTAAAATTACCAAAAATACCTTAAACGATGTGGACGAATAATCTTTTTTCGAAAGATTTTTGCACAAATTATCACAAAAAAAACTAACACACTTTTTAGATAATGAATTATCATATCATACGATTTTATTTGAGTTGAATCGGTACACACGAAATTCACCAACTTTAGATGCTGATTTATTAATATTATCGAAATTAGTACCTGTCACCCATAACCACGGATTTCTGAACTAAATGGATGACAGGTGGTAATGGAGCTGTCAACGGAAAAATGTCCGGAGTATGCTCGGCGCCATTTTGGGTAAGAGTGACGTTTTGGCACGTCAAATTAATTGTCAAAAGTCAAAAATAGTGTCATTGTTGTTATTATTGTGAAATAATCTTTGTTTTTCCTTGGATTAAATTTATTTTAAATAACTTAATAACCAAGTAATATGCACCAAGCCATCAGTCAAATATTTAGGTGTAAATATAGACCACAAAATTATCTTAAATCGGCACTTTAGAACTGTTAAACAAAAAATGTATACAAAGGGTCAAATACCTTAGGAGTCTAATACACAAAAAAAAAGGAATCTGAAGAAAAACAACTCATATATACAAAGCAATATACTGACTTTAATAGGAATACATACCTCCTATATACAGTAATTGCAGGAAGCCAGCACTCGTAAAACTTGAAACGGTAGAAACCTCTGCTCTATGTAGTATTACTCAAATCCATCGTCCTAGCTATCCACCAATCAATTATTGTATGAATTCACTTAACATCTAGCCGATTATTGTAAGACTTCCTGTCCTGACAAGTAAGTTTGAAAGAAAACATGAAACTTGACCGGTGATAGAGGAACTGAGTACGAGCAGGGGCCGGAACCATAGGCCAGCCCGAAGACCCCCATTAATGATACTATTCAACCCTTAATATACTTTTTTATTATTTTGTGAAGATTTGTAGGGGCTTGAAGACCAAACGTACTATAAATAAGCTTTTTATTCTGAAGGACCTCGTTTGTTGGCTTGTATGGTTCAAATTTATATGTCCTAATAAATTATAATCAATAATATTTATTTAATTGTAGTGTAGTATAGTGTTTAACACAGCCTAAGGAAGTAAAATGTTGTATTTAACATTATTTGAATATAAAATTGAATGTTACTTATTTTAATAAAAGTTTTAAATATCTTACAAATTGTTACTTCTCAATTTTTTTTATAAGTTGTGTTGATGAAAACAATTATATTACACTTAACTGTTTAAAGTAAGTTATGGACATACGGACACAGGTGTTTATATTAAATCCATAATTAGAACTAGTCGTAGGAAAACAATTTTTAAGCAGCACGCTCATACTATTGAGATATGAACAAAATTTAGTGTAATAATTTTGTATGTCTATAATCTCAAATTTACTTGAAAGTTGCGAAACATTCAACTTTCTAAGGAAATTTTAATTAGAAAATACTGAAAATAATGGGGTACTACCTAATTAATATTTCAACTGTTTTTTCAAAAAATAAAACGTTTTGAAGAAACGGTTCGTCAACATATTGCTTTTTTAAGGACTAGTTATTTTTAACAACCAAAAATATAATAAAAATTATTAATTTATTTTTACGACCGACCAATAGTATGACAAATATCCACACATAACAATCAATTGACACCAATTGGATTAGTTGAGTAAGGTTATAACGTAATACTGTCATTTTATCTCTTTCTACTATTCGTTTCGTTCAATTACTTATGTCGATGAAATTTCGGAAAGGAATGCAAATTGCTTCAAACCTTGTCAGTGGGAGGTAAACGATTACGTTTAGTCGTTATAATTTTTCAGTGGCGACAGCGTATTCATTGTTATTATAACTTCACCTTACCCAAAATGGCGCATAGCATGGTCCGGACATTTTCTGTGTATTTGACGATCAGTACATATATATATACGTGCGTGCCCATAACTGATCTCGGTAATAGGATTTTTAGCATAGGTTAGAAACGTAGTTGCTGAACAGATGTTTTTAACCACAACAATAACAATATGCATGTGATTTCCCTACAGACATCGCTGGTTGCCTATGCATGCATACAGTAAATTCAAAATAATAAAATTATGTATTTCGGGATGAAAAATACACCAGAATAATATAGTTCATTAATCGAGCGAAAAAAATATTTTTTGATAAAATTTCAGTCTGCCCGACTGATATTGTCATAACCATACATGACACGACATACAATTATTATGATAAAATGAGTTGCAAATTATAAAAGAGACAAATATCTTATATTTTTCCCCGTTAATAGCAATAATTTATCAATTCAAGTTAATGTTTACTTAATAACTAAAAAATATTTTTTAAATAACATAATCGAACTTTATTTATATTAACACATAGTTCGTAAACATTCTTAGCAAAATATGTCCCAATTAATTGCTAATTATTATGATAACTTGTTGCCTTATGGTATTATAGGTATCCGATAAAGACTCCCAATAATTTAGTCCTTTAAATATTACAAATATTTTAATATCCCTCGGTATTCCTAAGTAAATATTTTAATAAATACGTACCGTAAAATTCCTGCCTCCTCATATAAATTCCATGAAATAAATCATAAATAAAACAGAAGATTCGAAGTTGTATCAGGACCCTTAAACTCCCGCCACAGCGATAAAACTCTGCGCTATAAATTATCGATTTTTATTTCGCTTCCCCTAAAAGCACAATATACAAAAGCTATAGCAGGATCAAATGGTACAAAGAATAAAGAATTAACCAAACATATTTTCTATGTCCCTGATAACACGAGTTTCTGAATACTGCAGTTTAATTTTTAGCAAAGGTGCTTAGTGCGCAGGACAGCCAGTTTTCCTATAAATGAGACGGAAGCAGGAAATTTCAGGTCTGGTCAGGGTCGTTCGTGGCCCTTTATACTTTAGGTCTTTTTTATTATGTAGTATTGAGTGATATGGAGATATTTCGGATTTTGTAAGGAAAATATACAGTTTTTTCAGTTCGTTTTCATTGTAGATAATAAATTATGGAAGCGTTCGCTCGGTCTCTGTTTTTTTTTTGATTGCCAATGAAATGAACTTATATAAACTAAAACAGAGCAGTCCTAAGTATTATAAAATTGCTAGGCTTCCTGTAATCTTTACTGTCATTGGATTAATCAATTTCAACGAGATTTACAGTGCACCACTGATTGATTGAGGAAGCCCTAACGCTACAACCTGAAGGATTATTCTGTACCCTATTATATTAGTTTTATGTGAACAGGTTAGTTGGAGCTAAAGGATCCTTAAAGGTCATACGTAAGACTGATTTGTTTTCTTCGCCTTAACTTCTGTCATGTTAACTCTTCATTATAAATTTTCATGTGTAGGTGATTTCTTAAGCTGCACCGATTACACAAGACGACGTGAAATTTGTACATTAAATAAGAATAGTTATTTCTTGTAGATTTTGAATCGTTCAATTCGAATTCGGCCTCAAAAATATCCTAACCTAAAAGTGTAAAAAAAGATTTTGTCCTATATTTGAGGTTACGTATCATCGAGACATTTTTTTTTCCTCAAAAACTATATATATAATATCTTAAAGTATGTCTTACTTTTTCAATTGCCGCTGAGCTTGCTAAAATATCTTTAATTTTCTTCGAAATATTCATTTTTGAAAATTTTAAATTGCATGAATTTTTCAAGTTTTGGAAACCTTCACCTTCCGTTATCGATCAGCTTTTAAGTAACAATTCTGATAAATCATGGATGCTTTAAAGCTAAACTGTTAAAAATAACCTTAAATTTAATGCAAATTTATTGTCCATTCTACATTAAATATAATGATTTTGAACCCAAAATCGTGAATAATTTATATTTACTTTAAATCTATAGCAATTCATTCAAATATCATTTCGTTGTACATTAAAGAGCCTAGCCGATTAAAAAGGTCGAAACTACCCCCTTGGTAATAAAAAAATAAAAAACACCCGGTTTTTAGCCACTTGTATCGTCACATAATCTCATAAAATAAAAATGAAACGTCTTTTTTTGTTTTTTGACGATATCTTCGGTTCTGATCATCGTACAAACTTCTTTAATTTTTTATTTTGTAGGTTTTTGATTGCTTACGACAAAGTATTTATTACAAAAATTTTTGGCGCGAAATTCAAATTTTTATGGGTGTTCGGAAATTTATAAATTCAATAAAATAAAAACTAGGACAATAGCAGGACCGAAAAAAAAATATGTTGTTTTTTAGATGCCAAACTATGTCCATGAATTTTTTCAGATTTTTAAAAGCGGTAATTTTGACAAAAAAATCTATTTTGTCCGATTTTCTCCAAAATTGGTATGGGGGAGTTTTCGGGGTCGCACATAACGAGTATGAAATTATTTTAAAGAAATTCAATATGGCGTGTCCAATATTGCTTATAAAAATTAATTTTGTCTGATTTTTTTCAAAATTGATATAAGGGAGTTTTTGGGATCGCAAATTATGAATCTTAAATTATTTAAAAAAAAAAATAAAATATGGCGGATTCAAGATGGCGGACTGAAGATTTTCTCCAAAATTGGTATGGGGGAGTTTTCGGAGTCGTATACAACGAATCTGAAATTATTTTTAAAAAATTCAATATAGCGGATCCAATATGGCGGACGAAAAAATCAATTTTATCCGATCTTTTCCAAAATTGGTATGGGGGAGTTTTCGGGGTTGCATATAACGAATCTGAATTTATTTTTAAAATATTCAATGAAAATTTTACCTTATTCGCATTTTTTTCAAATTTGGTATTAGGGGGTTTAGGGGTCGAGTGTATTACGAATATGAAGGGTATTATTTACAACTATTAGGTTGATAAGATACAATATGAGAAAATGAAAATTTTACATTTTCTGATTTTGTCTAAAATTGATATTGCAGGGTACTTGTGGCGTATACAAAATATGCTGTATAAAATGTATCGGACTAAGAAATTTACATCTCAAGTTCTGAGATATCGATATTGGAAGGTTTTGGGGCCTATATTACCAATCTAAAATTAATTTAAAATTTTAGATAGTGGATTTACTATGACAGACTAAATATTTGTTTGACACAATTTCACTGGTATTTGAACAACTCTAAGAATCAAACAAATTTTTAATGGTTCATTTTAGGGTGATTTACAACTTTGGATAAAATGGGTACTTTTGCCACCTTGGAGTCATTGCGAGGTACACTAATTTCGATTAGTACCTAGTTGAAATAATTTATGGATAATATAATGAATTCAAAACTAAAAATCGAAAAATAAAATTTTTATAAAAAAAATTGAACCGACTTCTAAAAGTGCACTAAAAAGTGAAAAATAACTATAAATTTTTATATAAAATTGAAATTTTTGAAGTCGGCGCGAAATTATTTCTAAATGAAATATATAACCACTAATATATATATAAATTATAGTAAGAAAGCAATCACACAAAGTATTTTTCATCTGTTTATGAGAATCACATCTTGTCAGGTTTGGCGCCGACTTTAAAAATTTCAATTTCATATAAATATTTATAGTTTTTTTTTCACTTTTTAGCGCACTTTTAGAAGTCGGTTCAATTTTTTTTATAAAAATTTTATTTTATAGTAATATTTATTCATTTTGTGCTAACATCCTAAAAAATCACGCTTGTTTCATTTTGGAAACATTAATAATTTTAGAAAATTAGACTGATTTTTAATCAGTTTTATTATTGTTTCTAAAGTTAACGTTCAAAATGCTATATGTAATATAACCGCCATTTTTAAACAATTTAGAGCTTTTATGTTTGTTGCCGGAAATATTTTAACGTCATTTTATTTAAATTAGAATAAACTTGGCTAATTAAGATTATGAATTGGATACAACATAAATTAAATTTAAATAAAATAAAGCTAAGCACGGTCAACCATCCTATAATGTGTCTGATAGAAAAGTCAGCGATATACAACATTTCAATATCAATAATATTTACTGATTTTCGGAAAGAATTTTAATACGGTAGAGTTCTGGTTTAAGTGAACTGTGGAAGTATGACAGTTAGATATTGTATCACCTAAACTGTTACTCTGGTCCTGGAAAATATATTAATTAGTCTATGCTGATAATACTGCTAAGGGGAAAGCTTGAAGAAGCAAAAAAATTAAACCTAAAATGAACACTTATAAACAAAAACTATGACAAACAAACTGATCAATGTAGCAACGTTTTATGTGAAAAACAGATAAAAAAGATAAACTCATGCATTTATCTTTGTCAAAAAATAGCAGCAGGAGGAAACAACTAAGTGTTTGAAGTTAATTGAAGAATACGCTTGGAATCGATCGCATAAAGCAGAAATTTTCTTTAGCTTCAATTTTCCTTTAAAACTAAAAACTAAAATGTACGTGGAATAAATTCTACAGCTGCGCAACATGGATCCTGACAAAAAAAATCTTAAGCAAACCAAAAGTACACCAAGATCATAGAACAAAAACTGCTAATAATAACACTTAAAGAACTTAAAACCCGATAAATTTGTGCCTTGAAAGGCAGCTGAACAAGAGACCATAAATGAGGTAGAAAAATTATAAGATGGAGACTAAGAGGAGAAATAAGGAAGGTTGAAAAATCATAACATCGGTATAATGACAAAACAACGACAGCAGGACTAAATTGGTATTAGTTGGCACAAAAATATCTAGATAGCTATGAGAAATGCCTACATTCTAAAGATAAGAAATTAGAGATAAACGGTCATTCACCAATTCAACAATCCTGAAGTTTTTTTTCATTGGCGTTCGTTCAGCTTTTCGAAATTCTTGCCTTATACTTAAAAACAATAATCACATCAAAATTAAAGTTACTCAATAAAATTTTTAATGTTTCAAAATTAAAAAAGTGGTAAAGTTTATGATGTAGCAAAACAATTAATAAAGAAATTAACAAAATTAATAAAGAAGGGAAAATGACAAAGCGAACATTGACAAACTAAGCTCTAAAACAAGTCAATGCGCAATTTATCCGATAAATCTCGAAGCCAGAATGATATATGATTGATTGATTCGTACTGATTAAGGACACGTCAATCAATGAGGGTTTTTTGTGTCAACACAGTGACATATGTTACGATTATTTACCAATTATATTTATTTATATTTCAATATTTGTATACGAAATTCACCAAAAAATTTAAAAACGTAAATGTTTCATTCAATAAAAGTCATAAAAATAATTTTACTTAATTTTTTTTTCAAAAACACTTGTACATTCGCTATAATTTTTATATGCGGCAAAAAATATTAAATAATTGACACATCTCTTTCTTTATAGAAGAATTTGTTCTTTTTGTGTTCACGGGAGTTGTTTATCCAATATTCTCATTAATAATATAAAAATTCATTGATCCGAAATGTGACATGTTTAAAAGTATTAGCGAGCATCTTGTTTAAAACAATTGAATTATTGACGTCTCACTTATCAGAAAAAAAGTACGGGTCTGTTGAACTTCTATCAATATTTGTATAATAATTATTATAATATTAACGGTAAGTTCATACTTCCAAAAATTAACAACTAGCACTAAGAATTTCCACTAAAATAACACACTATAGAATAAAAGTGCGTTATTCTTACCTTAAAATTTAATAGTAAGTAAAAATTAAATATATCAATCAAAATCGTTCATTAATTTTTTGCTTTTCAATTGTAGCCATTTAACTCATTTTATTATAAAATATTTCGATTATTTAATAATTTGTAAATTTATTTTTCTATTTTGATGTATTTGTCAATTTTTCCTTCAACCGGAAATATACGAAAGCACACAACTGTAAGTATATTGTATCCACTATTGGTATATCTACAGATCTCTACGAGATTACTTATTCAGGTTGCGTAGAATGCTGGGAGATGACGCTGCTCGTATTAGATTTCATATTTTGTCTAATATAAGTTGCTTAAAGGATTTATTTGCTCCGATGCTGAAGTCCGCTGGCCTATTCTGTACTGACGAGAACCAACAAGTTCAAAACCGGTCTACAGATGGCGGTACAACACCATGGGAAATGCTTTGACCCTTTCCTAGTATTCTTGCAATCTGAGATAGTGCTTTGTCTCTAACTGTGTTAGAACAGAGTACCTTTGTTCTTATAGTATAAGGTTTTTTCAGTTGGTTGAGAACTAAGGTTCTCTTATATAATTGTATTTTATACATCCAATTACAAGTATATTGGTATAAATATATAATTGATTAAATTTTATTCTTAATATAAAAATAATAGTTTACATACTACAAAACCAAAATTGCAAATCTGAAATATTAAATCAATTTTTTATCGATTATTCTAATAGTCTCGTATAAAATATTGTTAAATAACAAATTTAAAGAAATAAAAAAATATAAATTTGCCCCCTTTCTCAATTTGAAATGAAAAAGGATCAAAAATGAAGCGTTCAAAATGTTATCGCCACACGATGTGCGAACTAGCAATTATTTCGGGGTTTGAGTTTTTATATGAATATAACATATAGCTTAACGAGTTCGTGGTGAAATTTAAATAATTTCAGACCCTTTTTCTGGTTTCCATGTCAGCGTTGTGAAAAAAAAACAGATATTATATTATGTTTCCATCCCTGCCTTGGGGCTTAATGATAACTTTGTCATAAAAACTAAGAAAATCCCCAAGACAGAGGTTTTGAGCACGTATTGTGTATAGGCAGATCAATTTAACCATTTTTTATAAATAAATTTATTATGTCAGTTGTGTATCTGACCAGGACATAGAATGTGAATAATGCTAAAGAAAATTTATGAGTGTATAAATGTGAGCTTCGCTTAAATTCGATCGAGTAGTCCGTAAATCGCTCGAATCTCTGCAAATTACACTTCCGAGTGACTTAAAACAAAAATAAAAATACTTGTTAAAGGGAGAACTCACAACAGCTCCGATATTTTCATATTTTTAGTCATTAGCAGAGCCAATCTTGTAAAAAACATTTTTTCGTAAATTTTTACCCACATATTATTTGTATTTCAATATTAAAAGTCATATTTCAGAAGTTGGCTTAGCCAAAACATCAAAAACATAATGGAAATTCAAATAAAGGTTCGGGTAAACCTGCAAAAGCGATGGAAACTCGTTTTAACAAGTGCCTAAGATGAAAAATTAGAGTTGCAATTTGATTGATGGATAAAAATATATGTATATGGTAAAATTTACTAGATTTTTAATATATATATATATATATATATATATATATATATATATATATATATATATATATGTATATTATTCAATATTAAACTGGGAAAACACCACAATTACCACAAAGAAATGAACATGAGACGCCCTAACAAAAAATGGTTACAATGGTTACCAAAAAGAACTTATAGACACGGCAAACACTGGGTTCCGAAAAATCACGAAAACCAAGAGAAGAGCTCAAAAGCTTTTGTTCCTTATATCAGAGGCACCACAGACAAATCGCAAAAATTCTCATGAGACACAGCATGGAAACCATTTTCACTAGAGACCATAAAGTAAAAGTTCTCTTGCCAACTTCTAGAGGAAAAAATCTCTTTAGAAAACAAGGGACTATACAAAATTTCATGCGGAGAATGCAGATTATTTTACATAGGTCAAAACAACTGTAAAATAAGCGCCAGAAAAGATGAACACAAATGCTTTCAAGCAAACAACAATTTCTTCTGCACTGTCTCAACACCTTTTAAAGACGAGTCATAAGATCAACTTCCCAGAGACAAAAATGCTGTCGACCTGAACTAACATGTTCACAAGAGTTATAAAGGTAGCCATCGAAATTGCAAAGAGGCCCAACAACTTAAATAGCAGAGGCGACAGTCAGCGGTTGCCTAATACTTGGAAAAACCTGCTAATAAAACATCAACTAGTAGTAGTTAGTAAAGAAACGGCAACTCGGCAAAATGACCCCAAACACTGATGAGGGGTCGATGACACGTATCAAAACTCGCAACCGGATTAGCCAGAACTACCCAGCCAACGAACACGCCCCACGTATACACAAAATCGGCCACACTCGCATCGCAAGCATCAGTTCGCCCACCGACGCCATACAGTAAGCTTTGAAAATGGTAAATGAGATTTCACCACAACGTCAGCTGCCGTACATTCATGAAAAGGACTCAGCACACACACGGGATGCCCTAAAACTTTCGATTAATATATATATATATATATATATATATATATATATATATATATATATATATATATATATATGTATACTGGTGTTTTTCCGATTTAGAGAGATTTCTAAGTCGAGCAGCTGCCGAGGAAGCATCACTTGAAAATGCCAGCTGAGATGTTGGCGAAACGTCGTAAAGATATTTCTACTGACAAACGGATTGAAAACCGGAAAAACACCAGTTTATATATGTTGTATCGTAGGTTTTCACGGATGGTTTTATCTGTGGCAAGTTTGTAAATACAGAAAACGAGTAGTCAAAATAAGAATAAAAGATCTTGTTATAACTTGTTCACACAGCGAGTACTGCATATCAAAACGAAATCAAGAAAATGATTGCTTGCATGATTCAAATCTATAAAAAGTGGGGATCTAGGAATTGAGTTCTTTCTTTATTTTTGTCCATTCATAAATTAGATTTTTTGTTTTAATTTTTCGCTAAAAAATTTATTGATATATTAATATTAAATGGGTGTAGCTTTATTGTAATGAGCATATGTTTAGTCCCTCACGAGAGTGGAGAGGGTTCGATTCCCGTAGTTACCTTGGGTTTTTGAAGAAATGAAAAGCGTAGTATTTGTCTTGGAGATTTATAAATTTAATTAGAATATTTCGTTGCCAATAGGCTAATTCTTTTGACCAGAAGGGGGGGGGGGGGTAGCAAAAGGAATTATAAGCTGAAATTAGTATGACTTCAATCTATAATTCTTTTTTTCGAAAAAAAAAATATATATTACATGAAACTTTAGAAACAACGACGTAATATCCTATCACATTGTGCTTGAAGCGCAGTGTTGTCAAGAAATTTAGTCTGAATGTTTTACAGGGAATTTTAAATTAAGGTTTTTTCACAATGTTGTTTACCTTATTTTTATGAGTACTTATTTTCTTGTTCCTGATATTCGACAGCATTTTCTTATGAATAAAATTAAGTGGGAATTTATGCAAAATAAATTGAAGTACAATTGACAACAACTATAAAAGAATTGAAGTTAAAATGTTGCTAGTAAGATTAAATACCCATTATTATTTTAAATCAACTTTAAATAAGCCAAAACTGTACAGAGCTATTTCATAAAAGTTTTAAAAAACAAACTGAGAGTCACATGGCAAAAAATTATGTTAAGTTTAAGTAAACCAAATTTTAATAAAACGGACTAACCTTGTATAAAAGTCGATTTATGTTATGCTGAGGAATAAAAATTAATAATGTAATTGCTAAAATTAGATTAGGCCAGTACTATAATGTGAGGGGTATGCAATTGTATTTTCTTTGAATAATTCAGCTTTGTTTTTAAAATTAATTTAATCCTTATATACAAAAATCATTCTTTTGTGAATATTTCCAGAACAACTATGTATGTTCTTTTGTTAAAAATTTGCTGAGACCACGATTTTTCAATTTCGCAAAAGTCATTTTTTTGTTATAAAACATTAAATAAAGGAAGAATTAAATCTAAAATGACGCAAAAAGAGGTTGTCACAAAAGAATATTACTAGGCAGGTCAGTGCAGGGGCGGATCCAGCCTCTCTCTTTGAGTAGGGGACGGTGATATCACAAAAGTACAGTATGACAAGCGAAAGCAAGTTGTCGACGGGGGGGGACACGAGCAACATTCCCATTTCTAATGTAAAAGGCAAGGTCGGGTCTCTATTTTTCTGAATTTGAAGCTTTTGGAGAGGGGGGGGGGGAGATCAGAAAAAACAAGTTGCCAACGGAGGAAGGGGGAGTGCCAGCAACATACACATCCCTAATATAAAAGGCAGAATCGGTTCTATTTTTCTGAACTCAAAGCTCTTGGAAGGGGGTGGGCGATCGCCAACATATTCATTCCTATACTCTATACAAGAACTAGAGAGAGTAATAAAACTGTTACCGAAACTTCCAACGTACCTCCAGCGTAAATCTAATTATATCTAATTATATTTAAATATTATAAGCTTTTATAAATTTACTGCAACAATAAAATTTCTGATAGTTTGATTTAATTTGTCAGTGCTCACAGTACACCTTACAGTGTGTCTTTAGTGATTTATCTTGTATGTGCTTGTTTTTGTATATTATTTGAGATTAGTGAGATACCGAAAAGATTTGGCTTCCACCTCTATATTTATTCCAAAATCGTTAAACCAGGGCCTTTTTTCCTCAACGAAAAACTTATTATGATGAATGTTTATGATGCCTTAAGATATCAATATCTAGATAATAATGTTAAAAGCTCTGTTGAGATGTGTTCCAACATGACAGGACTTGAAAAATCTACTATGTCCTGAATACTGAAGGAGAAAAAAACGACGGGAATTGTTAGTACTCCCAAGCCACATTCGACCACAGGCAGACTAAAAACCTCGTTGGAAGAAGAGATGTAAACTGCAATGAAACGAGTTGTACATACATTTTATTATGAGAAGCAGATCCCAACCGTCGACCAAATTCTAGCTAAAATCAATGAAGATCGGGATTTACCTGAAATTAAAAGAACTGAGCTCTGGAAATTGTTCAGAGAACTTAATTTTTGGTGGGAAAAACTAGACAGAAATCTGTTCTAATAGATCGTCCGGAAACTCTCCGTTGGAGAAGGAAATATCTCTCTCAAGTAAAAGATAAAGTTGGTAGAAATAACACAACATACAAAGTTAGTAATTTAATTGAACTTTGGAAAGATTTTTTTGAATAAAGTTACTGCGGAAATTTGGGAAAAATCCATATAATAAAAGAATAAAACAAAATGTGGAAACTCGATCTCATGATCAGTGAGATAGAGGACCAATTATATTTAATTTGAGCGAAGATAGCTGTACTGACTTTGATTACGAATTAAATACGTAATGTTTACCAGTGTAAACACAATTTATTATGTAAATTTTTGTTTTTGTTGTATTTTATTCTTTACTGTTGTTTATATATTTTTATTTTTATACTCTTTAATTTTATATACATTTAATTCCAATTAGTTTTTTTATTATTTTATTATTGTATTTGTGTCTTATTCTTAAGCATGTACAATTAACATGTTTATTTCATTTTTTGGGGCTACCGGATTTCCATATAATAAAGTAAATTAAATTAAGATGTCAGTTTGATAGAAATAAAAATAAGTAAGTGTCATTTTAACTCTAACATATAAAAATTAATTACATTTGAATCCCTTTTAGTGTTTAATTGTAATTCTACAGATGCTTTAAGAAATAAATAAACTGTAACGTCAAATGTCCTAAAATTGTTTTTAATTAATAATTTATTTTTTTATATATGCTTAATTTTTTGTATTTTTGACAATGGGTATTTTGTAAGTATTTAAATTATAACTTAGAATTTTTTGAGAGAATAAGGCTACGTTTTAGTCTGAATATGCCTAAAACGGTTTCTATGCCAAAATTAAAAATAATAATAATAATACAGTTTTAATTTGTATTAAATGTGTCAAAATTATCTATATTTTGTAATATATGTGAATTATTAAGAAATTGTAAGAAATAGAATATTATTATAAAAACTTTTTATTTTAAGTTTATTACCGAAATAATATTCGATGCTACAAATTTTTAGTGATAAAATAAACATCCTTCCGACGCCTATGACAAGGATAAAAATTCGTTTTAACACTTCACACTGCCAAATATCTATTGTTATTCAACCCAAATAGTCCATTATTATAGACCAGTATTTTTGATTATAAAATTTCTAACTCATTCCTATGAAAAATATATGTGTCTAAAAGATTTTGCCAAAGACACGGGACTAAAGAACACAGGTAGTTTGCGAGGAAAAAAATGATTTATTCCTCTCTCTAGTTCTAGAATAAACTATAGTATAAGAGGCAAAATCGGGTCTATTTTCCTGAACTCAAAGCTTTTGAGGGGGGGGGCGATCGCCCTCCCCTTAGATGCGTGCCTGGCACAGTGTCTTGTTGTTTTTGTCATGGCTAGGTTAATAACTCTGTTTATAGAGAAATCAGAAACTAGTCATTGCCAGTCAGATCATCCAAAAATAGTTAACAAACGGTCACCTGACGGTTTTGTAATATTTTTTTTTAATTGTAAACTAAATATATTGAAATCCTTGTATCACAAAGAGTCGTATAACAATATTTAAGAAAATTTATCATTATTAACCTTCTTCAAAAAAACATTTTTCTTCCAAAAAAGAACAACCTGCCATTGGAAATTAAGGAAAAACCTTATCAGATTCTGCTCAGGATTTAATAAAATGTATAAATGTAAAAGTTTCCCATATGTCGAGGACTTCTCAGGCCTGCTATAAAAATAAATCAGAATCAATATATCTGCTCAATCAAACACTCGTCACTCTGGGATTTTATGATACTCAAACTTTACAAGTTTGAGGACTTTTTCAATTTAACTGTCTGCAAAATTTTTGCTTGCAGTTACAAAAGTTTCCAGACCTTTTTCGATTTTTGGCGAAACAAATTGCATCCATAGCAAATATTATCAGCTGCTCTAAATCTTTCCAAGCGAATAGAAACCGGAGTTATTTTTCCTTTTTATAAGAAAGATCAATAATTAACAATATAGTTTCGAATGATATATTCGTGTTGGCAATTTGAAATTATCATGTGTTCAGATTCTTGTGGTTATTAGTTAATGATGAATTGTCACTAAAAATAATCTTTGAGCAAATCACTATGAATACACAGATTATTATATATATATATATATATATATATATATATATATATATATATATATATATATATATATATATATATATATATGTATATATATATATATATATATATATATATATATATGTATATATATATATATATATATATATATATGTATATATATATATATATATATATATATATATATATATATATATATATATATATATATATATATATATATAAGGATTGTGCATGATTTGAATTGTTTCGCTTTAGACGGATATGATATTTTTTATAATGATAGTCAGCTAAATAAGTGTGATGGAACCATTGTCTTGGTTAAGTCTGATTTGTTTCCAAGTTTTGAGGTTATTACGGTGAGAAACACAAAATTCTTAAGGGTTATCTTGAGACAAAATAATATTGATATGGGAGTGACTGCAGTGTACAGATTGCCTTCTTTAAATGCCGACGAGTTTGTAGCTGATCTACAGGTTTTTCTTGAGGGACAAATGTCAAAAAATCCTATTGAAGTGTTCTGTGGTGATATAAATATAGATTTGAAGGATGTAGGTAGTGAAACTACCTGTAATTATCTGAATTGTTTGAGTGGCATGGGATATGTCAGTCAAATAAATAATATTACTAGACAAGACCGTTTCTCTAGATCATGCATTGATCATTTTTTTATTTACAATAAGCTTAATTACAGTAATGTAAAACCTATTGTATTGATTTCTGGCCTTACCGACCATTTCCCGATTATACTGAACATTGACTTTAAAAATATGAATAATAAACCCATTATTACTAATCACAACTCTCATCCCATAATAAAAACAATAGATCACATAAAATTACAAAATCAAATCAACAATGAAAACTGGGATTCCGTTTACGGTTCTGATATTGATTCATGCACCGAAATTTTTATTCAAAAAATAAATAAGTGTATTTCTCACTCGACTAAACAAAACAAATTAAAAATACAAAGAAAAAAAAAAGGAATGGATTACTATGGGTATTATTACATCTATTAAAAATAGAGATAAACTTAAAAAGATAGCGGATAAGAGCCCAGAGAATATCGAAGCCACAGAAAAATTTAGAAGATATAGAAATCTGCTTACAAACCTTATTAAAAAATCGAAATATGCGTTTTTCAGAAGCAGGCTGGTTGACTGTAAAGGTGACATTAAGAGAACATGGGAGGTGATTAGGCGAGCTACCAATGAGAATGGTGGGTCTGGGGGAATATCACTGATTAAGGATGAGGGTGAGCTTGTTTGTGATAGCCTGCGAATTGCTAATATTTTTTTGGATTATTTTGGAGGTATGGGCAAGGACTTGGCGGAAAAAATTAAAACAAACAATTACAATTTCTTTAGTAAACGTATTTCGAATTCCATGTTTTTGCATCCCATAACTGAAAGTGAGCTAATTACCGTAATAAATTCTTTAAACACTAAAGCGGCGGCTGGTAATGACAATATCTCTCCTAAAATATTGAAAGATAATCATATTTGCCTTATAAAGCCTCTTTTACATTTAATAAATTTGATATTTGAAAAAGGAAGATATCCTGCAATTTTAAAGAACGCGGTTATCGTTCCAATTTATAAATCGGGGGATAAATTAAATAAGGAAAACTATCGACCTATTACGATGACTAGTTCGATCAGCCGACTTTTTGAGAAGTGCATTAAACTCAGATTGGATGATTTTTTGAAAGAAAATAAAATTTTGTCTCTTTCCCAGTATGGATTTCGGTCGGGAGTAGGCACGGAAGATGCAATAGTGCATGTAACGGATTATATAATTCGTGGGTTTAATATAAAATTCAAAACACTGGGGATATTTGTTGATTTGGCTCGTGCATTTGACACTGTGACGCACCAAAAATTACTGAGTAAACTTGAAAGTATTGGCATTCGAGGTATCGTGTATGATCTGTTTGAGTCATATATAACTAATCGAACACAGAAAGTGAGAATAAATGAAACACTAAGTAAAACAGGTAATGTGGAGTTTGGAGTACCGCAGGGTACAGTATTGGGTCCTGTCCTGTTCTCTCTATATATAAATGATCTTTTTACTGTTCTTCCAAATGAAAATAGTGAATGTATTTGTTATGCCGATGATACAGTTATTTTAATTAAGGGTAAATCTTGGCAGGAGACATTTCAGAGAGCAGAGGATTACTTTTCGAGGGTACGATTGTGGATGGATCAGAATCTTCTGACTATTAATGTCAGTAAAACTGTCTACATGGCCTTTTCTATGAATAATAGAGTTAATACTGTATATCCTAATCTTTTAGTACATAATTATGAATGTCTTATGGGTAAGAAACAGTGCGGATGTATTGAGTCTGTAGCAGCGGCGGACAAGGTTAAATACTTGGGGGTATTCATTGACCGGAATCTCAGATATGATGCTCACGTAAACTATATCACTAAGAAACTTCGAAAAACTATATACAAGTTCTACCAACTGAGAGAATTCCTGTCTTTGAAGCTATTGCGAATGACTTACCAGGCTTTGATTGAGTCAGTCCTCGCATATGGTTTGAATGTTTGGGTGCATGTGGTAGCATTCTTTACCCGTTAACTGTTACTCAAAAGTATATAATAAAAATATTCTCAAATAAATCAAGGCGGTTTCCATCAGACTTGTTATTTGAACAAGCTGACCTTTTAACTATTAGACAATTGTATTTTAAAAGTGTTTTAAAATTTATGAAGAAGTGTGATAAATATAAAAGTCCGATTATGCACAATGTTCATACCAGGTCTGTTCACAATGGAGGCCTTACCTTTCCTGTGGTATTATACACGGCTTCGCAGAGGCATATTATGTATATCGGTCCAAAGATATTTAATTTGTTACCTTTAGAAATAAAATCTATTGTAAATGTATATTCTTTTTGTGTGAAAATATCTACGTGGATAAAGGCAAACCAACATCAGATTGTTAATGCAGTGCCGTTATTAAATTAGTATTGGAAATAAAGATGATTTTAGGTATTGTTTTTTTGTGTTAATATGATTGATATGTATGTATGTGATGTTTTCTCTTTAAATAGGTATAAGTTTAATTTATTTAATTAATTTTAATTTGACTTGAATTTTAATTGTTTTATTTTGTGACAGTGTATTAGAGAGTAAGCGTTTGTTATTTGACATCCAGACAAGCAGAATACATGGATGTAGAAAATTATTGTAACTATCTTATTTAGTGGTAATAAAATTATTATTATATTGTTATTATTATATTATATATATATATATATATATATATATATATATATATATATATATATATATTTATTTATTTATTTGTCGACGGACAACACCGGCCATTTTACAATAATTAATTACAGAACTAGAGTAAAACATAACAATGTGATATCACAAACAGTATAACAAAAGAGTGTTTACAAAGGAAAAAAAAAGTATACACCTGTCAATCTGTAATAGCAAAAACATAAAACATCAATCGACAATCAATTTCAACATCCTTAGTTTAAAATGATTCAAGAATGTATCAAAGAAATTCACGTCACCCCGCCTTAGTATATCCAGCCACCTTTGGTATAAATAAATGGCAATGGGAGCAAATTCAACTCCGAGCACAAAGCAGCTAATCAAGATCAGCACCTCCATAGGAATATTCAAACTCATCCCATTTACTTCGCACCAGGAAACAAATCTATCAAGGTCGCTAAAGTTCCAAGCAGTCACTGTAACTATCGATGATCTTCTACACTTTTACGTCATCAGTAACTATTTGTTTGACTTAAGACAGATGGATACATCATTAATGAATAAGTTCAACAATCATGAATCGATATGGGATCCCTGAGGGACCCCTGAAGATATTGATATCTCAGAAGATAGAAAATCATTCACCCGCACTACTTGACGACAATCACTCAGATAGGTGTCAATCCAACTAAACAGTGGAGCAGAGATACCCAGCTCCCGAAGCTTATCCAGCATATCCCATGACGCACCCTACCAAAGGCCTTCGAGAAGTCAGTATACTCTGAGTCGACCTCGGATCCGCCCTTCAATGCCTCAGACAAACCGCCCACATAAGAGACCAAATTCACCTCACTGTTTCTGCCAGCACAAAAACCAAACTGCTCCTCAATGATGGCATTAGCCGGCTTTTCGAAGATTTTAGGAATAATATTAATTATGCTCATAGATCTATAGTTCGGAATATCAGCACTGCTGCCGGTCTTGTGAATAGGAACCACAAAACTTGTTTTCCAAATTTGAGGAAAAATATCCCGCCGAAGAGATTCATTGAAAATGTGATGAAGTGGGCGAGCCAGAACGAACGAGTAGTTTTTCAGTTGCATTGGATGAACACCACCAGGGCCAAGAACCTTCCAGGGGTCAAGAACATTCAGCTCGGCGTAAATGTCAGACATAGATATGGTGAAGTTGGACATATTTATATCAGCTAACACAGTCACCAGGCACTTCACTGTTACATCAGTGTACACTTTGCTGAAATATTTAACAAAAACTTCAACAAGCCCAGGATATAAATATATATATATATATATATATATATATATATATATATATATATATATATACAGGCGCGGATCCAAGGGGGGCGATCGCCCCTACCAAGAGCTTTGAGTTCAGGAAAATCGACCTAATTTTGCCTTTTATACTATAGTTTATTCAAGAATTAAAGAGAAAATAATAAATCATTTATTATCCTTTTTTTCTTCGCAACCTACCTGTGTTTTTTAGTCCGATGTCTTTGGCAAAATCTGTTGGACACATATATTTTTCATAGGAATGGTTAGAAATTTTATAATCAAAAATACCGGTCTATAATAATGGACTCTTTGGGTTGGATAACGATAGATATTTGGATGTGTGAAGTGTTAAAAAGGATTTTAATCCTTGTTATAGGCGTCGGAAGGAGGTTTATTTTATCACTAAGTATTTATGGCATAGAATATTATTTCAGTAATAAGCTATCTTTGCTCAAATTAATTATAATTGGTTCCTCTATCTCACCGATCATGAGATCGAGTTTCCACATTTTCTTTTATTATATGGAGTTTTCCCAATCTTTCAAAATTTCACTTAAATTACTAATTTTGTAAATTGTGTTATTTCTAGCAACTTTACCTATTACTTGAGAGAAATATTTCCTTCTTCAATGAAAATTTTCCAGACGATCTATAAGAACAGATTTCTGGTTTTTTCCAGCAAAAATTAAGTTCTCTGACCAATTTCCAGAGCTCAGTTCTTTTAATTTCAGGTACATTTCGATCTTCATCGATTTTGGTTAGAATTTTATCGATGGTTGGGATTTGCGTCTCATAATAAACGAGGTATTTAGTCTGCCTGTGATCGAATGTGGCTCGGGAGTACTAATAATTCCAGTCGTTTTTTTCTCCTTCAGTATTCAGTACATAGTAGATTTTCCAACTCCTGTCGTGTTGGAACACATCTCAACAGAGCTTTTAGCATTATTATCTAGATATTGATATCTTAAGGCATCATAAACATTCCATCGTAATAAGTTTTTCCTTGAGGAAAAAATACCCTGGTTTAACGATTTTGGAATAAATATAGATATGGAAGCCATATCTTTTGGGTATCTCACTAATTTGAAATAATATATAAAAACAAGCACAAACAATATAAATCACCAAGAACACACTGTAAGGTGTACTTTCCTCACTGACAGAAATTAAATTGAACTATCAGAAATTTTATTGTTGCAGTAAATTTAGAAAAGCTTATATTATTTAAGTATAATTATTAATAATTAGATTTACGGCAGTTCTCAGTTACCTGCGGCATTGAAGAGAGAGAGGAGAAAAGTTGGAGGTTTCGGTAACAGTTTTATTACTTTCTCTGGTTCTTGAATAGAGTATAGGAATGTATATGCTTGCGATCGCCCCCCCCCTTCCCAAGAGTCTTGGGTTTAGGAAAATAGAACCGATTTTGCCTTTCATATTAGGAATGCGTATGCTGCTGGCGCTCCCCTCCCGTTGACAACTTGTTTTTCTTGCGATAGCCCCCACCCAAGTTCTTTGAGTTCAGGAAAATAGATCTGATTCTGCTTCTTATACTAGGAATGTGTATGTTGCTGCATCCCCCCCCCCTTGTCGGAAACTTGTTTTTTCTTGTGATCGCGCCCCCCCTCTCCAACAGCTTCAAGTTCAGAAAAATAGACCCGTCCCCCTCAAAGAGAGAGGCATATATATATATATATATATATATATATATATATATATATATATATACAGGTTTTAAGTTAGTCGAGGAAAAAAATTAGATATACAGGGTGGTTAAAAAATAACCATTTTAAAGAACTTTACAAAAAATAAAACGCTCGCAAATGAATCAAAAAGCATTTAGGTCTCCATATGCCCTCTAGAAATAAATCGTTTTCTTCAAAACGCTGATACAAAGTTCCTGATGATACGGAGTATAATTTATCGAATACAATACATTTTAGTTTATTCTAGGCAATCAATAATACGATAAGATCTGTCCTTCTATACTGATATTTTTTAATCGCCCTCAGAGGAAAACGTCTAAAGGGCGACCTAGGTAGCCAAGGTGTTTCCGAACGTCATCCTATCCATGTGGAAAAGTGACTGGGAACTCCATCATGCTAACACCTCAAAAATCCTGTAGCACTTTTAATGGCAGTCAAGAAATAAATTTAACAATTACTGTTTTTAGGAAATTTAAATAAATGTAACTTCTACGTTTTAGGCTAACTTATAACTTGATTAGTGTACTTACAGAACTGTAATGGTTTAAATGAAATAGTCTTGTATGGGATTATCTCATATATATATATATATATATATATATATATATATATATATATATATATATATATATATATATATATATATATATAGAGAGAGAGAGAGAGAGAGAGAAGTTTTCGTCCGTGTAATTTTAAAATAAAATAGGAAATTGTCGGCTATGCGAACATAAAGGCCGTTGATAAATATTACTCTCATGTTAAAAAGTGCGGAGATCTCCAAGATAATGGAAAAGCTCCGGATCGGAAAAATGACAACAGCGCTGTACGACAATAAATTTTTTCCAAATGCTAATTTCGCCAGCCTACAATTAATTCACTTCTGGAGTAATTTTTAATTTAGCCAATTCAGTCATTTTAACATTTTTTCTGGTTAAATATACTGTTGGATTATTTATGTTCAAAAGTTTCCTTTAAAAATTAGTACTCTCCAAATTTTTAACTATATCAATTCAAAGTGATAAATCTACATAATGCGTAAATAATATCAAAAACCTAAAATCACCTTTGTGATTATAATAAAAAAAATATTAATCTTTTTATTACCATCGTTACAAAAATACACATTTTCCCATCAAGTCAACTGACTAAATGATATATTTCTGCAGTTTTGCATAGCTCGACATAATCGGCGAGCAAGAAGATTTATTCTGATTATGAAAAGACTAAAAGCCGCGAAGCGGCAAACGTCCAGAAATAATGACACAGCTTTCATTTTTCCTTTGATATGGTGAGAAGGCAAAAGCATGTATGATATAAAGCTCGGTAGGCATTATTTTTAAATCAAACTTACTCGAAACTTTTATAATGTTTTTTTAGGGTTCGATAGCCAGTTGAAAATATTTATATTTTTGTCTCTTCCGTCCGTCCATCTATCAGTCCGTCCAAATGGCACAGCCTTATTAGTCCAAGCACTACGGGGGTGGTTACACATGCATTTTGAGGTCCAGACGGTAACTTAATATTTTTTTTAATGTGTTTTGAAGTGTTGATTCAAATATTCTTGGTTACCAAGATTAAAAATGGGTGTTAAGCAAGTTACAGCAGGTTTTATCGCAAAAAAAGTGTTTAGATATATATATATATATATATATATATATATATATATATATATATATATATATATATATATAATTTATTTTTGTATCTGAAACCTTTGTTAATATTTTTCTGGAATTTTTTCTTGGGTGTAGGTTTTTCATTTGAAAATCATTTGATTTTCAAATAAAAAACCCATACCCAAGAAGGAATTCCAGAAAATATATATATATATATATATATATATATATATATGTGTGTATCAATAGGACATCTAAAAGCTTTAGAGACCTCCTAACACAAACCACGACTGTGGCTGCGTTACGTAGATGATACATTCATTACCTGGCAACATGGAGAAGAAAATCTCAAAGATTTTCTAAATCACATAAACAGTATACACCCAAAAATCAAATTCACTATGGAGACAGAACGGGAAAGAAAACTACCTTTTCTAGATATCCTACTGAAAAGAAAAGAGGATGGCATGCTTTCGCACACTGTCTTCAGAAAGCTCACTCACACCAATAGATACCTCAACGCCGATTCACATCACCACTCCGCCCAATTATTTGCAGTAGTGAAAACACTGCATTTCGATCGCAGTCCCTTACAGATCAAGAAAATTACCACAAAGAGATGAATATACTGCAAAACGCCCTAACAAGAACCGGTTATAAAAAAGAACATATAGACAAGGGTCGAAAAAACAAACGCTTGAGCCCGAAAACGAAGAAAATAGCTCCAAAGTTTTTATTCCTTATGTCAGAGGCACCACAGACAAAAGCGCAAAAATTCTCAAGAGACACAATATTGAAACCATTTTTACCACAGACCGTAAAGTAAAAGATCTCTTGCCAACGCCTAAAGAAAAAATTCCTCTAGAACACCAGGGAGTGTACGAAATTCCATGCGAAAAATGCAGCTCATCTTACGTAGGCCAAACCAACCGTAAAATAAGCGCCAGAAGAGGCGAACATATAAACGCTATCAAGCAAAAAACAACTTCTTCTGCATTGGCCCAACACTAGTTAAACATAAGACAGAACCATCCGGCCAACAACTCAGCAGGATCCTTCCTGTCTCTAAGAATAGAGACCGGTGCCTTTACAACAATTATCACCTGATATCTTTGATTCCTGTTTTAGCTAAAATATTAAAGGTAATACTTAAAGATCATCTTTATGAGTATTTAGAATGTGGTGGTCTCCCGATTGAAAATCAGTTTGGTTTTGGACGATCTATAGGCTATGTAACTGGCGATTTTATGAGTGTTACCTTTAGTGATCTCTTCAGAGCCTTTGATTGTGTATTTTTGTTAAGAAGCGGAAATTTTACGGTTTGGAATGGAGAATGTTGTTCTAATTTAGAGTTATTTGTCAGAGAGAAAACAGGTGACTTGCAATCATGAAAAACTATCAGGGGATAGAAGTATGAGGCACGGTGTCCCACAGAACTTCGTCTTAGAGATCCTGTTATTTCTTATCTATATTAATGATATAACATCCTTCCTAACGAGAGCTGAGGTAACTCTCTATACAGATGATACTTTCGTTGAACAAATGGATAACTGTACTGAGAGCGTGGACCGCTGGTTTCGGGCGAATCAATTGAGTCTAAATGTGGATAAGACAGAAAATATCATGTTTATCTTAAGAAAAAATAAATTATCGATAACCTAGAAAAAAAATAAAGCTCCAAGGCATCTCTTTAGATCCAAAACTGACACTGAATCATCATATTAACTCAATATCTAAAAACATAACATTTGGAAAATTTCTCCTTGATTATTAATGGAAGGATGGGTGTCATGGCTTATTATTCATTGGTTTATGATATCTCTGTGTAGGCGTGGAGCCATTTACCTCTGGCCTCGCGAGTGTTTGGACTGCAGCGCAGAGTTGTCAGACTCCTGGCTGGAATTGGCTACAATGATGATGTGAGGCAGGCATTCTTACTTTGTCTTCTCAATAGATTTTTGAGTACTACAACACTTCGTACCATACATAAATAGGACTCGAGAATCAACAATTTGCCAAAGCATAAAAAGGAAATGCCTTTTTTCCTGTTTAAACACAGTTAGGGGCTACTAATACCATTATGGAACGGGAACATCAGCATCAAATTTCTCTAAACGTATAAGGTGGAATTATAGAAGAACGACTTATAGAACCACACCTTTTTGATGGGCCGATAAATGAGGGGGTTTCCACAATTGTTGGAAAATATTCCCTTTCAAATAAGATTAATTATTTGGTCGCTTTAAAATGCTGCTCTATCTTATGTTAATCTGGACGTGCGTAGACACCCCAACAAAATATGACAGATGGATAGAACGAAGCGGACCAATACTTGGACACCGCGATCGCCCGATATAAACCCAATGGATTTTTTTCTGAGAACATTTAAAAGATCTTTTTTAAACACTCTCATAAACGATATCGAATATTTTTGTCAAAAACGTATAAATGGATTCCAAGTTATACAAAATGATTGCTTTACAATGCTGCTCTATCTTATGTTAATCTGGACGTGCGTAGACACCTCAATAAAATATGACAGATGGATAGAACGAAGCGGACCAATACTTGAACACTACGATCGCCCGATATAAATCCAATGGATTTTTTTCTGAGAACATTTAAAAGATCTTTTTTAAACACTTTCATAAACGATATCGAATATTTTTGTCAAAAAAGTATAAATGGATTCCAAGTTATGCAAAATACGACAACATTTTGTGAAAAGCATCAGAAAATGTATAGAAATGAATAAAGGTCATTTTGAAAATGTATTATAATTCTTTTTCTTTTTTAAAATATTTATTTTTGTAATTATTTTTTTTTCTTATTTAAAATATTAATTATGTGTTAAAAATTTCATTTATATAAATAAAATAAAAAAGATATCTAACTGTTATCGCAGTTTAAATTGTGATAAATATATGATACCAGATTTCCCTAAATTTAAAGTATGATTTTTGTTTCCATTTAAAAACTTGATTTCACTGGCGATAAAAACTGGTTAGATATTTTACGAGATTAGATTTCAATACACTAAGCTTTGGGTAGCCAATGTTATTTATATAACCTATTCCTGCCAGGGTACCTATTCTCGTTCTTGAGAGAACGATCATCTTGATAGAAAGTGGACGTGGTCCTCACGAAAAAGTACGAAAACGTATTCAGAATACGGTTTCTTACTTTTTCGTGAGAACCACGGCCACTTTCCATCAAGATGATCGTTCTCTCGAGAACGAGAAAAGCAACCAAGAATACTGTTTCATACTTTTTTCGTGAGAACCACGCCCACTTTCCATCAAGTGAGCGTTCTCTCAAGAACGAGAATAGGTACCCAGATGGGTAATTTTTCCTTATTAAGTCAAAAACTTTTAATCCTATCCTCGTAGATTCAGCAAAAAGTTTTCAGTCACAACTGCTGATCTTTTATTTCCATAGTAACACCAACTTTTGTTTGTTCTATAGCCGCTATTTTTTATTTTCATTTTTGTTTCATTTTACAGTCTCGAAAAGACCATTTCAAAGTTTAATCATTTACATAGTTTTGCATACTGTGAAAATGAGGCAACATCTTGAGTTCATGAATAATGACAAAGCATTCTTGTTTCTTTAATATTGTGAAAGAAAGCAAAAATATTCATGTCTCATATAAAGCTGAATGAGACTTATTTTTATTTCGTTGCAATTTAACGAGAAATACAATCTACGAAAACAATTTTATAACAAAATTGAATAATGGAATAACTTGACGTAATTAGATACAAAATTTTCAGGCTTATGTATTTAACAGCATTCAATGATGCGACGATTAATGCTTAGTAAAATGTGAAAAAACTGGAACAGTTCAAAATAAGCAGAAATGTTATCGACCTAAAATTAACTACGAAAATTACAAATTAAATGTACTGCTGGCGTATCAAGAGAATTTCCATAATAGAACGCGTCAAATGGGGTTAAATTTTAAAATGGGAAACAGCCGTGCAAAACATGCTAAAAAAGCTGGTCAAGTACGTGTCATTTAGACATTATGTTAGGGTTCTGTAACGAATATTGATATTGCTAGTATTTCCTGCAATTTCATTCTTTTAGTTATCTTAAAGAGTGACTTTTTATTGGTTGGTTGAATTAAATTAAAGAAGCATTGGTAACGGAGATCATTTAGCGGCGGTACCTACAGTTTAACGTATGCTCAATCAGGGTTGGGAAAAAAACACGTTTTTTTTTTTAAAAAAGAACAAAACATTGTGTTTTAATTTAAAAAACAAAAAAAAAACATGTTTTTTATTAATGCCTAATTCCTGTTTTATTTACCTTGTTTTAAACTTAATTTTAAACAAGTATTATACATAGGTTTGAAAAGAAAAAAGTGTAAGTAATTAAAAATGTTAAATTATTTCGATTAACGGTTATAATGTCACTGCATTTACTTTTTTTTTCTTTCTCTTTCTCTCTTCTTCAACTCCTCAATCCTTCACGTCCACGTTCTCAAGCGAGCTATGTGGATTCAGCGCCCTCATAACTGCTACCAATTTAGCCGCTTTCTCTCTCCCGAGCTTGCTGCGTAATTTGGAATGTACCAATCCGAAAGTGGAAAATAATCTTTCGATTCCTGCAGAAGACGCAGTTGCAGTAAATAACTGACTTGTGATGTCGAGCATCCCTGGATCCAATTTAGTCCCAAGTGATTTCCACCACACTGAAACGTGCGTTTTCTTTAAAAGATCTTCCTTAAACATGTATTCCAGAAATGGAAAACTTCTCGCACGGTACGTCAGGACATCTTTCATTGCTTGCGGACAGCTTGAATCTATGAACTCCATGCCCATTGTGTCCTCCTCTTCTGATAGTCCTTCACCTTTATAGTTAGGGTCTAATATATAAGCAGCAAAATGTGCAGGTGTCATTGCGGCTTTAAATCTTGCTTTAAGTTTATCGGCTTCTTCTGGCAACCAGTCCGATGAGAGGAGATCTTTCCATATATGTGTACAATCGCTTAGGATGCACATATCTTTCTGAATGAGATCAAGAGCTTTTGATACTTTCTTCAGCTTTTTGAGATAGTTCTAAACATTTTCTAACATCTTGGACATTCATTACGATTGTTAAATCTAATACAGACCTGTGCTCGCTGCATACTTTGACAAGACAGTGCCAGTTGTTGACATATCATTCGAGACAATCTGCTAATGTATTCCAACGTACATCTTGAGGTAGTACGAGTGCTTTCCCACCGACTTCCTTTTACTTTGCTTGTGGAATTAAATTCGATTTCGTTTGACTTTCTCTAACTAAACATAACAAAAAATTCGGGAAATCCCCGCAATTCACCAGTATATTCGCCGCATGTCAGGGGAATCCCGCATACTGATTTCAAAGTTGCCATCTCTTACTACTACAAAATAATAATATTTCTAACTAATATAATATACTATACTGTAATCCGGCCAAAAACAGTTCAAATAAACGGGGAGCTACCATGACTTTATACCGCACACAACTGAGAACAACTGAGACCTTGTAGGCTATGTTTTTTAATTTCCAAACGTCTGTTCATTGAAACTTTACCAAAATATCTCAAATCATAATATGCCAAGATTACAAAATTTTTTCATTTTTTTATGTATTCTAAAAGTATTTTCTCCTATACATAATTGAAAAATATTTTAACAGTATTCGATAACTACTATCAAGAATATAATACATTTAATTTTAATTTCATTTGACATGTAAGTGACAGTAATGAAACGTTGAACTTTATTTTTATTTGCAATATTATATATGACGTATGTACAACATAATTTTAAATTTGATTTATATGAATTACATTTTTTTTCGTCCATTACAGCCATTTCATTCTACTCAAATCCGTATTACAAAAAAACTTGGCGCGACTTTTTTTGATGAAATTGATGCAAAAATTGAAAATATAATAGTTGGTTATCGAGTTGAGCAACAATACTATTTAATTTTTCCAATTATAGTATTAATATAATTAGTACCATTTTCCTTTTAATAGAATTTATGCAACTTCATTACAGTGAGTAAATAGACAAATTACATTAATTTTATCTGAATTTATTCAAAATGCAGTTTGGAAATAATCACGAATATAAATATAAATGTTATTAATTCACTAGCTGATATTTTGGAGCAAAGCAGAGGAGTTTTCTTATGATTATTGTATTTAATAAATTCATGCACATTTAATTTAAACTTGGCGCGAGTCGCTACCGCGACTCTTGACAACAAAAAATTTTATGATTAAATCGTACATGTATTTTATGTGTGTTTTAAACATGTTTAAAGCAGATTGTTTTTAATTGTGTTTTAAACATAGTGTGTATTTGTGTAGTGTTTTAATCAGTGTTTTAAACATATGTTTAAAACAAATGTTTTAAACATTGCCAACCCTGGCTCCGATCCACCGTTCTCGCCATTTAACTAACCCCGACTTTTCACTATATGTGAATTTTCGTGTCTACTAACTATTGATACTCTAGCCACTCTAATGGTTTGACGACCTTTTTAATAAGTCACCGCGCACGAGGATTAACTCGCGCTGGTGGTCCTCGCCCTCTACTAATTCAGCGCCGTCAACGGTTATGTAGAATTTTTTGAGATATTTAAAATCTACCCTGAAAAAATTAAAAGGAGACACAGTAAAATACCTGATTTATGCCTAAAACAAAAATACCTTTGTCTGAAACAATTAAATAAAAAAGGAAGAGAAATTTTACGGAATAACTTGGGCATACTTTTACTTTTTAACTGCCTTAAAAAAAAAATTTTAAAGTGTAATATCTCGTAAGCATTAATATTAAACCAAGCGCCTTTCGAACATTTTTTTCCTATCTTTATTTTGTAGCATATCGTTCAATAATCGCAAAGTTATTGAATTTTGTTATCAATAAAAAGGAAATGATTTTTAAGAAATTCCCTAGACTTTTCTACTTGTTCGATCTGGAAAAGTCAAACGTGGTTTTGAATCTTGGGTCTTCTATACAGTGTATCTCACGACGAACAGCCGCGATCGATTCCTCGGAAAATTGACAAGAAAATTTTTTAAATTTGACAGTTTACCGAAGTCGATGGGGGAAA
Source organism: Diaprepes abbreviatus (assembly GCA_034092305.1). Classification (NCBI taxonomy): domain Eukaryota; kingdom Metazoa; phylum Arthropoda; class Insecta; order Coleoptera; family Curculionidae; genus Diaprepes; species Diaprepes abbreviatus. Next base: position 188,304 of record JASJET010000015.1, on the reverse strand, counting down.
TTTTTAATAAATGTTCAAAATTTCCACCTTGAACTTCCAAACATTTTTCGCATCTCCGAATTAGTTTGTTACGCGTGGCTGCTCTAAGTGAGATAAACTTTCTAACGCGTCCCTTACTCTTATCATACATTCCTCCATCGTTCTCACTGAATTATTCCCCATATAAAATAATCTAAGACAGTCAAATCAGAAGAAAAAGAGGCCAAAGAAATGGTTCATTGTTGGCAATCTACTTGTCACAAAATGTTGCTTGTATAAAGATGGTAACTGGAACGGTTCTGTGAGATAGAACATCATCATGTTAGTAAAAAGTTTGCCTGTGTTCTGCCAGAGGTAAATTGCTTAAATAGTGATTGTCTAACGCTTCTAGAATATTTAAATATTTTTCTCCTACAAAAATTAAAACATAATTTAAAAAGGGGACATAATTTGTTTTGAATTATTAACGAATTATCAATTAAGTTTTCTTCATAAAACTGTGGTTTTATTAATCCGTCATTTTTACAACACAAAATACGATAAATTGCCAAGTTTCTTGAAAATTCCGCAATATTACTGCATGGGAACTGTCTCTGTTAAAAAGGCTATTTTTCGTAAATTTTGCTTCATCAGTTCCAATTATGTTGTCCAAAAATCAAATTACCATCGTTAATATAAATTCGCAAAAATTGCACTCTTTTCGCCAAATTAGTATGTTTTAGGTGTTGAACCAAAGATATTAAATAAGTATGGAAGTTGTATTTCAACAGAATTATATGTATTGAGCTCTTCGAAATTCCTGTTTATAGAGCCACTTGTCTTAACGATATCATAGAATATGCCAAATATTTTTGCTTTAACTGTGCCATGTTTATCTGAATATCTATCAGGAAATGTCTGGCATGTTCTTGATAAACCTTTGTTACATTCCTCATAGATAATAAATCATCTTTTAATTTTAATCATCTTTATGCATATAATTTTATCGCCCTGACATGATTTTTATTGATGATTGTCAAATAGCAAGAAATAGTAATATTTCTTTAGTGCTCTATTGTTTTGTTTCGTCGCGTTTCGCCGCCATGGCCAACTAATAACTAAACTTAAAAGCCTTATAGCATTTTTACAATACAAAAATATTAAATTGCCAATATTTCAAAAACTACAATTTGAATTTTAACGATTTTTCCAAGTTAATATTTAATATCGCGGCAGTTCATCACACACTGTATGTGGGACATTTGCTATAGAATGTAAATTCTCAATATTGGCATGCCTGTTCGACGAAGTAGTTCTTCTAACTTATCCATACAAGAGTCCCTTTTGTGAGACGGTATAGTCAGCTTCAAAAGTTCAGGAGTAATGAAGGGGGCATGTTGTATGAAAAGGTATTGAATCGTGAGTGACAATTTTGGCTACGATTATATCCAATGAACTACCTTTAGATTGATAATGAAAGAAAAAATACTTGGGAACAAATCAGTGGGATGGCATCGGCATTCATGGTTGAGGGAATATGCGTAGATAGTTCATATGTACATCTACAGGACAGCAATTTCAAATGTTAGCCATATGAATCGCCAACATACAAATAGAGACTGCGTCATCAGAAGAAGGTACGTTATGATACAAAATATTAAATTTTCTTCAGATAACTATAAATGCAAAAAAGTTGTAAGGTCATTTAAAAAATCAATGTAATACACCCCTGAATTCGAGTAGTGCACTTAAGTTTCATTTTAGAGAAAAAGAAGAAGCCAAAATTTAAATTCAAGAATTCTGTTGCTGTTCATGGGGTTGCCATTTAGGAGTCAATATTCCAGGAATCATCCTTGCTGCTTTACTATCCCTAATTTATCATGTCATGTCAAAGCGCTAAGTTCAGATATCTTTAATGCTTTAGATATTTTCATATAATAATCTTTGAGAGTCATTGTTTCATGATCACCTTAGAATTGTGTAAACCAATATTTTATTTTCAAACCTTTTATCTTTACAGGGTTATTCACCTTATACGACACGGAATATTGCGGCCAAAATACATGACTTTCAAAAAGTTTTACTTTTGGGATATATGGTGGTCTAATATAGTTACTTTTTAAAATTATTTTCATATTATACAGGGTATTCCAAAAGCTCTGAAAGTATCAAAGTTGTGTTTTTTCAATAAAAACCCCTGTATATTATTGCATTTTTGGATTTTCTAATGAAAATAAGTGCCTATTTTAATAAGGTTTATAGTATCTAAAGCTTAAGGGTTTTTAAATAATTTGAATTTCGGCAAAATTTAACCTAATTTTTATGTTTTAAATATTTAAGAAGTATTTCAGTTATGTACTCGAAATCTACAGTGAAGTGCAACAATAAATCATATTTTATATCCCAATTATAATAAACTTGCTATATTATATAGGGTGTCCAAAAATTAAAAGTAATCAATTAAGAACTTCAGGTGGCTAAAACTTGATTAATTTCATAGAACGCTATACTGTTTACCTTACGAGAAGATATATCTTTTAAATACCTATCGAATGGTGTAAGAATGAGCTACAGCTAAGTCTTCGTGTTTTCACAGAATACGCCAAAATAATCGTTTCCTGCACCATTTTGTGTTTTTTGAATAGATGTTCTAATGTATCTAGTTGCCTATGGCATTTGGAAATGACAGGTAATTTTCAACTATAAGAATAATAATCAGGACTATCTTTATGGTGTTATGGGGGGCACATTGTAGACAATTCCTTTTATGTATACCCATAAAAAAATCTGGTGGAGTGAAGTCCGGAGATCTCGGGGCCAATTTCGAGATCCGACTCTCCCAATCCACCTATTTCGAAAGTTGACATTTAAAAATTGCCAAATCTCGCAATGATGAGGCGATACTGCTTCCAGTTGAAGCCACATAGTTGTTCTAATATTTAAAAGGACATCCAATAACACTGGAAGTTGGTGTAAAAGAAAATCGCGAAACATAAAACCATTTAAAGGTCCTTCAAAAAAATAGGGTTCAATTAAGTTTTACTATTCTAGTTTCTCATAATTCTGTATTCATGTGGATTTGATTCAAAATAGTAATGAAAGTTGTGTCTGTTCACGAAACCATTGTTATGAGAAATATATTCATCACTAAACAACACATTTTCAAAAAAGTGTTCATTTTCTGCCACTTTATCTAACACCCACAAGCAGAATTCAGTTCGGTTGTCAAAATCATTTCCGTGAAGCTTTTGACAAAGCTGGATTTTATCAGGATGAAATCTGTATTTGTTAAGAATCCTTGAAACATTTGCTTGACCAATGTTAGTATTTTCGGATATATAATTCTGACTAATATTGGGATTTTCGATTACTGAACCAAATACAGTAAAAACATTTTCTTCATCCTCAGTGACAGGTTTTCTTGTAACAGATTTTTTATAACTGACACTTCCACTTTCCCGAAACTGGTTTAATACTCTCATAAAACGGCTGGTTTAGGATGGTTTCTTTCACGAAAATTTTAAGCATAGATTCGAGAAGCCAACAAACAATTTTGATGTCATTCTCAAGGATAAAAATCATATTAATACGCTCTTCTTTGGGATAAATCTTCATTGTACAAAGCAATAATTCAATTTAATAAATGAAGTTTCACAATTATAAAAAATAATACCGCTTTATAGCAACAGGCTTTGCAGACTAAACTGACAAATTCAATAAATCATCTGACGTTTCTAAAAGCCACAGGCAAATAGATACATTAGAACATCTATTCAAAAAACACAAAATGGTGCAAAAAATGATTATTTGCCGTATTCTGTGAAAACACAAAGAACATTCTAATACCATTCGATTGGTATTTAAAAAATACATTTTCTGGTAAGGTAAAAAGTAAAGCGTTCTATTTAAATTAATAAAGTTACAGCCACTTAAATTTCTTCCTTGATTAATTTTAATTTTTGGACACCCTGTACAATATAGCAAGTTTATTATAATTGAGATATAAAATATGATTTATTGTTACACTTCACTGTAGATTTCGAATACATAACTGAAATACTTCTTAAGTATTTGAAACATGAAAATTAGATTAGATTTTGTCAAAATTCAAATTATTTAAAAATCCTTAAGGTTTAAGTACTATAAGGCTTAGTAAAATAGGCACTTATTTTGATCGGAGAATCAAAAAATTCAATAATGTACAGGGGATTCAATTTGAATAAACAAAACTTTCATACTTTCAGAGCTTTTGGGACACTCTGTATAATATGAAAATATATTTTTAAACAATCAAAATTTCAGTAAGAAATAAAGAAATCTTTCTGTCGTATTTAAATAGTTTGTTATATATGTAATTCTCCTTTCAGGCAGAGAATATGAAAAATATATGTACAAACAGTTTATTTCCTGCAAATATCGCTCTGGTCCTCTCTCCATACGCGTTTCGATCACCACATGATCTCGTCAGTGGAGCTGTACCAGACCGAGAGCAACATTAGCAGGAAATAACTGATATATGAACCATAAATTTCAAGGTATGTCGGCAGGATATTACACCTGCCGTCTACTAACTTCGATATAAGACTGAAAAATATCGCCAGTCGAACGACATCTATGAATCAACGGAGTAACGTGAAGTTTTTAAACAAACAAAATTTCAGTAAGAAATCAAGAAACCTTTCTGCCGTATTTAAATAGTTTGTTTTATGTGTAATTCTCCTTTCAGGCAGAGAATATGAAAAATATGTGTACAAACAGTTTATTTCCTGAAATTTATGGTTCATATATCAGTTATTTCCTGCTAATGTTGCTCTCGGTCCGATACATCTCCACTGACGAGATCATGAGGTGATCGAAACGCGTATGGAGAGAGAACCAGAGCGATATTTGCAGGAAATAAACTGTTTGTACATATATTATTCATATTCTCTGCCTGAAAGGAGAATTACATATATAACGAACTATGAAAATATATTCCAGAAGTAAAACTTTTTAAAAGTCACGTATTTTGGCCGCAATATTCCTTGCCGTATAGGTTGAATAACCCTTTATAATGGCGTCCATATTCAACAAAACAAACAAACAAAATAATAATCGAATTGAAATAAAATGTTACCAACCAATTCTAAAACCCTTCTCGCAGCGTTTTCATTTATTTGCGAATCATAAGAACTAAACTATATATTTATATATATTTTATTCAATATTCTCCGAAACGTATATACGCCCTTAAAAATCACTGTTACCAGTTTATTGCCGAATAATGACCTAATTTTCTTGACTCATCGTATTTTATTTCTCCAGCTATTGTCAAGGTAAGAAATCGTTTAAGCACAGAGAATAGAAGGAAATGGTGGAAATAAATAATGCATGCACCTGTTGTGCTTTGTTGAGCTGAGAGGAACATTTCCATATTTGCAGATGTTGTTCAGCTCGGCAGCATCATGTGACATTACCCGGCTACTATTTGGATATCTTAATGTGACAACGCTATGCAGCTTTCAGAAAAATCGATAAATCACACGGAACGTATTTTAAACGTTGCCACGTATACTAAAATGATTTGGAAAAATTTTCAAGATAAAATTAATTTTTTTGTTTCGATTCAACAGATATTTAGCGTTAAATTTTTTTGGGTGTTATAACCATGTTTTCTTCGCCTCAATAATATATATTGCTCAAAATAAATTAATGATCATGATACATATATGTGCCATGTGGGCTCATTTTGAAGATATACTTATGTAATATTTTTAAACCGTGGCCTCTTTGGAAAAATCAAGATGGCGGGTTCAATATGGCGCTTCCTAAAAACAAACTTCTGAAAACGCAGAGACAAACAATTCATACATTTTTTGTGACGCAACATATTCCCTTTTAGGGCACAATTCGTAGTACCCTTTTAGGGCTCTGCATCTCCGTTAAGGGGCACTTTAGAAATTTTTTTCTATGACAAAGTAGGGTTATTTTGACCTCCCCTATATGCTCCCAATTTAGGAGGTACTTACCGGCCACAGTATATATATATATATATATATATATATATATATATATATATATATATATATATATATATATATATATATATATATATATATATATATATATATATATAGTACAGGTAGACACCGTTTCTCGGGTGTGATAATTTTTGATTATGAAAAAGTCAAACCAAAATGGATATAAATAATTAATTAACGCATTTATGTGGTAATTACAAATGGTAGAATAGACACTAGTTGATAGTATGTAAGAATTTATATTTGAATCATGTTTTTAAAGGACATAAAATGCCAATAATTGTGTAATAACATGATGAAATGTATCAAAATTAGTGTGAAAGGTGGGACATTAATGCATATAAAGTAAGAATTATAAACATATTTGGCTTAGAAAGACATGAGTCATATAAACTAATAAACAAGTGATATTTTGAATAAGGAGTGAAGCGTTATTGTCCAGAAATAGTGACTGAAAAAGGAATTTTAAAACAATATAGTGAAGTCCACAAAAATGAAAATCACCCATTTAATAAACAGTGCAGGTAAAGATAATATTAGTGAACATAAGCATCAAATAATAATTATTTAATGAAATATAGATACTATTCATCAATAGTTATTTATAACGTATTAGTTTTTACGTATTACAACAACAGTATTTGTTTAAACTTTGTTAAAAATATTGTAAATGTGTCATACTAGTATAAGAAAATCTAGATTATAAGTTTATTTTAATAAGAAACTAAAATAAAAGAGTACCTAATTATAGGTAAAACTTTGTTAAATAAGATAATAATATTAATAAAACAAGAATTATCAATTTTATCAAGTTACAATTAAAATTTAAATCTATAGGTAAAATTTTCCTACATATAATCCAATTTTATTTATCAATTTTATGTGGTAAATAATAACCAAGAGTTTAGATATATAAAAAAATGTGTGGAAAAGTACAAAATTTACATAAATAATATTTATTGTCATCAAATAGAATATTTATTTCATAATATCAATAAAATAACAAAGTTTTTATCATAAATTGACAATTAGGAATCGATTTTGATTTTGTGTTTCAAAGCTTAAAATTTCATCTAGTTGCCAGTTCACGTCAGATGGCCGACCAATCAGAAAAAAATTAAAACAAAAATTTTTATCACGTGACCACTTACTATAAAAGCTAAAATTCATTTTTTTTTAAAGAAGTACAGGTCCATCATCTGTACAGTAAACATCATTAGTTTGGTTCTTAAAAACTTAAAAAGTAACATAACCGCAAGATTTTCACTTGTTATTTTGAAAAGTAAAAGGAGTGGTTATTAATCGATTATATTGTAAAATTCGCTAGTTCTTTTTTATTAACGGGACCATAACCTAAAATTTTTTCATTTGTTATTTCATAAATAAATTAAAAGAAAGACAGTGCAGATTAATCTGTGGTAAAGAAAATATTGCTGGTCTCATTCATAAATTTTTTTTCAAAAAAAGTAAAAGGAAGAAACATAGAGCTTGGATATAAAAATATCTGGAGATTGAAAGTCAGTTTTAAGGAAGGAAAAGAAGTTTAATAAATTAGTAAATAAATTATGTCAATAAACAAGCAGCTGTGAAAAATATTTAAATAATTGGCAAAGGAGGAAGGATTTGTAAATTTAAGGAGGAAATATAAAACGTGGATAATAAAAAATTTTCTGGAGATTTAAAAGGTATTTATTTACTGTATAAGATATAAAAATTTTTTACTTGCCTGCAGATAAATTATGAATATTATGAATAGGTATAGTTAATAATAAAAATAAATTGTTTAATTTTCACTGTATCAAAATCACTTTTTAAAAATAACGGCACACACTAAATTATTTTTAGACTGTTTAAAATAAAATCACATATTTTAAGACGCTAATCACTTATAACCGTTTAGGAATTTATACAATATTGCCATATTAAATAATTCTAAATCCCATAAAAGAATACAGTGCATATTAAATAATATTTGATAATTTAATTAGGTTTAGATAAGGTGATTTATAAATTTTACATAAAAAAAACTGCACCCACTGACATGATTGTATTTTTCTCAATAAAATTTGTATTTGTGTTTTTGAATCGTTGGTTTAACTTTTTCTGATAATAATTATATTTACATCTGAACTCACTTGAGAGAGAGAAAATTGACATCAATGTTTTAAATGTCAAATCACTTAAAACGGGGTACATTCAGAAATACAGCACATGTGTAATTGAGTAATATTTATTGAAAATAAAAAAAATTGGTACAAATCAATTATACTTAGGTATTGTTATTTGTGCCTGGCGCCCAACAATTTAATAAGTATCATATATATATATATATATATATATATATATATATATATATATATATATATATATATATATATATGCGATAGAAATAACATAGAAAATTATCGGCCAATTAGCTTACTTCTTACAAAAATAATAACTAACAGACTGACGCATACCAACCTTCAGAACAAGCCGGATTTCGTAGGAACTTCAGTACAATAGACCATCTACAGATAGTACACACGCTTATCGAAAAAACCACGGAATATAATATACCTCTGCATTTGGCTTTTGTTGATTACCAGAAGGCGTTCGATTCTATCGAATCATGGGCAGTTCTCAAAGCACTGGACAATGCTCGGATTGATTCAAAATACTCTGCTCTGATTCAGCATATATATGAAAACGCTTACATGCAAGTTACAATAGACGAGGATATAAAAACCTCGAGGATACCTATAAAAAGAGGCGTAGGTCAGGGAGACACAATCTCTCCAAAATTGTTCACGTTGGCACTTGAAGATGTATTTCGGGGCTTGGACTGGCATGACAAGGGAATTAACATAGACGAAACACGACTAAACCACTTAAGATTTGCTGATGATATTGTTATAATCAGTGATTCACCAGAATAACTCCAATGTATGATACAAGAACTTCATCAAACATCAGCTAGGATAGGACTCAAAATGAACTTGTCAAAAACAAAAATAATGAGTCTAGAACAAATACAAATTAAAGTTGAAGATAAAATAATAGAAAACGTAAGAGACTACATATATCTAGGTCATAAAATACAAATAGGGAAGGAAAACCAATCGGCTGAAATTCCTAGAAGAATAAGTCTCAGCTGGGCAGCTTTTGGCAAACTAGGATTCATTTTTAAATCCAGTAACACCCCTATAAGTCTGAAAAGAAAAGTCTACGAGTCGTGCATCCTGCCAGTTCTTACTTATGGTATTGAAACAACCTCCCTAACATGTAAAGCCATTAATAAGCTTCGGGTTACACAACGAGCAATGGAAAGGGCTATGCTGGGAATTAGTTTACGAGATATAGTTCCAAATGAAGAAATCAGAAGAAGAACGAAAATAACAGATGTGAGAAAACGAGTAGCGCAGCTAAAATGGAGATGGGCTGGACATATCGCAAGACATGACATAGACAAATGGACATACAAGATAACAGCATGGCGACCAAGAGAGAACAAGAGAAGTGTTGGTAGGCCCCAAAAGAGATGGCGTGACGACATTCAGAAAATTGCCGGAAAGAACTAGATGGGGATCGCTACGGACCGACAGAAATGGAAAAATATGGAACAGGCCTACATTTAGGAGTGGATGAAAACGGGCTGATATGAATGAATATATATATATATATATATATATATATATATATATATATATATATATATATATATATATATATATATATATATATATACATATGTGCTGTCAATAATAATTTTCCTTTCTCCAATAATAAACAATTTAATAAATTTTTTTTACGGGCACGTTGCGCAGTCGTGGAAAACACGAACGACTGAAATATCATCGCAATATATATATATATATATATATATATATATATATATATATATATATATATATATATATATATATATACTACAGTATATGTTTTAGATCATCAGAGAAATCAGGAACAGATTTGCAGCCACAGACTCGTTAGGCCTAATTTTTAACAGGTGTCAAATTACAGAACTAAAAACTGATTTTTAAATACTTTAATCATTCCTATTCAAAAAAGGTACTCTTAATTTATTTCGATATAAATGGCGGTTTTCGAGATAAATCAGTTTTTGTGCGAAAAACGCAAAAATTACCAATGCTAAACACAAACTGGTAAAAATAAAATATGCAGGGTGTGTTGATGTGCTTTAATTTATGGGGAAACATTGTCGTCATTCTTCGAAGGCAAGAAGATGTTATGCTCAAAGATTTCCAACTTACACATTGTCAAGTTCAGGAGCTCACTAAATGTTGCAAAAATAGTGAAAACATTTAAATGTTATTTTGGCAAATGTTCAATATGAGCTCCATGTACTTCAAAATATTTTCTTGTTTTTCAAATATCTTCTCGCTGCACTGCAAATAATATTCCGGCATTATTACGGACTTCGTTAGAATGCTGTGCTATACTCGCTACGAATATCGCTTTTTTAATCTGTAGTGCACCGCCCCTATCTTTATTTGTGACTCTTATGACAAAATATTGAAACTATGTATTTTTTATCAACGGCATTAATTATTTCTTAATTATTTAAATTATATATAATTGTTATTTAGACGAAACTTACAGTTGAACTATCTAATTTTATAACTGTACGATGTGTTGAAAAATAAATTATAATTCTCAACAAAAAATGTCCGTTTAGGTCCCTCACAATCCTTTGTATTTTGATGAACGTTGTAATATATTTATGCATGGCAGAACAAAAGTTTAAATCCGCTTTCTAAAATTTAATATATGATAATTTTCTCATTTTTTATTATTTTAGAATTCATTTTTGCAACTTTTATTTAAATTCCATATTTAAAACTTTTTTAATATTTTAAAAGAGTTTATCTTTATGAGAGCTTACGTAAAAGTTGGGTATAATAACATGCTAATTTTTTAAATTCAACGAGCAAATTTACTAAAAACATTTAACTTTTAAACCCGCTCTAGTTGCTATTAAAATTAGTTTTTAATTTTAACCCATTATTGTCAACTTAAAGTATTAAGTAAATAATAAGGTTTATTTTCCACTTAAGGTAGTTCAGTCGTGAAACGGCTTTTCTTAGGAATGTGATCGAATTTGAATATATAGTTTACAAAAGTGTCTTTTATTTAATTAAAAAAAAAACGAAAAATTTTAATCGTCTGTAAGACAAAATATTAACAATTAAAATATGCATAATTAACATGCTGGAGGTTACTACATATAAAAAAATGCAAATACATTTTGGAATATCTCAAAAACGTTTTTTACCATATTTTTTAAAAACTAATGCAACGTAGATCCAAAAAGTATGCATTTTTTAGAAAAAAATCCGGAATTTCTTGATCGTTTTGTTTAAAAAATACAGATTTTCTAAATAAACATAATTTGAGAACATCTGACGCGTAGTGGTACAGTGATCACAACTTGGCAAGGCGTAGGGTACGCCTACCGCAATATTACCTCCGCTAACTTCCGTGCGACATGAACACGAGCAGTACCTTGAAACGAATGAGAGGGTGTATTTACTTTTCGTCTAAACTTATAACGTAATCGACGGAATTTTGAATATATAATGACTATTTGATACATTGATTGTTTTAAATACGTCAAATAGTCGAAATACAAAAAAAAATAGTTTTTGTCGGGCGTTAAGCGTCAAGAAAATTGATATTTCTGTTACAAAATAAACATTTATTCTAATAAAAATACTAGTGAAACGTAACAGTAATTTCTAAGTAAATAAGCTAATAGACCACTTTAAAAATAAAAATCATTCCCAAAAATAAACTTTCATTCTGGTAAAAAATAAAAGTAACACGTTCAGTAATTGTAAATAAATAAACAAATAATTAAATTCAATTTAAATCAACAAAAACACCTAAAAGTCTACAAGAGGTGTTCAAACAGGCCTCCACTTTGAGCGAGACAATAACCCAGTCTATTGTAAAATACGGTTCGCGTATTTGCCAAAACTTCAGGGGTTATATCCCTATTAGCTTTAAAATATTCCGAAATGTTCGAGGTTCATATCAAGTTCTTAGGCAATTACGGTACTATTGCAAGGAAAATTAATTTCTGCTAAACTACAAACGTCATTTTTTACAAATTTTTAGATAACCGGTTGTCTCAAATTTTTTTAGTAATTTCCGAAATTCTAAATTTTCAAGGAACAGGATGATTTTCGCACGTAAATACAAATCTGCCGATTATTAACCAGAATGGTGTACCACTTAATAATGTGCTCTTTTTGTTCCGTGGAATAAACTACCATTGTAACAAAAAAATTTGGCGCGAAACACGGTACTTATGCTTCGACGGCCTGAATGAAAGCAAATAACTTGGAATCCTCTTGTTGTGCTAGGGCGTGGCATATGCTGCCGCCCACTCTCACTGCGCCAGCATTGTATTACCCCTCATCCGAGGGCCAAACTGGTAATTTACACGTATGTCGATGCTTACGATGCTTAATCTTCTGTCTCATTCTGATTTGATGAATAATATAGTATTTTCTTTATTTTATTTAAGAAACGTTCAGTTTCTGGTGTGGATTTTCCAGACCTGTATATATATATATATATATATATATATATATATATATATATATATATATACAGGGTGTCCAAGATAAGGATCCTAAGCATGGGGATCTCGGAAACAGTTGGAGATACGAGGTCGGTTAAATTAGAGAAAAGTTGCGCAATTTAGTGCTAAATTAAACGCAGTTAAAAAAATTTAAAAATTTCAAACACTTCCGGAGATTTCCGGAAAAAAACGAAATTTGGCAAAATCGTTTTTAATTTTTGCAGGCTTTATTTAAAGAGATATCAGAAAATAAAAGGTAGATTCTCATTGCCACTTTTTATTTTTTATAATATGGTCTAAACAAAATTTAAATCCGACGTTTCGTTTCTGAGATACCATCATGAACTTTCATTTTTTATATGGAACAAAAAAAAGTATCCCATGTATTTGATAGCATTTTTTATTACAAATTCAACGATGTATCACCCTTGCATATCGAATACGTAGTTCAAGTACTTTCCATAAGAGCTCCGTGAGAGCGAGAGAGAAAGGTATATCAGTTTTATAAAAGCCAATGAACTACACACTTGATATGCAAGTGTGATACACCGTTGAATTTGTAATAAAAAATGCTATCAAATACATGGGATACTTTTTTTTGTTCCATATAAAAAATGAAAGTTCATGATGGTATCTCAGAAACGAAACGTCGGATTTAAATTTTGTTTAGACCAAATTATAAAAAATAAAAAGTGGCAAGAAGAATCTACCTTTTATTTTTTGATATCTCTTTAAATAAAGCCTACAAAAATTAAAAACGCTTTTGCCAAAATTCGGTTTTTTCCGGAAATCTCCGGAAGTATTTTGAATTTTTAAAATTTTTAAATTGCGTTTAATTTAGCACTAAATTGCGCAACTTTTCTCTAATTTAACCGACCTCGTATCTCCAACTGTTTCCGAGATCCCCATGGTTAGGATCCTTATCTTGGACACCCTGTGTATATATATATATATATATATATATATATATATATATATACATATATATATATATATATATACATATATATATATATATATATATATATATATATATATATATATATATATATATATATATATATATATATTATTTAAATTAGGTTAATTGTTTCTACGTAAATATATTACCCTGTGAGCCTTCTCATAAGAGATATTTATTACTTTCTGATAAATTTACTAAAAAGATATATTTCAAATATTAATAATACAACTCCCATGCGAGTTTTAAAAACCAATCAAATTTTTCTCAATAATCGTTTTACATATATCTTTTAACAGTTGGAATGTTCGAATTTACAACATACATATGCCCATTTGATTTATCGTTGGCAATGATTAAATTTGTCCATTTTAATTACATTGGTCTTTATTTCAATTATTGTGAAAATCCCCGTATTTTAAAACGTTTTATTGCTTATGTACTGAATAACTTTTATTATTTCATCCAAATTATCCTTGTGACTGATTAACGTGACGTCAATTACTCATTTACGATGAAAGGCAATTAACACATTTATTTATTTATTCATTTTAATTAAATGTATTCGTGAATTAAATTAATGAAACAACTGTCAGCGTTGCAATGAGCAGATCGTAAAAAGGGGATTTAAAACCGTCTTGTTCATGAACGTGATCTAAATTTTTTTTTGTGGATAGATTATTTTTGTAGAAGACTGTGAAATTCGATAAAATGATATTTAACGACTAATTTAGACAAGTTTTTATACTTCTTAGAGAAACTTCAAACTAGACATGTGTACCAAAACAAAAAACGACTGGCAAAAATTTTGCATTACATGGTTGAAATTTTTATTAACTTTTTCAAAGAAATAAAATGGAGATCATTTGACATATAAGACATTTCAAAAATCCTAACGTAGAGGCAAAAACTTCAAGAAAGCATTGTTTAAAATCGTCCTGTCGATCATTGTATAAAAGATTTTAAAAATAAATTTCATTAAATTAATCCCGACTTTTTAACCGAAACGCCTATTTTATGTTGTGACTTAAACTTTAAATATATATAATAAAGGATCAATACTCTGCAATCTTCATGAAATACATAACGGTTACTGGAAAACTATAGTTAAGAAACTTTATTAGTTGTAACGCTATATATTAATTTAAACAATATATATTTTTAGTCTGTTAATTAATGGCATATATTTTGGATTTTTAAATGTTACGCTTTCTTATTTAGTTACCACCCAAAAATCATTCTCTTCCCATATTAAAAATATTCAAAATTTAAGAAAATTACTTGTTTTTAAATATAAGAAATTTGTAATTTTTATACATAATTAACTATTTTTGTGCCTGCGCTATGTTTCTCAACAGTATGTGTAATATCTTCAAAGAACTTCTGTTGATTGACAGATAGTTAAGATCTGCAAGAGTCGACTCAACTGCGTGAGCGGCTTGCCACAGGGTTGCTACATAGAGAATTCAAAACTTCCCCAAATTGAATTTTACTATCCTTATAAACTTTTCCCCAGATGTAAACGGTTTTTTTTTTGTTTGGAACTTTAACCTCTATGTTGAAATATAATTAAACAGTAGATCTTACAGACTAATTTAATCTACTCAATAAAATATTACAAATAACAAATGAAACTCTCGTAATACCAACATAACAAAGCAAATAGCTCATTTACTCAACAGATGAAACTGTTAGCTGTTCTCCCCAACATTTCCCCGTAATTATATTTTTCTCCAAAAATTTTCCTTTACTTTTATTTTGCCCAAAAATTTAGCATTTTTCGCCAAAATTGTGAAAAAATACCCCAATATGACAATTCAGACTTGCACTAAGAAAATATCATGAGAGTTTAGCAGCTCGCCACCTAGCGACCGGAATGAGAAGTGCATACGTGGAGCATTTATTATCACTTTTCAGTTAATAATTTTTCACCTTTAAATAACCCATAATACTTTGGAATCCATAATAAAGCTACAATTAAAATTTGTCGACGATTGGTTTAGTAGATTTTTCCAACCTAAAAATATATGTTTCCTCTTTTTTAAGTCCCAAGTCCAAACTTGGAACAGCCTTTTTTCGCGAAAAAGCGTTTCATATAAAGAATAAAAAATTGTCCATTACCTACTCTATCGATGCTATCTCTATGAGCTTTTCAAATGTGCGTGGAAAAAGACATACATATAAAAAGTCATTCCTCTCTACTATCACTGATGTTGTACGCCACAACGTATTCGCTATCGAACAGAGAGCAAACATACTATACTTTGAATAATTATCTTGTTAGCGTTATTTTTAATAAAAAGTTAATATTTTTTCGAAATAAAATATAGCCCTAAACCTTCACAGTTACGTTAAAAAAACAAGGATTAAAATTTAATTCCAATTTATAAGATAGTTTTATAGGTTATCTATAACAAAGAAAACTCTCTTCATATTTATATAACCCTGCATCTCAAAAATAAATCATCTATGGACCTACATGCAAAATTATTCAAGGATTCCAAATTTCATAAACAGTTTAGAAGAAAATAAATTTGAATTTTACGATTTCTTTTGTGTAACCACTAAATAAAAGATTTGAAATCGAGAATGTAAGACAGCCCGTACGAATTTGAGATTCGACCTAGATTTTTTATAGTTTGCATTGGCCTTGCTACGAAAATTTTGTTACAATTTACAGTTAAGGAAATTACTCAATTTGAAGGGTAAATATGGAGATATACTTTTGACCTCTGAGGGGTTATGAAGGTATTTTTGAAAAGATGACATAACGGAAAGGCGAGAGAACAATAAAAATAATATAACAAAGGATAATTTACAAATATATATATATATATATATATATATATATATATATATAGTACGCTCAGTTAGTAAAAAATTGACAATTAGACAGTAAAAATACCATTAATAACACTAAAAAATAAAATAGAATCAAATAAAGTAAAATAATACAAAAACAATTCTTTCACTTCAATAAACCTCTCTCGTTTTCAGCGAAGGAACTGGAATATATTTTCATATATAAAGGCTCTTTTTTGAAAACTATTTTTTTTCATTAATGTTAACTATATAGTGTGTTGCACATGAATTAGGAATTCAAGTATTTTAGTTATTTTAAATTTATTAGGTTACAATATTCTTGACTCAGGTTTTCCATACATGGTTCGTCATTGATACATTTTTGTTATTCGAAGTTTATAATAGTTTACTTCCTGGGTCAATATCTCCGTGTTGGAAAAATCAAATTTATGTTTAAGATTTTTTCGTGTTTATGTAATGCTGTCGTTGTATTTTTTGTGTATTTATGTCCGTTTAATCTGCTATCTAAATATTGTGTTGTCATTTCAGTGTTTGTGGACAATTTAAGCATGGATTGAATAGGTGACGTTGGATTTATTTTGCGAGCTGCTTTACTTTTTAACTTGATGCAAAGTGGTAATTGTATCTTTTGTGACAAATTACATTGTGTTGTTTCGGAATATGTGTAACTTTTTCGACAACAGACTAATATATAGCACTGAAACAAGTTTTTGGATTATTGTTATTATTTTATATGAGGTTGTTTTTTTTTATAAAGTTTGTAAGTTTGTTGTTTTATTATTCTGTTTACTAGCTTTTCGAAAAAAATCATTTTCCTTATCGTTTGAATTCTTCCAGCTGTCCTAGTTTAGCTATTGACCCGCAAGGTCCAGGGGTGGGTCACTCAAAGTCACTTTCAAAAATAAAATTGTTTCACTTTCATCCATACCCCCAGTGTTCTAATTTTCCCTAATCCTTGAACAATTCCCAATATCCTACCATTTCGGGATTTTTTCTTATTTAATTTTTAAATGGCCTTCACCTTCAAGGGCATTTCAAGATAATATCTGATCGTAAAATTTTCGGGATCAAAATTATTGGGTTTCATTTGAAAAAATATCAGGACCTTTAAAGTCACAGTCAAGGTCAAGGTCAAATTTAAGGTCACCTTAACATACATAGTTTGATTTCCAGAAATGTTTGTAGAAAAAGTTTTTCTTCATCACTCTTAATTGCCGAGTTCATTCACATCTATCCAAGTTATGAAAACATTTGACCTTCAAATGACCTCTAGATGTGATTTTAGCGGATATGTTATTCGTACCGTTGGATAGAAAATTTTCTCCGTGTTTTATTTATAAAATAAAAAATGTAATTTCCATTTAAAAAAAATTACTTCAACCTTCAAATGACTATGAAAATTGATCTTTAGTACAGATAAATTACCCACTCTATCCTTGGCAATTTTTGTCTGAACAATTTTTTTGGAAATGGAGTATTTCCTAACTTAATTTTAAATTTTTTTTACCGAATGACTTTATTTTATTTATTTCATTTTTCACTTAAAACCAAACTATGAGTCTGGAGATATTTATGATCCTATATTCTGGTGTCCTATTTATGTACGTTAAGAAAAAACTAAAAGTTAAGGATTTTATATATATATATATATATATATATATATATATATATATATATATATATATATATATATATATATATATATATATATATATAAATAAATAAAACCGTCTTAGTCCGCATAGCCGAGAATTTCTTGTTTTATTTTAAAATTACACGGACGTTCACTTCTCTTCTTTTATATTTGTTGGCTTAAAACATGCACAACAGCTCTCTTGGGGAGATCGTTGGTGCGATACTGAACTTTGACTGTGGAATTCATGGTTAGTTTGGTTGCCGATGCTGAATAATGCGACCTCTATCCTTAGAGTAGCAAGTTCGTGTATCGAGTTTTGATATATTTCTTTTTTAATTTACCGTTGCGCCACCACATGGCGGTTTTATACAACATCGTTGATTTGTGTTATTCTTATGTTATTGAGTGAGCCATCGAGATGTCGCCACTGTGTCTTATTTACTATTTTTCAACTGTGAAGTCTGTTTATATGACACAGATACGAGACGATGGTTTGTACCGAATGCAATGGCCTGACGAGTCCCATACTAGGACGAAACAGCGCTGTTGTCATTTTTCGGACCCGGAGTTTTTCCATGTTTCTTTGGAGATCACCGCACTTTTTAGCATGAGAATATTTATCAACGGTCTTAGTCCGCATAGCCGAGAATTTCTTATTTTAATATATACAGGGTGATTCAAAAATCGATCACGAAACTTAAGGGGGTGATTCTACTTGACAAAATAAGGGTAGAGCTTCATATAACTTTTTTTCAAAATGTCATTCGTTTTCGAGTTACAAGCCGTCCAAGTTCAAGTTTTTATTTTTTGTTTTTTGAATTACTCGCTTACAGGAAAACCGATTTGACTAATATTTGAAAGATAGGCTAAGTCTTCTGCGCTTCATCATTTTAGTAACAATTCACATTGATTGTTTGCCGCTAGAGGGCACTTTACCTACATTGAAAATTGTTTTTTGTCATAATTTTTTAGTGTTGACAGCTACAGTAGTTTTTGGCATAATTTCTGAAAGACTGATGCCAGGCCTTTAAAAAAGGTGCTCTTTATTTACATCGCTAAACCCAACGGTTTAGACGTAAATTACCCTTAAAAATTAAGTGGTAAATTTACTTTTCTCATTTCATTACCACCAGCTACCAGGTAAATAGCTATCAAAGTATACTAGAGCTGTCAGTTTAACATCAAATAAATTCGCTTTTTAAACTATTTAATTTATAATCTTAAAATAACTAATAATGGCTAATCAGTAAATATTCATATTATGGATTATTGCGATATACATTTAATTGATAAAAATTAATGAAACAGTACTAAACAAACTAAAAAAGATTCTCAAAATGTCCCCCATTTTCTTCAATACATTTCCTAACACTCTTCAAAAAATGTCGCCTAACTCGATGAAAAATTTCTGGTGTTTCTTTAATAATTTGGCACTTTTCGATTATCCTGAAGCGAAGATCCTCGACGTTGATTACTGGAATATCGTACACCAATTGTTTCAAATGACCCCAAAAGAAAAAATCCATAGGATTAAGGTCTGGTGACCTCGCTGCCCATGCCAATGGTCCACTTCGTCCTATCCATCGCTCAGGATGCGTTGCATTCAAATACTGTCGGACACGTATACTAAAGTGGGGCGGAGCTCCGTCTTGGAGGATCCACATGTTGGCCCTTACTTCTAATGGCACATCTTCCAGATACAATGGGAGACGATTTTGGATAAAATCTAAGTATACGTCACCAGTTAATGGGCCATCAAAGAAATGAGGACCAATAAGGTAATCTCCTATTATCCCTGCCCCCACATTTAGTGAAAATCTACGCTGATGTTTCGTTTCTACCACATTGTTTGGGTTCTCGTAAGCATATGTGTGGATGTTGTGTAGATTTGTTATGCCATCACGAGTGAAACCAGCTTCGTCAGTGAATAATATGACGCCAATTAATCGATTATCGTGTTCATACTTAGCTAGGATCTGATTGCACATTTCCAACCGTCTCGGCCGATCATCGTCATAAAGAGCCTGCACCTTTTTTGAATGAAACGGGTAGAGTTGTTCTTCTCTTAGTATCCTCCATGAACTAGCCTGACAGAGCCGCACTTCATTCCCAATTTTTCTAGTACTAATACCTGGATTATCTTCAATAATTTCAAGCACTCTTTCTTCTTGTTGCACGTTTCTAGCAGTTCTAGGTCTTCCCCTATTTCCATTATAACTTTTAAAGGAACCACATTCCGCAAGCCTCCTGTGCACACTGGAAAATGTTTGAGCATGAGGGATATTTCTTTCCGGATAACTCTCCATATAATATCTTCTTGCCAACTCTGCATTACCATTTGCTTTTCCATAACAAAAATGGATATCACAATATTCGATATTTGAATATTGGTGATTAGCCATTATTAGTTATTTTAAGATTATAAATTAAATAGTTTAAAAAGCGAATTTATTTGATGTTAAACTGACAGCTCTAGTATACTTTGATAGCTATTTACCTGGTAGCTGGTGGTAATGAAATGAGAAAAGTAAATTTACCACTTAATTTTTAAGGGTGATTTACGTCTAAACCGTTGGGTTTAGCGATGTAAATAAAGAGCACCTTTTTTAAAGGCCTGGCATCAGTCTTTCAGAAATTATGCCAAAAACTACTGTAGCTGTCAACACTAAAAAATTATGACAAAAAAACAATTTTCAATGTAGGTAAAGTGCCCTCTAGCGGCAAACAATCAATGTGAATTGTTACTAAAATGATGAAGCGCAGAAGACTTAGCCTATCTTTCAAATATTAGTCAAATCGGTTTTCCTGTAAGCGAGTAATTCAAAAAACAAAAAATAAAAACTTGAACTTGGACGGCTTGTAACTCGAAAACGAATGACATTTTGAAAAAAAATTATATGAAGCTCTACCCTTATTTTGTCAAGTAGAATCACCCCCTTAAGTTTCGTGATCGATTTTTGAATCACCCTGTATATATATATATATATATATATATATATATATATATATATATATATATATATATATATATATATATATATATATATATATATATATATATATATATATATATATATATATATATATATATATATATATATATTTATATATATATATATATATATATATCCTTAACTTTTAGTCTTTCTTAACATACACAAATAGGACACTACAATATAAGATCATAAATATCTCCACATTCATAGTTTGGTTTTAAGAGAGAAATAAAATAAATAGAATAAAGCTTCACACCACTGCGTAGAAAAAATTAAAAATTAAATTAGGAAATTAATATCGATTAACGGGGGGAATAACGGCAAGAAGTTCAAAAATATTGTTCTATATAATTGTGTGAAGAAGTAGCTCTTCCAGTCGATAACACAAATACAATAAATTACATCCATCTAGAAAGACACACAATAACAGTTCGTTGGCTTGGCTGTGTCAGATATATAGAGCGTGAAAAGAAACAAAGGGAAGCTCTTATACACCCTTACCGCACCGTGGCAGCAACCTATCGAGAGCCCCGCCCCTTTTAGCTTCATTCTTGTCGGGAACTGTATTTAGTTTAGGTTAATATTTTTTAAAAATTTGGAATAGTCAAGCAGAAATCAACAGAGATTCATATCTTGTAGTCTTTACGGTAAAAAATAAAACATTCATTGCAGCTGATTTTTTTTAATCGAATATATCTTGCATAGTGTAACTTCAAGGAGGAACAAGAAAAGAAAACAGTCCTTTTAATATTGTAGTTAAAACAGCAAGCGCTTTGGAAACTGATTTGTTTTGGATTTACATAAATGAATTAAAGATCGGTTAAGATCTCTTTATTTTGTTCAGAATCATTTCTTCTTGTCTCACTTTCAAACGTCAGTAACAAATTGAAAATTTGTATACAGGGTGATTTATAAAAAATCGGCAATCTCTCGGTGGCGTGTAATTCACATGAAAAAACATCATATGTTTATAATTTTTGAAACGTAGTTTTCCCAAAATAACTTTTAATTAACGCAATAAAAATTTTTACGTGTCGGATAAGCCGGAGGTACTGTATTCTTGTTAATTAATTCACTAAATTTTAAACTCGTTCAGGTTTTTAAATTTTTTATTCTTTAATTAGAAAGAAGTTTAAAAAAATTATGAAAATTTGATAATTTTGTCAAAAGATTTAAGGTTTAAAAAATTCTTCGAATCAAAAGTGATTTTCTCAATTGGCAACAATTTAACTTATAAATTATATGGTGTATTATACAGAGTATTAGATAACTTTCATAAATTTAATCGACGATTCTGTTTATTATTTAAAACAAGAACGTTCCTTAAAATGGATCAGAACATTTCAAAGGTTTTTAAGAATTGACAAAATTGCAAGGTATTTATTCTGACATCTGCGCGTCGTATATCGAAATGAATGTCTTCTTTATTTGATTGGTTTATTGATGGATTTTTTGGAAATAAAATTTATTTTTATTTTAATAGGTACTCAATTCATGCGCTTCACAATAAATTTGGTTGTGAGTGAGTCAGTTCGCCCACAGACGCCGTATGAGCTTTGGATATGGTGAATGAGATTTCACCGAAACGCCAGCTTCCTTACAGACCTGAGAAGGACTCGACACATACACGGAATACCCGAAACCTTCGATTACACATCACACCCGTACGAATATCCGACATAATATATATATATATATATATATATATATATATATATATATATATATATATACATATATACATATATATATATATATATATATATATATATATATATATATATATATATATATATATATATATATATATAGGCTGTTGAGTCTTTAAAGAACGGTTATTTGAGTTGCAGTGAGGGAGAAAGCAGTCTGAAGGTTAATGGCATTGAGAAGAGCTACGCAAGGGCGCTAAAGGAGAGTGTAGTAATAGTAAAACCTACCAAACAATGTGAAAGCAGTGAAACAAAACAACATTTGAAGCAAAAACTAGACCCTTCGCAGTTGGGTGTCGGTATTAAAGGTTTAAAAGAGGCGAAAGATGGCGCAGTAATAGTCAAATGCAGAGACGGTAAGGAGGCTCATAAGCTCAAGGAAAATATTGATAAAAAACTAAGCCAACACTTCTCTACTACTGTACCAAGTAAAAAAAATCCACAAATAAAAATCGTTGGTATTGAAGAGCAATATACTGAAGAGGATCTTGTGAAAACACTAAAGTCACAAAATGCGGACATTTTCAGAAAGGACAGTGAGTTGAAGGTGATGGTTATCAAGAGAATGGTAAAAACCTTCCTTACTATAATTCAATGTGATCCAGTAACATTTAATAGCATTCGGACTGGGTCTGAATCCAGAATTTTCATAGTGTGTAAATCTTGTCGCTGTTTTGAGTATGTAGGAGTTTTTAGATGTTACAATTGTAATAAATATGGACATACTTCAAAGGAGTGTAATGAAGATAAATCATGTGGCAAATGCTGTAGCAATAAGCATGAATCTAAAGAATGTACAAGCAATAAGCAAACTTGTATAAACTGCAAATTGAGCAATGAAAAATATAAGTTAAAGTTGGATACAGATCACTCTGCATACAGCATGGCATGTCCTACATACTGTCATCTGGTAAAGCTGTAAAGATCTAAAATTGAGTATTATGCTGAAGAAAAGTAGCAATCAAATAGGATTGATAGTGTCAGCGATCAACAAAATATTGAATCTAGGGATAAGATTTATATTATGCACCAGAATATCCAATCACTTCGAAATAAAACATTAGAGGTTGAATGTATGATCGATGGTCTTACAAACAAACCCCATTTATTGCTGTTCACTGAACACTGGATGAGACCAGAAGAAAGTTCATGTCTAACGATACAGGGCTATAAATTGGTATCCTGTTTTTCCCGAACCCAGATGGAACATGGGGGAGCGTGTGTCTATGCTGAAGATGAACTTGACTTTAAAAATGAAACTACAATTTGTGGAAAGAGCGTAGATGGTGTGATTGAACTAGCATGTGCAGTGAATAAACAATTTAAGGTTATTGTTTTATGTATTTATAGAAGGGGTCTTGGCAACCTCGAAATATTCTTAGAGACATTAGAACAGGTATTAAATCTTATATTTGAAAAATTTTTGGGGTTTAGAGTAGTTATTGGCGGAGATTTTAATATAAATTTATTTATAAAGAATGAATTCACAAAGAGATTTTTAGACCTAATGAATGTTTATAATCTTTCTCAAAGTATTTTTGAGGCAACCCGCACAACCGATAATACTTCAACACTTATTGATAATATTTTCTATAATTCAGATAGGGGTTTCCTAAGCTATGTGATTAATACTGCACTTTCGGATCATAAGGCACAAGTTATATGTATTGAGAATATCATTATTCAGAAAGATCGTAATTATATATTTAAAAGAATTTTTACAAAGAACAAGGTGCAACATTTTAGACAGGAGCTTGAAAATGTTGACTGGTCACCAGTATATGGTTCAAATTCAGCAAATCTGGCATATGATAATTTTTTGGGTATTTTCTCGGTTCATTTGGATGCGATTTTTGTCAGTAAGAAGTATAACTCTCCCTCGGGATCGGTTTCTTGGATTACTGCAGGCATTAGAGTGTCCTGCAGACACAAACGTGTTTTATACTTTAAAAAAACAAGGGGACAAATCACAGCTGAATATTTTAATACTTACTGTAAAATATTAAAGAATGTTATTGTGAAAGCTAAACAGTTAAGTAATAGAAACCATATTAATTCCTCTGAGAATAAAGTTAGGGCTACCTGGCAAGTTGTTAAACAAATTACTGATCGAAAAGATAAAACCAGTACAGTTATTGAAAATTTTTCTTCCAAATTTAGTGATCCCTTTCAGATAGTCAATAGTTTAAATAATTATTTTATAAATTCATGCCCTACCATTGACTCTCGATGTCATAATTCACAGATTGAAGGGAGAGTGGCAAACTCCATTTATTTGTTTCCTACTGATTCTAATGAGATATTGAAGGTTATAAAGGGTTTAAAAAACAAGAAGTCGGTTGGAGATGATCAGATACCTATTTCTATTTTAAAAGATGTAGGTGACTTTATTTCTGAGCCTTTATCTTTTATTGTAAATAGAGCAATCTATAAGAAAGGGGAGAAATCTGAAGAAAAGAATTATAGACCAATCTCGCTATTGCCTAATATGAGCAAGATTTTTGAAAAAATTTTATTTCAGAGAATTGTAACATTTCTGGATAAGTTCTCTGTAATATCAGATAAACAAAATGGCTTTAGAAAAGGGAAATCCACAGTCAGAGCTTTGTACCAAACACTTATACAAATTATAGATTCTCTAAATAAAAAAAAGCAAACATTGGCCATGTGCCTAGATCTCTCTAAAGCCTTTGATGCTGTGGATCATAAAACATTATTATTAAAACTAGAAATGTATGGTATAAGGGGTAACGCGCTGCAATTGGTAAGATCGTATTTGACGGACAGGACTCAGTGTGTTGTGGAGTCTGATCTCCATGGTAGGGCTATAGTGTCTCAGAGGATTAAAATGAAGAGGGGCGTCCCTCAAGGATCAATACTTGGACCTCTTTTGTATATTCTTTACACAAATGATTTACCCGAAATCTCTGGAGAGCAGACTGTACTATATGCTGATGATACGTCGCTTATATTCAGTGAAAGCACGGCGGAGTTGCTATCGATGAAGGTTCAATCTGTGATGGACACTCTCGATGGGTACTTTCGGTCCAACAGCCTGTCGCTAAATGTTTCCAAGACACAGTGCATTATGTTTGGTAACAGATTGAATAATCAATTTACAGTAACGTTTGAGGATACAACAATAACATCAGTTGAGAGCGCTGTTGTTTTGGGACTAAACGTCGATAGAAGGTTGGACTGGGGGGCGCACATCGAGAGAGTTGCCACTAGAATATCTCAGTATTGTTTCGTATTAAGAATTATTTCAGAGAGAGTTGGAATCGATGCAGCTCTGTCAGCTTACCATGCATTTGTACAGTCCAGACTCAGATATGGTTTAATGTTTTGGGGCAATTCCTGTGATGTTAATAGAATTTTGATTCTGCAAAAAAGATGTTTACGATGTATTTTTGCAATGAAACAACAAGACAGTTGCAGGACTGTGTTTATTAGTAACAATATTTTGACGGTTATAGGTATGTACATTTTGGACTCGGTGATGTTTATTGTTGATAACAGGGATCTTTTTGAGGGTGCATCTATTAAGCATAACTACATTACTAGAAATAAAACAAATCTGGTTTCTGATAAATATAACTTTAGTTTTTTGCAGAAAAATGTCGAGTTTTCTATAATAAAAGTTTTTAATTCTTTGCCTGAAAATGTACATTTACTACCGAGAAATAGATTAAAGTGTGTCCTGAAAATCTTTTTATGTAAAAAAGCCTTCTATACATTGGAAGAGTTTTATGAGTGTGATAAAGGCAGTATTGTCTCGAATTAGAATTTTAGTTATTGGCTGTATTATTAAATTTTAAATGTATGTAAGTGTACTTGTTATTTAATTTTTGTCTCATTTATAATATCATAAGTTTTAATTGTTTTATTTTTACTATACTAACTTGATAGAATTATTCAAGAAAGATATTTAAACCTGTATGATTATTGTTGAGGTTTTTTCTTTTTCATTTATTTTATCTACACCTAAGAATGAATTATAATTTTTATTGTGATGTTTATTACAGTAATGATATTTTTTTGACATTGTTCCATGCCCTTATGGGTTTTTTTGTAAGTAATACTTATTGGAATAAATAAAGACTTATCTATCTATCTATATATATATATATATATATATATATATATATATATATATATATATATATATATATAATTTATTTTTGTATCTTAAACCTTTTGTTAAATATTTTTTTCTAATATTTTCTTGGGTATACCTATACCCAAGAAAATATTAGAAAAAAAAAATATATATATATATATATATATAAATAATTTTTTTATTTTGCCTTTTCTCAGGTTTAGGTTCTTTATTTAACAAAAAATCCAAAACAATTTGACGTTTCGCCCTTTATTTAAGGCATCTTCAAAAATTTTAATTTTTTGTTTTTTTATTTATTGATCTTCCTAAAAATATTTTTTATATAATTAAAAGCATTCATACACAAACATATTTACAATTTTAAAAAACTAACAAACGCTTTAGAAAACTATTCAAATTTTTAAAAAAGTATTTAATTTTACCAGTACATACCTTGACATTTTGTTTATTTATTAATAATAAAATGAAACTTTTACATCTTCTATTTAGGTACTGAGGATACATGGAATGCAAGTGTGTTTTATTTTTTATATTTTACAATGCATCGAAAGAATGCATACGCATTTTATGTTTAAGAGGATATTCAATTTTTTATGTTTATTAACAGGATCGAATACTTAAAATTTTTGTTTAAATTAGGCTGGTGTAAATGTGGCTCAAATTTCCTTTATCCGTTCTGTAGTTAAGAGTGTTTTTTTTCTATCATTTCCTTTATCTGCAACTTTTGATAATTCATATTTTTGTTTTTAATTATGGTACTGTTATAATCGAAGGTATGTTTTTCATCCTGTGTGTGTTTGTTTAACGCTGTTGAGGCGTTTTTCGTATATTTATGGCCATTCAATCTGTTCTTTAGCAATTGGCTTGTCATGCCTATCTATTTTTTTGCAACAATTTGAGCAAGGGATCGAATATGCTGCATTTGACTTATTCATAAGAGGAGTTTTACTTTTTAAATTAGTAAATAGTATATTTAATTAATTATGAGACCTGTGGCATAAGATAATATAACGCTTTTATTATTTTGTTGATTTTGAGAAGAAACTTCACCAGTGCACTTGTTGGAGATCCTCTGGAACTGATTATTGGTCTTAATGGTGTGTTGGTTTTGTGAATTTTCGGTAGTCAGTAAAGATGTGATGGCTTACTGTAATGTGGTGTGAACGCCAAACGTAGGTTCTCAGATTCAGTTTATACTTGATAACGATTAGAGATATAACCATATAATGTAAGTCTGACAACCACATTTTAGTTAATCTTCAACATTTTCTACAATCTACAAACCTGATTTGTTTTGTTTTAAAAAAAAATAACAAAAACTTAAATTGAAATTATTAGCAGTAATTTTTTAGCTTATAACATTTTTTAAACGCTTTAGATCGCATAAAAAATAATATTGTTTTCATTAAATGAAATTCTCAAAATGTCCACATTAAGTCTTTGTAAACATGACAGCATCTAACAGTTTTCCCGAATATCTGGTCGGAAGCAGCTAAAATGCATTGTCGCAAATGATTTTCAACCTTATTTCAATAACATGATCGAGATTTTTCGTATAATCGCAAAATAAAAAAATTTAAAAGACCAGGATATTTGGTCAACACTTAAGTTCATTCTTCATGTCCATCTGTTTTCAAACTTATTATTTTCATTTCCAGTCACCGAACAGCTTATGTGTGCTGGGGCGCCATCATGTAAACACCAAATATTCAAACCCAATTTTCTAACAAGTTTAGCAACAAATGGCCCTATAAGCTGATCTCCCATTATTCCAGTCCATAAATTTATCGGAAATTCATGTTACAATTTTTTTCCAGTAACTGCGTGGGAATTTTTATTTGCTCAGTTATGGAAATTATGAAAATTCACGCGATTTGTAAAGAGGGTTCGCGAAAAAAAATATTTTAATAGCGGAATTTTTAAACGTCTCAACAGGCAACAATATTTAACTCGACGAGTGGCTACGCCGTTGGCGATGCAAGTACTTCCACAAACGAGCTGGAAATTTCTATTTTGGAGAATCAACACTTTTGCCAAATGCACACGAAGGGACAAGACTAACATCTGCCAATATAAATTTTTTATAAAAAAATTAAACCGACTTCTAAAAGTGCGCTAAAAAGTGAAAAATAACCATAAATTTTTATATGAAATTGAACTTTTTGAAGTCGGCGCCAAACTAATACCTGACAAAATGTATTTGCATAAACAGATTGAGATATATTTTATCTGTAATTGCTTTCTTACCATAATTTGTATATATTAGTAGTTATTTATTTCGTGTAAATAATTTGGCGCCGACTTAAAAAACTTCAATTTCATATAAAAATTTATGGTTATTGTTCACTTTTTAGCGCACTTTTTGAAGTCGGTTCAATTTTTTTATAAAAATTTTATTTTTCTATTTTTAGTTTTAGAATTCATTATGATATTCACAAATTATTTGAACTAAGTACTAATCGAGATTAGTGTACCTCGCAATGACTCCAAACTGGCAAAAAAGTACCCATTTCATCCAAAGTTGTAAATCACCCTAAAATGAACCATTAAAAATTCCTTAGTTCTTAGAGTTTTCCAAATACTAATCAAATTGGGTAAAACGAATATTTAGTCTGTCATAGAAAATCCACTATCTTAAATTTCAAATTAATTTTAAATTGGTAATATAAGCCCAATATCGATATTTAAAGAAAATAAATTAATTTTTTATCCACCATATTGGATACGCCATATTGAAATTTTTAAAAATAATTTTAGATTCGTCATGTGTGGCCCCGAAAACTGTCCCGTACCAATTTTGGTGAAAATCTGACAAAATTGATTTTTTGTCCGCCATATTGAATCCGCCATATTGAGTTTTTTAAAAATAATTTCAGATTCTTTATGTGAGGCCCCGAAAACTTCCCCATGCCAATTTTGGAGAAAATAGGACAAAATTGATTTTTTCGTCCGCCATATTGAATCTGCCATATTGAATTTTTTTTAAATTATTTTAGATTCGTCATATGCGACTCCGAAAACTCCCCCGTACCAATTTTGGAGAAACTCGGACAAAATTGATTTTTCGTCCACCATATTGGATCCGCCATATTGAATTTTTTTAAAATTATATTAGATTCGTCATATGCGACCCCGTAAACTCCCCCTTACCAATTTTTGTAAAAATCGGACGA
The DNA here is from genome assembly GCA_034092305.1 of Diaprepes abbreviatus. NCBI lineage: Eukaryota > Metazoa > Arthropoda > Insecta > Coleoptera > Curculionidae > Diaprepes > Diaprepes abbreviatus. Next base: position 158,319 of record JASJET010000015.1, on the reverse strand, counting down.
AATTAATTTTTTCGTTCGCTATATTGGATTCGCCATATTGAATTTTTTAAAAATAATATCAGATTCATTATGTGCAACCTCGAAAACTCCCCCATACCAATTTTGGAGAAAATCGGACTAAATTAAATTTTTTGTCCGCTGTATTGAATCCGGCATTTTGAATTTTTTTTAAATAATTTCAGATTCGTTGGGTACAACTCCGAAAATTCCTTCATACCAATTTTGGAGAAAATCAGACAAAATTAATTTTTTTGGCCGCCATATTGTAAGCTCCATCTTGGATTTTACTGCACCAATTTCATCTAAAAAAATATGGGACCACCGCAGCAAGTTCCTTTACATAACATAAAAAATTTCATTCAAATCGGTGCAGCCGTTCCGGAGTAACCGGTGTACATACATAAAAAAGAAGATACAATCGACGAATTGAGAACCTCCTTCTTTTAGCAGTTTAGTCTGTTAATAAAAACACCGCAATCGGATATAAGGAAAAGTAGAAAAGAGTCGAACTGAATCGTATGATGAACTTAAGAACCTCGAGTGATTTCAAAAAGGTAAGCGTAAACTTTTAAAAAGAATAAAGTTGAATTATTTCGCTATTCAACTTGACGAGTCGACGAATGTAGCAAAAAAAAAGGAGTAATGATACTAGATCGTCGATGCTTAGGCCTTCATTGAGCCCTTTACATCCCACCATAGCTGCAGGTTATTCGAAGCCGATCGCCTTTACGAATCCAAGCAGCCTCGTTAGTTGAACTTGCCTAACTGCTTCCGGTAACAAAATTGTATCTCCGAAATATATCTGTCTCAGTTCGTTGAGTGCTGGGCACTCTCTGAGGACATTATCAACAGTTTCATCCTCATCCAAACACCATCTGCACGTCGGGTTGTCCTCGACACCGATTCTATGAAAATCGCCTCTGAGGTGACAATGTCCTGTCAACAATCCCACCACAATTCCCAGCTCTTTCCTTCCCAAGGAGAGAAGCTCCTTAGTACGCCGTGCACTAGGCCCAGTTATATGTTCCATAGCACATCGCATTCCAGGAGCTCCCCTCCACGATTCAATAAATTTGCAGCAACGATTTTAATTCCCTTTTTCCAATGGCAATTGGGACAGATCATATTGGTTGGGGTCCATACAGATCAGTCGCCGAACCCAACTTTGTCAGACGGTCTGCTTTGTCAACCAATTGAATACCATCAGAACATGCAAAATATAAAAAAAGATCATCTGCAAAAAGATGTATACAATAATCACCAGATGTATTCACTATATCGTCAATATATATAAGAAATAATAATGGACCTAGCACACTACCCTGTGGAACACCCATGCTGCTCTCAATCTCGTCAGATACAACGTAATTCAATTTCAATCTTTGTTTTCGGTCGCAAATCAACAGCCCTGTGAGAATTATTTACTTTAGGAACCGGAACAATAGTAGATATTTTTAAATGATCGGGAATTTTACATGCTAAAAATGATGAATTTATCAAATTAAGAAGTGGTAGAGCTATATTATTAAAACAACTCTTTAAAAACACATCATTTATATTATCTGATCCATTTTTATATGGTAGGTCAAAAACAATCTACTTAAGTTCCTCAACAGTAACAAGCTTAAAGGTCTCCAAAAACGCGCCCCCATATCTAGGTAAAATTGGAAAATCTGGTCCAGATTTATCTATGTCCCTGACTATTGATCCAATACTAGTAACATAAAAGCAGTTCAATAAACTTGCCATATCATTTGGATCTGAAATTATTTCATCATCAATTTTCAGTTGTAAATAACTGTTAGTTTTACCTTCATTAGGAAGCAAAGTTTTTAAAATATTCCACAATGCACGGGGGGTATAAGTAAAGAGGAAGCAGGTTCACCAGGACTTCCAGAGCCCTAGTGGGAGCAGTCCTCATCGCACTCATTATTCCCACACAAGCCATTCTCTGCAATTTGTCAAGTTGAAAAATGTGTTTGCGTTTTGTTGTACTACGCCACCATACAGTAGCGGCGTACGTTATTATGGGGCGGATCACCATAGTGTATATCCAAAATAGCACTTTAGCTGTCAATCCCCATGTACACCCAAAGGCTCATTTACAAGTCCCAGATATACTTTTAAGAATCCCATTCAAGAAGAAATATTATATAAAATAAAATTAATTGGTCTTTTTTTGGCTGTGTCCACTGATGGTGCAAAATCAAAAACCAGATCATTTTCTGGTCTTGTGGTGCAGCTAAAGAAGACCAATGAAAATACTGAATGGACTCATTGTTGTATTCATAGAAAAGTACTGGCATGTAAGCGCAATCCTGCAGACTTATACAATACTTTAAGCGACACTGTAAAAATTGTAAATTTTATATAATTTCGTGACACAAACTTTCGTCTATTTCGTGCGCTTTGTGAGGACTTTTGAAGCCACCAAATTTCTTTACTTCTGTGTACAGAATTTAGATGGCTTTCTCATGACAAGGTTTTGACCCGCTTGTTTGAATTGAAGTTTGAAGTTGAAGCATTTTTGCATGTTATATCCGGCATTCTTTGGCTGCACAAACTTGCATAATTAGCCGATATTTTGCTAAATTAAATGATTTAAATCTGTTTTTACAAGAATCAGGTATTCCCATTTTTGCATGCGTGATAGAAAAACAGCCATGCTAAAGAAGTTCAACTTTTGGGTTAAATGTCTGCAGGTGAATTAGTACAAATATTTTGGTTCTCTTAGCACCACCACTTTATTAGAAAATGAAATTTAACAAAAATATTAAAAGGGATATTACTGAACATATCAAACAATTTTAATTAATGTTCAAAGAATATTTTCTAATAAACTGGATCGAACAACTAGATACGTAATCCTTCGAATCTTACTTTAAGTGTACTGGAAAAAGAAAACCTCAATCTTCTAACAATTCCCTAAAAACTGTCTAGTCGATAAAATACATTTTAAACTTGTAATAAAACATCACATTCTAGCATCTCCTCTGGACAAATAAATGTAATGTAGTCAATTCTGCACTCTCTCAAATATTTGGCAACTTATACATTTTATTTTCACTGTCTGATGGCACTTTTTGGTATGTAAATAAACACAAAACTTTAACATGTAAAACGTATAGTCGATATCGTTTAAAATATCTCGGTACCTAAATTTGAATTTTTATCACGCTTTATTGGCCAAGACCCTCTCGATTTTTTAGCATAATGAAGGGCCCGCCTTTTTTGAATAGTTAAGACTAGAGCAATCAATCAAGGCTATGCTTCTGGCATTCCAAAAATCGCGACATTGGCGCAAAAATACGTTTTTACTGATTGATTAACGATACAATAATATACAGCGCGTCTGGAAATGGCATCAGAAAACTTATAAAAATTATTACATATTATAAAAGAAAGGTAATAAGTAACTATTGTATTATGTTAGCCGTTATTTGATGGAAATCCATTATATAATAGTTAACTAATACAACGTATTGTAATTTCCACTATATTACGTTAACCATAACAATTGTTTCAACACATAGTGTACTTTTTTTAAGTAACTTGTTTTATGTTCTTTTATCCTTTAGTAAAACTTCTGCCCGTTTGTCCCATGAATGAGTGGATTATATATTCATAGACTAGTTAATATTCCTATGTTACAAGAAAATTATAATAAATAACTAAATATAATTAAACAAATAGCAATGAACAATGGATATCAGGCTAATATGACCCAGTAACAGAAGTAAAAACTAACGTAATGTATAAAACTTTTACGAATACCAGTAAAGTTACGAAACAAGTAGCCAAAAATTTAAGCAAAAAAAAGATTCAAGATTTCATACAAAACTAATAATACTCTAGGAAATAAAATAAAAAAAAATAATAAAACCAAAACTAAAAAATTAAATAAATGTGGTGTTTATAAATTAAAATGTTGAAATTGCTCTAATATATATATATATATATATATATATATATATATATATATATATATATATAGGGCAAACGGGCAGAAGTTTTATTAAAAGAATAAAAGAGCATAAAACAAGTTATTTAAAAAAGCACACTAATTCTCACTACACTTTACATTTAAACAATGAACAACATACTTTTAATGGTAATTTTAATACTTTAAACTTGGAAAATAAATCGTTAAAATTAAATCTATTAGAATGCCTGGAAACAACAGACATAAAAAACAAAACATTTTATGAAATGACCAATTAGATTTAAATGGTTCCCCATTATTAAATATGCAATTAAAATAACTTGAACTAATAAAAATAATTTTGGTTTTTTAATAATTTTATAGACTTGTAAACTTGGGTGACACGGGTAAATATCGTTTTGAATGTAAAATTTAGAGTAGTCTTTACTTTATTTAGATGTTATTCACCATCTGAAGAAGACACTGTGTCATTTGTTATGGTTAACGTAATATTGTGAAAATTATAATATGTTGTATTATTTAACTAGTAATAAGTAACTTTTAAAGAATATTTAAAATATCAATGGATTTTTTTCCTTCAAATGCCGTGCTCTTTATAAAGCGTAGATAATCTTTCGCACATATTTAGATGTTGACTATATTGTACACATATATATGTATCTTCCGAAGTATATCTGAGTAGTTTCTAGGCAAAATACTGCAATTGGTTTGCTACTACCTTCTGTGAGGCGACGAGCGTATATAAAAATTTCGATGTTTTAGCTCGGGTCGTCTGGCTGCAAGGCAGTACATAGCAAGGAGGCAAATGAAGATTATTAAGAAGCTAAGATACCAAATCAGGTCATCAGGATACGAAGATATCACACTATAACTACACCCTGCTCGCCACAATGGTTTTGTAGTTAAAGATAAAAGATTTTTAATTTTCTTACCATATTTCTAAATGGATCAAGTTAATACGTGGCATAAAAAGTAAATTCAAGAAAAAATCTCATCTTCATGTGAAACTATTTCCCTAACTTGTCACCAGAAGGAGCATTATCTAAAAATCAAAGTTTATTTTTTCTTAGCTTAACAACTTAAGTAAAACATAATCAATAATATATTTGCCTTAAAACAATCTAAGTTTAACCCCTGCAACTGAGAATTAGGTAGACTTATAAGTACGATATATTTGACATCAGTAAAAAATATGTTCCAGAAGTTTTATTTTATTATAACTGTTACAAATACGGTCATCAAGCTAAACAACGCCTCGTGCTGAAAAAAAAACTATAAATAAATGTCAGCTTTACATATTACCTTTTTATTTGACCTGTTTTTTTCACAAGCGAATTAACGCATATAAATAATTTTTTCTCACATTTCCTGATATATATATATATATATATATATATATATATATATATATATATATATATATATATATATATAATTTTTCCTTTATTTTGTTTTTTCTTGGGTCAATTGTTTTGTGTTTTTTATTAAATATAGAACCTAAACCCAAGAAAAGACAAAATAAAGGAAAAATGATATAATCTATGGTTCAAGAATCAAGAAAATAAATAAATAAATTTATATATATATATATATATATATATATATATATATATATATATATATATATATATATATATATATATATATATATAATATAGGAATTAATTTTTCTTGAACCATTAAATATATTTTTAGTTGGTTATTTTCTTGGGAATATGGTTCATTTTTATATTAAAACTACGTATATAAAGTAGTTATACTTATTGTATATATATATATATATATATATATATATATATATATATATATATATATATATATATAAAAAAATTTTTTCAGGACGTTTCGATTCTTTCGAATCTTTTTCAACTGAGGGTTTCGGCGGATGCTACAAAAATGTACATTTTTAAATCGAAACGTCCTGAAATATATATATATATATATATATATATATATATATATATATATATATATATACAATAAGTATAACTACTTTATATAAGTAGTTTCAATATAAAAATGAACATATTCCCAAGAAAATAACCAACTAAATATATATATATATATATACATATACAAGTGTATATGTATATATCAACATTTTTATTCCAGATTACTGTTAAAAATGAGTATTAGAGAAATAACTATTGTAAATGTAATTCAAGATTATTATTCTTTTTATAACACATTTTCTTCTTTTTATACATCATCATAACAACCACAGCTGTACATTGAAAATATTTCCTGAAAGCACAGCAGACCAACATTAAAGCCCTATTATTCCGTAATATTTACATCTTTTTATAAAGCAATTTAATTTATGTTTACAGACTTTTCGTTAAATATTGGTTATTCGCAAACTTCCTTTGTATCTCTGACTGAAAAAAATAATGCCTTTTATTCGTTTTAAACGATGTGGCTTTTTAAATCCAACTCTCTTCCACTTTTCTACACGACATCCTCCATTTATTCGCTCTTTGAGTTTTGAGAGATTTTCCATTATATTATCGTTGAGTATCTATGTTTAAGCTGCATATGGGAGGACAGACAGTTTGCTCTGATCGTATACCGATTTTCTTAGCGTTAGGAGACCTTTATTGTCGGCCAGAATTTGTTTTTGTTGACCAAATTTGTCACACGCCAATTTAATTCTTCATTCAATATCAGGAGTTTGACTGGGTTTCCCGCTTCTTACCATCTGCTCTAGACGGATATATTTTTCAATATATTTCAGCGTCCTGGTTACCAGTGTTATATTTTGCAGATTTTATGCGTTTTTTATGGCATTTTTTAGTTGTAAGTCTACCATCTGGTCGTATTGGAATCCGATTCGTTTGCTGTATATCTTTGTAGTTGTCTGTCACTATCACTACATCGCCAGCATATCGCAAATACCTGTGTCCATATTAGTGCATTTGATTTCCTACTGCAATTCTTTAAATATTTCTTCTAACACTGCATTAAAAAATTTAGGGCTCATAAGTACCTTTTCTAACTCCACCTCTTACTGGTGTGATTCTTGTTATCCTTTGAGTTTCCATAATCATACGCGGATTACAATAAATTGTTTTTATGATTTGGGTATAGAAGAAGCCTTAAAGGAAGTAAAAAAATCAATGAAACCACTAAAAGTGGGATTCTGTCGAATACAACAGGCGTATTTGAGTAATATTATGTTTGCGGATGATATGGCAATAATAGCCTAAGTAGATCTAAATAAATGAAAACCTGCACTACTACTAATTTTGGATAGAAAAATCACAAAGATAAATACGAAGATAAACATCGAAAAGACCAAAACAATGATAACTGCAGGAGAAATGAAAAGATATGACATTAAAATACAAAAAGAAACTTTAGAACGGATGGAAAATTATAAATATCTGGGAACAGCAATACAAAGCAATAGAAAATGGATTAAAAAATAAATGAGAGAATGAAGAAAACAAAAAAAAATGCTTTATATGATAAGAACGACGTTTCTGGAAGAAAGGATATCCCAAAACAGTTCAATATGAAAATGGTGGAACAAATTATAAAACCAACAATAATGTACAACATGACAATAATAACAACAGAAAATGCAATGGATATACGATTCTAAAAAGAATAGAAAAAATGACCTAGAAAGATAAAATAGGAAATGAAACATACTGGAGGAAATTGGATATCCAACCAATAAAGAAAAGAATGGAGGAATGACAGTTAAGATGGTTTGGTCCAGTGTATTGTATGAATAACGAGAAACTAGCGAAAAAAGTGAATGACATGTGAATGACAAAGAAAAATAAGAAAGGAATAACGGGCAGAAAATGGAACGATGATATTAGGGAGGCGGCGAAAGAAATGGGATAGAATGGGAAGAAATAAAACAGACCCAGGATAGGAAACAATGAGGAAAAAATACAGAAAATTATATTCTTGGCTCCACTTGAACTTCACCTCAAGAAATAGAAAGGCATAGAATTAAGTGTAAGAATGATTTTGGTAAACCTAAAATCATATCTGTTGTTACTTCATGCTCTTTCGACCGCCAAATTATCACTTTCGAATGCCTTCCTATAGTCGATGCACACCATATATACAGAAGTAACTTATGCTCTGTGACTTTTTCGATTAAGGTATGGAGTATCAAGAGGTATTCGCAGGTATTAAAGTTTTTTCCTAACTCCTGCTTGATTAAATAATAATTTGTTTTCTGGCCTATTTATAGTTAATTTGGTGAACAATTTTTATATTTGTAATAACGATGTTTTCGATCGATAGTTACCTAGTGAGGTATTATTGTGTGATTAATTTTTTTTTGCACATTTGTTTCTAATATTTTGTATTTGATTTAACTCTTTATTATTTACTACAACCTTTATTTGGTTAAATATAAGACTTTTTATTAAATTTTCTCTGAATTTCTTGTAGAGCTATTTCTAAAGTTTTACTGTTCCCCATTTGGTTTTCCAATGATAGATTTTAAAAATATGAAAAGATTCGGCATAACAGTAAATTCGTTCAATGCAAATTGATACCATCAAATTGCATTTTAATATGTTCCTCGTAAAAAGCCCAACTTTTTTGAAAATTACTACTTTCAATTAACTGAAAGGTAGACGTACAGTAAAATGATGAAAAAAAAACTAATAATGCCAGTAACTGCAACGTAGCTTTAACATAATGCGTGCTTGACACGCACTTGATCAGTTTTTTGATATTTTATACCTGTACAACTAACAAATACATACTTGTGTATCATCCTTTAAAAATTAGTCTTTAGAAATGGATTCTGGTGTTTTCTGGTATGCAGTGTAAATTTTACCTTGTTGGGTAATTTTTAAAACTAAGCTCTTAAATTAATTTGTCTCAAAATTATAGAGCTTTTTTTCACCATAAATACGGTAAAACCGTTTAGTAAATATACCAAACTCCTTTTTCGTTCCTTACGCAAACACTTATTTTTTTATTATTTGAGAAGCAAATTTAGCACACTGTGAGAAGATGTTTGCTCATCTTCTTTGAGTGTACTTTAGCAAATATTGCATTGTAGATTTTTTATAGAGTAGCAAATATATTTTTCCATTATTCGTATAAATATTTGCTTTTATTCGTCTTATAGATTTCTTACTCCATTATGTTTGTCTGCAATTTTCTGACCATCTAATTCTATAAATATTTTAAAATTAATTTAAATACTATAAGAATTTTGTCAAATAATAAATATCGTCAGTCTTGAAGCAGTTTTATGAGTTTCTAATTTATTAACACTTTGTATATCGGATCTAAAGTTTTTATATCACAATATTATTTTTTAAGCAGAATTTTTTTATAGAAGAATAATTTTCTTTCGTAAAATAGATAATAAAGTTAAAAGATATTTAACGTTTCGCCTATCATGGTGGGCTTTATCAAAAATTTTTTTATTTTTTTTTCAAGAAGCATTGTTAAAAACTTCGACAATTCATGTTGGATTAAGACGTCCATCAAAGTGTTTTTTATTTCGTAGCCTTTTCAATCTTTATGTCTCCTATAATAAACATCACAATAAAGCATATGAAATCCATATTTTAAAAAACTTACGAAAATAATGTAATGTCAAACGCATGTTAATTAAAGTTTATAAAGTTTTCTTTAATATTTTATTGCAAGTTTATTTTTATTTAAAGACGCTGCGGCATAATCAAAATGCTAGCAGTGAATTGAAGATGATGCTCTATATCTATGCTCAAGAAAATTACAATACTCGTGCTGTTTCTTGAATACAATTAATCTAAATAAAGTCCATCCAACTAATTTAGTGGAAATGGGTATGTTTGGTATTAAAGTGTATAATGTTTCGATTCCGCGCCATAATTACAATTTAGTTATTTCCATTTTTATCATTCACAATTGGTACCTGTGTACTTGACCCTAAATGTACGCAGCTGTGAATCGAGTGACAGCGTGAGACCGTGAACGAGTAAACATGTGAAACAAACGGTGCTTCACCTAGCATTTCTTGATGTGTATCTTGTGGCCTCAACGACTTAAAACCATTTTTTACATGTACTGTTGTGAACTAGAACCATTGAGGAAATCCTAGAATGCCAACCGGCAAAAGCTAAACCAGATGATCTGTGGGTAAGTGTAGTATTTAGAATCATTTGTGAATAATGGTCTATTTTGGGATGTGATAAGTTTCCTTATACATCTACAACATAAGGTGGTCCTTCGCAATTATTGAAATACCAACCAGGGTATATAAATATAAAAAAAAACTCTGTACGTGGTTTTGCTCAGTTTACACAATATACCCAAAAGCGGACATTTTTGTGCCCAGTTACTCAAAAAAAAGAGAAGAAGAGAATTGAGGGGATAGTGAGGAAAGGTCTTGTGAGGCCAGTAAATTACCCCTCAATAATTATTGAGGTATTATTATGAGCTATCTTTTGAAACCAAAATCGAGTCTACATCCTTATTTGATCAAGAAATATCAATAAATTTATTAAATGCCAATTTACCTCTTTACGCACTTTTAGAGTGTAAGTTCTGAAACATTCTTTGCAGTGGATGCACACATGATGTTGCCAGCCTTTTTCCAAAAGTTCGTGATTCTGTCTTGATCACCCTCTAGTAAAAAACTTAAACCAGTTCATTCGAATTTTAATTTCTTACCTATAAAAACATAACTGAAAATTCCAAAAACTGAACTATTTTCAAACTATGACTCATTTTCTAACGTAAAATTTCGCTTAAAATACCCCTAATCTCGATGATGAGTAATATTTATTGAAAGAACATTTATTATATTCACCCTATACGGCACGGAATTTTGCTACCAAATACTTGACTTTCAAAAAGTTTTACTTTTGGGATATTTAGTCTAATATAGTTACTATTGAAAATTATTTTCATATTATACAGGGTGTCGTGAAAGCTCTGAAAGTATTAAAGTGGTGTTTTTTTTTAAAGGAACCCCCTGTATATTATTGCTTTTTTGGATTCTCCGATCAAAATAAATGCCTATATTAATAATGCTTATAGTACTTAAACGTTAAGGATTTTTAAATAATTTGAATTTTGACAAAATCTAACTTAATTTTCATGTTTCAAATATTAAGCAGTATGTCAGTTATGTACTCGAAATTTACAGTGAAGTATAACAATAAATCATATATTATATCCCAGTTATAATAAACTTGCTATATTATACAGGGTGTCCAAAAATTAAAACTAATCAAATAAGAAATTTAAGTGGCTATAACTTGATTAATTTAAATGGAACGTTATACTTTTTAACTTACCAGAAAATGTACCTTTTAAATAACTATCGCATGGTATAAGGGTGTTCTATAGCTAAGTCTTCGCGTTTTCACAGAATACGGCAAATAATCGTTTTCTGCACAATTTTGTGTTTTTTGAATAGATCTTCTAATGTATCAAGTTGCCTATGGCATTTGGAAATGACTGCCAATCCACCTGTTTCGAAAGTTGACTTTTAAAAATTGCCGAACCTCGCGATGATAATGAGGCAGAGTTCCTTCCAGTTGAAGCCACATAGTTGATCTAATATTTAAAAGGACATCTTCTAATAACAAATTTGCGTAAAAATAAACTGTACCAAACAATAAATATAGTTTCTTTGTAAATTTCACCGAAAAGGCACAAACTTACTTCATCCAATCGTTGACTCACCCTGTATAGTCACGGATTTCTGAAAATAAATGTATGACAGGTGGTAATGGAGCTGTCAAACGAAAAATGTCCGGAGTATGCTCTGCGCCATTTTGGGTAAAGTGACATTTTGGCACGTCAAATTAACCGTCAAAAGTCAAAAAATAGTGTCATTGTTGTTATTATTGTGAAATAATCTTTGTTTTTCCTTGGATTAAATTTATTTTAAATAACTTAATAACCCAGTAATATGCACCTAGCCATCAGTCAAATATTTAGGTGTAAATATAGACCACAAAATTATCTTCAATTGGCACTTTGGAACTGTTAAACAAAAAATGTATACAAAGGGCCAAATACCTTAGGAGTCTAATATACAAAGAAAAAGGCATATCAAGAAAAACAACTCATATATACAAAGCAATGTACTGACTTTAATAGGAATACATACCTCCTATATACAGTAATTGCAGGAAGCCAGCACTCATAAAACTTGAAATGGTAGAAACCACTGCTCTATGTATGAATTCTCTAAACATCTAGCCGATTATTGCAAGACTTCCTGTCCTGACAAGTAAATTTGAAAGAAAACCTGAAACTTGACCGGTGATAGAGGAACTGTGTACGACCAGGGGCCGGAACCATAGGCCAGCCCGAAGACCCCCTATTAATGATACTATTCAACCTTTAATATACTTTTTTTATTATTTTGTGAAGATTTGTAGGGGCTTGAAGACCAAACGTGCTATAAATAAGCTTTTTATTCTGAAGGATCTCGTTTGTTTGCTTATAGGGTTCAACTTTATATGTCCTAATAAATTATAGTCAATAATATTTATTTAGTTGTAGTGTAGTATAGTGTTTAACACAGTCTAAGGAAGTAAAATGTTGCATTTAACAGTAATTGAATATAAAATTGAATGTTACTTATTTAAATAAAAGTTTTAAATATCTTAAAAATTGTTACTTCTCAAATTTTTTATAAGTTGTGTTGATGAAAAGAATTATGTTACACTTAACTGTTTCAAAGTAAGATACTCGACCGTTTGGGGATATAGGGACACAAGTGTTTATGTTAAATCCATAATTAGAACTAGCCGTAGAAAAACAATTTTTAAACAGCACGCTCATACTATTAAGATATGAACAGAATTTAATGTAACAATTTTGTATGTCTATAATCTCAAATTTACTTGAAAACTTTCTAAGGAAATTTTAATTAGAAAATACTGAAAATAACGGGGTACTACCTAATTAACATTTTAACTGTTTTTTCAAAAAATAAATCGTTTTGAAGAAACGGTTCGTCAACATATTGCTTTTTTTAAGGACTAGTTATTTTTAACAACCAAAAATATAATAAAAATTTTTAATTTATTTTTACGACCGACCAATAGTATGACAGACGTCCACACAACAATCAATTGACACAAATTGGATAAGTTGGGTAAGGTTATAACGTAATACTGTCATTTTATCTCTTTCTACCATTCGTTTCGTTCAACTATGTCGATGAAATTTCGGAAAGGTATGCAAATTGCTTCAAACCTTGTCAGTGGGAGGTAAACGATTACGTTTAGTCGTTATAATTTTTCAGTGGCGACAGCGTATTCACTGTTATTATAACTTCACCTTACCCAAAATGGCACATAGCATGGTCCGGACATTTTCTGTTTATTTGACGATCAGTACAGGGTGAGTCAACGATTAGATGAAGTAGGTTTGTGCCTTTTCGGTGAAATTAACAAAGAAACTATATTTATTGTTTGATACAGTTTATTTTTACGCAGATTTTAAAAATATTTAGGACTCTACAGGGGGAGCCAAAAAACTAGGAGAGCATAAAGTTGTATTTTTTTAAATAGAACACCCTATATACGAATCGTATTTTCGATTTAGCTTATAATTTTAAATCTTTTTTATTAAGGATTTACTATAACAAAACTTTATAGTTTCTGAGATAATTAAGTTTAAAGAAAAAAAGTCACATTTTCAAGCATCAATTCAATCCTAAATAACGTTTTCAATTTTGTGACAAATATATTCAAATTTGGAATTTAGCAAGGCCAAGGACAAGTTAACATAATTTTTACCTAATATTTGCAATAAAAGCTACAGGGTGTTGAACACATCGGCTCAAATTTGAACAAGTTTAAATGAATAAATATCTTTTTTTTAAATGGTACACCCTGTATATTTTCATGTTATTTAATAGAGTAATAAAAACCCTAAAAGTTTTGTACAATATATCCTATACCTATTTATAATAGTTTTTGAGATATTTCAGTTTTTCTTATTTTCCATACTTTTTTACAGAAATAGTCTTCATTATCATAGTAGCCATGTAAAATAATAAAAAGAAACTACAGAAACAAACAGAATGTGGTTAAATATGATGAAATACATTATTCGTTATATTACAACGGCAATAGTTTAATTAAACATAATGTGAAAAAATTAACACAACAATAACGACAAGGCAAATACATATTTACTTTTATACTAAATTGAAACAAAAAAATTACCTATTAAATGAGATTAATTATTTCTTTTTAATAAGTGTTCGAATAAACGACCCTCTTGTGCAATGCACAAATTTAGTCTTTTTTGCAGATTTTCTCGGACCCTGGACAAAATTAGTGGCATTATTGTTCTACAGGTATCCCTAATCCTGTTTCGCATATCTTCCACTGTTGTTGGTGGATTAACATACACCTTATTTTTAATATAACCCATAGGAAGAAATCTAATGGGGTGATGTCGCAAGACCTTGGTGGCCACTCAATGATTCCCCCACGTCCAATCCATTTTTGCGGATATCGTTGGTCCAAAAACGCACGAACTTCACAATGGTAATGCGGAGGCGCACCATCGTGCTGGAACCACATACTGTCGAGCTCATCCCTATCGAGACCTTGAAGCAGTTGGGTTAGTTCTTCTTGTAGAAAGTTCAGGTAACTATGGCCATTTAGTGGTTCATTAAAAAAGTGGGGTCCAATAATTCGATTATGATGAATACCACACCAAACATTTAATGACCAGTGGTTTTGATGTTGCACCTCTCTAATCCAAAATGGGTTTTCTGTGGCATAATAATGCATGTTGCGTCTATTTACGGCACCGTTACTTCTAAAAGTAGCTTCATCACTAAACATTACCTTGCATAATAAATTTGGATTTAATTGAATCTCCGCATTTATTGTACGACAAAAGTTGACACGACTTTCAAAATCCTGTCCATGCAATTCTTGGTGTAATTCCATGTGATATGGATGATACCTATATTTCTTGGTAGTACGATTAGCGGTGGATTGTGATGTTTCACATAATGCTGCTAACTGACGGCAACCAATATAAGGATTTTCCTGAACATTTAACAATACTTGTAGTTCTTTTCCTTCATTAGTTACTGGTTTGTTGACCACTTTACGTTTTGGATAATCAACAGTACCAGAAGAATCAAATCTTTGCATTAAGTTTTGAAAAGTATGGGTATTAGGCTGGCGTCGATCAGGATACTTCATTTTGTAAATTCTTAGAGCAAGAAGGCAATTTTTTTGAGCCTCTCCTATTGTATAAATCATATCTATTAACCCATTCTTTGGAAAATTCATTTTACAATATAAGATGAATGCAAAAAAAAAACAAACTACACTACATAAAAACCAAAAGAAGCGATTGCGGTTATAAATTTGACACACAGAAAAATGTTCTTTTACATTGTTTTTGCCATGGCTACTATGATAATGAAGATTATTTCTGTAAAAAAGTATGGAAAATAAGAAAAACTGAAATATCTCAAAAACTATTATAAATACGTATAGGATATATTGAACAAAACTTTTAGGGTTTTTATTACTCTATTAAATAACATGAAAATATATAGAGTGTACCATTTAAAAAAAATATTTATTCATTTATACTTGTTCAAATTTGAGCCGATGTGTTCAACACCCTGTAGCTTTTATTGCAAATATTAGGTAAAAATTATGTTAACTTGTTCTTGGCCTTGCTAAATTCCAAATTTGAATATATTTGTCACAAAATTGAAAACGTTATTTAGGATTGAATTGATGCTTGAAAATGTGACTTTTTTTCTTTAAACTTATTTATCTCAGAAACTATAAAGTTTTGTTATAGTAAACCTTTAATAAAAAAGATTTAAAATTATAAGCTAAATCGAAAATACGATTCGTATATAGGGTGTTCTATTTAAAAAAATACAACTTTATGGTGTCCTAGTTTTTTGGCTCACCCTGTAGAGTCCTAAATATTTTTAAAATCTGCGTAAAAATAAACTGTATCAAACAATAAATATAGTTTCTTTGTAAATTTCACCGAAAAGGCACAAACCTACCTCATCTAATTGTTGACTCACCCTGTACATATACTTTATAAGTGCGTGTGTATAGTATATTGATTATGAGACACCCTATGTATATTATATTTATGTATATATGCAGATATATTTCTAAAACTCTAAAATTAGAAATTCAAAACCCTACAAATAAAAATTCCTTCGTAAAATATCATTTTACATTAAAAATCGCGAAAGTCCCATTCCCTACCGAAAAGTTTTAATGCAATGAATATGTAATTTCAACCCCGGACTTAAAAGTTGGGTAAACGCTCGGAGGGGTTCAAGATATCATTAAAATAGTCGCCCGGATTTTACAACACGAATAAAATTTGTCTGAGATGAGAAGCGTACAATTTTGTTTTCTTGTTTTTAGAAAATGCAATAATTGTGCGTCCAAAATTGGACCGAATTTAACGACCTCACCGTGATTAATATTCAGAATTTATAGCCTTAATCGGAATTTGGGTGCATTTTATTAGCAATAAATTTTGAACTGCGTCGATAAATGGATTTCTTGAATTAAGCACACTTGTTCTTTATGTTATATACCCAAAGGTATAAATTACATTTCAATAAAGAGGATACCTTTTAAGCATAATCTTAAAATTCTATTAAAGTTGTTACGATCTCAAATGAAATAAAATTTTTATAAAAAAAATTGAGTCGACTTTTAAAAGTGCGCTAAAAAGTGAAAAATAACTATAAATTTTTATATGAAATTGAAATTTTTGAAATCGGCGCCAAACTAAAACCTGGCAAAACGCGATTCGCATAAATAGATTAAAAATACTTTATTTGTAATTGTTTTCTTACCATTTTGTATATATTAGTAGCTATTTATTTCATTTAGAAATAATTATATATAAAAATGTATAGTTATTTTTCACTTTTTAGCGCACTTTTAGAAGTCGGTCAAATTTTTTTGATAAAAATTTTATTTTTCGATTTTTAGTTTTGAATTCCTTATATCCATAAATTATTTGAACTAAGTACTAATCGAGATTAGTGTACCTTGCAATGACTCCAAGGTGGCAAAAAAGTACCCATTTTATCCAAAGTTGTAAAGCAGCCTAAAGTGAACCACTAAAAATTCTTTGATTTTTAGAATTCTCCAAATACCAGTGAAATTGTGTCGAACAAATATTTAATCTGTCATAGTAAATTCACTATCTAACATTTAAATTAATTTTAGATTTGTAATATAGGTGCCAGAACCATCCAATATCGATATCTAAAGAAATTGAGACATAAATTTCTTAGCCCGATATATTTTATACTGCGTATTGGGTTTGTATACGCCCCAAAAACACCGCAATATAAAATTTTTAGTCCCTCGTATTGTATCTTATAAACCCAATAGCTGTAAAAAATTAATTTCATATTTATAATCCACCACCCCAAAAACTCCATATACCAAATCTGAAAAAATGCTAATAAGGTAAAATTTTTAACCCACCATATTGGAGCCGCCATATTGAATTTCAAAAAAATAATTTTAACATCTGAATTTAATCGAGATCCAAACCTTTCAAAGCCCCCCAGTACCAATTTTGGATGCAATCCTGAACTTTAAAATTTCTAGATCGTCATTTTGCATCTGACATATTAGATTTTCTTAAAATAATTTTATATTCGCTATTTACATCCTCGAAAACGATTCAGTCCCACTTTTGAACATTTATATTTAACAGTGACAAAAATCCCCCAATACTGATTTTAGACAAAATCCATAGATGTAGAGTCTTAAAAATCCGCCATCTTGGATTTTTTATCCGCCATATTGGATACGCTATATTTATTTTTTTAATAATTTCAGATTCGTAATGTGCTATCCCAAAAACACCCCCATATCAATTGTGAGAAAAATCGGACATTAATTTTTTATCAGCCATATTGATTTTTTTTAAAATAAATCCAGATTCGTTATGTGAAACCCCCATGCCAATTTTGGAGAAAATCAGACAAAATTGATTTTTTCGTCCGCCATATTGGATCTGCCATATCGAATTTTTAAAAAATAAGTTTAGATTCGTTATGTGCGATCCTGGAAACTCTCCCGTACAATTATGGAGAAAATTGCACAAAATTGATTTTTTGTCGGCCATATTGGATCCGCCATATTATTTTTTTTTTAAATATTTTGTATTCTTTATGTGTGACCCTGAAAACTCCCCTGCACCAATTTTGGAGAAAATGGGACAAAATTAAATATTTTTGTTCGTCATATTGGAACGGCCACATTGAATTTTTTAAAAATAATTTCAGATTCGTTGGGTATAACCCTAAAAATTTCTCCATTCCAATATTGGAGAAAATCGGACAAAATAAATTTTTTTGGCCGCCATACTGTCAGCGCCATCTTAGATTTTATGGGACCCCGCAGCAACTTTCTGAACATAACGTAAAAAGTTTCATTCAAATCGGTGCCGCCGTTCCGGAGTAATCGGTGTATATACATAAAAAAATGCATAGTCGAAGAATTGAGAACCTCCTTCTATTAGAGGTGGATTAAAAATAGGCAATTAAACGATTTTAAAGGATTGAAATTGAATTGAAATAAATAACGCAATTTTTATTTATCGCTCCTCGTCAAAGTCAATGTGAACTGTATTGTAAATGTACAAATTTACATTATTACTTTAACAATGAAAATCGTTAATTATTAGTGATCTGTTAATAATTAGCACAAATGTTTTAATTACAATGACCTAATTACCCAGAAATTACACGCTAACATGTGTGTCTAATTTTCGGGCCGATCAACCGAATTCTATATAAGGGCGGTACGCACCAGTAGTAGTTAGTAGTTATTGCTCTCTGTTTTTCTATGTTATTGTAATATCCGTTTGCAATACTCGAAAAAAATAAAAGATTATTTCATCACTAGAGATCACACTATCTGTGAAAAATATCGCTTCACAGCAATCAAAACAGAATTTCCTTTAAAATCACACATTTCATAATGCATTAGTGCTTATGGAACAAAATCCCGGATTCTTATTCGTGGATTTTGACTTTAAAGGCGTTGCCCTAAAAGTCCTTATAAAAATAATGATGTTAGCATCTACGTCTTCGATTTCACTTCCATTTTTTCTTCTGGGAGCAAGGGATGATCATGCACGGCCGTAGCACAATATTCCAGTTCCAGTACCTCAATACATCGACTACGACGATCTTTTTGAAGGCAGCGTAGTCTTCTGAGAACGTCTAGATGTCAGCAACATTGAAAACAAAGCTTAAAAATCAGCTAGGAGCCAATATTCGTACGCGGGATTTACTTGGCGTTCTCTGAGTAATCTATCACTTGCGAAATACACCAAATCTGGTTTAAATAAAGCGTCTGAGGACTTCCCTTGTATAAAACAAAGTGTTATGACAATTAAGAGTTTCTGCTTACGAACTCTTTGGTAAGTTTCGTAATTACTGGGCCCTCAGACAGTTCAGTTCGAAAGTCAGCTGATGTTAGGGACCGTATACCCGAACTGGGGTTGCGGTTGCTAATCACTGACAGTTACTAGTACTGTTTTCAACGGATTTACTTACCCATACTATTTTTTCGTTCGGGTAAAATAATGTGACAATTCATTGCGTCATTTCACAAAACTTTTGCTCATCACGTTACATTCTAGTAGCATTCATTATGTTCAAAAAAGTTGTACATTTCCTTTCGCGGTATTTTATCTCGAATTTTCGAACACATTATCATAAATTTCACTTCATTTCCCCGCGGAAAATCATATACAAAAAAGGCCTATAAACAAACACTTGCAAGTACCTGAACTAAATATTATTCACCGTAATACTTAGTTAACCCGCAATTGACCTTTTACTGATCTCAGCCTTGGGGATTCCGAGCTCAGCATTCATCATGCATTCATGCACAGCCGACATATGCATATTTTTGGATGCAAGAAATCATAAAAATCAATTCCCCTATGCCTCGATGAGCGAGAAGAAAGGTGAGGCGGCCAGATTTCCTATTTGGTCGGGCGGTTTTGGTAGCACTCACACTGCACCCCCTGCGTTGCGATTCAACAAATTAGAGCAAAACTTAAACGCAGGCTTCACGTCCTAAATCCACCTTTTCCAGAGGCAAAATCGACCTGGCGGAGACGAACTTTGATTGCGTTCGTTTCAGTACTAAGTAAGCATTAGGTTACGATCTAGCAACATAGATTTATACTTCGCATAAAGTTAAGATATCGTATACTGTAGCGATTTCGGAAACAACATCAGTCAACTCTAGCGCTTTCGAGGGCTGACTGAAAACTGAAAAGCAGAGATCGATAGACGTATAGATAACGAACATACCACCCAAAAACCAAAATGAAGGCATTCCTTTATATCATGGTACTGAGTGCTCTCAATCGCAGCGAAGAAGCTCATAGTAGCAACTCTCTGTTTCTCCATACTTAGTGCTTTGTTGTCTCAATTTGTACTCAGCATCAGTGTCAGTGGAAATAGCAACAACACTCACAAAGAAACATGCTAATTATAGCATACAAAACAATACAATTCTGTCCACATCTCCTTTTCCTCTCCCTCTTCTGGTTAACCATGATTCAGCAGCTTGCACCTCTGTTACAACAAGTCTTGACCACTGTGTACACTCTTTTCTCGAAGATCGTTGAGTAGCTTATCTCTATCGTCCTAACCATCGGACAGTAGTGTATGAAAATCGCCAAATTTACTAACTATTTTCGATCAACACTTCTGACCTGACTACGAGTTGTTTTTATAGCTGTCACGGCCAAATTCATTATATATTTCTAATCCAGATATGTGTTAGTGCTACCACTTACACGATTCATTGTAGCAAGAAAAATGGTGGCTCATAATAGCCTAATGAATTAAATCGATCTACAAGTTTACATTTCCGCATCTCCTAATTCATCTGAAGCTTTTAGCAACACCAATTTTATTGAAAGAAATGAATCTTCAAAGACATATTATATCCAATCTTGTAGTAGCTTCGAAACCATCTCCTTATAGTTTGCAGACTTTATATTTCCCACAAAATTTTTTGTCCCTTCAACAAAAATAGCCATGCATTTTTTTCTTCTGTTTTTAATTCAGAAAAAAAATTGGAATCCTTCATAACTTTCGTTATATTTGGTCCTACAAAAATTTCTTCTTTAAATTTCGCTTCGCACAATATAGGATCCAAAGCTTTTAAATACAGAAAACCTTCTTCATTTTTATCCATGGCTTTAACGAAGTTTTTCATGAGGCTTAATTTGATGTGCAAGGGCGGTAAAATGATATTCTTTGGGTCTACTAGGAGGTTTTTAGAGACTTTCTTTTGTCCAGGATAGAAATTAGTCCTCAATGAAGGCGCGGATCTAAGGGTGGGCGGTGGAGGCAATCGCCCCCCCCCCAGATTTCCTATCTATTTTTTTCCAGCAAAATTAAAGTTCTCTGAACAATTTTCAGAGCTCAGTTCTTTTAATTTCAGGTAATTCCCGATCTTCATTGATTTTAATTAAAATTTTTTCGACGGTTGGGATCTGCTTCTCATAATAAAATGTATATTCAACTCCTTTCATTGCAGTTTACATCTCTTCTTCTAACGAGGTTTTTCGTCTGCCTGTGATCGAATGTGAGTTGGGAATACTAACAATTCCAGTCTTTTTTTTCTCTTTTAGTATTCGGTATATAGTAGATTTTTCAACTCTTGTCATATTGGAACACATCTCAACAGAGCTTTTAACATTATTAGCTAGATATTGATATCTGAAGGCATCATAAACATTCATGCTAATAAGTTTTTCGTTGAGGAAAAAATGCCCTGGTTTAACGATTTTGGAATAAATATAGATGTGGGAGCCATATCTTTTGGGTATCTCACTAATCTGAAATAATATATAAAACAAGCACAAAAAAGATAAATCACTAAGGATACACTGTAAGGTGTACTTTGCTCACTGACAGAAATTAAATTGTTATATCAGATATTTTATTGTTGCAGTAAATTTATAAAAGCTTATAATATTTAAATATAATTAGATTTACGGCACTTCTCAGTTACCTGCGGCACTGGAGCAGGTACGTTGGAGGTTTCGGTAACAGACAGTTTTATTACTCTCTCTAGTTCTTGAATAGAGTATAGGAATGTGTATGCTTGCGATCGCCCCCTTTTCCCAAGAGCTTTGAGTTCAGGAAAATAGACCCGATTCTGCCTCTTATATTGGGAATGTGTATGCTGCTCGCGTCCTCTCCCCTGTCGGCAACTTGTTTTTTTTTGTGATCGTCCCCCTCCCTCTTCAAGAGCTTCAAATTCAGAAAAATAGACCCGACCCTGCCATTTACACTAGAAATGGGAATGTTGCAGGTGCCCCCCCCCCTTTGACAACTTGCTTTCGCTGGCCATACTGTACTTTTGTGATATCACCCCCCCCCCCAAAGAGAGAAGCTGTATCCGCCCTTGTCTCAATGTAGTGTTGATTTCTAGCTCTGCTGTCCCACTAGCATAAAAAAAACAGAATTTCATGTAACCTCCTTGCAACCCAAGCAATATTTCTACAAGTTTAAGTTATGCACATATTTTCCAAAAATGATTGTTGTACTGAATTTTCTCGAGCAAATTTTTTTCAATTAGCATAAGTTTCTTTTATGGGGATGTCATGTGTTAAAGGCATGTCAGATCATTGCCATTATGCAGTAAAACTGTTTTTAAACTTAACTTTGAAGAATCAATGAATAGGTTCTATTCATCTAGTGAATAGTCGTAGCCTAAAATATTCATAAACTCCTGCACTTCACTTTCTTCTTTAAAAAAAGTCTACAAATTCAGAATCTCGTTGTCGAGACCCTGAAACTTGTGTACTTAGATAAAGTAAATTCCATTGATGGAGCCTGGAACCTAAAAGTTCAGCTTCAGCTTTGGACAAATTTAGGTCTCTAACTAAATCATTTAGTTTACCTTGACGTATTAAATGTGGTCCATTTTCACTTAAATCAAAATATTGTGACTCAGCGGTATTCTGTGTTGAAGATTCTGATTCGATGTCACTTAATACGATGTCCTCTACAACTTTTTGCTTCATTGAAGGTTGGAGAGGTGGGCAGTCTTCAGTATGAGAAAGCGGTTTAGTTACTGACTCCACATCATGATATACAATTTTATCTCTTGTCTTATATGTATATTCCTTCAGTTTCGTTAAATAGAGATAACAGTTAGTCACATGATCCTTTTGTTCCCTCCAAATTACAGGTTTTAAAAATGGCATTGATGGGTTGGTACGCATCTAGGTCCCCAAAATTTATTAATAGAGAGATAGATTTTGAGACCAAAATACAACTCGTAAATGGTCTGTAGTAACGGCGATTTGAGCTTGAGCAAACTGTCTACAAATAAAACAAAAGAGATCGAATGAACTTGAGCACTTTCAATTCATAGTGTAATCTAAAATTAAAACGTACAACAATTAACTAAAACACTTGTCACAGTTAACAATAACCGGTTGAATAAAGTACTAGAAATAGATCGTTGTTAAATGTAGTAGGCGTTGTAGCAATATTAACTGTCAATAAACCAACAATATTGAATTGGAAATATACTGTGTATCTACAAAACACCAGTCTTGTTTTTGTTAGTATAGCCACACAAAATTTTTTTTTCGATAAACCGTCAAAAATATGACAAATTTTATTTATTTAGATATTTCCATAGACATAGTAGAGAATGAACCAGGTTAGTCATTCATGAATAGGAAATTTATAAGCGCTAACATGTTTGTACGCCAGGGGTTAGAGGGGTGTCATAGCTCACAATCTATCATACGCCAGCGGCGTAACAATTTTAAAACGAATAAAAATATCAATTAATATTCTATGATGCTTTTATTTGCAGAATTGAAATAAATATTTTTTCATAAGAAATAGTTAATTACTCTATCAATATGTCGTGATATGGAAGTTGTTGTACTTGAACATAAATCAGTATTCAATATAAAAATAATCGTAATATTCATATCATTTATCTTTTACTACATTAATGACTTGAAATAAACTTTTTTTTATCCAAGGCACTAGTTATTATTTAAAACAGAGTACCATATAAGAATTATCCAATCCAAAGTAAAAAATTGCGTAATATTTTGCCAGATTGTAGTTAAGTGGCTAATTAATGCCCACAATTCTAAAATCGGCCAAAACTTTGTTTCTTGAACATTACTGTGATTGAAATTTTTTTTCTAAATTTTATGGACTCGCTGTCTATTTTTATTATTCCTAACATCGTGTCTATGCCGTACAGACACTCGCATATGAAATTTAACGTCAGCCATGAACATCGTAAAAAAGTAGTCTTACCAAAGTTCTAATGTCTCAAATATTGAAGTGCAATACTGAATAAATGTAACGACGTCGTGGTATGCAAATATAACTACTTTGACGTTTGGTTAGTATACCAATTACCTGTAAAAATAATAACACATGTACAAAATTCCTAAAACGAGAAAATGGAGATATTTTTTGTAAGTTAATAAATGAAGCAAATCAAAAATAGAAATATTTAAAAAATATATATTCGACGGTGTATGTGTTCAGGAGAAAATAGAGTATTTACAACTTCATTTTCAAGAAATAACCTGTTAATATTTGTATATAATTTCAATTATGATTTGAAATATATATGGTAGGCTGTTTCAATTTAGGTATTAATCTGAAACACTTGTTACAGTTAAACCTGTTTCACTGAACAGTCCCTAATTACGCACGTCATATATTTATTTATAACGTTTATGAGTGTTTTTTGCAGATTTTGTTATATCTTGGTTATATGAAAATTTTACACTTTTATAAGTAATAGGGAAAACAAAAATTAAGGAAAAAATTGTAAAAAGATAGGAAAAGCGGCACTATTTGGTGTAATATTACAAGGGAAATGTTAATGAAACATAATAGAAAATGGTGGGCTTCTATTATGTTGGTCTCACTCTAAAACATGAACACCATCAAATCGATAATAGAAATCGTTTGGGCCAAAATGTTCACTAGAGATACGAAGTGACTTGGGCAAGATTTTATCTTGTAGTCCTAATATATTAATCCAAAGGTCTCGGCGGTTAGAATCACTGGGAAACCTATAAAAAATCACTGATAACAAAATATAAAATCCCAAATTACCCGCCTATGATACCAAACTTAACCTAAATTATGTCATTATCTGTGAAAAGTTAAATTTGGAAATAAATAATCCAATTTTCGGCAAACTTGGCACTGATTGACCATTTTGTCACTAATGAATAATTAGTCACTTGCAAAAACACTTTTGGAATCACAAAACATTAAAAAATGACCCAAGGCACACAACGTCAACCACAAAAATGTCATATGTCAAAATTTTTATGAATGGACCGGATTCAACCTTGATCGTACCTATACATCAGAGATACCGAAAATATATAATTGTATTAACGGCAAAAAATCGTGTTGTCCAGTGTTATTCTTTTCAAGCATTGCGGCCGATAATAAAGAAATTAGAAAATAACAATTCTATTTAATCTGATTAGAAAAGTAAAACATGAGATAGTAGTGAGATTTTAGCGATGAACTTAAACAATGAAATATAAGATAACTTAAAACAATTGTTACTAATTAGGCAATAAGTCGTTAGTTATTATTCCTTTCTAGAATTTAAGTGCGATCTTTTACCGAAATCATAGATAGGGCCTCAAACTTAATCACCTTTCGTGTTCCGAAAACAGCGTGAAAAATTAACTTAAATCCCGGTTGCGAGTGATCAATCAATTCAGCTATTTAATTGAGAAATTTCAGCGAAATACGGAATAAAGCCTTTTGAAATGAAATTTTACTTTTCGATTGTAAAATGAATAAACATATTAGCGATAGATTATAGAATAATAGGTATTATTATAAACGGATCAATTAACGTTTGTTAATTAATATAAGCTTATTGTTATTACCTAAATCGATAATTCGCTTAATCTAATCCTGATAATAGGAAGATAATTTTTATTACTTACTAGATTAATTTGATTTAACGAGAAATGTTAGTTGACTATTGATTATTGAGCTACTTATTGGCATACTAGACCTCTAGACCCATTACTGAGCATCAGGAACAATGCTCAAATCCTAGACCAATAAAAAAAGCTTACAAAATTAAAGAGCTATGCCTCAACCAAACTATACCAGTGAAAACAATCAGATGAGGTGGCCAGAGAATCCAGTCTGGTCAGGTGATTTTAAAGGGACCTCACCAACACCTGCTATGTTTGATGTAATTAATAGAATACATGAGTCAGTGAATAAAACCTTTTTAGAGGATTACATCGAAATCTCCGTCATGGCAACTCAGACAAATATTAGTTTGAACGAGGATTTAATTAGTTTTGAACAAGTTCTCTCGAACTATCTTAAGGTAAATCAGTTAGAAAATAATCCTGGTCAGAAAAATCCAACGCGCTGTTTTACTGAGGAATTAAGACGTGAAAATTAGAATTTATCATGAATCCATCCATATTTCGACACACCAGATACGAATTTTTTAACGCAGCTTTCTGTTTCAGATATTACGCCGTAAGAAGACGATGGACAGTCGTTACTGCAATAACTGATTACGTAAACACGTGAGTGGAATGTTGTATGAACGACCGCCATTAGGAGAACACCTTACCTATAGATCCCGTCAGGAAATTATTTCAAGATTCAAAAATAGATAAGCACGCAAAATAAGAGTGTCTAGAGAAAGGCATCGGCGGACTTACTGACAAATCCACCGCCGGTGCAAGTACGAAACACACCTTAACAGCAATTTTAGTGATTCAAAAGCTTGTACTTATGTCGTAACATCTCATTTGATTTGTTACTGTCGAGTTTCAATTGGTTGGAGCTTTTGCATGTCAATTTGGGACGTTTATAATATAATTAGTAAAAACAACGAGGTATAACGAGGCATCGTAACAAATAATTTATTCTCGTGGAAATTTGTAAAATTATTTGTTCATCCAGTGTATTGATTTGTAACAAGTTACCTGAGAGGGCATTATTAAGAACTTTCGATATTAGTGACAGGCGTTGCAATGAAATTTTAATTTTTTAAATATGGAAATAACGTGCCAATGTTAGAATTGATGCTGCATATGTAACGAGAATATTCAGATTATGACAGTAAATCGTTCGAAACTTTATTTAATTGGGATATTAGGTATAAACAACTAGAAATATAAATGATAGAATCGGAATGTATCGCTAAACAGTGCGGGCGTAATGGACAGATAGTACACAAATTATCTTGACAAAACATGGTTCACACTCATGATGTTCAATATCATTGGACATTGTTGTGAATACACGCTTATTTTACGACAAAATATTAAATTTCAGATTTAATGTACCCCTAACTCCCTAAACAAATAAATAAATTAAATGATACGGCATACAGTGCTAAAACTACAGTTCTTCGATTGCCGAAACGGGGATACCCAGAAATTAATCGGTGCGGAGACGGCACTCCGACTTGGTGCTTCCCCAAATTCAGAACGCGACGTCACCACCGCTATAAAAGCGAAAAGGCAGCGGCGTAATTAAAGACATTATGGGTTGCTCTTTTTGAGATAACTCATCCTTTTTCCGATTAAGGTTAACTCTCGGGGCCACGAGATTGTTCCCTTATTAGGACAAATCGTGGTTCTTAAAGTCGGTTGCCTTGGACTACATAAATTCTTCTGACAATAAAGATCGTGCATGTGTCTTACATTACCAAAATTAAAATTGACCTTCGATAAAAAGGGATGGTTAGTGACGCATAAGAATTCTTACATTCACGGGAAAGGTAAATAATTCGGGATTCGGAAACTAAATCTTGTTTAGTAAGGGTCTTGCCAATAAATTGAAGCGATTGTACGTTCGGTTTAAGAATAACTACGAGTCGAGTGTAATGCTCGACAGAGCTAAACAACAAAAGATACCTTGCCAGTCATGAAGGGTTTAGTGATCCAAAAAAAAACGCGTCCTGACTTAAAAATAATTACCAGAATGAGAGAAAGTGGAGATAACCTGATATTGACAGTGCGACTAATAGTCAGCTTCGTGTTGGCTATAAAATTATGAAAATATCGATTTGACAAATAAACTGGAACGTGACAGTGGAGAGTAAAATAATCCCGATCTTGACTTGTGGAAGACAGTACTGAATTAAAAAAAAAAGTGAATAAAAAGTTAACTAAGAGTCAAGAACGAGTGTTATTTGATAACCTTTCGCTAAATAACTTATTCCCTAGAAGTGTTCCCAACAAACAGGAGGTTTGGCGGGACTTCACCTACAACCTCTGATTTGTAATAAAACTTCGGTTTTACACAAATAATTGATAATACGGAAATTCATAAAATAAATTAATTCAATAAACCCAGTAAATGCGTAAATAGGTCCATATGCTCGGAGATTAGTACAAAAATACCGAATAATAGTGAGCTGCGTTGACGTCTAGCTAAAATCGATAACAAGTTAAAATCGCGAAAGGTAGTTGAAATAGACCCTTGGAAAAAAATTATATAAAATTCGGTAAATAAAAAATCGTTAATAAAACATGGAATTCGAAAAGAAACATGATTGTTATTAACGTTCGAAAATTAAAAAAAAAATAGTCATACTTCGTTAATGCGACAATATAAATCACCAAAAAGCGTAATTTAGGTATTCATATTCTAGAGAGAAATAATTATAATTCTTTATACCAGAAGTAAAAATGGCGTTATTTCTAATCTGTTGCTATCCTCTGTCAAAAACATCAATCAATCCTCTGCTATTAAGAGAATATGATAATCAAATTATTTGAGATATGGGTTGGACATCAACTAATATTAAAACTCCTAGATAATAATAAATTAATTAGTAAGTTTTTACTTTTCTACTTGCGACTAATTTTCAGAAAAAAATGTAGACTACAAGGTAAGTTTAGGTCTTTAAAAGACCTTTAGACGATCTGATATTTAGGCACCCTAACTGAGTGATAATAGCATCTAGTAAGGAACCTAATTAGGACGATCAGGCGATGCCGATCTCCTTTTCCCAGTTGGTGCATTAATTAGGAAACAGGTGTGGTCTAATGACATTTAGAATATCTAGTAAAAAGAGTGACGGTATCGTTAACTTAGAGGCTGGTGTCACGCACGAATGGCGAGTAAAGAAAAAGGAGTTTTATTAAAGTTGTATTGTGTTGACTATTAAAAATATGTTAAAAATTTTTGTCAACCTAAAAGATTTCAGCGTAAAACAGCCTATTTTCTGTATTTTCTTATGTTTACTCACGTGATGGTAAACACTCCTCGACTGATTGCAACTCAGGTGACATCACTTATTAGTAAACAAACAAGATGCCAGTTTACTAACAAGGGATTTTAATAATTCAGCCACGTTATTGAGTAATTTTCAAGTTAATTATTGACATATTTCTTACGAATCTTTTATAGTTTGTAGCATTCTTGAAAGATAAATAGTCACAAGTTTCCTTAGACCTTTTGTATTTCAACCGAAACAACTCCTTATTGTTTAATAAGCAAATTTCCTCCTTAGTGAACGATGGTAGGTACTTACTATGCCTGAATAAAGTCCATGGTACCGTCTCATTAGAAATTATATCTATATGCTGATAAAATGCCGCTACAGCTTTTTCAACAGCAAGGCCCTGACGTAGAAAAGATCATTCACTATCGAAGCAAATGTTGGCTCAATCTAGGAAAATCAGCCTTTTAGTTAAAATTTGTATTATTTGCACGTTTAATAAGGGCATGTTATCAACAGTGGAGGATGATGCACATCAACAGGTAACATTGTTGAATAAAATTCACCACCTTTATCCAATGGGCCAAACAACAAGTCAGGAAGTAGGTTCCTGTGATTTTTTACATTATTTAACTGATACAGATTATAGATGTTAACTAAATTATTAGTATCATGTAGTTTTGGACTGTACGCCTGATATTCGCAGACATATATTCCAAAAATATTCAAATTCCCCAAAAACTACATACTTGAAACGTTATTCAAATCCAGCAGAATGCTAAGATTTCCGAGTAAATCGTGGTAAGTCGTGAAACTGTGTTGTATATAAATAACAGTTACTTTAACAGCTTTAATAGATAATCTTAAAATATCAATATCGGAGAGGTTGTCTGAGATTAAATAAGTATCAATTATGATTGCCCAAAAATTTTTATTTAGTGCAAGGAGTACACTTCCTCCTCTCTTAACGTTTAACAGAGCTGTTCTATGATCACAACGAAAGACTGAGTAATGAAAAAGGCCTAATTCACTATCAAGGACCTGTAGCCACAACTATGTTTTCGTGAATACAATGAGATCATAATTATAACAATAAGACGCATTAAATAGTATATGTTTTAACTCCGCGGACATTTTGATAATACATCGTGAAATTTTTCCGACATTCATTAGATTTAGAATTCGCTTCCTTCATAAGGCATAAAACAGATAGATATTTTTCAGTGCATCCCTTGTAAATAATTTATTATTTTCGCGTCTGCTAACTTTCATTACCACGATTCACACTTGGACAATGGAAAAAGCTACCGTGACAATTGTTATAAAAATAAACAACACAGCTATTGTATTTTTATTCAGCATTGACAAATTCACAATAATATCCAGATTGAGTTCTTTGACAGGAAAATTAAAAACCAAAAAAAAAACAGATATTTTATCCATTGTTTCAGCATCGAGGACCAACTCCATATTTCCTATTACACAAATTGCACAGCTGCCACAGCCGGATTTTAAAGTGCGACAGATATTAAGTTCGAGTAATATTTGGCTGCGAATTAGAAACGAAAAGTAATTAGGAAGGAATAACGGCCAATTATAGTTTACATTTGCCATTTAAATTATGAAAGAGGGGAAAAGCGGAAATGTTCGCTTGCACGGTCTAACGCATGATTATTGTTTGGAAGGACCCTTATTTTCAACCAAATTACATTCAGTGATAAACATTAAATTGAAGCAGTTCATGCCAAAACGTAGTAAAATAATCAATTTAATACAAAATTAAAAGTTTGTTTTTCTAGGTAAATACTCGTATATATTTTCGTATTATTCGACATCTTACCGCGAGCCTCCGATCAGATTTAACTTCAAATAAGAAATCCAAACATAAATAAGTAAGACGACGGGTGTCTGGGAATGTACCAACTAGAATCCCACTGACGAGTCCTATAGTTGGTACCGGGACGACACACTCACATTTTTAAAAAAGAAATTCGTAATACATTAACCCGATTTAGACACGGCAGGTCTTTTCTAGGTTTTCCCTGCCAAATTACCCGATGATGACAAGTCCCTCTCAGGACTGTAAGGCAGCTGACGTTTCGATGAAATCTCATTCACCATTTTCAAAGCTTATTTTACGAAAACCAGGGAATGTACGAAATTCGATGCGGAGAATTACGTAGGCCAAACCAATGTAACGGTAAAATAAGCGCCAGAAGAGATGAACATATGAACGCTGTCAAGCAAAAAACAACTTCTTCTTCTCTGGCCCAACACTGGTTAAACACAGGACATAAGATAAATTTCTCAGGAACAAAAATGCTATCGAGATGTGAAAACCCGTCCACAAGAGTTATAAGGGAAACCATTGAAATTGCAAAGAGGTCCAACAACTTAAATAGCAGAGATGATAGCCAGCGAGTGCCTAATACTTGGAAAAATCTGCTTACAAAACATCAACCAGTACCACTTAGTAACGAAACAGATTACAACTCGGCAACGCAACCTCAAACACTGGCAACAGGGCCGATAACGCGCAGCAGGTTTCGCAACCTGATTGGCCGGAACCATTCGGAAAACGAACGCGTCCGACGCGCACACGGGACCGACAGCACCCGAGTCGCAGGCATCAGTTCGCTCATAGACGCCATACAGTGAGCTTTGAAAATGGCGAATGAGAGCACCGAAACGTTAGCTGCCTTACAGTCCTGATAATATATATATATATATATATATATATATATATATATATATATATATATATATATATATATTACCGAGAAATATAACTACCTTGGTCAAGAAGTTCGGATTGGCAGGACAACCAGACGTGTGAGCTAAACCTGAAACGGAAAGCCTTTAACCAATGTGTTCTCCCAGTCTTAACATATGGGGAGGAGACACTAACATTGACGAAAACAATTGCTCAGAAACTGCAAATAACACAAAGGAGAATGAAGGGATCCATGCTGGGGGTGTCCCTGAGAGATCGGGTCCGAACCGAGGAAGTTAGGAGGAAAACGGGGGTAGATGATGTCATTGTGCGCATTGCAAGGTTAAAATAGAGATGGGCCGGATATGTGGCTAGAATAGGAAACAGATCGACGAAAAGAGTTTTGGAATGGCGACCGAGAGCGGACAAACGCAGTCAGGGACGACCACCGACCACATGGACAGACGACCTCAAAAGAATAGCAACAAACTGAATCGCAGTGGCTCAGAATAGAGGAGGATGGAAATCTCTTGAGGAGG
This sequence comes from Diaprepes abbreviatus, assembly GCA_034092305.1. NCBI lineage: Eukaryota > Metazoa > Arthropoda > Insecta > Coleoptera > Curculionidae > Diaprepes > Diaprepes abbreviatus. The sequence continues at coordinate 125,874 of JASJET010000015.1, read as the reverse complement.
CCTATATTCAGCAGTGAACAGAAATGAGCTGATGGTGATGATGACTTTGTAACATCAAATCATTGAGGTGTGTACAGTGAAGGGAATCTTTGCGCTTCAGTGGAGACAGTCCCTATATAAGCTCGTAGTCTTAAGACAAAACATTCAGTTTATACTTGATAACGGTTAGAGATACAACCTAATCGATACGTCGTGACAATAAATAAAATTAAGACAATGCAAGTCCGACAACCACATTTTAATCAAACTTCAACATTGTCTACAACCTTCAAACAAACGTTAGTCAAAACTACATAACAACTAAATTTCTTAATACCAAGTCACAAATATTTTCCGAACAAGATCGTTTTCTAATTAGAAATGTCAAGAAAAAAACTAAGTGAAAATCACTAGTTCAATAAACAAATGCGCCAAGGTTACAATTAAACACAATAATCTTAATAATAATAAAAGAACACAAAACAAGGAATATCAAATTTAAAATAGGTAAAATAAGAATAAATAAGCCCAAAACCTATATCATAGAAGCAAATTTAGAAACTGAAATTTAGGAAAATACCTAAAAGGAATAATTTACAAAGGAAATCACAACATCTGTGTCTGAATGAACAAATACGTGAATCATGAATCGAGAAATTACGACAGTCGATAAAGTATATTAGAAACAATTCAGTTGGTTTGCCTACAGCCAAAGAATGGTCATTAATTACCCAAAAAATAATGTGCAAGTCCACGAACGGAAAAAGAGCGGCCAAGAACTAAATGGTTTATTGGAGTCCAAGACCAATATCAGAAAGAAATTTGCAACCAAGAAACTGAACAGACAGACAAGAATGGAGAATGTAAACCAGTAAGCAGACACAGGACGCTATAAAAGAGGTATATCTCATTTCTGCGAACAATTTTGGCTAACTCTTAGAAGGTTTCGTTGATATTATACCAGCTATGAATGTGACTTTCTTTATCGCTCTGCATATGACTGTTTTTTGTTACGCTAGGGGTTTTTGTTTTATGCTTATCTTCTTCTTTACTTGTAAAGTATGATGAACATTTTTTAATTTTATATCTTGATTAAAAATGTTGTCTTAGTAACTTTATTCACCTGAAGAAAACTCACCAGAAGCATGACTATGAAGATAAGCCCGGAGGACACAAAACCAACAATAATCATAGTTGTTTTTGTAAGAAGTAATTAAAATTTAAAAGCAATTCTTTTTCACACCCTGTACAAAAATTTGGTGTTGTACATTTAAGGAAAGGAAAAGTTAAAGTAATTTATTTAAGTTACCTATATCAGAGGGAAGAAAATCGAAAACATCAACTCTTCCTGTAATTTAAGAAAATTGAAATAAATTATTAAGCACAGTTTTAGCAAATGTAAATTTGGTGAATTAAATTTAAATATATAATATATATTTACTTGAAAGCTTTCCGAGAAATTGAAGATTTAGAACTTATGAGAAAAGTAAACGTGAAATACAAAAGGAAAATATTTTACTTTCATAAGAAATTTTTAAAGGTTAAATATAATGTAATGGAAAATTAAATTTTTTCTTGTTTGAAGCTGTGCGAATGAAAAATAAATGTTGATAAATCAAATCTGTCAAATAAGCAAAAAAATAGATCTGATAATGAAATTATAAGTCATTGTTTATTTTGTCAATTTGAAGATTTGGCAATGGAGAGAAAATTTTGGGAATGATTTTAAAAAATCGCATCTGTTTCTAAGAAGTAAGTTCAAATAATTTTAGTGATATGTCAGCTTCGGCATAAAAGCCACATTTTCCAGTTTTTCATGTAAGAATTAGAATCGATTCACGAAATTAGAACGTTAATTTACATACAATTTTTATCCTACGTTGAGAATTTTATTTTCTATGACAAATTACCGCCGCGCCAAAAGTTCATGATTGAAATATGAAAAAGTTTTCTTTCTTTTTAAATATTAATTAGAAATAAACATTTTTATTTCATTTGGCTTTTCTTAGTTATTACGTTGTTAATATTAAACTTTTATTGTCTCCACTTGGAAATGAATCAAAAGGTGCATTATTTAATAGCAATTATTTGCTCAGCTTAAAATAAAAAATTAAATTTTTCAGTACATCATATTTAACCATTAAAATTTCTTATTATTAATAATAATAATAATATCCTTTATTTGCTAACAAAATTATGATCACATAACAAAGCAACGTCAGAGGAGAAAAAGGTAAAAATCTCTCTCAAGTAAAAGGTAGAGGTGCTGGAAATAACACAACTTACAAAATTGGTAATTTAATTGAACTTTTGAAAGATTTTTTTGAATAAAGTTACTGCACAAAATTGAGAAAAATCCATATAATTAAATAATAAAAGAAAAAGTGGAAACTCGATCTCATAATCGGTGAGACAGAGGAACCAATTATAATTAATTTGAGCGACGATAGCTTCACTGACTTTGATTACGATTTTGATACGTAATGTTTACCAGCATGAACACAATTTATTATTAAAATTTTCTGTAACATAAAAATTAATTACATTTGAATCCCTTTTTAGTGTTTAATTGTAATTCTGCAGATGGTTTAAGAAATAAATAAACTGAAACGTCAAATGTCATAATAATGTTTTTAATTAATAATAAAATGGCAGATAGCCCAAAAAAAAATACGTTTAACTTCTTGTATTTTGACAATGGGTATTTTGTAAGTATTTAAATTATAACTTAGAATTTTTTGAGAGAAAAAGTTACGTTTTAGTTCGAATGTGCCTAAAACGGTTTGGATGTCAAAATTTAAAATAATATAAATACAGTTGTGATTTCTGTTAAATATGTCAAAATTATCTATATTTTCTAATGTATGTGAATTATTAAGAATTCATAAGAAATAAAATAATATTATAAAAACTTTTTATTTTAAGTTTATTACCGAAATAATATTCTATGCCATAAATACTTGCTGATAAAATAAACCTCCTTCCGACGCCTATGACAAGGCTTAAAATCCTTTTTAACACCTCACACATCCAAATATCTATTGTTATCCAACCCAAATAGTCCATTATTATAGACCGGTATTTTTGATTATAAAAGTTCTAACCCATTCCTATGAAAAATATATGTGCCTAACAGATTTTGCCAAAGACACCAGACTAAAGAACACAGGTAGTTTGCGAAGAAAAAAAAATGATTTATTACTCTCTCTAGTTCTTGAATAAACTATAGTATAAGAGGCAAAATCGGGTCTATTTTTCTGAACTCAAAGCTATTGGGGGGGGGGGGGCGATCGCCCCCCCCCCTTGGATCCGCGCCTGGGTGGGTGAGATATTTCAATTTTTTTTTATTTAAAAACTCATACGTGTATTATCATTAAGGAAATGTTAACTGCGAATTTATTATTTAAAAAGTCCCATTTTAAATAACAAATAATGATAATATATTTTTCTAAAATTTAAATAGAGCCGAAACGAGTAAAAATAATTAATTGTTAGATAAAACATCCTAAAGACAAAATGTATATACCCTAAACGTAACCACCGATTTACTGGATGGTTACGTATTTGAGGTTGAGCGATATTATCTTTATATTTTCTTGTTAAAGAAAATTGCTGCCATTATATCATTACATCACATTTGAGAATATTTTTAATATTTTGCTATAATAACGTGATTTCCACTGACATTACCTTTCTTTCCCATGGAGTTCCATATCCGTCTAGTGGCATATAATTTATTTAACAAAAAAAAAATAATTATGGAATTGCGTGCAGCTTATGAGCATACGAACGACAATTTAATTATTATGTAATGTGTAAACAGAACAAAAGTCATTTTAAATTATATTAATGTAACAATAAATTAATACGTTGGCTATAAAGTTATCAACTTCCTTATTTTTTTTATGATCACGCAATGCGCTCACACTATAATGATTACTACCATTTTTGGAGTTATTAGAAAATACGTGAATAGCAGAGTAAAGATTTCTGCTAATGCTAATAAAATTGAAAGAAACATTACTAAGTCGACATTATAGATTATATCGCAACTCACAACCAATAAAGAAGAAACCATTCTTATAGGTGTCATGTGTTTACTAACGTAAGTAGTAAGAACTTGATACACTCAATTTAAAAGTATTTGGTGATAAAGAACAAACTCCAATAAACATCAGTTAAACTTAAAAAAATAGCAATCTTGTATCTACTACTACTACTACTACTACTACTACTACTACAAGAAACACTTACCTCTGAAGAAGTCAGGTAACATAATCGAGAATCTGCACTTTCAATTGATGCTTGCTGAACAATCCCATATCGACACGATTCTCTGTCGCTCATGTAGTCGGATCGTAAACTATCCTGTCGATCGAAGATACCACTGAAACAAAAATGGAAAAATGACATTTGTAGGGCTGCCGCGAAAGGGGTTCAAAAATGGGTGCTTTTTCCCAATGATCCTTCTGAATTAAGAAAAATTGACAGAGTTGAAAAAAATAAACCTAGAACTCCAGGCATCTAAGACTTAATAAATATGAAATTAAATTTTACTCTACGCCAATGCTTTTCAAACTTTCATCGTTTGCGATCAGAGTTTCCATATTAGTTTTAGCAGTGCCCCCTTTTAACGTTTTTTTTTTATTTTAATTAAATTTATTTTCTCTTCTTCTTTCTTTTGTCTCGATACACTAGTTCAATAAATTTATACAAGTAATAAAATTACACCCCTCCTTTTGCTACAGGACATCTCCCTAAAACGAGCACTGCCCACACGTTGAGAATTATTATAAATATTATTTTGCACACATATAATAAGTATCAAAACAATCATATTAAATATCGTTCAAGATTCAATAAAATATAGTTGTTAAAATTGCATTGTTTTAATTTTAATTTGTTTATATCACGTTTAGACTAGGTTCTATCCAGGGGCGAATCCAGCCTCTCTCTTTGGGGGGGGGGGGGGGGGTGATATCACAAAAGGCAATATGGCAAGCGAAAGCAAGTTTCGACGAAGAGGGACACCAACAACATTCCTATTTCTACTGTAAAAGGCAAGGTCGGGTCCTGAAACCTCCAGCATACCTGCTTCAGTGCCGCAGGTAACTGAGGACTGCCGTAAATATAATTATATTTAAATATTATAAGCTTTTATAAATTTACTGCAACAATAAAATTTCTGATAGTTCAATTTAATTTCTGAGTACACCTTACAGTGTGTCCTTTCTGATTAATCTTGTTTATGCTTATTTTTATATATTAGTGAGATACCCAAAAGATATGGCTTCTACCTCTATATGTATTCCAAAATCGTTTAACCAGGGCATTTTTTCCTCAACGAAAAACTTATTACGATGAATATTTATGATGCCTTAAGATATCAATATCTAGATAATAATGTTAAAAGCTCTGTTGAGATGTGTTCGAACATGACAGGAGTTGGAAAATCTACTATGTACCGAATATTGACGGAGAAAAACCTCGTTGGAAGAAGAGATGTAAACTGCATTAAAAGTAGTTGTACACACATTTTATTATGAGAAGCAGATCCCAATCGTCAACAAAATTCTAACTAAAATCAATGAAGATCGGGATTTACCTGAAATTAAAAGAACTGAGCTCTGGAAATTGCGCAGAGAACTTAATTTTTGCTGGGAAAAACCAGATAGGAAATCTATTTTTATAGATCTTTCGGAAACTGTCCGTTGGAGAAGGAAATATCTCTCTCAAGTAAAATGTTGAGTTGTTAGAAATAACACAACCTACAAAATTAGTAATTTAGCTGAACTTTTGAAAGATTTTTTTGAATAAAGTTGCTGCAGAAAATTGGGAAAAATCCATATAATAAAAGAATAAAAGAAAATGTGGAAACTCGATCTCATGATCGGTGAGATAGACGAACCAATTATAATTAATTTGGGGGAAGATAGCTTCATTGACTTTGATTAGGAATTAGATACGCAATGTTTACCAGTGTAAACACAATTTATTATTTAAATTCTTGTTTTTGTTGTATTTTATTGTTTAATATTGTTTATATATTTTTTTATACATATTTTTATTTGAGTGTGTCCCACCTTTTAATTTTATATATATTTAATGCCCATTAGCCGTAATTTTTTTATTATTGTATTTGTGTCTTTTTCTTAAGCGTGTAGAATTAACATGTTTACTTTATTTTTTGGGGCTATCGGATTTCCGTATAATAAAGTAAATTTAATTAAGATGTAAGTGCAATAGAAATAAAAATAAGTAGGTCTAATTTTAACTGAAGCATATAAAAATTAATTACATTTGATCCCTTTTCAGTGTTTAATTTTAATTCTGCAGATGGTTTAAGAAATAGATAAACTGAAACGTCAAATGTCCTAAAAATGTTTTTAATTAATAATAAAATGACCGATAGCCCCAAAAAAAATTTAATATTATATGGACGAATTTATTTTTTTATATATGTTTAACTTCTTTTATTTTTGACCATGAATATTTTGTAAGTTGTTAAATTATAACTTAGAATTTTTTGAGAGAATAAGGCTACGTTTTAGTCTGAATGTGCCTAAAACAGTTTCTAAGCCAAAATTAAAAATAATAAAAATACAGATGTGATTTGTGTTAAATATGTCAAAATTATCTATATTTTCTAATGTATGTGAATTATTAATAAATCATAAGAAATAAAATAATATTATTAAAACTTTTTATTTTAAGTTTATTACCGAAATAATATTAAGGATTAAAAACCTTTTTAACACCACACTTCCAAATATCTATAGTTGTCCATCCCAAATAATCCATAATTATAGATCGGTATTTTTGATTATAAAATTTCTAACCCATTCCGATGAAAACTATATGTATCTAACAGATTTTGCCAAAGACACCAGACTAAAGAACACAAATAGTTTGCGAAGAAAAAAAAAGGGTAAAAAATGATTTATTACTCTCTCTAGTTCTTGAATAAACCATAGTATGAGGCAAAATCGGGACTATTTTCCTGAACTCAAAGCACTTTGAGGGAGGCGATCGCCCCATCACCCCCCCCCCTTGTATTCGCGCCTGGTTGTATCTCTACTAGTCATCTCTACTAACTAACTAACACACCAATTGGTTTGTTTTGTTTATCATGACAAACTCAAATTATTTTAAAATATACATTAGTTTTTTACTATCTTTGGCAGTTAATGAGAAACCCTATAAAAGTATCGAATTTGGGATACTCTGTACATGCATTTACGGCCATACCCAAATCATTCAACTGTGAAAAAACGAAATGTTTTTGTTTCTAATTTTTGTTGTTAGGATCGTTAACTGATTCATTATGCTATTCAACTGGCAGTCCATTATGAGATGACAGGCCAGATTTTGCAATGAAGGATTCCATGCTTATGTTAAATAATGATTCTTGTTCCACCATTATCTTTTCTTTCATTGAGCTAATCACAAAGAGTCTTTATTTGTTTAAGTTGAAGATAAATGAGGGCAGGGCTAATTTTAATATTGCTACCCTATAATTTATATTCACGTTGGGGACAGCTTTCAAACATTAAGCCTTCGTAGAACACAATGCTTATTGACCTGGGTTTGGAATTCTCAATTCGATGACTAACTCTAAAAACTTTACATTTAATATCAGTACTCAATTCCAATCTCTCAAATAGAATCCGTATATGAGATTTATCATGTCTAACACTCAGAATTACTTCCTGAGATATTAATATAATATTTTATAACCTATCACTTCTGTTCAGCTCCTACGACAGAACATTTATTTCGCTGAGAAACAACTGCTGTTCCGCAGCTAATGATCCCAAAGTGTTGTGATTATTTTTAAGCTCTACCAAAGTATAAATTAAGCTGCGTCTATAAATTTTCTAATAGTTAAATAATACAACGTATTATAATTTCCTTTATATTACATTAACCATAACAATTTTTTCAACACACAGTGTCTTCTTCAGATGGTAGATAACAACAGTTGTTATCTACCATCTGAAGAAGACATTGTGTATTGAAACTATTGTTATGGTTAATGTAATATAATGGAAATTATAATACATTGTATTATTTAACTATTATATAATGGATTTCCATCAAGGAACGGCTAACACAATACAATATAAATTATCTTATTTTCATGTAAGGATGTCGCTGCAGCATCAGATCATTTTATATGGTGTTGTTTATCTCGTGTATATTCTGCAATATCAAATCTCGAAGTTTTCACTTTTCATATATGAGTTTTATGTTGTTTAATTCTAACTTCTAGAGGCCAGAGCTGCATGACGCCACGCAAACAAACTGTATACACAGACTGTATGAACCAATGAATGATAAGCCCTAACATTCACCCTGCTGTCAACAATCTCAAACAAAATTCTCAGAACAAATGTCTCAGAGTTTTTTTATATATTGTATCAATATGATGTTCAAATGTCAATTTTGGATTTAAAGAGAAGAATTTTATTTTGTTTGGGTTATCAATAGCGTCATTTCTTCTCAAAGAAAATGTCTCATCTACGTTTAGCCTCAATCGACTGGCCTATAAACAGTCATTCACGCTCTCAGTACAGTTGTTCATTCGTTCAGCCACAGTTCCATAATCTTTCGATAGTACAAGAAAACTACATTCAGCTAAATGAAGGATTACTTCAATCCCAGTCAGGGAAGATGTTCTGCGGTTAACGTAGATTAAAAATAGGAGGGATTTCAAGATGAAGCACTGCGGAATGCCATGCCCCATAGTTCTTTACTCTGAGAATTTTTTCCTGATAGCAAGTGTTCTGTCAGACAAATAACTCTGAACCAAGGCAAATTTCTGCTTATTAATAAAAATGTCATGTGATGCACGATCGAAGCCATAGGAAAGATCACAAAAGATTACACCAATAAAATCTCCCTCCTTAAAGTCATCAACTATGCAGTCACATAGTCAACAAATCGCCCCAGTTCTTGATATCTTCCTCTTAAAACCAGACTATTCTGCAATCAGGAGACCATTACCTTTAAAACACTCACAATTATTATTAAATATTACATTCCTGCGTTATTTTGGAAAGTTGCAACTTAAACTGGCCAGTCATTTTTATACCATTCTTATAGGCTATACCTATTCTACCTAGAAATTTTAGGGAAAAGTAGTTTTTATTTTAATCTATGTTGCTAGCTATTCTATCTACAGTTCTAGTACACATAACATTTTTTTTGGACATTCTTGATAACTTAAAATTATGGGGTGGGTATCGGTCTTGTCAAAAATTATTATAAAATATAAAAAGGCTAACCGTTGCTCAAAACTATCTCCTCTATTGCTTTTATAACCGCTATCGTTCATACTGCTATCTTGACGTAACGATGGAAGAGAATCCCATGGCGTCCTTTTATGTCCCATGACCATCCCTCCTTGAGCAGAACTAAATGTTGAGCTGCCAGATCTCCATCCATCTGAATGTCGAAACCATTGTGCTCTACTTGATTCGCCTATGCAAGACGCGCACCTTGAGCTGCAACAAAATAAATTTAAAATCCACACGTGTAACCCAACCTCGCTACATTATATGCTTGAGTAATATATTACGCTTCCTAAAGACGTTATCCTGAATCACGTTGCTTGTCAAAACGTTATGTCAAATTTGTTATAGCGAACCATTCACGGTTAACTTCTAATTGTTAGTAAACCAAGTAACCATCAAAGGATAATAAAACGCGCTGATGTTAAAACATGTAGATGAAAGTATATTTCCATAAACTACAGGTTAGTTTTAACAACACTAAATTTCAATTCACTGAATCACCAGAATCCTCAAAACTTTATCTGCTGATATTTAATTCGAATTAAATTTTGCACCGAACATTTTTCTCTTGTTTCGATGTTACGTTACAAAATTCGGTTACACGTGAAGACCTGGCTATGGGAAGTCATTAAGTATACCAGAAATTCCCATCTAAATTGTTGGAATCCAGATAAATTTTTGATTGATTGATTGATTTAGTGGTTAAAGACGCGTCGGTATCTCAGACCATTTAGCGCCTTCTGTAGTGCAGTTACGGTGTATTAGATTTTGTTATAAAGACCGATGTGTTCAAGAAAGTTAAGTATACGTTTGGCCTTAATTAAGTCGAAAGACATGTCTGTTGCAAAATTATTGGAGATGAGGTACTCATCTCTGGCGTTTCTATATAAAGGGCAGTCAGATATGATATGCTTTATAGTTAGGGGGGAACGGCATGACAGACATTGAGAGGAATCCTCATTGTTAAGGAGATAGGAATGCGTCACTTTAGAATGTCTAATAGCAATTCTCTTCCACACAACGTTATCCCTTCTGGATAATTGGGGAAAGTGGAAGTTTTCAAAGAAGTTTCTTTTGATATAAAAAAGTTTAATAGGGTTATAAAGGGATTCCCAGCGATCTTGTACAATGTTACGAATGATGCTACCAATGTGCCTATTAAATTCTTTAAAGTTAGGTAAAGGGAGGAAAGGGGTTCCTTCAAGAATTGCAGACTTAGATTGAGAGTCCGCCAATTCATTCCCGTTTATGCCGATGTAGCTCAGGGCCTACATAAAGGTTATATATAAATTGCGTTGGGACCCCATTTTAAGAAGGTCGAGAATTTGCTTCAAGACGGGGATGGGACGTGTTGAAAGTTTGGATTGATTTGAGGCAGCTCAGGGAGCCCGAAATGATTAGGTGTTTTGGGGGTGGAGGAGTGAATAATTACTTCTGTTTGATAGCGAACAACTTAGGTAAAAAAATTGATGAACGGTGGTTTAGTCTTGTTTTGTTATATGAAAAACTGGTTACAGCAGCTGAGCTTACACCTTGATCTGATTTGAAACCATCGGTAAAAAATAATTTGAAAGTTTTGAACTTTGAGTTAATTAGGCTAAAGAAGTGTTGTTTAATGATAGACGGCAGGGTATTGTTCTTATCACACTGAAGAAGATCAGAGTTGATTTTGAAGCGGGGAAAATCCCAAGGAAAGAAGATTTGAGGGAGGATGGGGGTGGTATTGGGAATGGTTATATTGTGGAAAGTTGTAAATGCAGAGGCTCTATCATTTGCGCCTAGGGTGACATTTGAAAGAGCCGGGAAATCGTAAAGATTAAGGATTTTATCATGATCCAAAAGGAAAGACCTAGACTTAACAGACACGACGTATTTCATAAGTAACGAGGAATGAAGGAGACACAAAGAGAGAATATTAGTAAAGCGTTGAGGACTTACTATTGGGGAGGTACAGAATGCACCAGTCGATAAACATAGGGCTTGATTCTGAATAGGGTCAAGGGAAGAGATATATGAGCGCCTAGCTGCATCATATGCGATACATTCATAGTCCAGCTTGGGGAGAATAATGGAATTTTATATTTTGAAGAGCGTATGAAAATCTGGCCCAAAATGGTATGGGAGGGAAACTTTAATATGTTAAGATTATTAAAGCATTAAAGGTGGCAATGTGAGGACGCCAGTTGAGCTTATCATCAAATATGAGGCCAAGGAACTTAAGCTGGCTATCGATAGGGAAACGTCTATGGTTTAGTGAAATTTTTAAACAGATTCTCTTTTTACAAAAATGAGTGACCGTCGATTTAGTCTGACTGAACCTAAAGATAAAATTTTTGAAGTTTAACAAGGAGTTTAAATACAATTTATTGATTAAATCTGAAGTTACTGAATATTAGCCAATAAAATGCATAAAACGAAGTTACAATTATCTCATTACGATAAAATTCAGAACTGTAAGGTTCCAAGATACTTTACTAAAACTAGACGTGATTCCGTTTTTAAGTTATATTGTATATTAACCAAAATTGATATTATATTTATATCATTTTCCGTATTTATCCAACATTTAAAATCCTACATTTCAGCACTGTTTCATTATTAAATTATTGCAAAGAAAAATATCTAATATAAATAATTACAAATCACAAATGATTCTTTTTTGCCAGTTTCTTCAAAAAATTGTTTTTCGACATCAATATTACTATACCTTGAATTATGGTCGCTCAGGTATCCTTTATCTCTTTCTCGGTCTTTTTCACGTTCTCTTAATAATTCATTGCGATCGCTGTAATAACCATCTCGATCTCGATCACGTTCTTTTGGTCCTAAACGGTGATTAAATGGAAGAGTAGAAGACTTCATGGAAGCACTTGAATTCGGTCCTAAAATCAATAGGCATTCTTTTCTATCAACGTCCCTAATTTATGATGTAGAAAGTGAACATAATGAGGTATATTGATTTGTGAGTATTTTTTAAAGAATAATATAGATATTTTGATTTTTTCTTCATCTTGTATGAACTAAATATTTTTTCAGGTTTAGCAAAGACACACATATATTCTCTATTAAAACAGATATTCAAGATGTGGCAGTTACGCTCCAGGAATTTTGGTATAACTTCTCATGTGTTAATAATGGTAAGTTGAAGGGAGAAGCACTGAAAAGAGGAGAATTCTTTACTATACTAATGCGCCTGATTAGGTTTCCCACGATCTGTAGACACTATATCTTTGATAATAACTCCAATACCCCCTAAAAGTGTCGACAATGGAACACTCCGTACTCCCATATGACTTATTTTTTCCCAGATTAAGTCTCATATCAAAGAAATTGATTTTGAAGGTTTAGAAATGGTGGTGAAGATTTTATTGTCAGACGGCTACAAACAGGGTGTATCTTTAGTTGTTCTAGCGGAAGGAGAGTAAGAACCATGAGGAATTTAAACAAAGTTTCGCCAAGATATAACTTGAATGAAGCTTAGAGCAAAATTCCGAGAACTTAATTGCCACGCCCCTTAAACCCTATATTTATATTTATTGATACTTTAAAGTCCTATTTAACTCATATATTTTGAATTATGAAAAAATAAATCCATCAGAACATCTAAATTGTGCTAATCAGTGTATATGCTTACGTTTTCTAGAAGGATATGGACTTCTCTGCGTTGAACCTGGAAGACTTTCTGCAAATTCTGAAAAAATGTTTTGTTTCAAACGTTATTTTTTACTTAACGTAGTGTTGTAATATTTTTCAGACATAAAGTTTCAGAGAAATCAGTACAGAGCACTAAGACTAGCTATCTTTTGGTTTGCCACACTGTAATATGGGGAACTCTAGGTTTTGATAAAGGATCAAGTTTAGGGGAAAATTTCGAGTTAAAAAACTTCTTATTTTTGTAAACTTCACTTCTGAAGAACTGAATTGTAACCGTGTAAAAATAATTATCTATGATACATTTTATCGTGTGGGTGGAGAGTATTACTAAAAAAGCTTAAACGAATAAACCAACCCCACCACAAAATAAAATCACCTTTTAACACATTTATCATGGGCTAATTTTTCTACAAACACTCTGTATATTTAGGTAAAAAATGCAATAAAAGAGATGAAAAAATAAATCTTCAACAATCATAACTTTCATAAATTTTACATTTACTTAGCAACCAAAGTGATAGTTGATTTAAAATATTATTGTCAAGCGACTGTCAATTTACTTTCAACACTTGTGTTAAAAGTAATTCGCCTTTAACTCTAATGAAATAAAATGTCATTTCTAACACTCGAATGACACTTTAAAAAGTCCACTTAAATGAAAGGTGTTTGTAGAACTCCCATTATAAGAGAAGAAAAAAAAGGAAAAAAACTTTCACCCGGAAAATAGTCACATTAACTTGTGTTCGTTATATAATCGGCCCGCAGAATTTGATCAAACTATAAACAACAATCAGTACGTTTATATCGACAGTTCCGAGCGCGCTTGAAGTCAAGTGCCTTCTACAAGCGGCTTAGAAATAACGAATTAAACGGGCGAGATTATACTTGAAACCGGCTTGGATTTGTTAAGTCAAGCCTGAAACGCTTTAGGGTTGACTTGATCCAAGCGCGCTTCGAGTGCAAAATAAACACCTCAAGCGCGCTTGAAATCAGCTATTGACTTCTGAACGATTACGTCATGCGTCAAATGGGCGTTAGTATATTATTTCGAATTAGTTTTAATGTTTAAGAACACCCAAGTTAAAGGCTAAATGCAGACTAAAACATTTTACCCCTCACAATAGTCAACAGTTGGTTTTTAAATACGAAAAATATCAAAACAAGGCGTTATTTTGAGGTTAGGTACAGACAAGACGTCAACTTTTTGAGAAAATGACTTGAAGCCAAGGTCAAGTCATGTTTAAGTTTATGAAATAAACGCCTATTTCAAATAAGATATGAGGCGGCGTCGGTTTGAAGCTAGCTCGAAAAATGTCGATTTAAACGAAGTCAATAAAAACGCGATCCAAAACTCAGTTTAGGTCAATTCCGTAAGCTTAATAATAATGACCATTCAAATTTCAGGCATCAACCGCGTACTGGTCACAAACGACAGCACTCATGAGGCATTTTTTTAAAATTGATTAATTCAAACAATGAATTAGTATAAAATTTACAAACAATTAGAAACCACAGATTTATTTTTTACGTTAAAAATAAAAATTTCAGTAAGAAATAAAGAATCTATTTATCTATAATTGTATATATTTTCCTTTCCGGCAGAGAAAAGAATATATAAAGCGAACAGTTTATTTCCTGCACATACTGCCCTGGTCCTCTGTCCAGACGCGTTTCGACTACCTTATGATCTCGTCAGTGGAGCTGTATCGAACCGAAAGCAACATTCGCAGGAAACAACTGATATATGAAATTTAAATTCCAAATAATGTCAGTAGGATATTGCAATCTGCCACCTACCGACTGTCAGACTGAAAAATATCACCAGTCGAATGACATCTACAAAATGACCAGAGTAGTAAGAAATTTCTAAAAAATCAAAATTTCAATAAGAAATAAAGAAATCTATCTGTCGTATTTAAATAGTTGTATATATTCTCCTTTCAGGCAGAGAAAAGAATGGCTTTTATTCTTTTCTCTGAATACATTCAACTATTTAAATACGACAGATAGAAACGCGTCTGGAGACAGGACCAGAGCAGTATATGCAGGAAATAAACTATTTGTTATATATTCTTTTCTCTGCCTGAAAGGAGAATGCATACAACTAACCTGAACTAACCTGATTCAATTCTATTTTTACTTTTTTAAAAATCAACAGAGTGTGTATATTGTATTGTAAATTTAATTTTGCTAGACCAAAAACTGACCGAAAACAGCTATATTGGAAAGATTTTCCAAAGGGCAATAGCAGTAAGCTGTACATGTTAAAGAAACTTTAGAAAAACTTAGGGTTTAAGAAGAAAAATGATTATATGAAATTATCATCAAAGTCGTGACAGACATATGTCTCCTCAGTATAGTGCCCAGAGATAAAGTAAGCAGCATCTCAAATAAAGCTGCAAAAAATACAGAAGTTAGCCTATGTAGGAGTCTCGGGGACTACGCCTTCATGCCCCACAGCAGCAGTAGAGGCAATGATGAGGTTCTTCCATTGCATATGTGATGTAATGAGGACAATAGCAACAAATGCTCTTAACCTGTAAAGAATCTCGAAAACCGACAGACTGCATGTCTATAAGGTATGATTTTGATGTGAACTATGAAATAGTAACTGACCACTACCAAACAAAGGGAGAGAAATTACCTTGACTAAAGAAAGATTGCAAAATCGTTAGAAAACTCTCCACCATCTTCCAAGCAGAAATGCAATTCAAATCAGTTAGTCAAGCAGCGTTAAAAGATCTCCGGCCAAACACTCAAGAATCTAAGTGGACTCAGGACTGTAGACAAGCCCTAAAGCAACTTGGCAAGAACAATAGCGTAACCTTGATGTAGGTGTCAGGGTACATAGAAATCAAAGGATATGAGACAGCGGGCAGCCGCGCAAAACATGATGCAAAAAAACACATTAAAGAGGAGCTCTGGAGCTGGGAACAAAGCCAGATAAATTTACAAGTGGAACAATACGGCTAGTCTCAGGCGAGCAAACTATCGCCAAAAAAGCAAGAATGCTATTCCTATTCACAGGATACCATTTCAAAAATATAGACCAAGCTGAGGATGAGATTTACCGCTTCTGTGAACGTAGAACCGAAATAGCAGAACTCCTGCTATACAAGTGCACTGTTCTACAAGATACTTTAATTTCTGGAAGGCGTTATCTCGACGCCTCATGAAAAATAGTACTTACTCCTCAGAAAAATCTAACAACCTACGTAGATTTTGTTTTTCCTTTAATTGCCAATTTTTTCCTGGGTAATTTTTTCAAAGTTGTGGAAACAATTTCTGTGGAAATTATAAATGTCTCAAATCAATTTTTAAATATGCGAATTATATATTTTTAAATACGTGAATTATATAGGGAAGATCTACTTAAGATGACATACCAGATAATATGACATAATCCTTAAAACTGAATGCTGAACTTATTTTTCCATTTTTTTAAGGAAATATTGAACGTGATAAAAATTATTTATTTCTATTTTATATAAGTTTGATTAAAATGCATTTTGTTAACTAACCAGAGGTGGTTTTAAGTTAAGTGTTTCTTTATAAAATTAATCCCCAACAGTGAGAAAATAGAAATTTATCGGACTCTGATTGCGTTAGAATCATTACTCTTCGCCAAGAAGTATACAGTCTTGCTGACATCATTGAATATTTGTTTGTCAATCAATCGACCATTTGTAGAGTTTTGACACGTTTTGTAGTAGTTGAGATTAATGCGAAAAGATCACATAGTCGTGGAAGTGTTATAACACTGACCATGACTGATTTTTGTGAATTCGTATACCGAGACAAAGGTTTGTCATCGTACCTCCCACCAAATGAACTTTTGAAGCCTATATACTTGTAGAATCAGTCTAAATACGATAAGAGAAAAATTTGCAGAAGTTGATATCACATCTGGAAAGACAGCCACAGGTCCATTACTTGGAAAGACACGACTCAACCGCTAAGATACTCCACCAAGAGTTAGCAGAAAAGTTAAACCTATTACAGGTAGGAAAAGTGCCTTATTACAAGTACAATCTGGAGCCTATTCTTGAGAACAACCAATTCAAGTTATATTGGGACCGAACGGTTCCGAAGGATCAGACAGTAGTTCATAATAGACCAGACATTATACTAATAGATAAAATTTCTAGGCGAACTACACTAATCGACATTGCTGTACCTAACAACAACAACCTAAGGCCAAAAAACAACGAGAAGATCGCCAAATACAGAGATCTGGAGGTCCAAATCCGAAGACAATGGGCAATGAACAGCGTCCAAACGATACCCATAATACTGTCAACAACTGGAGTGAAACCGAAGAACCTCCTGCAGAACATCAAGGGACTGGGCCTTAGTGAGCATCTTTATAAGTCGATGCAGAAAGCAATTCTCCTAGCAACCGCGCAAACCGTCCGAAAATTCATAGGAAATGCAGCAGACAACGTCACCTAGGACCCGATAACATGGAAAGGGTTCCCGCAGAGCTTCATACTTTTGGTGTCTTTGTATGCCTGGTATGAGTGAATAATCCCTGGAGGGAGTGCGAAGCCGTTTGGCTTGTAAATCATGTATAATAGTAATAAGGGAATTATTGTACTAGTATGCGCTTAATCGTTTGTTTGTTGTCGAGAAATGTTATCTGTCATATTTGTTATGTTAGCGCAATGAGGAGACTGACTGTTGCAATGACTGAAAAAAGTAACCTCTCAAAGATATGAGATTTTTGGTATCGGCAAGTTTGCGGAATAGAACAGCTTCTGCAGTTTCGCTGCGAAGTTATCTCAAAGAAGTTAGAAATGTAAATGTTGGTGAATGGACGGTTAGAAGAAGGCTTCGTACTGCTGGATTGTCTTGTGGAAGGATGGCTACAGGTCCACCATTGCAACGCCAGCATCGAATTGTAAGATTGGCTTTTGCCCGAAATTACTTGGCATAGAATAATGAGGACTGGAGTAAGGTACTGTTTTCAGATAAGTCGCGTTTAGGGCGAAGACCTGGAGAAAGATATGCTTCAGTTTGTACTGACTAACATTTGGCGGTGGGTCGGTAATGGTTTGGGCGATAATCTGATCACAAGCACGCACAGAGTTGGTCTTCATACAGAATGGATCCCTGACTGGTTATAGACACATTACGGAAGTTGTAGACCATGTTATGCCTTTCGTGATCACTATAGGCGAACATAGCATTTTCATGCAAGATAATAGACCTCAAGCAGCCACAGTTGTTAGAGAATATTTCGATGAAGTGGAGATTAAGTAGTTTGATTGAGTAGCACTCAGTTCAGACATGAATCCCATCGAACATATTTGAGATGAGTTGGGCCGACGTATCCGAAGGTATACAGCAGCTCCAAGAACTGCCCAGGAGCTAAGACAGATGCTATTGCAGGAGTAGGATACCATCGACCAGAATGTGATTATTAATTTGATTGAAAGTATGCCTCGTTCTCTTCAAGCAGTTATTAACACAAGAGGAGGGAATATACGTTATTAATGATTATTTTTTTTTAATTAATGTTGTTTTTTTCCATTTTTTAAAGTTCCTGATAACAATAAGAAGAGCTTCGTTTTTAATGTAAATTTGTGACTTTTTCAAAATAAATCATAAAACCTTAAAAAAAGGTGTTAACCGATTTAATTTTGAATATTAAATTTAGCTTACAGAAAATTCCAAAAAGACATCACAATTTCAATGTACCCTAAATTTTTTGCTCGCCAGTGTACCATATATATATATATATATATATATATATATATATATATATATATATATATATATATATAGAAACTTTCCCAACCCCATACTGTGATCTCTCCTGAAGAGCAACATTTCTTAATTAGCATAAATAAATTGTGGCCTATAATTTATTCAAATGATGGTTTTATTATATTATATTTCAATGAAAGTATTTAGATCAGATCAATGATTCAAAAACCTTTAACTGAATTCATGGAATGTCAGTCAACCAGAAATATTATTTACTTACCGCTCATAATACACAATATTCAACAAAACTTAATGAAAAACTTATTAATAAGGAGGTACCTAAATTCTCCATACTTTGTGTAAGTAATGCTTCGAAGGTATGCAAACTGTAACTTTCTGCATCCATTCCTTTGGCTAAAGTATTTCGAAGATGCATCTCGTATTCTAAAAGTAGTCTACTAGTGGGTGAACCTGGAGTTGGCGTAACACTGGAATTCTGTAAAGAATATGTCATTATTGCAGACAATAGAAATAATACAATAAAATATAATTGAACATTGTGTTTGCAGCATGACTGACTAAAATGTGGCTGTTGGACTTGCATTGTCTTTATTTTTATTTTTATTTATTTTCACGACGTTATCAAGTATAAACTGAATGTTTGTCTTAAGACTACGAGCTTATATAGGGACTGTGTCCATTGAAGAGCAAAGTTTCGCTTCACTGTACACACCTCAATGATTTGTTGTTACAAAGTAGTGGTTGCCAAAGATTAGATATTTCAAAACTGGGTTTACTGAACTTTCCATTATTGTTTTTAATGTAAGCTGCTTCTATAAATTTTTTTTTTCATGTTGGGTTCCATATATATTGCCGCAGCCTCAGACCATTTTATATGGTGGTCGTTTGGTTTCTCCAGTATACATTTCACCACACTCACATGGAACTTTGTAAACACATTCTTTCTTATCGGTAGTTTTTGGTTTTGTTTTTGTTAAATGAGCTCTAAGTGTATTTCCTGATTTAAATGCTGTTTTTATATTATAACTATTGGAAATTCATCTTATTTTCTCCGAAGTTCCCTTAATGTACGGAATTGTGAAGAAAGAATGTGTTTCTTGCTGTCCAGTATTCGTTGTTCTAAAGTTATTTATGACATCGTCAATTAGTAGTTTTTGAAGGATAACCATTCTGTTGTAAATCGGATTTATTATTTGCTACCTCTTTTTCCAATGGATCGGGATTATTGCATATAGATATAGCGTGATAGAGGTTACGTATAATTCCCCGTTTTGTTACAACAGAATGATTAGAACTATGTCTAGTATGTGTTGGATTTCTGTATACTGAAGTTTTAATAGTTTTATTTGAACGGTTCACCATGACATGTAGGAAGGGCAACTGATCATTTATCTCTGTTTCCATGGTAAACATAATTTTAGGTCGAATGATATTCAGATGTTTCAAGAAATCATTAAGTTCTTGATCATTGCCCTTCCATACGATAAAGGTATCATCGACATATCTCAACCAGATTTTCAGTTTTACTGTTGCTGTTTTTATGGCATGAGTTTCGAACCAGTCCATATATATATATATATATATATATATATTAATATATATATATATATATATATATATATATATATATATATATATTGGCGATGACTGGAGAGAGTGAAGAACCCATCGGAAACCCGTCGTCCTGAGCGTAGAAATTTTCCTTTACTTGAAAGTAAGCACTACGCAGGCAACACTCCAAAAGGTCCATCACCCCATCTAGTGAAAACGTGGTTCGAACTGATAATGTAGCATCATTTAAAAATCTAGTTTTGTTTATGTCTAGTGATTCTCCTAATGATACATTAGGATGCAGACTTTCAACATCAAAGCTTATTAATCTGTCGTCTGGCTCTAGATTGATGCTACTAATAATGTTCACAAAAAAACTACCGATAGGAAAAAATGTGTTTAGAAAGTGCGTGAGTGTGGTGAAATGTATATTGGAGAAACCAAACGGCCACTAGAAGTTACAATTAAGGAACATAAAACTCGTGCACAAAAGGGGGAAACATCGAGATCAAGTATTGCAGAACACGCCTGGGATATACAACACCATATAAAATGGTCTGAGGCTGCGGCAATGTATATAGAACCCAACATGAAAAGAAGAAAATTTATAGAAGCAGCATACAATAAAAATAATAATGAAATTTTCAGTAAACCCAGTATTGAGATACCTAATCTTTGGCAATCACTATTTTGTAATATCAAATCATAGAGGTGTGTACAGTAAAATGATACTTTGCGCATCAATGGACAAAAAAACAAGCAATGTCCATTGCTCCTTTTGGCGCGTATTATGGATAGTTCTATTTTTAATGCTTGAATAAACAATTCATTTTCATTTTCTCATAATCACATTTTTGTGAGTCAAAAGTAGTGTTTAAAGTTAATAAGGCTAAGTTTAATAAAAGTAATCAGTTTATCACGGAAGAAAATGAAAATAGTAAGCAACACCAAAAATTTAAAAAATGAACGACTTAGGGATGTAATAAGGAAATGGAGTTAGGCAGTCATGGATCAGGGAGTGACAGTATGTGCAAAATACTAAGATGTTTCGAAAAAATCACTAATGAAGAGAAACAGACGCTATTAAAAAACTTTGATTTGCTTGAATGAAATAATGAACAAAATTTACATTTGTGTGGACCGATATCATGTAAAACTATTCAAAGAAGACGTCCTCGAAAAGACAAAAATGGGGGATTGTTACATGATAATTATTTTTCATATATTGTCAAAGTCGTAAGAGATAATGCAGTGTTACAAATTGTAGTGTGCTGCAAAGCTTTTTTGGTGATACATGGAATTATGAAAACCAAACTGCAATATTTACAAAAATCCCTAAAAACAACTGGTGGAACCCATGTCGACTTAAGAGGTAAGCATTTAAATTGACCTCGGAAATATCTGATCAGACTACTAAAAATGTGATGAATGAAATTCAGTTATTTAAAGGAAACAAAAGCCATTACAGCCTTAAAAAATCAGATCGCCTTTATTTGAGTGAAGGGCTTAATATTTCAAAAATGCATTAAATATATAAAGAAAAATTTTCAGATCATCCTGTTTTATTTGAATTCTGCCCTTACCTACTGGAAATTTAAAAATTGGATCTAACACCTTTAGATGGTTGAAATATTAGAATTGTCAATTATATTTAAAATTACCTTCTCAATAATATAATTGCATTTTTTTAAATATAAATATTTTAGATTGGAAATTTTTAATATCTATTTTTTAAATATGGCATACCTGGCGATGAAGGTGATGACGTCTTCCATAATGTTGTGCGGTTTGTTCTGGATCTGAATTTCCATTGCTAGAACTGGGAGTTGTGGCATAACACTGGTTATCAAATATAACATTATCTGATGGGGGCGAAAAGTCTCCGGCTGCCCCCCGCTCCAATTCCAAATACAATCCACGACCTGGATAACCCCGTCCAATTTCATGTGAGGACCTAAAATGAGAATAATTTATTTTATATTTATTTTAAAAAACTCACAAAGTATATATATATATATATATATATATATATATATATATATATATATATATATATATATATTCACTAATTTAAAAAGTAAAATTCCCCTCATGAATAAATCAAATGTAGTATATTCCATCCCTTGCACAATTTGTCCCAAAAAATATATAGGCAAGACTAGCCAATTACTAAAGAACAGATTGAATGGCCATAAATATACAAAAAAAAAACCTCAACAGCGTTAAATAAGTACACACAGAATGAAAACATACCTTTGATTCTAACAGTACCATAATTAAAAACAAAAATATGAATTATCAAAAATCGCAGATAAAGGAAATGATAGAAATTAAAAAAGATAAAAATACTGTTAACGACAGAACAGATATAGGAAATTTGAGCTGCATTTACCAACCTAATTTAAACAAAAATATTCGATCCTGTTAATATGCATCAAAAATTAAATATCTTCTTAAACATAAAATTAAATATATGCGTTTTATAGTTTTTTTTTTGGTGCATTGTAAAATATAAAAAATAAAACACACTCGCATTCCATGTATCCTCAGTACCTAAACAGACGATGTGAAAGTTATATTTTATTATTAAATAATAAACAAAATGTCAAGATATATACTGGTAAACTTAAATATTGTTTTAAAAATTTAAATCATGTTTTAAAGTGTTTGTTTGTTTTTTAAAATTGAACATACGTTTTTGTATGAATTATTTTTAATTATGCAAAAAAAAGGAAGGCAAATAAATTAAGAAATAAAAAATTTTCAAAATGCCTTAAATAAAGGCCAAAACGTCAATTTTTTGGATTTTTTATTAAATAAAAAGCCTAAACCTAAGAAAAGACAGAATAAAAAAATTGTTGCTAGTGAACATTATTCTCTTATTATAAAGTGCAAGACAATGGAGGAGCTGCGAGTCAACAAATGCTAACAGCGCTGTTTCATCCTCATTTGAGACTCATCAGGCTATTGCATCCAGTACAATCCATCATCTGGCAGTCATGTTCTATATACTATTTTTAAACTGAAAAACAGCAGACAAGACATGAATAGATGGATCACTCAATAACACAAGCACAATATGCACTAACAATATTATATAAAACAATCATGTGATTGTGTAACGGTAAAATAAAAATAGAAATAAATCAAACTCGATACATAAAGTGTTCTACCCAAAGGATAGAGGTCGCATCATTCGCACTAAACTATCCGCGTGATTTCAAGCAAGTAGCTCTATCAGAAGGAGATCGTTGGTAGGAATAAAATTAGCTTTAAAGGTTTTTTTAAACACAATTTTTTTTTGTAGACGAAATTCTGGGACCAAACATCGTATTTTATACATTTTTAACTTCTATTTAAAAAGGGTCTCTATTTTGTGTAAAAAAGAAAAATATTATCAATCCGAATATATATTAAAAAAATTTATCAATAGAGTTACCGGACTTCTTTTTTCTTTTATTTTTATTGTTCCTTAGTTTGGTTTCCAAAGTAACCTAATATTCATTGATAGGTTTTATCTTGAACTAGAGTTGTAGGTATTATTTACCATTATTGGTAAAATATAATATTACCAACAAAACAATATACAAGGCTATGTGAAATAGTCAATTAATTTTTAGTTTGAAGTAAAGTATATATCATACCAATACTTATGAAACACAATATCATTTATAGATCGTCCACGAAAGCGTATGCATGAATACATTCGCTGAATTCAATTTTCCATTACATTCGGTGTTGGTTTTTCAGTCATTTTATGTTTCTGGTTTGTTGCTTTAAACCAACGACTTAACTTTGCCTCATAAAAAGAAATCTACGATTGTTAAATGGTCCAAGGAAGGGGACCAACTGACAAATTCATTTCTTGAAATAATTTGCTCACCAAACTTTTTTGTCAATACACTAATTATTTCATGTGCAGCGGGGCAAGTGCCTTCTGCTGAAACCACATATCCTCCAAGTCAAGAGACTCTATTTCGGCACAAATAATTGGTTGATGACTGTTTTCATCAACAGTTATAGTTTCCAGCCTGATCAAAGAAAAAATAGGGCCCACTGACGCATCCAACATAAAATGAACACAAAACACTCAACTTGAAAGGGTATAAAGGTCGTTTTCCAATTATGTCTGGATGATTTTTACACCAGATATCACAATTCTGCTTTTGATGAAACCATTGAACCAGCAGTGAGCCTGTCCCTAAAAGCTCAGGACCTCAGGACTCAAGTTATTATACGACGCAATTATTTAGCTCTAGTTCTTGATTCAAAGCAATCCTGTAAGCACGTAGAACAAGATTTTTTTTGCAAAATTTGACACAGTTGTTAGAGTTTCAATTTTCGAAATCGACGAAAAATCGATAATTTTACTGACACCCTCTCGTACAGCAGTAATATTGGCTTCACCATGTCATTACAGTAGAACGGGAACACCAAGTCGTTCAATGGTTCTTCGAGTAGGGCGATCATAAAGACCTAAATTATTTGTATAAGTGGATGTTGCCATTATTGGCCAAGAATTCTCATAAATAATCTGAACAATTTGTAAACATTTGGAAAGCGTGTATTACTACATGATTAAATGGTAAACATTAATGATGACGAAAGAACCACAACAAATTATCATGCATATGTACATAACCTTAATTTTAAAATGCTTCATCGTTATTGGAAAGCCTGTTATTCATACTTCATCTAATACATAGTTGAAAAAGAATCGAGATGAACAGACATAAATATGTATAATGACACATAATTTTTGCTTCAAAATCCAAAAGGAAATATGGACAGAACACGGAATAAAAGTAGTTAAAAAGACTAAAAGCTGAACATACGGCAATTTCACTACTAACCTGGAACTTGCAAATCTTGAGCTTTGTGACATGGATTGTCTAGGATGTGGATGTCCTGATTCGGGCTCCGAGTGTCGGCCACTGCTGTTGAGATGTCTTGCTTGGTGATGTGTATTATAATAATGATATCGTCTCCTTCCCATCTCCGGAGATGTTACTGGACTTTCCTGACTTGGCATCGGTTTAAGCATTCGTTTCAGTGCGTTGCTATCCAGACTTAAGCCATTCTCCCTTCAAATAAAATTTGAAGAAAATTTATAAATATGCAATAATTTTGTCTACGAGTGTATACTGTTTTTAACATACATAGAAATATACAGATTATTATAATGATATTACTTAAAGATACCTAGTAAAGAATGCACGCATATGGTGTAGAGGTGATAGCTCTATTCACAAAATAATCAGAAACTGGTCGGCGCAAATCAGATTGTCCAAAAACAGTTTACAAATTGTCACTTGCCTGTTTTTGTAAATTCTGGTTAGCGCTGACTGGCTTGTGATTTTTCTATGAATAAATATATTTTTTATTAAAATATATTTATCGAAAAAATTTAAATTATTATCTTGAAGAACTTGGAAAAATGTCACAAAAGAAGATTTAAAAGCAATATTTTAAGAGAAAATATGACAATAAAATTAAATCGATTAAAAAATTTTATATTAAAGGAATATTTCCAGAAAATTTTTGAATTTTGGGAATCTAAATATTATTTACCTGTTCATGTCCTCAGTGCTCTTCGATTTACTTCGTCTACCTTGTAGATTATTACTTATATTATTATGAAGATGGCTTCCTCGAAATTCAGACTCTCTACCCAAGTCAATTTCGGAGTAATCCACCGATTTGGTATTGGTAAGAACGTGATGATGCAAATTGTCTTTAAGCGTCGATTTTGTGGAAGTGGATGATGATTTAACTGTAGGCGAAAGTATCTCACCTGCTTGAGTACTCTCTGATTTTTGTAGTTCAGTGGTTTGCGATTGTGTTTCAGTCTGGCTAACCTAAATAAAAACATATTGAATTTATTTGTAATATTATTATTAAGTTTCAAATTTACAATAGATATCACAAAACATAAATCTTAAAATAATAATGTGATGAGTAAGACAATGCAGACAGCACAACTCAGTGGGACAAATAAGTTAGAAAAAAACACCTGAAACACGCTTTAACGAATTTTTTTGATATTAAACAGGGACTAATAGTATCATATCTAAATTATCAGCAGTAAATAAATTAGGCATAGGATTAGCCTAACCGTTAAAGACGCTAGGACTTATAGGGACGACCACGACCAGCACGAGTTCGAACCTCGTGCGCAGCAACTTATTTAAAAGAGTTATCGGACCATTAGAGGTTAAAATTCCAATAATTGGTAGACACAAAAACTGACAAAGAATGAAAACTCGGGGCTGGTTGAATGTCGAGGACCGTGAGTCGGAACCCACGTTAAACTTTAGGC
This sequence comes from Diaprepes abbreviatus, assembly GCA_034092305.1. Classification (NCBI taxonomy): domain Eukaryota; kingdom Metazoa; phylum Arthropoda; class Insecta; order Coleoptera; family Curculionidae; genus Diaprepes; species Diaprepes abbreviatus. The sequence goes on along the minus strand of JASJET010000015.1, from coordinate 99,345 downwards.
CCCGTCACTAAAAAATCCTATGGGTAGATGAGTCGTTAATTAATACTACTCACTCACTCTAAATTATAAGCAGTAAACACCCTAAACAAAAAAATTGTATTTTCGATATGCCAAAAATAACGCAGGAATCGTAAATATGAATATAGTCATATACATTTCGGTTTTTTTCTAAATTATTAGTTTATTTCGCAACTTTTATATAGACAAAAATTGGTCAAACGATTTATTTTTACGAGTTCTGCAACCTGTTAAAATAAAAGCATCAACTTTAAGAACACCCTGTGTATTGTACTTATGCATTCTAAAAAGAACAGAATTTATAAATATTTTTTCGTTTCTTTCTAATGTACCAATTATTGTGAATACATGCTTATTTTACGACAAAATATTCGATTTCAGATTTTAATATATCCCAAATCCCAAAATAAATTAAATAATCTAAATAATACGGTCTACAGTGCTAAAACTACAATTCTTCGATTGCCGAAACAGGGAAACCCAGACAATAAATCGCTTAGTAGCGGCGCTTTGACTCGTTGCTACCCCGAATTCAGAGTGCGACGTCACCACTGCACCGCTGCTATAAAAGCGGAAAAGCAGCGGCGTAATTAAGGATATTACGGGTTGCTCTTTTGGAGTCAACTCGTCCTTTTTCCGATTAAGTTTAGCTCGCGGAGGCCACGTTGACTGTCTTATTTTTTAGGCAGCTCATTATCCTAAAAGTATGTCATCTTTGACAACATAATATTCTACAGACCATAAAGATTGTGCATGTGTCTTAATTTGATACCGCCAATAAAAAGACGAAGTTAGCGGCGCATACGAGTTACTTAACCGACGCGTCTTGACTTTTAAACATTATTACCGGAACGTGGCAAAGTAGAGATAACCAATATTGACGTTGCGACTAATAATCAGCTTCCTGTTGGCTACAAAAGTTATGAAAATCCCGATCTTGACAAATATACCCGAATACGACTGTGGAGAGTAAAATAATCCGGATCTTGACTTGCAGAAAACAGTACTGAATTGAAAAAAAAAGTTAACAAAAAGTTAACTAAGAGTCAAGGATGAGTGTTACTTGATAACAATTTCCTAAATAAATTATTCCCTAGAAGTCTTCCCAAACAAAATTAAAATTTAATTAATCGTCGTTAACTCTGAGCTTCACTTATTCCTCTTCTATCCCGGTGAGTGAGAAGAAAGGTGAGGCGAGTAGAGTTTTCATTTTAGTCGGGAGGTTTGGCGGGACGTCACCAACAACCCCTGATTTCTGTTAAAACTTAGGATTTACACAAATAATTGATAATCCGAAAGTTCTTAAGATAAATTAATACCGACGAAAACGAACTTCCACGTTTCCTGAAGGATAAAATTAATCCAATAAACCCTGTAAATGCGTAAATAAGTCCATATTCTCGGAGATGAATACAAAAATACCGAATAATAGCCAGGTGCATTGACGTCTCGCTAAAATCGAAAAATAATTACAATCGTGAAAGGTAATTGAAAGAAACCGTTGGAAAAAAATTAACTAAGCCTAATAATAATCAAAAGGTTATTTTAAACTCGTAAATATGACATGATAAAGTTTCTATGTATTCAAACCCAACTCAAATCAACAGTGAAATTTATCCAAATCTCTCTCAAAACAGACACTAACTACAGGTGGAGAAACAACCATGAATGTCTTGTAGTATTCGAGACACATCGATCATGAACAGATTGAAAAGGGCTGGAGTTCAATATGAGTATTTAACCCAAGTAGCAAGGTGACATCACAAAGATCTCATTTTTTGACGTCTTAAGAGTCTTAAATTGATGTACATACGACGTCTTACTGACAAACTTTTATAGTTTTCACTAACCTCTTAGTAGGTGTTATTGAATGTATATTAAGTACAACTCAAATCAACAATAAAATGTATCCCAATCCAAATGAACAGATTGAAAAAGACTGGAAGTCAATGTGGGCCCTGAGGCAGACTTTAACCCAGGAAAAAGGGTGACATCTGAAATACCTCATTTTTTGGTAATTTCTTGGACTTAAGGGACCAAAATGGTGATGTCTTGTGAGCGGCCTTATGATGTCAATTTATCAGACCGTGAAGACGTTTTTGAAGAGATGTCTTAAGAATTTTAAAACTGACGTACATACGACGTTCTACTGACGAACTTTTATAGTTTTCACTGACCTCTTAGTGGGTGTTATTGGATGCATATTCATGCTATTTTCCAATCGCGCGCAAATGCAGATCGCTTTAAAAAATTTTAACTTTATAAAAACTCTATAAAAAGAACACCTCACTAGAATTGAGTGTTCAAGAGATATATGCATAAGAAACAAGTGCAAAGTTCTGTGTGAATTGACGGATAGGTTTTTTAGAGATTTTATTAATGAAACCAAGTTTTTTATGACTTTTGTAGGGGCAAACGCCCGGCCTTAAATGAAACACTACACCAGGGTCACAACACGTTGTATTATTGTATCAATTTAATAATAATCAAAAGGTTATTTTAAACTCGTAAATATAACGTGATAACATTACTGTGTATTCATACCCAACTCAAATCAACAATAAAATGTATCAAAATCCAAATGAACAGATTGAAAAAGACTGGAAGTCAATGTGGGCCCTGAGGCAGACTTTAACCAAGGCAGAACGGTGACATCTGAAAAACCTCATTTTTTGGTAATTTCTTGGACCTAAGGAACGAAAATGGTGATGTCTTGTGAGCGGCCTTATGATGTCAATTTGTCAGACCGGGAAGACGTTTTTGAAGAGACGTCTTAAGAATTTTAAAACTGACGTACATACGACGTTCTACTCACGAACTTTCCTAGTTTTCACTGTTCTCTTAGTGGGTGTTATTGGATGCATACTCATGCTATTTTCCAATCGAGCGCAAATGAAGATCGCTTTGAAAAATTTATTCATGTATGTATGGTTTGCAAACAATAATATAAAATATTTGAGATTTATAATAAAAAAAAACATACTTGAGTTCTGCTTTATTAAGGTTGATAAGAGTAATGCTTTTTCCAGCCAATTTTTATGAATTACAAAAAGGGCCACCCTAATAAAAAAAAGAGTTTCTTCTGCAAAAATAGTTATTCTTATTTTAGTAGAATGCGACTTACAAGAAATAAATCTGTAAAAATTTGAATAGAATAGAAAGTGTAACACCAATCTTAAATAACGATATTTTAAGCGGTTAGTCTTTTTAACTAACCTGCCACCCACCTCGAATTCAGCCAAAACAAACATCTAGAACACAACGGGAAGAAAAATTATAATAAGAAAAATTTTATAGTATTTTTTAATTAAATACTAATTTACCTTGTTTAAAACTTCAAAAATTATTACCTTTACTCCTACAAAATATAACTACTAAGCCATCTATTAATTTCGTTTGTTGCCGGCTTACCGCCGATGAGCCAACTATATTTCGTACGAATTCATGTTTTCAGATTTGGTTTTCCCGGAAATATTTGAAATTTGCAGACGATTTGTTTACATTTCATTGTTATTTTTATATAAATAATTTTATTAGAGTTTCGAGGTCCGGCTTATTTGAGATCCGTGTCTTGCTCAAGTTTTAACAGAAGATTTGAGTTTGTATCTTATTGTCGAGTTTTGCTTTGCTTTGGTGTAAAGTTTAAGTCACAAACACTTTATTTTACAATTAATTATTTAATGCTTAAATTTAAAAATAATCTATAAGAGTCAATTCAAAACGTCTGACTTGGATGTCGAATTAGTAAGTATAGTTTTGTAAAAAAAACGGGCTTTAAAGTTCCATTATTAGTTGCAATTATTACATCCTAAAAATTTATTTTAAAAAGAACTTAAAGATGTCTAAAAACGTACGCTTCAAGGCCTCTATGACATTTCAAAGAAATATGCCCCATAGACGTAATCTGCTGCTTGGGAAATCACAATACTTTCGCCAGACAGACGCGGATTCAAGGGGGGGGGGGGGACGAACACCCCCGCCTCCAAGAACTTTGAGTTTAAGAAAATAGATCCGATTCTGCCTATTATAACTAGGAATATGTATGCTACTGGCATCCCCCCCCCTCGTTGATAACTTATTTTCTTCTTGCGATCGCCGCCACCCCAAGAGCTTCGAATTCAGAAAAATAGACTCGATTCTGCTTTTTATACTAGGAATGTGTATGTTACTGGCATATCCCCCCCCCCCGTCGAGAACTTGTTTTTTCTTGTGATCGCATCCCCCCCCTCCAAGAGCTTCATATTTAGAAACATAGACTCAACCTTGCCTTTTACACTAGAAATGGGAATGTTGCTGGCGTCTCTCTCCCCGTCAACAACTTGCATTTCCTTGCCATACTGTATCTTTGTGACACCACCGACCCCCCCCCCTCCACTCGAAAGAAAAAGGCTGAATCCGCGGTTGTCGTCAGATGCATACTTCTTTATTCAAACTCACTGGATTCCGCCAGGATCTCTAAAGTCACACTGCTAATTGTTCATTAAATCCACGTTTCCCAAGCTTGTCTATCAATAAGAAATGATTGACTTTGTCAAACGCTTTCGATAAATCAATATAAATAACTACATTTTTTTTTAAAAAACATGAATATTTTTTATGATAAATTTAATCTTAAAATTACGAGGACGTTTAAATTAAATTAAGGTTATTTCTGACTTTAACTCGACAAAATACTGATGGAAATTTTAATTTACATTTCGCTGACAATACACCAGAATAAAATTTTAGTAGTGGCGATCGAAAAGATTTAAGAAAATTGGAATAAAACATCTGATTAGGTCAAATGTAAGAAAACATGCTTTGTATAACAATGTTTGTTATACGTACAGTAAAGAAAGGGTTGTAGAATGATGAGTTTACCTGCGTTTCAATATTGTTTTCTGTTCCTACAGAGGCAGTAACGGTTTTTGGTCCAGTGGTACCATTAGAAGTCGTCATCGTACTTGTATCCGATTGCGGTTGTATTCCACGATCGCGTGTTTGTTTTTGACTACATTCTCTTTGGTTTAGTTTTACACCTAAAATTAATACTTTTAAGATAATAGCTTACAAAATAAATAATATGGTATTTAAAAAAAATTCTATATAGCATAAACAAATGATAATATATATAATAAAATTATATGAACTAAGATGTTAAGAATGATCTCTAGTTTGCCACAAATAATTAATACAGGTTGATTGATTCCATAAAAATACGAAAACTTTCTAATACAAAAAGTTCATTGACAGTCAACAGGATAATAAAAATAAGCAGAAACAAAACAGCAGAAATAAAACTTCCCACTCAGACCTTTTAAAGGTTGTTAATAAACAAGGAGGTATGGAAGAACTATGTTAATGAACTTTTTACAGATGAAAGACATGAACCTAATCTAAACAGCATACAAGAGGATGAAGGCCCAGATATAACCAAAGAGGAAGTAATGTATGCACTAAGAAGAATGAGGGATGGAAAGGCTCCGGGTCCAGACGAACTACCGATGGAAGTCCTCAAGCTCATAGAGGAAGAGTCGATTTATGCATTGGTGGAACTTTTTAATCATATCTACAAAACAGGAATAATTCCACAGGAATGGCTTTTATCCACATTTGTAACTATTCCAAAAAAGGGAAAAGCAAAACAATACACCGACTATCGCACAATAAGCCTGATGAATCACATACTGAAAACATTTCTAAAAGTTATACACACTAGAATACATAAAAAACTGGAAATAGATATTAGCGATACCCAATTTGGATTTCGAAATGGACTCGGAACGAGAGAAGCGTTATTTGCACTGAATGTCATGTCTCAAAGATGCCTTGATATAAATCAGGATGTATATATGTGCTTCATAGACTACAATAAGGCCTTTGACAAAGTGAGACATGATCACCTTATCAGTCTATTGACGGAAAAGAACCTCGATAAAAGAGACATCAGAATTATATCGAATATTTATTACAATCAGAAAGCAGTAGTGCGAGTGGAACATGAGACGACTGAAGAAGTCGAAATAAAAAGAGGAGTGAGACAAGGGTGTATACTTTCACCGACCTTGTTCAATCTTTACTCTGAGGACATAATGAATAGAGCACTTATTGACCAATTCGTTGGTATTAAAATAAATGGAATTTTAATAAACAACCTCAGATACGCCGATGACACAGTACCTATCGCAGAAACACTCGAGAATCTCCAGACCTTAGTCAATAGAGTAGCAACAGTCAGTGAAGAATATGGACTGTCACTAAACATAAGAAAAACAAAATGCATGTTAATATCCAAATCAACCCAAAATGTCCCAGATATACGCATACAGGGGTCAAAATATAGAACATGTCAGAAAATACAACTATTTAGGCACCGTCATCAATGAAAACAACGATATTTCTGAAGAAATCAAAATCCGGATAGAGAAAGCAAGAGCCGTATTCACGAAAATGAAGAGAGTGTTCTGTGGCAGAGACCTGAGTCTTGAATTAAAGGTTCGTCTGGCAAGATGTAACGTACTGTCAGTTTTGTTTTATGGAATGGAGGCATGGACGCTTAAAAAGATCGATATTAACAAGTTGGAAGCCTTTGAATTGTGGATGTACCGCAGAATGTTAAGAATATCATGGATGGAGAAAATCACAAACGCTGAAGTACTGAGGAGAATGAATAAAGAAAAGGAGGTCATACTTACAATTAAAAAACGAAAATTACAATATCTGGGACACGTTACGAGAGGAGAAAGATATCAACTACCGAGAACTATTATGCAGGGAAAAATTATGAGAAAGAGATCTGTAGGAAGAAGACGAAACTCTTGGTTAAAAAATCTAAGAGAATGGTATAATTGCAGCAATAACCAGCTGTTTAGGTCAGCAGTCTCGAAAATACGTATAGCTCTGATGATCGGCAACCTTCGGAACGAAGACGGCACCTAAAGAAGAAGAAGAATAAACAACAGAATATTATTTTTATATTAAAAATTTTGTTCATTTTTATCCATATTGAAACAGGAATAGTCTCAAAACAAAAATGGCGAAAAATGCTGTCTTTGGCTACTGTTTTGAAATCTTACGTAACTTATGATTTTTAAGGAGACCTCTAATTTTTTTATTAATAAGAAATACAGGGTCTTTCCAAATCAGAGCGAAAAATTTTCAGGAGTTATTCCTGGGCTAATTTTAAGCATAAAAGTTCATATAAACATATGTCTGATAATGCTTAGTTTTTAAGATACAGGGTGATAAAATTTATTATTATTTTTTGTTTTTCAAATTTATATCATTTGTTTTTAAAGACAATTAAGACAAATTTGGAACACATAACACTTGCCATTGACTCGATTTGATTACTTAGCTTTCCCATCTTTTTGTGAAACTTTTTTGTCTCTTATGTTTTCCTCTAAAAGTCAATAATTTTTCCACAAAAAAAGAAAATACATAAGTAAAGAATCATAATATATTTGTTTTAATCAATTTTCATTTATATTTGTATTAACCAATAATAACCAAATTTGAACAAAATATTAATAACAGAAATTACCACCAATGTTGAAAATGACCACCTTTAGCCATAATGCAAAAATTCGATCTTCGTCTCATTGGAGAGCATATTCGTTGAAATAATTCTGGAATATTCCTTATCCTTTCGCAAGAAGCGATAACGCGATTTCTCAAATCTTCAAAATCTTTAATAGGATATGCATAAACCAAAAATTTAAGGAAAACCCAGATATAAAAGTCCAAAATATTTAGATCCTGAGATCGGTTAGGCCAGTGTTGAGTACCTCTTCGACCTATCCAACGATTTGGATGCACTGCCTTTAAGTGATGGCGTACATTGATACTGAAATGTGCTGGAGCGCCATTAGGCATAAACCATAATTTTTGTCTAACTTGAAGAGGAACCTCTTCAAGTAGAGCAGATAACTCTTCCTCGAGAAAGTGACAGTACTGATCGCCATTTAATCTTAATGGAAGTAAACATGGGTCAATTAGATAATCGCCTATGGCACCAATTTATCCAATGAAAGCTGGTGTAGATAACTGGCTTCAAGAAATGCATGCGGATTTTCTTCAGCCCAAATGTGATTAATGTGAAAATTTCTTATGAATTCCCTTGAAAATTCCCTCATCAGTAAACAAAATACGAGATAGAAAAAAGAGGAGATTGGGCAATCATTTGAAGTATCGACTGGCAAAAAACTATACGCGGCAAAAAGTCTCGAAGTAAAGCGCCTGAAGTCGCTGTATATGGTAGGGATACAATTGGTGTTCTTTTAAAATTCGAAATACTGTGAAATTTGTATATTTAGAATATCGGAAATTTTTTTAGTTCTTGTTTTAGGGGGTTCTTCTATTAAATTAAGAACAGCTTCACACTCAGAAGTTCGTTTTAGAAGTGTACAGTTTTCTCGAAAATGCTGATGAAGACGAACGAATGTGTTATGATGAGGTAACCTACGTTGTGGATATAACTTACTTTACATTAAGAGTACATGCAGTGTTTTAGGGGGTACTTCTATTAAATTAAGAACAGCTTCACACTCAGAAGTTCGTTTTAGAAGTGTACAATTTTCTCGAAAATGCTGATGAAGACGAACGAATGTGTTATGATGAGGTAACCTACGTTGTGGATATAACTTACTTTACATTAAGAGTACATACAGTCAGAATAATTCAGTTTAATTTACAATCTAAGACTGTCAAAGGCGATTATAAATAAAATTACAAATAATTATTATGCTATGTTTATACCTTGTGCGCATCCTGTTTGTGTTGCACCAACATTATCGTAAAGACTAGTGGAAGAAGTAGCGGCGGTAATTTTGTCTGGTTTACCATCAGTATCAGAAGGTCTAGTACTTCGGGGAAGGGTAGAAGAACCTAGCAATTGCCAATAATATATTATAAACAATGGTATAAATAATACAATCACAAATCCTAATAGTTAGGGAGTTTTTGGCACAAAATTTCAAATGATTTGTTTTTGTGGTAGAATTTGAAAATAGTGAGATACTCGCAATCATTTCTGGCATTATATTATTACTGCATTTTTTATTAATATTATTAAAAAAGGAAGTTCGTAGGTCATATATTAGCATTTGGCACTTGTTTTAACATATTATAAATATAAAATCTACGATAGATAAAATAAGATAATATAAATATAATATATATCATATCACCAACATTCGTTTCTTGAAACCTTTACATGACAACGAAAAAAATTTAGATATCTATGGGATCGTCGCAGATACAGATATTTTACAGGTTAACTAGGCGGCATGGCTGCCTGGCAACTGTATTTTTGGCAATACAATAAATAAATATCAGAAACGCCCAAATAATATTGCTAAGTTTTTATTTGCAATTTTGTAATTTATTTTTCCGAACTAGCGATGTCTGAAATCGTAACCTTGTTTTATCGATTCGAGTCCTCAAAAATTTTATTTCATCTTATTCCCAATGACGAACAAATCGTATATTTAAATTGCCACCAGCTTTCTAACCATACTATTCAAAAAAAAATATTTTTGATATTTTGCTTTAGATCGTAAGGGGCAAAAGTCACCATTAGCCCTTATAAAAAGAAAAATACTCATAAATAGCCCCTGTCAAATGGCCTAAAAATCAAAAGAAGATATATCCATGGTTTTCTTGCATGAAGGTAAGAGAAAAGGTTTCTCATTTCGTGCTTCAAAAAAAACTATGTATTTTTTTTTTAAAACAATTAGGCCGAAAAATCGATTTTTTTCTATATTATGGAGAAACTACAAAATATCAAAGAAAATGATGTATAGACGTTTTGTGCTTCTTGACAAGACTACATGACTTTTTGAATATTAAAATCGCTTCATAAAGAAAAAAATTAATGGAAAAAGAACGACACAATTAACTCTTCACGAGCTGGCCAAAGTGTGGTGGGGGAGGACCCATTCTTGCCCAAAAAAACCGAAAACGCACTTGAAAAATTTGCAATATCTCGTCTTCCAAGTAACATAGAGCGTTCATTTCTTTTTTTGATCCAGGGTGTCTCGTCAAAAAAATAACTTTTAGCATATTTTCAACCCCCTCGGATCACTCCCCTTCCCCTAAAAAATGCTTTTTTTTTAATTATATTTTATCATGTGATAAATGAACTTGTACGACTATATACAAAACTAGATCGGCTTGTATTGATGTATTTCAAAATAAATGCATGCCTCTAATTAGCCGAGCCGCTAACAGGTGGATTCGAACAATAGTATATTGAAAAGAGAAAGTAGCCATTGGCGTAGCTAAGGAGTTTTCCTAGGGGGGGGGGGGGTAGCCAGTCAACTGATCCACCTCCGCAAGGTTTCAATTTCGGTAATCCGATTAGTGATAGGCACAGATTCAGAGGAGCGATAGTTTTCTATGTTTTTCTCCCAGGTTATGTCTAATTATTAGGTAATATTAGCGTTCTCGGAAACGGCATTGCCTTAAACTTCCAAATATGCCGGTGTCTATGGAAAGATAAATTTTTCTCATGTAGAATTTTTAATTGACAGTTTTCTTGATTTTTTAAATTTCAAATGAATATCGTAGCACAAATAGTTAATGAGATATTGATTCTTATATTTAAAACAAGGTTTTAGGTTCAAAAAAATAAAAATTTGATTTGAAACCAAAATTTTTCTTTTATTTATAATAACTAGTCAAAATTTTCAAACGATTAGATTATTTTTCATCTCTTTTGCTTAATTGTTAAATTAATCAAGCACAAATTTCAATTTTTAATTAATAATGAACTAATTATTGGAAAGTGATGTTAAAAAAAAGAACTGTAGCTTTTCTGAAGCTCTACATTTTATCTGTTAATATCAACAATATAGAACTTATAACCTGATTTTTCTATTTATCGATTATTTATAAACAAATCAAGAGCGTCCAGTAGTTTCCACTGGAATCTTATGTTATCCAGTTGGGTATCGGTATTTCGGAAAAAAAATGAATCCATCAGTATACAGTAAAATCAGTGACATTGGCCAATTTTACCGGGCCACTAGACAATTTTATTTTATATGAAATATAAATATTTTTTAAATTTTAGAAGTAAATATATTCATCATTTTTGTATGTGTAAAATGTCTAAATAACTGTTTATTACTAAATTGATATTAAATTATATTAATCGAAAAAAATCACACTCCCATTTAATATTTTCTTTTCGGTTATTTCTATATATATATATATATATATATATATATATATATATATATATATATATATATATATATATAGCTTTGATGCATACAATGCGTAAAAAGCTTTGTTTCTGTCTTCTATTCCTCCGCGTATTTCTCCTTATGTCTTTTTTCTAAACAGAGATTTTCGAGCATAATAACATAATTTCACGAGGAATGGGGGTATTATTCCTTTAATATTCTTCAATATTGTCGATTTTTCTAGGGTAGCATAAGTTTTGTAATGTGGGCGGTGCCCACCCCCGCTTTCCCCTAACTACGCCCATGGAACGGGCCACTAAATTCATATAGAATAAGTCCTATTTAAGAAAAATTTCCATATATAACTTAAATAAGTTGAGAGGACTCTAGAAAGGTAAATTTTCTAACATGCAAAAACTACTTAACATTCTGTTGTTACAATAACATGGTTAAACAAAAAAAAACTCTGGTTATCATAAATGCACCAAATTTAGTTAATGAAACAAATTATAAATATAATTTTTAAAATATTTTTATATTCGCATAATATACTGAAAACATTTTTCCTGTCTCCAAAAGATATAATAAAAGTAAAAAAAAATAAAATAATTTAAAAAAAGCATTTTTGACGTTCTCTTTGCAATAACTCTTTTGCTATAAAGCGATTTTAACATTTAAAAAGTCATTTTGTAGATCTTTTCTCTATATTTTGTAATTTCTCCATAATATCGAAAAAATCAATTTTTCGGCCGAATTGCTCAAAAGATAGCTGTAAAGTTATTTTGCTGCCGCACGAGATAAAGGGCCTTTTCTTTTACCTTATCCATGACATTCATGCAAAAAATCACGGATATGAATTGAAAAATTTGTGCAATCTTTCTTTGTTGGCCCATAAATACTTTTTGTTCTTTTTAGAGCTAAAGGCATAAAATCTCACTACAATCTCAAAAACGCTTACTACACATATAACTTTTTCCAGCATTAAAATGATTTTAAAGTTCTTTGAAACGGGTTTACAAATATAGTCATTTGTTTTGTTTTTCTTTTTTTGATAAATGGGAAGACTTCATTATTCAGGATGGCAGATCCAAAAAAGATTTAAACCCGCTCTGTTAAAGTTGATCATTCATATGTAAATCCAGTACCTAAGATGGTTCATTTCTCACTGTCAAAATCTTATATTTATAATTTATTTACAGAATGGTGTTTGTTTGAAGGTCATAGACAACAATATGTCTGGCGAAGTAGTAGATATGTTGGACTCCCATTATCTTTATGTTTTTCTTGATTATCACGACGTTTCGGCTAATAGTTCTTTAGCTGTTTTCAAGTGAAATTGAACAAATTATTAAGGTACACATTTATTTATACTAAAAGTGAATGCAGTGAAGTGAGACCGACATAAATGTAATCATGGGTGCTCTACTACGGGCCCATTTATGCTGCATTTAGTTTTAGTTTGCAATTACTAAAAAGTGGTTTCCGCACTTTTCTTATATCTAAAGACTGTAGACGTAAAACCAAGCACAGAAGATGCCAAATGAGATTTTGGCGAAACGTCTGCAAACTTTTACAGAAAACCAAACCAAAATATATATATATATATATATATATATATATATATATATATATATATATATATATATATATATTTCAATTATATGCTTACCTCTGTAACGTGGATCTTGTGTTCTCAACCTTGCATATTGCTCGGCTGTCATGCACGTACACTGAGGTTCTCTTGAAGCTCTGGAAGGGGAAGCTGGAGTGCTAAGAGGTTTTCGTTTCTGTTTAAATTTTTGTTTTCCTGGTGGCTCGAGTTTTAAGGAGTACGAAGAAGAGGCCTTTCGAGAGAACTTAAATGATGGCGACTGTAACAAGTCAGACTATGTTTAATAAGCATTTTTTGACCATCTACTTGGAAAAGGGTTAAGGATTTATATTCACTATGTTCTAAATTATATATATATATATATATATATATATATATATATATAGATATCCATCAAACATATGCCGCAACATTGAAGCCAGCTAATTTTTAAAAATATTTTCGAGAAGTTTTGTCCAAAAATCATTGCTTTTATTTACGATTGTTTGTTTAGAAACAATTGTGAACGAATATGACGTTCTACTTTTTACCACAGATTTTCCATAGAGTTAGAGTCTGGGAATTGTTACTTTAATATCAGTTTATTTGTTTTGATTGTTGGAAACAGTTATTGTCGACAATAACGGCAGTCTGCTTTGATATTCTATAACGAAAATATATTTAAATGCGAGATCAATGTAAATCTATCTACTATTAGAAAAATATTATATGGAGAAGGTCCTTGGTCCAGAAGATATGCTTGACATCCCGTATTCATCAAGTGACACCGTGGCAGACCATGAGCAAACGAACATTGAAACTGAACTATAGCGGATTGTCGTAACTGTCAGTTTGCAGGTAAGTCCCGGTAAGCTATATACAATAAACAACAAATAGTTTCAGCTATCGCTTTTGGAGATACATTTACAATGGTATGGGAAGGAATTTCTTTTAAGTAGTAACTTCACTTGGTTATTCAACCCCAATCATTCCATTTTCTCAACAAGTTTTGTTTTCATAGATAATAATGTCTAATCACATCGCACAAGCATAGCCAATTAATGAATTTGACATTGCAACCACATGGTACCTCTTAGATGGAAGTTGCTTTCCTTATTCACCTGTCACAATTGAGCACATGTAAAACCATCTACAAAAACAATTTCATGCTGGTGATGTCCAACCCTAAACTCTTGGAAAGCTTGTTGATGCTTTGAGAAAATAATAGCACACTGTGGATAAAAATTTTATTAGATCATTAATTTTGAGTGAGATAATTCTTTCAACAAAGAGTCGATCTATGAAGTATTGGAGCTGGAGTAGCTGAAATTGCGATTTATTTCATTTATTTTTTAGTATTATGACCATTATTGTTTGCTTCAGAATGTTCTTTATTTTCACATATTATTGATACTTATTATTCGAAAAATGTTTCTAACATATTACCAGTCATATGAATTTTTTGGAAAAATTTAATTATCCCCTTCAAAAGATGTATGCATGTTTCCTACAACTAATAAATGCTTCATGTTGCTTATAAAGTTTTGAAAATCCTGATTTGACAAATAAAACATGACAGTGGAGAGTAAAATAACCTCGAATTTGACTTGTGGAAAACAATACTTAAAGTTAAAAAAGAATTTAAAAAAAGTTAACTAAGAGTCAGGGATGAGTATTCTTTGATAACCTTTTCCTAAATAACTCATTCTCTAGATGTGTTCCCAAACAAAATTAAAACCAAATTAATTTTCGTTAACTCTAAGCTTCACTCATTCCTCTTTTATCACTGTGAGTGAGAAGAAATCCCTGATTTGTGTTAAAACTTAGGATTTACGAAAATAATTGATAATCCGAAAATTCTTAAAATAAATTAATTACGACAGAAACAATAGGTACAAAAATACTGAATAATGGTGAGGTGCATTAACGTCTCGCCAAAATCGAAAAATAGTTAAAATCGCGAAAGGTAATTAAAAAAAAAGTTACTAGAATTTGGTAAATAAAACCCGTTAATACATACATACATACATACATACAACCAAAAAGTCAAGAATAACAACCTAAAACTTGCAAAAAACAGTCAGGAAAAACAAAATGCTCTATTTGCCATTATATATATTTATTATTATATATTTCTTGAACGGAAAAGCGTAATTTTCCTATTAATTTTTACCATTGTTATGACTCTTATTGTTTCCAAATTAGGTTTATAATTATGAAAAAAACAGAGACTAATTTCGTGTATACGAATAAAATATCGTAAAGGGTGGAACCCATATATCTCAAAGGAACATTAAATTAACAAACAGCCACGCGATACATGATTAATAAATTATTAAAACAAAAAATTAATTAATTTACTACCTGGAGTATCCTATAATTAAAATTATCACGCAGCGTGTCCAAGATAATTCATGCGAAATGAAAAAAATTTGAGGAACATATGTTACTAAACTTACTTTAAGCTGGATGCCAAAATGGCCTAATAAAAGCTCGGAGACCAGAGTTTAGGTCACAGGTAATAAAAAGTACGTGTCCTTAAAATAACTTACAATGTCACTCTCAATGTCAAATTCATTGTCACCGTTGGATGTCGCCCCAATCCAACAACTTTTCTTTGGGGTCAATATATATATATATATATATATATATATATATATATATATATATATATATATATATATATATATATATATATATATATATATATACAGGGTGCGACATTTATCTTCAGACAACGAAATCTCTCGGTGGGATCACATTTTTTCGAAAAATGTTTTATATCAAAATTATAAGGTAGCAGAGGGCCAAGTAATATTGACCTTGAAAATGACCCTAACTTTGTCCTTAAAGATTATTTGAAGGTCAACTTTGGAATTTTAAATAGTACTCCCCAATTTTGCCCCGGGAATGGAAAGGAAGGAAAATTCTACCATCATATAGGACATTGAGCTGAAGGTGAAAGTCAGATATCAAGGTCATTTTAAGGTCAAAACAAAAAGATTGCAGTATTTCCTGAAATATGTTAGGAAACCCCCAATTCGACCCCCGGAAATGTAAAGCCCAATCAATTTCACAGTAATTTATTCATCAGATGTAACCTTGACTTCAAGGTTAAAGTTTTATATTAAGGTTATTTAAGTTCAAACGAAGATCTTCAACGTCATTATTTTATAAAATGTGTCATACTGAGGTAAGATTGCAAAGTTCTTCAGGGCTATTTGAAAAAGTTCATTCGTTCAGAATTGTTAGCAAAAACTGTATTTAATACAACTTTGTGCATGATTAACTACTTTTAGTACAACCCAGGAACAACGACGTGGTAAGTTTCTTCGCCTCTCACCATCAGGGTGCTGATTTTCGGTGAGTCCTCTCGCTTATCACCATTGAGCTGCTTGTTTTCGGTTAGTCCCCTCGCTTCCCACCATCGGGGTGCTTGTTTTTTGAGTCTCCTTGTCCCTCATCATTTTGTATGATCATGCTAAATATTTCCTAAGAATTTATTTCAAAAAGTACTTAATCAACTTCAATACACTTAGTACACACAACTGCGGAGCATTTTAGGTGTTATTTTGACACAAGCATCTTTGATCCGCTGCTTCATGTTGGCAAGTCTTTATAAACTTTGCTCTTTATAAACTTCACTCTTCAAATAATGCCATAAACGAAAATTTAGCAACGTAAGGTTTGGCGATCTTGGGGGCCACTTTACTGGACCTCCTCTATCGGTCCACCGTCCGTTCAATTTGCGATCCGAGACGAGCTAACTGGGAATAATGCAGTTTAGCAACGTAAGGTTTGGCGATCTTGGGGGGCCACTTTACTGGACCTCCTCTATCGGTCCACCGTCCGTTCAATTTGCGATCCGAGACGAGCTAACTGGGAATAATGCGTCGATCATCCGTAATATTAAAACCATATTTGTTGCCTTACATCTAAGCGTACGTCTTCAAACAAAAGTGGAAGATAATTTTCTAAAATATCACGATATTTTGCGCCATTCAAATTACCTTTTCAAATTTTGAAAGTGAGCTTCAAATAACTTTAAACATTAAGGTCAAGGTTATTTTCAAGTGATAGTGACCACTTAATCCGCGGGCCATCCAATAACTTTTGTACGAAAGATTTCGCGAAATACCGTGATCTTTTTTGTTTTGACCTTGAAATGGCCTTAATAATTAACCTTTACCTTGAGATCAAGGTCATATCCGATGGTAAAATTCCCCCCCTTTCATTCTCGGGGTCGAAATTGGGAGGTCCTATTTAAAATTCTGAAGTTGACCTTCAAATGTCCTTTAAATGCCCGGTCAAGGTCATTTTAAAGATCACTACTAGTTAGCCCACTGCCACCCTATAATTTTTGTATAAAACATTTTTCGAAAAAATGTGATCCCACCGAGATATTCCGTTGTCTCAAGATAAATGCTGTACCTTATGTATATATATATATATATATATATATATATATATATATATATATAAATATATATATATATATATATATATATATATATATATATATATATATATATATGTATATATATTAATGCTGCAGTTGCACTTATTATACACGGATCCATGTCTCGCCTACTCTCTATCTATAATACGTCTTCACCCTGCCAATTACAACTGCACAGGCTGTTCGCCGCTCCTGCACAGATATTATAAAATTATCATTCTGATCTACAATGACTAGAGCGGTCAGGGAGCTGCTTGGTAGTATAACTCAAGCTAATTGAGCTGATACTACACTAGAGCGAGTATGCCCGTGCTTGGAACTGTTAGTAGTCCCACAAAGAAAGAGAAAGAGAGAGAATAATTTGTTATCTCTCTCTAACCGCAAGTAATTGGCGTGACTTGAACCCCCACCTTTTGCGAATGCTAACCTGTATAACCAAACGTTCCACCAACTAATCTACTATAGGTATATAGTTTTTGAAATTCATATTTAAGTTGCAGTTGGAGTGGGTTTGTTTTACTTAGCCAATCAAGTGTAGCATTAGCTAACAATGAATCATCTTAGAATAACCTTTATTCTGGATCAATTCCAGTTCGTTTAGTTCAACTAAGATTTTTCGAAATCAATTAGAAGGTTTTTAAGGTAGTTTAAGAAATTTTAGATAACCCAAGGTTATTCAAGGTCATTTATGTAATCATTTAACACTAATTAATAATTATGAAAGTTGTCAAGATATATAACCCGTGTTGGAAAAAAAAATAGAAAAACATTAAACATTACAAATTTTCTAACGAATTCTTTAGTAGATAACCTATAAAATGGTATATCACACATGATATGTTTTCATTTAATAAATTAATGCGATAGCTCTGGAGGGTGAGAATTAACTCCAAAGCAAATATGTACGGTAAATTTTTCCCCTACTGTAATAAATTCAACAAATACAGGATGTCCGAGAAGTACATGTAAAACTCTCAGTAAAACCAATGGTCTAAATAATATAGGGTAATATTAATTTAAAACACAATTTTTACCTTTCACTGTTCCAGGTTTTGAGAGTATGTTTCTCTTTTTTAAAGCTCTTTATTAGTACTAAATTATACTAAATTTAAAACGAGTTTCGTTTGACAAAATCTACCTACTTTTATAGCTTGTAATTAATTGTTCGAGTAAGTAAAAGCCTGATGTGATTGAGAAATTCTGAAGCCTGAATTGAATTCAACGACCCAAAATCGACAAGAAATGACTTATTCAAGGTACAAATTTCACGTGTTATTTGTCACCTGAATTCATGAGTCTTTATAGATCATACAACATGGCCAAATATACAAGTCTACTCAAAGGCCACAGCCTAAAAGGTTAATCATTTTGGGCCCCATATCTCCATTATAGGGCATCTTAGGAAAAACAAAATATATGAAAATTAGAGTTACTTGGATTTCTTTTGAATACTGCCGAAAGCTTGACATGTACTTACCAGACATACTGTGTTTCTGTATTTTATACAAAAATAACAGGTCTACAAAATATAGGTTCATGTTTGTTGTTTGCCAGCTGGGGGTAATTTCCGAAGTAATTGGCTGCGTAGAATCCGAAACCAAGGGCAGAATTAACCCATCTTGTCAGAATTTTGAAATATCTGAGGTTATATAGGGGAAGGTGGGGAAAGACGGGGTAGGGAGGTAAGACGGGGACCGAGGCAAAATCAAAGGTCCGAAGTTCGCACAATTATACTGATTACGCCGTTTTAGGAAGTTTTTCGGTGACGTAAGTGTTATGACTGCAAGTGACTGCTGCCAGATTTAGTGGGAAAATTATTGATTTTTATGCTATTTGATATAATTTTTTAAGTAAGTAAAGTGAGTGACAGTTCATAAAGTACAATCTACAAGATATTGAGCGTATTTTTTTTCTTGAAATGGGTTCAATTTATTATCCTAAATATGAAAAATCATAATGATGACAGTCGCTTTATAATCTTACAAAAATTGTTTTAATTAAATGATCGTTTGGGGCATGATAAAATATTAAGTACCCCATCTTGCCCACTTAATAAGTTGTCGATAATATTTATCTTTTTCGCTACTAAATTTTAAATATTTTTTTTTCAGGAAATGGTTCGAGATTATAAAAGGAAAACGGATAGAGGGAGTTAGATGAAGAGAGTATAAAAGAGACAGTTGAAAATGTATTAGATGAGAAAAAAGGTTATAATTAGTCAGTAAGTTTTACAGTGTCCCGCAAACAACCCAAATCGAGTTCGAAATATCAAGGTCTCTTTAGATCCTATTGCGACAGTTTTTACTAAACAAGAAGAAAGGGAACTTCACAATTATTTAAAGAAAATGGAACGAGGACTGTTTGGGTTGACAACCACGAACTTGCAGAAGTTAGCGTGCCCGTATTGCTAACCCCCAGGTCCGTCGATGAGGCAAAACAGCTGTCATTGCTGCTTCTTCGTACAAAACAAAATTAGAAGAGATGCAAAGAAACAAGCAACAGCCAATAGAAAAAAGGATGAAGAAAAAGAAAACCTTCCCAAAAAGGAAAGCCAAAGAAGCAGACGACAAATCAGACAGACAGACTGAAGACACAGAATCAGGTCAAGTTTTATACTGTGTGTATAATGAAGGATGGATCAATTGGCAGATATGTGGCAAGTGGGAGCATTGCGGTTGTGCTGGAGTAGAAGATAATGACGATGAAGCAGTCCACCTATGACGACTAAATATACTGTACCTCATCTTGCTCCAGGGGGGGGGAGTCTTATCCAATAGGTGGAATAAGATGAAAATCTCTTTTTTTTTTTTGTTTTAAAATTATTTTTGTGAAAAGAAAATTATGTTTGAGTTTTGTTTCATTAAAGTTTTCATTAAAATATTGTTTTTTTGGCATGTGTTCTTTAGGTCCCCGTCTTACCTTCCATTTCCTTTTTTGCTACTTCTGAGGTTGTGTGCAGGATGCATAATTTTTTTTTGGTCTTTTTTTCTAGTTGCATTATTCAATACAACTCTTATCCTTCAAAATAAGCCATCGAGCGGTCACCTATGATTTTTTCTTGCAAATCACGATCATTAAAAAGAATTTGAACTTCGATCCAACATTTTGATTCCATAAAATTAACGATTTCTATTTTCTGACATAATATCCATAATTAGCTACTTCGAAACATCCCAAGTGAAATTTTTTAGATACCAATATCATTTTTCGTAAATTTTAATGCGCTATTTTGAATCCGTCATCTTGGAAATGATAATTTCAATTTTATGGCTCCATTTTTGTATTTATCGACCTCCAAAATTCCCAAGTACAAATTTTCGAGAGATATCTATACAGTAGAAAAATGTTTGCCACGAAGGGTTAATGTGAATATACATGTGGTTCTTGGGATATATTTCTTAACTAAAAATGGCTGTAACTTTACAAAACAAAAATTGTAAAGTAGCAAAAAACATTTTTCTAGTACGTAACCTCCAATAACTCAAAATTCTGACATGATGGATCATTTCCGACTTCGGATTCGGATTATACGCAGCAAACCACTTCTGAAATGACTCCCAAGCTCCCCAACAAGAGAACCTTGTAGACCTGCGTAATTAGTTTAAAAGTTAATTGGGATGAATAGTTTGTACTGGAATAATTTATATTTTTACTTACACAACATTCTCTAAATTGTTTGGCATCGATAGGAGAAGTGAAATTTAACCCCCAGGTATCGTTGGTCATTGGATCTTTCCAGTAAACAAAACACTCCGAGGCTTGACCTATTCTTGTACCTGAAAAGCAACATTTAGCTTTTGTCTATATTAAATAAAATTCCTCAAAATATTTTTTCAAAGCAAATAGAGAAGGAATGGATTTCAGTGTTAACCGAGTAAAAAACGAGGTAAATGTGAACTTATCCATTTTTCCACGAAATGTATAACTCTTATTAAATTACTACCAGAATGGACAATTTTAAAATATAAAAATTATAAGGCTTCATCTTACCTGGTTGCACCAGCCGTACGTCCAGAATTTTATCCACTTGCGAATTATAGGCTGTGATATGAAATACACATTCAGGTGAATCCTGGATGCAGGTAATATTAACTGGCACCAAGTCCTCGCTTACCTGTTGCCATTTAACAGTTCCTGCACCGCTAGCAGACACGTGAAATACTTCCGCCCAAAGCCTGCAAGATATTGAGTTTTACATAAGAGGAATGTTTAGCAGTAATTTTCAATATTAATAACAACCAAATTCATGGTCTAACCTTAAAAATATATTGGAGCTCACGAATATTGTCAAAACTTGGCAATTGCCCTGCCACAAAGTCAAAACAAGCAAGCAAATGTTACCAAAATTTTTGATTTTGGCAGATTTGGTAACAAGTGAAAACCATTTTTTTATTCTTGTATTATTGAAGTTCAAAGCTTGATTGACATTTTAAAGCATTTATTGTTAACTTAGACTAATTTTAAAGTTAGATCATGTTAGTGAACTAGAAATCAATATTTTGTGATATAAATAAATCACTTTTGGAAATTTAACTAATAATTCTCACTTACAACAAGCTTCAAAGTTAAAAAAAAAATACAAAATATTAACTAAGCTAACGTAAACATATCATAAGAATTAAAGTTTTAAAAAAATACGTCTTAAAAAATGTTTGAAAAATATGTTTTCTTGATTAAAAAGTGCTCCCTACATCCACTAAAAACGATATAAGATATAGCATTCATTTTTAATAATTAAATAACCATAAGTCAAGTACAATGTAAAATCCGCTTAATTATAGGGGAGTGGGGAATCCCGGACGGCGGGTAATCGCGGACACGCCATTATAGCTATGTTAGAAAAAGATAGCAGATATTTTAACCGCCACAATCGCGAGTCGCACCCGAACGCAGTGCCGAACAGTAAATGGTGAGGTGAGATCGCGTTCGCCGTACAAGGTAAGTTAAGTCGATTATTTTTCAACATGTTCATCTTATTTTTTAGTAAAATTGAATACGTGTATATTATTTCAAGCTAAACATAGGATTCCCTTTTTTTAAGTGAACTAACCTCTAATTAAGCAACGTTTGTAAGTAATCGCCAAGTGCATTACGATATTCTAACCTCAAATAAATATATAGTTTTTCGTTTTTTTGTGAGTCGGGTAATGGCGGACGATTTGTGTGGGGTAATCACAGACATCCGTAATTACCCCTTTATGGGTTATTATAGGCCGAATACCCAGTTATATAAGCTTTTTATAAACCTACTCAAATAATTTTTTATAAACCTACCTAAACCTTTTTATATTTCAGATGTCTCGAAATTACCAAAGAAAGACGGAGACCAAATACAAATTAGAAGCTTTACAAAAAGCTATTCAGGACGTCAAGAACAAAAAACTTTCATTAGAAAAAGCAACTATCGTTTACTCTAAAAAAAAAGAATTAGAAGAACACATTTTAAAATGCAGTAAACTATTTTATGGCTTAACTATAGAGATGGTGAGGAATATAGCTTCCAAATTTGCTGAAGTAAATCAGTTAAAGCATAATTTTGACCAAACATCACAAATGGCGGGAAAGGACTGGTTTTATGGATTTCGAAAAAGGCATCCCAACATTTCTCTCCGCTAACCTGAATCCACTTCTATTCATAGAATTACAGCGTTTAATGAAACAAAAGTGAGAATCTTTTTCAAAAACTTGGAAGCCTTACAAAGGAAATATCAGTTTGATGCCAATCGCATTTACAATGTTGGCGAGACCGGCATTTCTAACGTCCAGAAAAATTCTAGAAATCTAGCTCCGAAACGCCAGAAACAAGTCGGCATGGCTACAAGTGGTAAAAGAGGCACAACAACAACAATTGTTTGCGCATTCAGTGCTTCAGGAAAATATGTCCCTCCATTTTTTATTTTCAAGAGGAAGCGAATGAATGCTCATCTATTGCATGGAGGCAATGCTGATATGGTTGCAGCCGTGAGCGATTCGGGTTGGATTAATGAAAACCTATTCATAGATTGGTTACATCATTTTATCTCTTACGCTAAACCAACTGTTGAAGAACCTATTCTTCTTATTTTAGGCAACCATGAAAGTCATATTAGCCTGGCTTGCTACCTGCTTTGTCGCCAGAATGGAATAATACTGTTATCTCTTCCACCACATACGTCACATCGTATGCAACCGCTGGACTTAACATATTTTGGACCGCTGAAAACTGCATACAACAGAGAATGTGACTTATACATGGCTTCAAATATAGGCCGAAAAATTACACGGTATGAAGTTGTCAAGCTTTTTACTAAAGCTTTCAATCGAATCATCAATATAGAAAAGACTGCAAATGGTTTTCGAGCAGCTGGTATTTGGCCATTAGATACAACAAAATTTGACGAACATTTCTTTGATTCGACATCATCTGATGTGCAGACAGCATCGACATCAAATATGCAAAGAGCAGTAACACCTGATGTCCAGATAGGAACGACACCATCTGTGCAACGAGCAGTAACACCTGATACCCAGATTGCACCGACACTATCTATGCAGAGAGCAGTATCACCTAATGCACAAGTAGTTCCATTATCAGTTGTACAGCAGCGATCAGTAACACCTTTACCTGTGTTGGACAAATCAATTCCACTTCAAGATGTTGTTAATGTTCCCCAACTGTCACAACAGAAAAGTAGGCAATGTTCCAGAAAGAAACATTCAATTGTAATCACTAGTACCCCTATGAAAGACGCTTCAGAAGAAAAGGAACAAAGGAAGAAAAATAAAGAAGAGGCAAAAGAAAATGATAAGTCTGTACGAACTACTGAAAGAAAGAAAGGTATGAAGAATCTTAAAGCATTTGAAGTTGATATGAAGGCTAAAGATAGGAACGTACAGCGCAAGAAAAAGAAAGTCAACAAAAGTGCTACAAAGGTTGATGAAGGGTATTATTATCTTATTTGTAATGAAAAGTATGAAGAACCAATCACAGAAGATTGGATAATGTGCATCAAATGCAAATTGTGAGCCCACGAAAATTGCACGAGTGGTGCAAGCACATCAAGGGGATTTATCTGAGATTTCTGTACCAATTAGACTATATCAGTGATTACTCCATACACCATCCGTAATTACCCCCCCCCTCCCAAGCTGTGGGGTAATCCCGGACACATGAGGTTTTCGTTGAAATTTGATTTTATTTTTGAAAATTTATCTAAGTTGATTATGAGAACATTAGAATGATTAGTTTAAGTAAATATTAAGCAATAAATAAGCCTTGTAACTTCATTTGGTTTTATTGTATTTCAGTTCTCCCTTAAGTGTTCGCAATTACCCCACTTTCCCCTACATGCCAATAATGAGCAACTATAGGCCGCGGGAAAATTTCAATGGAAATGATGATTTATTTTCAAAATTCGTAATTTGCCTTTTGATAGTCAATAAATTGACAAAGATTTGATAGGGTTAACGTGAACAATTTAATTAATTTAATTTCTAATTTTTCGGTTTTCAGAGAAATATTACGTGTTTTTTGGTAAACAGATGTATTGAATTGTTGCTTAATTTGGTAAATAAATAGAACTCTGATAATTAGTTACGATCTGAAAACAAAAAAGTATTAGGTAGTCCTTTGAATTTTTTGTTTTGTGGTTATATAGTAGTCATGGATCGGCCAGTTGTTTTAAAATTGAATGAATTCATTCTTGATAAAGCTACTGTGTAGCAAAACATGTTGAATATATTTTTATGCAAGTTTCAATTAAAGTGGAATTTTTAAGTAAAAATCGAGTTTTACTAGGTTATCTTTAATAATTTTTATAGATTTAAAGCTAGTCTTTAAATATTTTTAATTGCTGGCTGTTTTTATCGCTTTCATGAATTCTGTTCGTTTATTCATTTATTAAAGGATATTATGTACTATTAGTTTGTTTTTTGTAACATGTGTTCTTCTATATGTACATTCATTTATGACTTTCACTTTGTGATCTCTTGGATAAATACATTTTTGAAATTTTGTATATATGGCCTCTTTTATTCATTTTAAATTATTTGAAAGTGAAAAATTTCATTATATTAAATAAAATTATCCGGAATTCAGAATTGGCCGACATATTGTAAAATATAAATCATTACGTCTAATATTTTGTCTTAATTCGTTCCCTATTCTAATTTTTTTTTAGATTAAAAAGAATGCTAACCTTGGCACTTCAATTTTAACACAGAAATTCAAAAACTTACCGAAGAAGGTGCCCATCTCGTCTTCTGGACGTCTGCCACGGTGAATCTTCATATCTATATGCCTAAAAATTGAGTACTAGTTAGTGCTACAAATGCTCTGGTACACAAATTAGAGTTAGTAACAGAGTGCTTATTTATCATTATTTGTATTTTTACTACTAAATGATCCAGAAATAATCCGGACCAACTTCACCAGCTGAGATTAAAACAATCATTAAGAGATTCAAAATCAAAAAAAACACCGGAGACTGACATCTTCAATTAGGCACTAAGGCTACGATACTTTCCAAAAGCTTGGAAAAAGGTGCAGATCTTGAGAATCCCAAAGCCAAAAAGAAAACACACCTTCCCGCAAAATTGCAAGCCCTCAACCAGCAAAGCTGTCGAAAAAGGCATCGTGAAAGGGCTTAAAACAGCGACAAATGAAATCGATAGCATCCCACTGAATTAGTTCTGATTCATGGACAGACGGTCCACCGAACTACAGCTACTGAGAGTAGCGGAAGAGCCTTCTATAGGGTCTGTCACGAGAACCCGATCTATAAACTTCGGAGCGCTGGATACCCAGCTTGGATTTGTGATATTATATATTCATACCTACAAGAACGTAAGTTCACTGTAAAGGCGGAATAAGAGGGGTTCCAACCTAGAAGATCAGAAGCAGGAGTGCCACAGGAAACCATACTCTCTCCGCATCTGTACAACACATACACACACGATATCCCCAAAGCAGCAAATACGCAGATGATACCGCCATAATGGTAAGCAGATTCCTACAGGACGAGACGGCCTGGGGAAACAGTCGACATAGACGATGAAGATGTCAGATGTTCACGTCAGGCCAAATACCAGGAAGTGAATTTTAACAAAGGCTAAGATGAGAAAAATACAGTCAAAAAATACAAGATGGCGAACAAACAACCCTACCCTCTGCTGTTTGAGAAGAGCAAGATGAGCTGAAAAAATAAGATGACCTATAGATCAGTAGTATGGAGATACGCAGCGATTTCACACCTTAAAAAATTAAAAGCCTAGGAAAACATCACACTGAGGATGGCCATAAATGCTCATGGTTCGTTAGAAATGAACAAATACACAGGAAATGAGATGAGAGAGATCCTAAGGCCGCCAAAGCCTTCCTTAATGCAGAGACATATGACAAGGCACTAGTAAGGTAAGTAGTGAGCTACGACCTTGGAGAGGACGGCAGGAAATATACAAGGCCGAAACGAACACTAAAAAGAGCAGAAATCAGTCACAGCAAATCTAGAGAGAGGTTGGAACAAGCCAGCAAATCCAAGGTAGGACATACTCCACTTCATAGGACATAGGAGACCCAGGATACCCTAGGATCACACCAAGACACAGGTAAGCCACATTCGTTATTAGTGAAATATTAGATTAAGAGACCCACCTTACATTGACCGCGAAATGTAAAAGAGTGCGAAGCAATGGGTGCACCGGAGCGGAAACACTATGCTGTGGTCGTAGACCCGTTAACACAATAAGACTCTCATTGCAAGTTTCTACTAGATATCGCTCTGCCATAGACAGTATGGACAAAGAATCGTGGAACCTTTGGTCCGGGGGGATTTTAACGGTAAAAATCCGGCACGACCTTCACACTTAGTGGTGGTGTCTATACGAAATTACCCGTAAAAAAAACTTACAATTTGCTTCTAAATTTTTCGCGATGGTGTTGGAGTATGTTTTTACGAAATTCAATTGGGATGAAAAGGGTATAAATGTAAATGGCGGACATTTACACCATATGATGTCATTATAATCAATGATAATATGAGTGATGCACAGCAAATGTTAAATGATGTCATACAAACAACTTCAAAAACCCAAATTTATGACAAACTCAGTCCCCTGTAACAACATTGGTGAAAACGAGATAGAACAAGTGTATAAATACAAATATTTGGACACGAGATCGGAACAGGTACTCAAACTTGAGAAACTGATCGAGATATTGAAGGAGGATGGGCAGCATATGGTAAATTAAGGCATTTTCTAGGGAAGCTTGCCAATTTGTTTAAAAAAGAAGAATTTATGAACAATGCGTCTTACCGGTAATAACTTGTGGTGCAGAAACTCTTTTAACGACTAAACACCCAGGAAGCAAACTCAGAGTAGCATAAAAAGAGCTATGTTAAGGATTACAAGAACATATTAAGGACAAACTTATGATTGGAGAAAGAATATAAGTTACGGACACTATTTTACATGTAACATTAATCAAACGGAGATGAACAGGTCATATATTCCGAATCACTTACTAGTTAAACTTAAAAATTATTCAAGATTTTCTATTTGAAAGATTTAACTTCCTTGTTTGCAAACTTTCAACGCATCACCTATTAAAATGAGAAGGCAAGTACATCAAATTGGTTAAATACTATGCTACAATTCAAGTCTAAGATTAAATTAAATTTTGCTTACCTTTCTAATAAGGGGAGCGCATGAGCAACTTAATTTATTGCCCATTCCCTGCGACGTTCCTGCTGGGCACTGGCACCGTTGATGTCACCACATATCGCCTCCCCCGAAATCGGTGCCTCGGTTACTGCCCCACTGACCACGAACGTTCCTATTTAGAGACTGTGATCGTTGGTGGTGGGCGGAAAACTGTTTCGCATGTTTGTGCTAGAAAAGAAATCTATTTTGATTGTTTTGATTCCTTTATGGACTAGAAATTTTTACAGGTTGTTATTTTGAATACTTTGTAAAAAATGTTTGACGGGCTATACCGTCCACTAACCCGAAAACAGACCTGAAACTAAATGGGAAGAAATTTAAGGTACGGTCGCTTGTTTAAAAAAAACAGAATTAAAAAAAAACGTACAACATATTTATGTGAGAAAGGTTTTCAACATATACTCACCTAAAAGATAAGTACAGAAACAGGTTAAATGCTCAACTTGATATAAAACTCAAATTTTCAGACATCGGAAAAAATTTTGAATTTCTTTGTTCCACCAAATAGACACAAATATCCCATTAAGGTAGTTCATTAGCGTCAGTCGTAGATAAAAGTATAGCCCTTAAGTAAGTACCAAAAGTTAAAGATTCTCAGGCCTAAAGAATTTTGTTTTTGTACGAGACTGTACCCAGTCTCGTACAAAAACACACGTTAACTTTCAATATACAGACACATTCTTTTACAGTAATAACTTTAAATATAATAAATCTGGCAGCGCTGCAAATGTCTATATTGAATAGTCTATAGAGTAAACGTGTGTACAGTAACGTTCATATTAGGGGCGGATCCAGCCTCTCTCTTTAGGGGGGGGGGGAGTGATATCACAAACGTACAGTATGGCAAGCAAAAGCAAGTTGTCCAAAGGGAGGGGGGGGGAGAGAACCAGCAACATTCCCATTTCTAGTGTAAAAGTCAGGATCGGATCCATTTTTCTGAATTTGAAGCTCTTGGATAGTATATCGCAAGAAAAATAAATTGTTAACGTGCCAGCAGCATACACATTTCTAATACAAAAGACAAAATCGGTTCTATTTTCCTGAACTCAAAGCTCTTGGTAAGGGAAGGGGCGATCATAAGGAAACACATTCATATACTCTATTCAAGAATTAGAGAGAGTAATAAAACTGTTACCAAAACCTCCAACGTACCTGCTCCAGTGCCGCAGGTAACTGAAGACTGCCGTAAATCTAATTATATTTAATTATATTTAAATATTATAAGCTTTTATAAATTTACTGCAACAATAAAATTTCTGATAGTTCAGTTTAATTTTGGTCAGTGAGCAAAGTACACCTTACATTGTGTCCTTAGTGATTTATCTTGTTTGTGCTTGTTTTTATATATTATTTGAGATTACTGAGATACCCAAAAGACATGGCTTCCACATCTATATATATTTCAAAATCGTTAAATCAGGGCATTTTTTCCTCAACGAAAAACTTATTACGATGAATGTTTATGATGCCTTAAGATATCAATATCTAGATAATAATGTTAAAAGCTCTGTTGAGATGTGTTCCAACGTGACAGGATGTAGAAAATCTACTATGTACCGAATATTGAAGGAGAAAAAAACGACTGGAATTGTTAGTACTCCCAAGACAGATTCGATCACAGGCAGACGAAAAACCTCGTTGGAAGAAGAGATGTAAACTGCAATAATAGGAGTTGTACATACATTTTATTATGAGAAGCAGATCCCAAACGTCGACAAAATTCTAACTAAAATCAATGAAGATCGGGATTTACCTGAAATTAAAAGAACTGAGCTCTGGAAATCGTCTAGAAAATGTAAAAGGTAGAGTTGCTAGAAATAACACAACTTACAAAATTAGTAATTTAACTAAACTTTTGAAAGATTTTTTTGAATAAAGTTACTGCAGAAAATTGGAAAAAATCCATATAATAAAAGAATAAAAGAAAATGTGGAATCTTGATCTCATGATCGGTGAGATAGAGGAACCAATTATAATTAATTTGAGCGAAGATAGCTTCACTGATTTTCATTACGAATTAGATACGTAATGTTTACCAACGTAAACACAATTTATTATTTAAATTTTCTTTAAAATATAAAAATTAATTACATTTGAGTCCTTTTTTAGTGTTTAATTGTAATTCTGCAGATGGTTTAAGAAATAAATAAACTGAAACGTCAAATGTCCTAAAAATGTTTTTAATTAATAATAAAATGACCGATAGCCCCAAAAAAATTTTAATATTATATGGACGAAGTTATTTTTTTATATGTATGCTTAACTTCTTATATTTTTGGCAATGGGTATTTTGTAAGTATTTAAATTGTATCTTAGAATTTTTTGAGAGAAAAAAGCTACGTTTTTGTCTGAAGAGCCTAAAACGATGTCTGTGCCAAAATTAAAAATAATAAAAAACAGTTGTGATTTGTGTAAAAAATGTCAAAATTATCTATATTTTCTAATGTATGTGAATTACTAAGAAATCATAAGAAGTAAAATAATATTATAAAAACTTATTATTTTAAGTTTATTACCGAAATAATATTCTATGCCATACATACTTAGTGATAAAATAAACCTCCTTCTGACGCCTATGACAAGGATTAAAATACTTTTTAACACTTCACACATCCAAATATCTATTGTTATCCAACCCAAATAGTCCATTATTGTAGACCGGTATTTCAGATTATAAAATTTCAAACTCATTCTTACGAAAAATATATGTGTCTAACAGATTTTGCCAAAGATACCGGACTAAAGAACACAGGTAGTTTGCTAAGAAAAAAAGGGTAAAAAATGATTTATTACTCGTTCTAGTTCTTGAATAAACTATAGTACAAAAGGCAAAATCGGGTCTATTTTCCTGAACTCAAAGCTCTTGGGGGGGGGGGGGACGATCGCCCACACCGCCCCCCCCCCCTTGGATCCGCGCCTGGTTCATATAGTGTGAGTCTCATGCCTATACAGTTTGTTATGTTGACATCTCAACACATTGAGTAAAAAAATAAAAATATCGAGAAATATATTTAAAAAAATGTCACATTCTGAAGAACTAACCTAACTAACTTTGGTTTGAATTATCGCGCGTTGCCAAGTTGTGATCACTGTACCCCAATACGCGTCAGATGTTTTCAAATTATTTTTATATAAAAAATATGTATTATCTAAACAAAACGGTCAAGAAAGTCCGGGTTTTTTCTAAAAAATTCATAATTTTCGTAACTTGTTGCACTAGTTTTTAAAAAATATGGTAAAAATAATTTTTAAGATATTCCAAAATGTATTGGCATTTTGTTATATGTAGTGACCTCCAACATGTTAATTATTCATATTTTAATTGTTAATATTTCGTCTCACGGAAGATTAAAAAATTTCGTTTTTTTTTTTAATTAAATAAAAGACACTTTTGTAAACTATATATTCAAATTCGATCACATTGTTAAGAAAAGCCGTTTTACGAGTGAACTACCTTAAGAGTATTTTTCAATTTGCGTATTATTGTACTCAATTTCGTTACGAACTGTTATTCAATATGGAAAATAAATTTTAATAACCCAATTTTTTCTGTTTTATTTCCTGATCCTAATAACTACACAGGAAGTTCACCAATTTATTCACACTTTGCAGATCTTTTAGAGCGTGTTGATTGGTCTTTTCTATTGAAACTTCCTCGCGTGGATGTTGCCTGGTCTGAGTTTTCATCTTCTTTGAGCCATTACTTGGATCTGAGTTGCCCGTTGGGAGTGAGACGACGTTCCAATAAATCGATGATAAAAACCAATGCGTGGTACGATCCTTTTTTGGCAAGATAAAGAATGGAACTGGATGATCTTTATTTCTTACAAAGATATACAGACAGTACCGAACATAGGATGCTTTATCGCAACAAAAAAAAAAAAGATTATAGGCGGAGTATAAAAAACGCAAAAAAAAACCTATAACGGAGACAAAATAAATAATGCAACCAACAAAACGAAAGAAATACGGAATTGTATTAACCTAAATCTTAATAGAAATAACATCTCTTTGCGCTTCACCGATGGAATAACTGATGACCCTCAGGAGATTTCTAACCACTTCGCTGAATATTTCAGCTCTGTTACCAAATTGAAGTTGTTTGAGGCCTATGGTCGAAACATGTCCTTACCAGCAACAACCATAGAATGAATTCCTCAAACAATTCTAGTCTTTGCGGTGGTTCAGGAAAGGATAGTATCGGTTATTAATTCGTTAAAGAACAAACGCTCCTCAGGTTCCGATAGCATAAGTCCTCAAATTTTAAAATTAATTTCAGACTCAGTGGCACTTCTCTTGAGATACTTAAAAAACAAATCACTTTCAGATGGCATTTTTCCTCAAATACTAAAGCAGTGACGCCAATATATATGAAAAGAATGATCCTCACAACCCAGCCAATTATGGGCAAATATCCATACTGAGTGTATTTGTGTTTAAAAAAATAATATACGAAAATTTGGCAAATTTTTTTAATCACAATTCAATTATTACTTCTTGGCAACATGGTTCCAGACAAAGCAAATGCATTGAAACAACATGCCGTGATTTACTTAATTTTGTATATACAGAACTTGACAAGGGCAAGTATGTTTGATTTGACGAGTGCGTTTGATACTGTGAGTAGAGAATTCTTATAAAGAAACTCTTTGCTTCGGGTATAAGAGGGAATATCCTAAATCTCATCGACTCGTATATGTCTAATAGGAGTATGTTTGTCCGATATCAAAAAAGT
The DNA here is from genome assembly GCA_034092305.1 of Diaprepes abbreviatus. Classification (NCBI taxonomy): domain Eukaryota; kingdom Metazoa; phylum Arthropoda; class Insecta; order Coleoptera; family Curculionidae; genus Diaprepes; species Diaprepes abbreviatus. Next base: position 66,673 of record JASJET010000015.1, on the reverse strand, counting down.
AAATCAGATTATAAAAAAGTCACCTTGGGTGTGCCGCAGGGGTCGGTTTTGGGGCCTCTCTTATTTGTGATTTATATTAACGACCTACCTAAATTCATCAGTAGGGGAAAGTTGGTTATGTTTGCTGATGATACCATGATAACTATATCTGCGGATGCCCCGGAGAGCTGTTGTGTGTAGTGGCAGAGATGTGTGAAGAGTTAGAGATTTATATTAACGACCTACCTAAATTCATCAGTAGGGGAAAGTTGGTTATGTTTGCTGATGATACCATGATAACTATATCTGCGGATGCCCCGGAGAGCTGTTGTGTGTAGTGGCAGGGATGTGTGAAGAGTTAGAGATTTGACGTGAATCTGAACCCGACAAAGACTGTATATATAAACTTTAATATTAAAAACTATTGCTTGTAGAGGATAAAGCAACATATAATATTGAAACCTCAGCTAATACCAAATTTGTAGGCACATGGCTTGATGAAGCACTGCATTTTCTTTCCCATATTGAACATATTTGTAAAAAGTTAAATTCTGTCTTTTTGCCATTTTACAGATGAAATCATCTCAAACTGGACTGCTAACTGTGTATTATTCTGTGGCATACAGCCATCTGTCAAACAATGTCACATCTTGAGGAAGGGGGTGTGAGGTGAATCGAGTGTTTCTGGCTCAGAAGAGAATACTGAGATCGATATTCGATCTTAAACCGACGGAATAGTGTAAACCCAGCATTTTATTCTATTTATATTCTAAAATGTGTTTTATATATTAAAAAAAATTACTCAGAGTTTAAAACTCTTGGCCAGGGTCACAGATATGATACACGAAATAATGACAATCTTAGTATACTGTCGTAGAAACGGACATATCGGTACATCTCACCGGTATGTTCCGATCAAAAATAAGTACTAATACAAGTTTCAAGTATATAGAAAGTAGACACAGGGGTGTCAAGGGTGTCTGTGTAAGGCGTCGACGGACCCACTGATGAATCCTACCGTCGACATCGAGAACGAAACATCCTACTTTTAGTGGTATTATTAGAGCGTATTTCGCGGTGCATAAGCACAGCCCGGCGCGAAATACGACATGGTGACAGGACGGTGTACAGCATAGAGTTGCTCGCACCGTCAGGCAGCTGACACAGCGCCCGAATCTGGAACCACTCGGGATGTCCGTTCCTACAGTTACTTTCAGTCACCCGCTTTCTATATCGAGATTGTGGAATCTCAATATCCGAGAGCAGCTGCCTTAGGGGGGGGGGGCATGTCGTAGAAACAGACATATCGGTACATCTCACCGGTATGTTCCGATCAAAAATAAGTACTAATACAAGTTTCAAGTATATAGAAAGTAGACACAGGGTTGTCAAGGGTGTCTGGGTAAGGCGTCGACGGACCCACTGATGAATCCTACCGTCGACGTCGAGGACGAAACATCCTACTTTTAGTGGTTTTATTAGAGCGTATTTCACGGTGCATAAGAACGGCCCGGCGCGAAATACGACAATACCTAAACATTGAACGGCATTCTGTGAGAGATCTCCAATTTATAATTTCAGTGTTCTGTTTGATAAAATTGTCTGTTAAATTGAAAAACATATCAAACAGTAATAAATTCAAAACAGAAATAAAAAAATTTATTGTTCAGGTATGTCAGGTTGTAGGGTATACTGGCTCTTTTGTCGTGTATCGAGTGATTATCTCGTTGCGTCTTTCGCTGACCAATGCGACGGATTATGCTCTTTTCGTTTTCTTTTTTTATATATCCTATTTATTGCTTTAGGATTGTGATCTGTGGCTTTTCATATTAAAATATAATACATATTATAATAAGCAGTATCTTGGGATACAAATTAATATAACTGTCTTTTATTTTTTCTAACTTTAAGGTATGTTATTTATATTTGTTTTTATTTAATTGTATACTATTGATGGAACCAATGCCATAGTATCAGTCTTATGGCCAATAAATTATTTAATTTCATTTCATTCCAGTTTTTCGTAGGAGTTTGCAAGAAAAAAAAACTTGAGAACCACTGAACTAAAGTAATGAGGGAATTTTTGTAGACTAGCAAAATATAACAATTAATTAAAGTTTTATTCAGAATCCACAAAGTAATTTTTTGCGAATTTCACTCAGATTTTCTCTCAATACGCATTCTGACCTCCTATAAAAGAAACTGTCAACTTTTTTCTTTAACGGTCTGTGCAAGTGCAACATCCTACTGATAAATCTCGTAACGAGCATTTCATGTAACTAGTTGTATTCTGTTAATTTTGCTCTTGATTTGTTACAGCTCCACTGATGAGACCATTAGATAATCGAAACGCATCTAGAGAGAATGCAATTCACAGGAAATAAACTATCTACCTTTTCTTTTAGCGAGAAAAAGACGGTAACTTGTTAAACTGATTCATTATGTGTGGAATGGAGTATTTTGCAAAAAAATGAGATAAGGTTAGGAAATTGCAATATTTTCAAGTTTTTAACAAAAAAAAAACATAGTTTTGACTAAAAATATTTACAAACGAATGATTGCGTTATATGAAAACTAGACTCCGTGATAATACCTATTTTAAAATAAAATCTTAGTCAGAACAGTTTCGATTGGGTCGTGAATCTAGTAAAAATAATCCTTACTTCCACTATTTAATAGGAGGCCTTTAAATGTAACTCATCCAGATTTTTGTGAGAAATTGAAAACAATGGTTCTCATTTGATAGTATCTACTATTGCAAAAGCATTAAATATACCTGAATCATACATTTTAATAATTCTACATGATAAACTTGTCAAGATTAGAGTATATCTATAAAGATGGCTTCCAAGATTGTTGATTCCTGGTAAAAACAAGATTATGAGAAAAGTAAAAAAGTCTTTTGTTTCATATTTCTCATACCTATAAGGTATGAGCCTAATTATACCATCACAACTTGTTGAAGTATGATGTGCCATACGAATGAACCAAATTGAGTAAAAATGCGAAAATTGTTTTAATCTTAGTAATTTATCCTTTGTACCTGCTATATTTCTTGAATTGTTAATTGTTTTTGAACAAATTTAAGTCTGTATCAGTCGTAAACATCAATTTCAAAAATTTTAGACACTCAAGTAAGGCAAGTTTGCACAATATGATATGTGATAATATACCGTTTTTAAATATAACATAAAATCTGGAATAAATTCGTTATTTAAAAAACGCTGGGTTTTTTGAAAAATCGTTCGGATACGTCGACTAAACTGACAGTAACACAAGCGATTTATAAATTCATTCTGAATATTTCTGACTGCGTCTCTAGTAATTAACCGTAATTTTTGGATAGTCCGATTCTTTAGATCTTGCACGTCAGTTGGCTTAGTTTAGAAAACTTTGCATTTAGGGTAACTCCACAAAAAGAAGTCAAGGAGGTTTAAGTCTGGAGACCCCGATGGTCACTCAACAGAGCCCCTTACAATCCACCTGTTTGCGAAAACATCGTAAATGGAAAAGTTTTCCAAACTAAGCCAATTAACATAGTTCATAACATATATATATATATATATATATATATATATATATATATATATATATATATATATATATATATATATATATATTCAGGGTCTAAGAAGGGACTGTATGGGAATTTTGATAACAATAGAAGATACAGATCTCCTTAAAAAAAAGTTTTATAATTGAAGAATCTATGATATGCCGGACAGAAATTTTTGATATGATTGTTAGTATTTGAGATATTTTAAAACATTCAATTTTCGGATTTAGAATTTAATTTTTTTCTGGCGGTAATATTAAAGTTGGTGTCTTTCTGCTGCCATTTTTAATGAGTGGCGTAATATTTAAACACATCAGAAATATTTTATTTATTTCTTACTGAAATCTTAATTTTGAAATTTCGTACTACTCTGGTGAATGTATAGATGTCGTTAGACTGACGATAATTTTCTGTCCGATAGCGAAAAGTCGGCAGATTTAATATCCTGCCAATATGTAAATTTATATCTTAAATAAAGAATTGTTTCCTGCAAATGTTGCTATCGGCCCGATACAGCTCCACTGACGAGACCATATGGGGATCGAAACGCGTATGGAGAGAGGACCAAAGTTGTGTTCGCAGGAGATAGACTGTTTGTATATATTCTTTCCCTTTTTCTTCTTGAAAGGAGAATACATATAGACAACCAATTACCAAATCTATAGTAAAAAAGCTCTATCAATTTCGCTTTAGTTTAAATATTAATGTCAAAAAAAAAATAGAATTCCAAATTCAAGAAACTGTGAAGTCAGTCTTATTGTCACCGAGATTCCTATACTGGCGCTCCTCAGTTTGAAAATCCTGAGTGTATTATTCAAATACTTCTTATACATGATATCTAACTTCCGATGGTTTTACGGATTACCTCCTTTATTAATAAAAATAGAAGGATAAGGTTTTCGTGGCACTATACTACTCTTTTAAGAAATGGAAGATACCACTCACAGAATTTTCATCGACCTCTTCGTTTTGGAAATACAGAGTAATTATGAAAATTATGTATTTCGGGGTATCTCTCGTATCTCGGTTATCTAGCAACTAATCGCAAAGTTAAAAAATGAAACTATTGAGGTTTTTTATGTAGGGTTTAGTGACCTAGTCAGTTTTTTTGTAGGTTCAACTATTTTGGAGAAATAAATCAAATTTGCCTTTTTTAAAAGGGACATCCTGCATATACTTGAATAATGTGATTTAGTTTATTACAAGCTTTTCGAAAATATATAACACTATATATTTGTTACTTGTATTGACTCCTAAATTAACGTTTTTTAAAAAATAATCAGATCTTGTTAGTAAGTCGTGACGGGTAGTCGGTAGACAAGATACCAAAATCATGTCCTCTGAAATTTCCGCCAGAACATTTTTTTTTAATTTGAAATTTATAAATGCTTGTAATTGGTAGAAATCCAGAGGGAAGACAGCCAGATTAAAGACTATTTTTGAGGGTAAAATCAAATTTAATTCAAAACAGTTCTTTCTCTAAACCACGGCACTTCTTTGATTTTAGTTGGAAGCCCTCCTCTTTCTAAACAAAATGATATTTTATAATAGTAGATCGGATAATCTGTTGCTGAGATATTGCTAATTATTTATAGCAAGAAGTAAAATGTTGATTGCTATAACTTTTTTTTGAGTAAACATTTGACTTCCACAAAGGTTCAATTTCTCCGTGAAGACCTGCACTTTCATATCTCTTAGGAGCAAATGGAAAAAATAATTTTCAACCCCTTAAATGTCGCTTTAAAAAGGGGGGTGTTTTTTATAAAGAAATAGAGCTCTCACGCGCAATAAAACTGAACTTGCGGCTTCAAATCAGCAGCACTCGGAAAAAATCGCCATATTTCAGCAGCGAATGAACAAATTTCGTTTTTTTATCTTAGGAAGCTCGAAAGATTATAAATACTACAGACCCCTTTTTTTAGAGCAATATTTAAGGGATTGAAAATTAATTTTTCTTAACGAAGAGATTGAGCTTTTGTGGAGGTCAAAATATTCACCCAAGAAAAAGTTATAGCAATCAACATTTTACGTCGTGTGAAACAAATAGAGCAGCAGCAACAAATTATCTGATATACTATTATAACGTGGAATTTTGTTCAAAATAAAGAGGGCTCCCCTTTGAAATCAAAGAAGTGCAAAAAAAAAGTAAATTTTGCAATAAATAATTGATATGCAAAAAATACCGATTTTTAGGGTTTTTAGCATTTTTGCAATAACAAATTTACAAAAATAATTACACATAAAGGATCAGTCAACATGGATTGTTGGTACGTTATTCTAGAATTGAAAAAAACGATGAAGAAGTCTTTCATTTTCGATTATCACATTCTCGTTTTCTTCCTCAGCTCTCCACATTCCGCAATTCACATATATAGGGTGTTTTTTATAGAGGTATAGAACTTTAAGTTGGCAACACTTTTTTAACTGGCGGCCATTTTGTCAGCTGTCAAGTCATTTATGTTTAGTTTGGTTTGGCATTTCAACATGAATAGACTGACGCCTGAACAACGCTTCCAAATTGTGCAAATTTATTTTGAAAATCATGGTTCTGTTCGAAATACGTATCGCGCACTACGTCCATTTTACGGTCAACATAATCGTCCATCAGAGCAATTAATTCGATTAACTATGGAACGTTATCGCACCACGTTTATTCTAAAAGATAATACGCATCCACAGAGACGTCGTACAGTGAGTACAGAAGAAGTCATTGCTGCTGTAGAGCGTAGCGTAGAGGAAGACCCGAATCAGTCTATCCGCCATCGTGCACAGGAATTGGATATGTGTCCATTCACTTTATGGAAGATTTTGCGGAAAGATCTTGGTTTGCGTGCTTACAAAATTCAACTCGTGCAAGAATTGAAGCCACACGATCACCTAGCTAGGCGTAGATTCGGTGAATGGGCCCAAAACAAGATTGCCGTTGATCCCGATTTTCATAAGCGAATTTTGTTTAGCGATGAAGCTCACTTTTGTTTGAATGGATACGTCAATAAACAAAACTGCCGTATTTGGAGTGATGATAATCCTCAAGTGTATGTTGAGACACCGTTACATCCAGAAAAACTAACTGTTTGGTGTGCTTTATGGGCTGGTGGAATTATTTGTCCGTACTTCTTTAAAAACGATGCTGGTTAGAACGTTACAGTCAATGATGACCGCTATAGAACCATGATTACTGACTTTTTCGTTCATCAATTGAACAACCATGATGCGCAGGAGCTGTGGTTTCAACAAGACGGCGCAACATGTCACACAGCTCGTGCCACAATTGACTTATTGAAGGAAACGTTTGGTAACCGCATAGTTTCACGTTTCGGACCCGTGAATTAGCCTCCAAGATCGTGCGACTTAACGCCGCTAGACTATTTTCTGTGAGGATATGTGAAGTCGCTAGTCCCGCCGATAAGCCCGAAACGATTGATAATTTGGAGGACAACATTCGCCTCGTTGTTGCCGATATACGGCCACAAATGTTGAAAAAAGTCATCGAAAATTGGACCTCCAGATTAGACTACGTCCGAGCCAGCCATGGCGGTCATATGCTAAAAGTCATATTTAAATTATAATGCCAGAAGGTTATCTTTCGAATAAAGTAAATTTCATGACAATTTAAAAAATTCATCTTTGTTTTATTCCATTTAAAAGTTCTATACCTCCATAAAAAAAAAAACACCCTTTATAGGCTCAAATTGTAGGTTTTTAAAATCTCTACAACTTTTATTTGAAACTTTTCTTTCCGAAATGCTTTCCTTGGCTTGTAGATTCAAAAAACCAGTTTTAGCCAATTTTGATACTCCCTTCTTGGCCCCAACCTATTTTTGCTGTTATATTCTATGGAGGGTTTGTTCTTACATTGCCACCAACACCCTTGCATAGGTCTCATCTATCTTGGAATTTATGTCAAAAACAACACTAATTTTTATCTATGACGGACTATAATAGATTTTTATTTCTTTATATATCCGTTACGGCCTACTAAAAGGATCTGATAATTTTGTTAAAACATATAAATTGAAGATTCAGCACTAATAATTTTATATTTTTGAAAAGCTTGTAACAAACTAAATCGTATTATTCAAAAATATATAGGGAATCTCATTTAAAAAAAGGCAAGTTTATTTTTCCGAAACAGTTAAACCTATAATAGAACTTACTGCGCCACTGAACCCTACATAAAAAATCCCGATAGCTTAATTTTTTAACTTTGCGATAAGTTTCAAGATAGCCAAGATACGAGAGATGCCCCAAAATGCATAATTTTCAAAATCTCTCAGTATCTTCAAAACGAAAGATTTATGAAAATTCTGATATAGGCAACGTTCATTTCTTAAAAAAGTAGCACAATACCACGAACACTTTATCCTTCTATTTTTACTAATAACAGAGATAACCCATAAAACCATCGAAAATTGAACACCCTGTAAACGTACCGCATTAAAAAACGAAGGCTAAACATATTTTACAGCTAATACAGATACAACCCTCTATTTTCTAAGATTAAACGCAATAAAGATTCACTCTTTTTGTTCAAGGGAAACATTTATTTACATTTTTTCTTCTAAATATGGATGACTCCACCCCATAAAAATTAAACATTCTGAAAATTTCTAGTACAAGAAGTCACATTTTTCATTCTTTAAACAGCTCATTAAAGAAAATTTAACACCCTTAAATGATTTTTGACTCTTTTGTAATTCAGGTTGTCATGTTACCACCCAAATAAAAGTTCACATTGCTCCAAATAAAAAATAATTTGTAACATGTCGTTTTGAATATAGAGAGAATTTATTTTCATTTCTCAATATGGAAAGATAAAATAAAATTAAAAATTTGTACAAGAAAACCTTCATCTTCGAAATTGTGAAATTGATAATTAAAAAAAATGTTTTATTCGATTATCCAGACACGTCGAATTTCGTGGAAAAGAAGGCGCGGTGTCAGTCGCAAATATAGGCGTTGTGCAGGAAGAAATTTGCAAATATCAAAATTTACACTGAGCTCACAATTTTGTATTAAAATAATAATAAAATCAATTTACAACGTATAAAATATTTTTTTGCACGTTTTTCACTGATACGTTTTGACCTATATTTCGCGATCTGCGTTTGATAAAAATATTTGCTGCAAAATACTCAAAAACAGAGTTAATTTAATATTGGACAACGCCTTTTTAAATAGGTATTTTTTCCGGAGTTAGTTAACAAGCAATATACCTCAAGATCACTCCAATTTTGTGCATTGATTTTAGCTGCCTCTACACTGCCTTTAGCTCCCATTCTAAATGTGTTTTAAAATAAATACTTTTTAAGTTTGGCACTACACTAATGTATGTTTCACTTTTTGATTGATAATGCTGAAAAAAAAAATTAAACACAAGTTTTACTTCTTCACGCTAAAGCAGCATTATTAAAGCAGTTTATTGAAACTCAGTTTTTAAATTAAGTTTGCCAGGAAAATTGTTTTATCGACCCGGGAGGCTGTCTCTCGACGCAACACTTCAGACCACACTAAGCTTCGAAAGCTCACCACTAGGGGAGATTTTTTTCTTGGAAACGCCTGCGTATGTTTTCGCCCACTTTGTTAGCTGATTCTGCTAGTATTGGAGTAAGATGCTGGGAGTAACAAATTATATGCAGGATTAAAAATTATAAACGTTATGGGTAGTTTATAAGTTATCTGTTCATTTTTATACAGAGCATCGTGCTTTCAATCTCTAGATCTTTGTAGCTAATATGTAAATAATTTGACTTACTTTAAATGTGGGTAATAATTTTATGATCGGGAAGTAATCCAATAGTTACTGTTATTTCTTCGAAATTGTGCAAAACCAAAAGCCACTGATCTTTTTTGCAGTTTCAATTTATTTCAAAACAAATTTTTTCCGATATATTTTATTGTCGATTGTAATTAAATTTTAATTACAACTGTTAAGTAAATAATTGACTTAATTGAAACGTGGGTAATAATTTTATTATCAGGAAGTAATCTAATAGTTACTGTTATTTCTTCGAAATGGTGCCAGACCAAAAACAACTGATTTTTTCGGTGTTTCAATTTATTTCAAAACAAATTTTTTCCGATATATTTTATTGCTGATTGTAATTAAAATTTAATTACAACTGATATGTAAATACCTGACTTAATTGAAACGTGGCTAATAATTTTATGATCGGAAAGTAATCCAATAGATACTGTTATTTCTTCGAAATGGTGTTAGACCAAAAGCAACTGATTTTTTTGGAGTTTCAATTTATTTCAAAACGAATTTTTTCCGATATATTTTATTGTTGATTGTAATTAAAATTTAATTACAAATGATATGTAAATAATTGACCTACATTAAACATGGGTAATAATTTTATAAGCGGGAAATAATCTAATAGATACTGTTATTTCTTCGAAATGGTGCCAGACCAAAAGCAACTGATTTTTTTGGTGTTTCAATTTATTTCAAAATGATTCTTTTCCGATATATTTTATTGTAGATTGTAATTAAAATTTAATTACAACTGATATGTAAATAACTGACTTAATTGAAACGTGGCTAATAATTTTATGATCGGAAAGTAATCCAATAGATACTGTTATTTCTTCGAAATGGTGTCAGACCAAAAGCAACTGATTTTTTTGGAGTTTCAATTTATTTCAAAACGAATTTTTTCCGATATATTTTATTGTTGATTGTAATTAAAATTTAATTTCAACTGATATGTAAATAACTGACTCACTTTAAACGTGGGTAATAATTTTATGAGTGGGAAGTAATCTAATAGATACTGTTATTTCTTCGAAATGGTGCCAGACCAAAAGCAACTGATTTTTTTGAAGTTTCAATTTATTTCAAAACGAATTTTTTCCGATATACTTTATTGTTAATTGTAATTAAAATTTAATAACAACTCATATGTAAATAATTTGACTTACTTTAAATGTAGGTAATAATTTTATGATCGGGAATTAATCCAATAAATTCTGTTATTTCTTCGAAATGGTGCAAAACCAAAAGCAACTGATCTTTTTTGGAATTTCAATTTATTACAAAACAAATTTTTTCCGATATATTTTATAGTTGATTATAATTAAAATTTAAAAAAGACATGGTAATATTATTTTTTCCTATATATGGTGGCTCTAAAACAAGTAGGAAATAAAGCAGATCTATTTTTAATGGTAAGTCATTTATTTTTAAAATATTTTGATTACTATATCTCTTTTAGATATTGTAAGTTCTTACAGTTAGAGAGTATCGCATAAACTCTTGATCCTCGTACGGGTGTCGTACCGATTCTACGGGTACAAGAATGTTAACGTTCTTAACCGTACAAGAATCCCTATTTTGATTTATCCCGTACAGTCGTTCTTCTTCTCCAGGGTGTATCTCTTGGATATTATTTTGGTGAAGCCTAGAAACCGATAATCCTGGATTAGCTATCCCTAGTTTAACTTGAACGCTGAAATTGTCTAAATTCCGCAACGAACTAACCTTGCAGGGGTTTTTGTTGAGTGGAAGTGAACGTTGAAGCTTCGGGTTGTTGAAATAGACACCACGCAGGTGGTGCCGAAGAGGACCAAGCATAATCGCCCGACCCAGCGAGACGCCAAGCCGCCTTCACCTTTATTGATGTTTTTTAGTGGCACTTGGGATTGGTGAGCCATATCTCTTAAATTTTGAAAAAAAAAAGAAAATTTTTTCAAAGCCAAAATTTAAAAAAGGGATTTTGAGGATGCGTCTAGGAGGAGAGCTGAAGTGCACAAGACGTCTTTAAAATATTGAAAATTTTAAAGAGTTGGGCTTACTAATTATTGGTTGAAAAAATAATTAGCTGGGCAAGTTTAAGTATACTTGTTCGTTGTGGCCAATTTTTTGATCCGCAAAGAAATACCTAACTTTTTGAGAAAATTATTTAATTTTTTATTGCCAAAAAGTATCTATCTTGTTTTAACAAAATTTTTATTACCGCAACATGGATCTTCCAGTCCGGCATTTCGAAATTATTTGTGCGTAAATTTACTACTTCCGCAAATTAAGTAAAAGTTATACGATCGTAGTCACAAAAATGTATGGGTAAGAGGTCGCTTCGGTAAAATAAGTGTATAAATTAGATAATCGAGAAAAACAAGCTAAGTGGATGCCGCAAGTAAAATATTGAATGTATAGGTAAGAGGTCGCTTCGGTAAAATAAGTGTAAAAATTAGATAATCCCGAAAAACAAGCTAAGTGGATGCCGCAAGTAAAATATTGAAATTTTATCGAGCATAATGTCTCTGGATATATATATAATTATATATAATTATATGTAAGTGATCATATATAATCAGATATGAAAATTGGCACGATATAATTTTATATAACATTAAATTAAGGTTAACTTTCAAAGGAATATATATATATATATATATATATATATATATATATATATATATATATATATATATATATAGTAATATATTATTATATAAAATTATATATAATTTTATATAATAATATATTCTGACTAAATAAAACTCGAAAATTAAATGGATTTTTTATTATCTTTTAAAATACACATTATTTTTGCTTAATCAAAGAAATGATTTAAAAAATAATACTAATTGGTGAGATTTACAATAAATTGTTAATAATTAATATTGTCCTTGTAACAATATTTACACACAACTTTTTTTTTAACTTAATTTCTAACAATCACTATAGTTATTTCTTATACTTCCATTGACAACGATTCAGAGTAATTGTATCTTTTATTTGTGGTCTACATATCAAATAAAGAGCCGAAGGACAGTAGTATTAGAGAATAAGTAGTTAACTCGAACGTTAAGGAATATGGAATACGAAAACTTGATTAAATCGAAAACGAGAAAAACCTCTAACTTGAAAAGCAGAAGTAGAACTGAATGTACAGGTTAAAAGGCAAAGAGCGAAGTGGTCTATTTATACTTAATATATTTTGGAGATTATTTAAATAGGAAAATATTATCATACAAAAATATATAATTTTAAGTATAATTCTTGTTATGATTTGTTTCATAAGATTATTATTGAAAAAAAATATTAAATTTTAATAAAATAAATTCGAAAAACACATGCAAAGAATTTATATGAAAATATATTAATAAATCTATTTAATCTATACAATTAAATAAAATTATATAAGATTATATATAATTTAACATGAGAAGCAAGGCATAATTTTATATAATTATATCGAAAAATATATATCTTATGTGTTTGAGTGTATATTTATACATAATAATATATAAATATGTATTTTAAAATTTTCTAATCTACACAAAATTATATATGATTATAAATAAATATAAATAATTATATATAACTACATATTTTTATATAAAGTTTTATATAATTTTATATCAGGACCTAGATATAATTATATTAAATTATATAAAAATACATATTTATATATAATTATATATAATTTTATATAATTAAATTAGTTATATATAACTTTTTCCCGGGATATAATTGGTTGTCTTCAAATGGCAAGGGTAGAATGAATTCAACTAATTTTCCGAATTTTCTTATCTACATAAGTAGATGAACAGAACGGATAGTAGAAATAGATAAAATAACAGTAATACGTTTTAAATTGACCCGTCTAATTCTATACTATTAGTCAGTCGTACGAATAATTTATCTTGAACTAACATTACGAGTAAAATTATATATTTTTTTTTGTTAAAAATAACTTGTTATTCAACAAAGTAGTATGTTGATAAATCATTTCTTCAAAAGGTTTCTTAAAAAAAAATATTAAAATATAATGCGGACCCCGTTATTTTTAAAGTGGTTTCGAATTTGTATTAATTTATCCTTAGGAAGCTGGACATGCCTTACAAATTTCAAGTAAATTTAAGCTTAAAGACATACAAAATATATACGCAAGCCCCTGGTGATGCTGTCTATACCTTTTAAATGCGCCAACATGTATTAAAAAAATTAATACGTCCGATGTGTTTGCTTTATTCCGTATCCAATATCATATTAACGAATGGCGTATTACGTAACCCAGGTCCTCTTGGCTAACAGCAAATATTAAAATATTTATGAAACAACGGCACAGCGCCGTTAATATTTTAAAAGGCCGGGAACAACAATAACTGGGTTAACTAAGCCATTAAAGAATTTTATATTAACAAGGAGGGTGGTGAAACCTATTTAGATTTTTTATGCCCTGGGACGGTTTCTAACACATGTGGAACTTTTAAACTTTATTATTTTCTTTAATAAACTCGAATACTTCTCTTTCCAAAATTTGATCTATTCCTAAATTTTAGTATTATTATTTAAGAATAAGGTTTTGATAATACATCTGGGTATTATTAGACGAATATTGGTATCAGCAAAAAAAAATATTTCACAATTATTCTTAAATACAGAGTGTTTGAAAAAATTGGGCAGTTGAAAAGTTTTACTTTTAATGAAACACTCCGAATTTTGAAGTAACAAGATATGAATCTAAATTTAAATTCTATAAAAATAATTCTGGTTTTCTTTAACCGTTAGATTAGAAAATTAGAAAAAAAGGAAAAGTGAATTGTATACCAGTGGAAACTAGAAAACAGAAAGCAAAAATGAAAGAACAACTTCAAACTAGTTTAAACCAGATACTGATGATGATACAAGACGTGAAAACAAGCTAAAAGGAGATGAAACAAGTATTAAAGAAGACGTGACGAAAAATCAATATAATATGAAACAAGAATTGATGACACTGGAAACAAGCAAAGACGATATGAAACAAGAGTTAAAGACAAGCCAAGATGATATGAAACAAGAATTGATGACACTGAAGTCAAGCCAATAAAACATCAACCAAGAATTGAAAGAATGCATTAAGAAAAATCAAGAAAGTATAAAACAAGAACTAAAAACAAGCCTGGAGGACATGAAACAGGAACTTAAGACAAGTTAAGAAGATATGAAACAAGAACTGAAAGAAGATATTTAAAAAAATCAAGAAGATATGAAGCGCATAGAACAAAAAATGCCACAATTACATTTGTAAATCAAGAAGATAGCCAGTGCAGGTCTAATAGTGGTGTTCCTGCAGCTAGTGCGATTAAGCCACCTATCTTCCACAGCAAAGTACATTGGCTTACCTATGTCCGTCAGTTCGAAGCCGCTTCCGTCGGCAATAATTAGAGTCCACCGGAAAAGGCACATGCACTTGTTCTAGCACTACGAGGTGAAGCTATGGAGGTTCCGCATAATATTCCCGAAAAAAAAACAGAATGAGCTTATTGTTACATTTCTGGAGATGCACTATGAGGAAGCCAACCTCCAAGAAGTTTATAAGGCCCAATTCCAAAGAAGAAGACAAAAACGCAACGAAAGTCTTCAAGAATATGAGGCGGGTATAAGAAAACCAATAAACTTGACTTACCCAACATATCCAGAAGAAATAAAGCAAGAGTTAGAATCAAATAGTTTTATTGAAGGTTTATGTAACCCAGAAACAAATCGAACTCTAAGAATGGCCCCACTGAAGAAAATTTTCGAAGCTCTTGCTTATGCCTTCTGGTTTGAAACAGCCAAACAGGCCTCAAGGAACCAAGGAAGAACCATAAGAAGAGTCAATGTTTCCGAAGATTATCACAAAACCAACGAGAAAATCTTCATGAGGCTAATGAGGGAGTCGCAAGAATTTTTAAACAAGCGAAAAACACATAACAACAAAAACTTAACCTTCCATAGTAAAAATAGAATTCGTTGTTGGAAGTGTGGCCAGGAAGGACATGTACAAAGCCACTGTACTAGCAGTACTGCTCCTGACAGTGATCCTAATGGCTATCGGCTTCATATTGCTGATATAGGTTATGACTTGGAGAAAGTCTTTGCTCCTTACTGTAAACTTAAGGAAGTCTGGTTGACAAATAGTATCCCCTGTCTTGGATTTGCTGTTTACAAAGATAAAAAAGTGCTGCAGTTAAGGCTTGGGATGAAGTCGAAGTATGCGGTTGTCGCATTAGAATGACTTATGTCAGACTAAGAAGGAGCCAAGGTCGCCGGTATTATTCGAATAACATGCGTTGTTACCATTGCGACTACAACAGTCACTTTTACCAAGATTGCCTGGAAATTACTACTGATGGAGGCGATAGCAGAAAGGACCGATACGAAAGAGATAGAAGAAGAGACAAGGGGGACCATGACCGCGAATGATATTCCGAAAGAAGAACGTTCTACAGGTCATCTTCAAGAAGATACGTCGAGAGGAACCGGGGCCGCGAAATGGACTATGGAAGAAGAAAGTCTTACAGATCATCCTCGCGAAGGTACATCGAGAGAGACCGCGACCGCGAACGAGATTACGGAAGAAAAAGTCCTACAGGTCATCCTCGAAAAGGTACAACGACGACTACAAATAGAAAGCGACTGAAGGAAGACCCGCTTAAAGCCAATACTGGCAGATTCAGGGCTGGTGAAAATGTTTAGTTGTACAATCCAAAAAGACCCAAAGGACGTTTACCAAAGCTTCAGAAGTCAAGGGAAAGTACGTACATTGTAGTGACCCAACTAAACATTTGGGTGAAGGTCACGCATCTTGACAGATTGACTCATGATCAAGATCAAGGTTGATCGGGACGACCAAAACCTGGAAAGGGGCAATGTAACAGACTTTATAGCAATATATACTTCAATGTATGAGTTTGTGATTCTAATTTATAGGGTTTTAGGTTTATTTTCTACGAGTTCATAATTTATATAATTATTTTTATCTTTTGGTAATTTCCTCTTGAGACGTCTATGAAAGAAAGTCTAGAACTTTTAGGAAAATTATATTTCCTTATTTTCGACGTGGAACGCCTATGATAGAAGATCTAGAAATTGCCGGATTATTTCTTTGTTAATTTTTATTACATCATGTAGTATGAAAATCCATCTAGAAAGATTCTGGTATCGGCAAAAAGGGTATATCAAGGGTCCAGATCGGCTTTTGTGGATCGTTTAGTTTGAAAAACAGTTGAAGTAACTTGAACTGTTTGACATGTTGTCAGAATTATGACGATAAAAGTTTATTAAATAATACGGTGTGTTTAAAGACCGGCCACTGGAACACTATGTATGAATTTTTAAAATATAGTTATCGATTCGTCATCTGCGATCTCGAAAACTTCCAAATATTAATCGAATTTTTAAATTGGGAAAAATGCAATTTTTAATTAGTCACATTTGCCTCGCTATTTATAAATTCGTAATATACGACCCCGAACCCTCTAAAATAATAAATTTGGATAAAATCCAGCATAACAAAACGGATTCATTATTTTCAGTTTTTCTACGGCCGAAAAAGTTCCCAAATGGGATACATGAACACGAAACGACAAATTATTATATATATATTTACCTGTCTGAGACAGGCAAAATTTTAAAGAAATATATTTTTAAGCCTTTATTACACAGAGGAAAACGTACCACGAACACGCAGTTTTGCAGTGAAACCACTTTTGCATCCCTCTGCCCATTTATCAAAAAAATGCAAAACAAAGCTACTATTGGAATTTTTTCCACTTGAAATTTTTCGCATCAACATTCGTACACGGAAATGTCAGCAATAAAGGAGAAAGTTCCATATAAGCTCTTTTCTGCTCCCATGTGAAATAAAAAGTAACCCATTTATTTTGGGGTTTCAATTTTCTTTTAAATAAAATAAAAAAAAATTAGGCTTAACCGTTTAGTATGAAGGACGCACCGACCTTGGTTTTAACATGAAAGACCGTGAATGGTCAAACTTATATGACGAAAAATATCAGCATGTAAGTTGAAAAAAATTCATTTTAACTATGAAAAATATGTACTTGAAACGATTTTCTCGAAATAGTGTTTTTTCAAAAACACCGTTGCAATGTAGTGTTTACAGTTTCTCATCCATCAATTGGCTTTAAATTTTACATACTTATTTATTAACACAAAATGGCGTCATTGAAAGAAGGATTCTGCATTTTTGTTCAAAATTTCGTTTGTATTGCAAAAAAATCAAACTTCTTTTAAAAAAAGATTATTTTGTAGAACTGTTTTCATTCATTTAAAAATCAGTATTATATAAAACCCTCTGACCAGTAAGGTCCGCATTATATGGGATTTTTTTTTATTAATAGCTCCATTCGAAATTTCACTTTGGTAACAATTTCTGCTTCAATCGAGATTAAAAGTAACCAGAAAAATAGTAGTCACGTGATTAGCAATATCTGTCCAATTTTAATTTTTTTCCAAAAAAAAAATTAAAAAGTGAGGTTATATTTCAAAAAATATGCAAAATTTCAGCTACATAAGATAATTTAGATTTTTTGCCCATTTTTGGTAAATTGCATCACTGTTGTAAAATAAGACTCAACGCAACCTACCTAAAACTTCTTAGTTTTGACAATACTTCATTCCAGACATATTTTGTTTAAAGTAGCGTCATATTAATTCTGTGTTTTGCTACAAAATCCAAATAGGGCTATTAAAATTTGGTCACATATGATGCAGAGTTTTTAACTGTATAAGGTAACTACATAAAATAACTATTTTTGAAAACGTAGTTTGTGTCTAAAAGTAATATAAATTAATATTAAGAAATTAGTTTAATTGAAAAGACTCAAATTGTCTAATAAAAAAACCATAATATAAAAATTAAACGCATTTAAAATTCCACCTTTTTAATTGATAACAAACTATTTTTGGTATTTGAATATTAAATTAAAAACAATTCAAAAACTTAAAATTTAAAATTACGTTTCTATGTGCCTTCCATGGCGTTTAATACAAACAATTGTTCTTCTTAACACATCTATAATAGAGTTTCTGATACTAAAAAGCCTTATTTCTAAAATACAGTTTCGAATCGCCGTTTCCAAATGATTAACTTTACCGAAAGGTCTTTGTTTGTAAACTTCTTGTTTTAGGTAACCCCCACAAGAAAAAATCAAGTGGGATTACATCCGAAGATCTAGCCGGCCAGTATTGCTACATATTACACCCAATTACTTTGCCCCTAAATATTTCCAAGAGGCGTTCTTGAACCTGCCTTGTATTAAGGATGGGAGCACCATCACACTTGTACCACAGATTATGCCTCATTTCAATAGGCATATTGTCCAAAACTTCAAGGATCTCAGTGTTAAGGAAGCGTAGGTATTCTTCAGAATATAACTTACTTCTAAAAAAATAAGGACCAACAATTTTATCGTCTAAAACACCGCACCACCCATTTGTTTTAAAGGAATACTGGTCTCTGCATTCCATTATAAAATTTGTATTTTCTTGAGCCCACCATCTACAATTTTGAGGGCTAACAACGCCGTATGAAGTGAAAGTGTCCTCGTCGGTCCATAAAACGTGAAAGGGAAAGGACACATCTTTTTTCCCTCTGGTACCAAAAAGAGAATCCCAAACGTATGTCAAAATCTTGTTCCTTAAGAGTATCTATACATTTCGATTTATAAGGCTTAAATTTATTTTTGTGCTAAATCTTCCGTACACTCTCTCTTTGAACGTCACTCCTGCAAGAAATATGTCAAATACTAGTGTGGCCATGTACTACAACATCTAGGCACATATTTAACTGGACTTATTCACTATGTGTTTTTTAAATGAACTTTCGACCAATCCAGTTGAAATCAATTTCGCCATAATCCTACTCACAGATTGTTGCCCATCTTTGCCTGTATGCCTTTCACTAAAAATGTTAGCTGCTACACGAGGACCGCATATTAATCAAATTTCAAGTTTTTCCTGTACAGCTAACATTTTTTTTATTTAATGCGCAGTATTAATTAAAAGCCACTATGACAAACAGAAAGCGATTTGACTGCCATTATTAAAGCAAGGGCTTGATGATCTTCTTTATTATTTGTTTTACGGCCATTTTATTTTTGATGCATCATCGTAAATTACAATAGTAATTAATTTTTTGGAAACTGCACTTAAATAACAAAACACTATTTTAACTTTTTTAATAGCATAGCTTCATAACAATTTTAATAATGGAGTTTTAAATTAAATCGTTGAAACTAGATAAACTTTATGTAGAGTTAAATAAAAATTTATTTTTCACCTAATGCAGACTTTACTGATGACACTGTGTACTTGTTTGTATTAATTATATTGTGTATTACTTTTATACACAAACTACGTTTTCAAAAATAGTTATTTTATGAAGTTACCTTATACAGGGTCAAAAACAAATAAACTTTGCATCACATGGGCCCAAATTTTAATAGCCCTACTTGGATTTTGGAGAAAAACAAACATTTAATATGGCGTATACTTTAAACAAAATATGTCTGGGATGCAGCATTGTCAAAATTAAGAACTTTTATGTAGTTTGCGTTAAGTCTTATTTTGCAACAGTAGCAAAATTTACAAAAAATTGGCAAAAAATCTAAATTATATTATACAGCTGAAATTTTGCATATGGGCTAAAAATTGCCTTTCAGAAAAACTCTTTCTAATAACTTTTTTCGATATTTTAAGATAAAACCCCACTTATGAATTTTTTTTGGAAAAAAAATAAAATTTATAGATATGCTAATCACATAACTATTTTTTTGGTTCATTTTCATCTCTATCGAAACAGAACTTGATGCCAAAATCAAATTTCGAATACAACTGTTAATAAAAAAAATCCCATATATATATATATATATATATATATATATATATATATATATATATATATATATATATATATATATATATATATATATATATATATATATATATATATAAATATGTAGATAAGTTTTTGTCCGTGTAATTTAAAATAAAATAGAATAAAATATTGGCGAAGCGGACGTGAAAATTTGTCAATCTACTTGATTCTCGTATTAAAAAGTACGGAGCACTCCAAAATATGGAAAAACTCCGGGTCCGACAGATGGCGACAGCGCTGTTTCGTCCTAATATGGGATGATGGTTTGTACCGACTGCGGTGGCCTGACGAGTCCCATATTAGGACGAAACAGCGCTGTCGCCATCTGTCGGACCCGGAGTTTTTCCATATTTTGGAGTGCTCCGTACTTTTTAATACGAAAATCATGTAGATTGACAAATTTTCACGTCCGCTTCGCCAATATTTTATTCTATTTTATTATATATATATATATATATATATATATATATATATATATATATATATATATATATATATATATATATATATATATACACCGCCATGTGATGGTGCGACGGTGAATTAAAAAAGATATATATCAAAACATAATAAATGAAACGTGCTACCCAAAGAATAGGAGTCGCACTATTCGGTACCGGCAACCAAGCCTACCACGCCTCCGCAGTCAAATCCAGGCGGCGCACTAACGATCTCCCCATGAGACAATGTTCTATCCGCTTAGCCGAGATTTATTATATTTGAAAATTACATGGACGAGAACCTATCTGTTTGTTTACGTGTTTGGCTTGAAAAAACACGCAAAACGAAACTCTCACGATAGGATCGTTGGTGCGACACCTGCGGAAAGCGTAGTAGACTTGATTGCCGGTGACTGTTACGCGCCAAATACGGATAGTGGGGGTGGTGTTAAAAGGTTTGAGAAATAGGCCAAGTACGAGTTTGATCAAGCATTGGGTGCGCAAATTGGAGAGACTGGAAACACAATGCGTGATAACATGTCTGGACGAAAAAGGACATCAAGAACGAACACAAATCTTGACCGCGTTCGCTAGTCTGTTAGAGACGATCCACGAGAGTCTCTACGGCTCCGCACAGCTTCTCTAAATTTGCACAGATGCACGGTCCAGCGCATTATTCGCAAAGATTTACATTTCCACCCCTACAAAATTGTTGTTGTACGGGAAATGAAGCCCAATGATCGAGCTAAACGACCTGAATTCTACAAGACAATGAAAAATCATTTTAAGAGCTTCAATAAGATATGGTTCTCTGATGAGTCGAATTTCCACATCAACAGCCGCGAGAACAAACAAAATTGCAGATATTGGGCTCCTGACAAATCGGCTGGAACTGCATCAGAAACCACTACACTCGCCTAAAGTTGTCGTCTGGTTGCCATATCAAGACAATGAATAAGCGGTCTCTATTTTTTGAGAATAACGGTGATCGCATTCAGACTGTTAATTTCGGTTGTTATTGTCATATGATCCGAACTTTTCTGGCTTCAGAAATGCAAAACCAGATTGGCTACAACCGGAAAACATTTTTCCAATAAGATAAGAACGAGGGGAACATCAATTGGCCACCGCGAAGTCCAGATTTAACACCTGCTGTTTTTTTATAGGGCTACTTAAAAAGTAAGGGTTTCAACCAATTACCACCCTACTTAAATGTTCTAAAGCAAAGAATTACAGACGAAATCAACGCGATTCCAAGAGCATTGCTCGACGAGTAATTGAAAATTTCAGTTCGAAGCTAAATGATTGTGAAGAAGCGGATTCTACGCATTTAAGGATCGTTGTTTTTATTATTAAAAATTCAAAAACTACTCTATAATTTAACAGCAATTAAATCTGAATTAATTCTGATATATTTTTTTTAACAATCAAAAATGAAAAACATTCTGCAACACCCTTTATAACCTAACTCTCTTGTCCTTGTTTTTACAATACCTTCTTCAGTTTTATAAATTGAATTCAGTAGCCTCAATTACGTTATTGCTATTTTGAAAGTCCATTTTAATGAATAAAATGATTTATTTAAAACGTCTGTAAAATTAATTTTATATTTATATTATATACATACATAAACCAAATTGAATAAATTACAAAAAAAAGTTGGAAGTTATTTTTATCTTGAATAAAACCTTTAATACAAAGGTTAAACAAAAGTGCTTTTTCATTCTAACATTTAATAAATCACAAAATAACAGTTTGTTATTAACTTAACGTAAAAATACACATATGTATTAAGAGGTTTAATTGCAAGCTCTCTCTTTCTCTTCGTGGAATACTCTCATCCTTTCTTCAAGTTCTGGTCTAAAATGCCTAATTAGGCCCTGAACTGGCCAAGCGGCACCATCGCCTAAAGCACAAATTGAATGACCTTCAATTTGCTTGCTAATTTCCCAAAGCATATCTATTTCTTCAGGTTTAGCATTTCCATCGACAAATCTGTACATCATTTTGTTCATCCAGTTTACACCTAAAATAAAAATTAGGCACTAAATAATAACCTGAATGTGAGAAATAAAAATAACAACTCCTTTATAATAACAAGAATCAAAAAAAAACTTTGTGTTTGTATCTAATATACCATTATATTTTGACATTTTCATTGAAGAGTTTGACATTTTAGACGGTATTAGTACTCAGAATGTTCTGACATACGGATGATAATTGTATTGTTTATAGTAACTTCAAAATTTCACCTTGGCCGAAAAAAATGGAATTAACTCATCAACATTTTCTTGCAACTATTTTTCACAAATTTCAACTTAATTCTTTATATGCCGATGAAGGAACTGCAAAAACCATTGAAGTGCAAGAAAACATTGATGCTGTGCGTGGACTGATAACACAGGATTGTCATGTCAGATGACGTGATATTGCATGAACATCTGGCCGTGAAGCAGCTATGTTCACGTTGTGGATATTGAAATTTAAGTGAAATAATGATTTTGGCAAAAAATATTTAAAAATTAAATTATTCATTGCTTAATATTAGAAGACGCTAAAAAGCTCCCTGTTTAGTGTAATTGAAGTATATCGACACGACAAAATAACTCTTACCTTCTCTGCAAGGTGTACATTGACCACACGATTCGTGTTTATAGAACATAATGAGTCTGGCAATTGCTTTAACAATATCAGTTTGTTTATTCATTACAATAACAGCAGCGGTACCCAAACTAGTTTGAGCTGCTACTAAACCGTCAAAATCCATTAAAACATCCTCGCATGATCTGTAAAATATCAAAAATTTATATATACATATATTGTGCTTTCGTAAAGTAGTGGATAAATTCAATACAAAGTAAATGATAATCTGTAAAATATCAAAAATTTATATAATTAAATATATATATATATATATATATATATATATATATATATATATATATATATATATATATATATATATATAGATTCAACACAAAGTAAATGGGTACTTATTTGGAAAAACACGTGGTACCAAAATATACAGAGTAATTCAAGAAGAAGCTAGGACATCATCGATATTTTTTTCAATTGTAAACCCGAATTTTTATTTTAGAAACAGCAAGGGTCACATTTTTTTACGTGAGACAAGGTAAAGATCGATGCTAGTGACATAAGGAAATTGTCAAGAAAAACTTCTTTAATTCGCAAGATCTTCCACCTACCCACCTGCAATAACATTAACGATATTAAATTTGATTACAAAACTTTTTATTAATAATGACACAAAAAGTTAGTTTTGATATTAGATATTAGCATTCTGTATCTTAAATAAGTGTGTTAAATAAAGTTCTTGGTAAGCGAAACAAGCATGTTCGAACGTCTATTTAACTTTTTTGTTATTTTGTGAGAAAATGATAAAATCAGCGGAATGTAAATGAATTGAAATATTATGCATAACTGATTTTTGGAGACCAGCACTCAAACAGGGATGGTCGAATTATTCGATGCAATTCACCCTGATCAGTAACCTATAAGCCAAAGCATGGTAAGGAAAATTGAGGCAAAGTTCAGAAAATGTGATAATGTTCGAGATATCAAAAAAACTAGTCAATCCTCAATAACAGAAGATCAGCTTAATATCCAATTGACAGCTCAAGATAATCCTCAATTCACATTCATGAAAACAGCTTCAACTTTTAATGTAACACATGAAATACTGAAAAAACTTAAATATCTTCCCTACAAGATATGCTTAGTTCAGGAGTTGTTGGAAGATGACTTTGATAGTCGAAATCAATTCTGCGAGCACATGCAATGGTAACAATAATTTTAAAAAAGAATTATTTTTTCTGACAGGACTAGATTCACTTTAAATGGCCATGTCAATAGATAAAACTGTCGCTATTAGGCAACTGAAAATCCTCACTGGTTCACAGCAATTAACAACCAAAACACAAAAAATGAATGTGAGTTTCAGTTGACAGAAGAGTCCTTATTTCTTTGACCGTACCTTCAATGGTGTATAGCTGGAGTTTCTTCAAAACGACCTCGTTCCTACAATAATAACTTTGTATCAAGACCCACACGAACCCTATATGTTCCGGCATGACCCTTTTTCCAACAAAATGGAGCATTGACCCTGGCAGTGCTTATTTGAATAAGGTTTTTCCAAATCGTTGTATAGGCAGAAGAACAATTGACTAGCCAACCATATCACCAGATTTGACCCGCCCTATGAATATTTCTTATGGGGATACTTAAAAACTAAAATATACTTGACCCCGCCTGACAATTTAAAAGTCCTAAAAGTTCGAATACGTCACGAACTACGAAATATAATCGTAGATGTCATCGACAATATTCAAAAAGAATTTATTTGACTTGGCTATTGTTAGATTGTTAACAGGGCCCTGTTTGAACATTTAATTTAAATAGTACCAAAATTTTTTTTCTATATTTTAAATTCTTGCAGTAATTTTTCTTGATAATTTCTTTATGTAGCCAACATCGATAGTTACCTTACTGTAGCTAAAAAAAAATGTGCCCTCCTTAAGTTACCCCGTATATTTCAGTATCGCGCAAAAAAAAACTAATAATAAAATTAGACAGGTCCGAGCGTTTTTCCAATTAAGTATCCATTTATGCTATGGAACTCAAAAACCCAAAGGTATTGAGACATATAAACTTGAACGACTTTTACGAGGATTCTAATGAACCATAATTATAGATAACCTAGAAAATCTCAAAAACTAAGAGTTCTGGAGAAAAACTTTAAACACAAATGTAGGATTTTTCCTTGAGATTCTTCTTGTGACCTTGAGTTTGATTTTTACGTCGACGTTTAAGGTTATTTCAAGAATAAGTTGATTTATTCAAATGAGGACCCTTTTCATTGCAGAAATCAAAATAAGGAAAATTCTACGTTCCATTTGAAATACTTATAGGTTGTATATGATTTAGAGGTTATTTAAAGGTCAAAAACGTATACCTCTCATAAATCACGAAAACTAAAGATCCTGGAGAAAAACTTTAAATATAAAAATTAGAGCATTTTTCTCTGGAAATCTTTTGGTGACCTTGAGCTCGACCTTTAGGATCACCAGAGGATACCCAAGGAGAAATCCTACAATTATTTTATTTAAAGTTTTTCTGCAGATCCCTTGGTGTCTCAGTTATTTAACTGTCCCTGCATTTTATACCATTAAATTGCATTTGACTTTTAAATATGCTCTAGATGAAATAAAAATATATAAGAATATTATGTCAGTAATCGTAAAATTTTTCGGATATTTCAATTCTGCAATAAAAAAATGGAGGCTTTCATTTTCAAAAAATTAGCTTAACCTTGAAATAATATTGAAGGTCAAGGCCAACGTTAAACTTAAGGTCACTAAAAGAAGCCTAAGGAAAAATCCTAAAACTATGTGTTTAAAGTTTTTCTTCAAAACCCTCTGTTTTTCACATTTTTATGGATATCAATATTCATGGTTCACCAAAATCCTCGTAAAAATCGTAACTTCAAGTTCATATATCTCTATTATGGGTTCATATATCTCTATTATGGGTTTTTAAGCTCTGTGTCCTTGAGAGCTTTTGTTCTACTACTCAAGAACTATCTTTTCCCCGAATTTGAGAAAATATGATCAATATCTATTTCCCATAAGAATAATGCAGATTTGTTTCCCATTCAAAATAGTGATATCTTTTTTTATAAAATTTCCCAAAATTTTCAGGTTTAATACTTACTTTTTCGGTATTAAAGGTGTAGACGATCCTCCCGGAATTACAGCCAACAAATTATCCCAACCTCCTTGCACACCTCCAGCATGAAGTTCAATTAATTCCTTCAATGGTATGCTCATTTCTTCTTCAACTGTACATGGTCGATTAACATGACCGGAAATGTTAAACAACTTTGTTCCCGAGTTACGAGTTCTACCGAATGAAGCAAACCACGTACCTCCTCTGCGACAGATTGTCTAAAAAATTATAATACTATGTATGGGCATTTTTTAAATGTGTCATTAATTTTCAAAACATATTTTAAAGAAGTCTAAACTAAGTAACGTGTATATCTAGACAAATTTTCCAATATTTTGAAATAAATAAACTATTCAATGACAACCAATTTGGGTTTAGAAAGGATGGAGATAAAGTTCTGAGCATATTGGACCTACTTTCGGGTATCTATGATAGCTTCCAGAATGTGCAGTATCGGATAGTTTTATTCTACGACTTAAGTAAAGCATTTGACTGCGTGGACCAAGGCATTCTCTTGTGAAAACTGAAGGCGTATAATTTCTGCTTTAAAAAGGTGCAGTTACCTCAATCTTGCCTTGCACAAAGGTATCATCAGATAGTGGGATATGCTGGAATTTCGTCTGGGAAGCATCAAAAGAATCCTTTTTTTAATCTATATTAATGATCTACCACTGACTAATACAAATTCCAAACTCTATTCGCTGATGACACAGCGGTGTCAATGGGAGCATGCACAGTGGAGAGCTCGCTGGCATGCTCCTGTAATGGCACAGGCGAAAGTGGTAAACTAGTTAGACTGTAATAAGTTACATCTAAACTCCGATGAAACAACAAAGATGGTATTTTTAATGAGGGAAATGGGCGATGGTAACTCCATCGAGGATGCACGTTTTCTAGGGATGTAGTATATTGACCTAAGGTTGCAGTGGGATACTCATATAAATTCGGTAGCCTCTAGGCTTCCCAAGGATCTTTATTTAATCTGAAACCTGGCGGAGAGGGTATTTGTGCGCTATCCACCTGCATCTTTCCTACATAATACTAACTTGAAGCCATGTGGCTGGCACTTTTTGGGACACAGCAGAAAGCGATCAGGGTCAGGTGTGGTTTAGGTTTCCGAGACCATTGCAGGGGGTCATTCCAGAGCTTGAGAGTTCTTACTTTGCCATCTCTTTTTATCCTGGAGAACCTTTTATATCTTAAAAGAAATATTGACACGTATAAAAAAACACCAGGATACACACAACTATGAAACTAGACATCAAAATAACGTTGATCCCATTTACTGGCGGCTAGATAAGTGTCAAAACGGCCTGGGATATTGGGCAATAAAATTTTTTAATGTTCTGCTGGAACAAATAAGAGTGCTGCTTTTGACTGGTTTTAAAAATTGTTTAAGAAGTCTGTTGATTGAAAATAACTTTTACTGTTTTATGGCTTTTGATTTTAATGGGTATTTTAGATTTTCACTCTGTATGATGATGGAGTCCAATTATTTTATTAATTATTTAACTATTTTAACTTGTGACTATCCCATAGATAAAACTGAAGTACGCTGTGCTCTTCAAAAGTTAAAGGGTAACAGGGCCATTGGACCAGATGGGTTGCCTGGCTATGTTATAAAGGGCTGTAGCGAATCTCTGTTAGAACCTTTACTATATATATTTAACCTTTCACTTAAAACAGCAACATATCCTACAGAATGGCGTATTACAAAGGTTATACCTACTTTTAAAGGAGGGGTAAAGCACGAAGTAACTAATTATAGGCCTATTAGCATAGTAAATGCAACGTCAAAGTTATTTGAGATAGTGATATTTAACAGAATATATGATGAAGTAAAGCACAGTATATCTGAGTGCCAACATGGGTTCTTGCCAAATAAGTCAACATTAACTAACTTAATTACTTTTACACAATACATTCATAACTCTTTTAATAAAAAAGCACAAGTTGATGTAATCTACACGGATATGGCAAAGGCATTTGACAGAGTGAAACATACCCTTATAATACAATCTCTTAAGCAACTGAATGTTACAGAGAATCTGATAAATATTATTGTCTCTTACCTGACTGATAGAAAGCAGTACGTTGAAATAAAAGGGGCCAAATCATATGTATATAGTAGTTCTTCTGGTGTTCCTCAGGGGTCTAATTTGGGACCTCTTTTATTCTTAATTGCCTTTAATAATATATGTAACGTGACTAAACACTCAAAAGCATTACTGTTTGCAGACGACTTTAAACTTTTTAGGGAAGTATTGACTGCTGATGATTGTGACTGTTTACAGCAGGATCTAAATGATGTTGTTGAGTGGTGTCGAATAAACGGTTTTTGTCTTAATGACAACAAGTGCTCGTCAATGTCCTTTGCTCTGAATAAGAATGTTTTAAATCAAGCCTATTCTGTTAATGATATAGTGTTAAAACGGACTACTTGTCAGAAGGATTTGGGAGTATTGTTTGATAGTTCATTGAATTTCAATGAGCATATAATAAATAAAATTAATGAAGCTCACAAGATAATGGGTTTCATCATCAGATCTACTAGACATTTTGATGTTGATGTTTGCATGATACTTTTTGACAGTCTTGTACTGCCAAAACTTGAATATTGTAGTATAATATGGTCACCACAATATGAAGTGTGGAGTAGAACCATAGAACGTGTCCAGCGAAAGTTTTTAAAGTATATGTTTTTTAAAAAATTTGGATACTATCCTATTCAGGGTTATAATCACCTGGACTTACTGAATATATTTAACAGACTTTCATTGGAAAACAGACGTATAAAAATATGTTTGGTATATATATTCAAGATCTTAAAAAATAAAATAAATAGTCCAGACCTATTGCTGCAACTTCCATTTGTGGTAAATAAGGGTAGAACAAGACAAAAATCAACATTTTATCTAGAATTTCCTAGAACAAATACTTACAAAAATTCGCCCCTATATAAAATGTGTAATTATTTTCATACATACGTTAGTGATGTAGATTTAAGTAGTATTACTTTACGTAGATATAAGGATATTCTTGACCATAAATTGCTGGATTCTCAGGCTCAGATGTAATATTGACAATAATATTAACTAGTAATGTTAGTTTAATGTTTTTAACTTTAAGAAAGGTAT
Organism: Diaprepes abbreviatus; assembly: GCA_034092305.1. Lineage (NCBI taxonomy): Eukaryota > Metazoa > Arthropoda > Insecta > Coleoptera > Curculionidae > Diaprepes > Diaprepes abbreviatus. The sequence goes on along the minus strand of JASJET010000015.1, from coordinate 37,158 downwards.
CTGTAACTGGCTTAACTGCTGTGGATGCTGTATTCAATAAATAAATAAATAAAATAAATAAATAAATAAATAAATTATTTTGTATTTGATGTTTGTAAATCGCATTGCGATATTGGAATGAATAAAGAATAAATAATAAATAAAAATATGCTGGTTTTGATGTCAAAAATATGATAATTTTTCCATATAAACAAATAGAACTGCAGCTTCAACTATTGCTTCTGTGACTTTCTAGTTTTGATATTCCAAGGGCTGGGAAAAGGACTTTCCATGACCAAGAGCAAAAGACTTACTAATTTAAAAAAAAAACATTGTGGCTTTGTTTATAACAATTAAGAAACCTTTTTAGTAGCATTAAATATTTAAAAGGTTATTTTTTCATTACTGTTGATAATTTTGTAAAATTGTTATTCATCTATTAAACCATACAACTTTTACTTACTGGTGATACAGCAACGGTTTCAACATTTGTTACGGTGGTTGGGCAACCAAACACACCTACGTCAGCTGGGAATGGAGGCTTCAATCTGGGTTTGCCTTGCTTACCTTCAATGGACTCAATTAGAGCAGTTTCTTCTCCGCAAATGTAAGCTCCTGCACCCCTGTGCATGAATACATCAAAGTCAAATCCAGAGCCGCAAGAATTTTTGCCTAAATATCCAGCTTGATAGGCCTAAAAAGTTTAAAAATAAAATTCTAGCTATATAAGAAATTAAAGTGAGGTAGGTGTGCCTAAAAACTCTTAATATTTATTTTAAATAAGAGTATGTAACTTATAAGAAAAATAATTTGATTTTCACAATTAAAATATTAAATTCCTGCATAAAGCCAATTAGCATAAACTTTTCTTTACTAGAATCATTGAGAAAGTAATTTTGAATATTAAGTGAAATAAATATATGTAAAACTTATTGTTGTCAGTGTTTATTACCTCAGCTATGGCCACTTGCATATTTGAAGCTTCATTATAAAATTCCCCTCTTATATAAATATATGCAGCTTTAGCACCCATTGCCCTTCCAGCAATAAGACAACCTTCCACAAGTTTGTGAGGGTCATGCCTCATAATTTCACGATCTTTACATGTACCAGGTTCCCCTTCATCAGCATTGACTACTAAATACTTTGGACGCCCATCTCCTGGCTTATTCATAAATGACCATTTCATACCAGAGGGAAAACCTGCGCCTCCTCTGCCACGAAGACCTGATGTCTTAATTTCATCTAAAATGTGATTAAAATTTTAAAAATATGAAATACTGTTAACAAGTTTATTATGGGTGAGTGAAAGTATTTCAGATTATTTGGACAATAGTGCATTATTGATATTTATAGAAGAAATCGAGAGGGAATTCTACAGTTAAATCTTTTTACTGAATTTGAGCAAAAATATTTTGAAGAAAATATATTTCAAACGTACAGAAAGAAAAAAAAAGAGTAAAAAGGCCTTAAAATACCCTGTATACGCTATAATGTGGTTCTAACTACATACTAATGATCCAATCAGCTCCTTTCAGAAGTATTTCCTTTGTTTTGTACCAGTCACCACGTTTCATTGCTCCCTTAAGTCGCCAATCATGTTTTCCATATAAGTTTGTAAATATTCTATCTTCATCTGCAAGTGGACCGAATTTAGTCTTTGTTTGTGGGGGTGGAGTGCCTGGGGGTGGTCCTGAATAAAATGCTTTTTGGGCACCATTGATTGCTGGGAGAAGAAACTCTAAAATATAGGTTTAAATAAATATTGTTACAGATTTTGAAATGTGGAAATCTTCAGACCCATTTTTATGGGGCATATTTTAACGAACAGTTTCTTTTTTCATGTTATTAGTTTAGCAAATATAATAACACAAACACACACAACAACACAAAGTTTGGCATAAGAGGGTGATATAATGGGACCCAACAACCAATCCATATTCCAAGTAAGAATAGATAAAATTAACTTCAAAATTACTAAAATTTGAAAATAGGTTACATTAAAAAAGGGTTACAAAATTTTTCAATATGAAGTTGTATGTAACGAAAACATGAAGAGCCTTAATATGGTAGTGTTGGATCAGCAATTTTACAGCACGCTAACTTATAGTTCCATAAGCTTATGGAGTATGTAATATAAACTTGTCAGAACTCTAGTGTTCTTCATACATATGCTGCAGCACGACTGATATGTTTTTTGGAAATTTCATACATACTATGAAGTTAAAATGAAATAATTAGGTGACAAAAAATATGTTGTAAAATAGTTTGCTTGGATTTTATTGACACACACAAAGCATAATTACTGAGACAATGGCAACCATATTATTAGTATTTAGTAATATATAGGACTTTATTAAACCACATTCAATATAATTGAAGCCAGAGAAAGAACTTTTAATGGATAGTACTTTCCATTAAGATGAATTATGTAAGTAAATAGGTTATAAACACAATTAGTACATTTAACTATTAAAACAGAAAATAATATTAAGCTAGGATTATTACAATGTAATTAAAAGCTACAAATGTACTTACTAATTTCATTTTTTGTTAAATTTATAACACGAAATAATCTAATTGCCATAGCGAAATACAACAGACTACAGAAAAGCAACGATTGGTACTGAATGATGCATCGCCTATCGGATAACTAATTGGGCGAGTATAGTCACATAAAAGTTGATTAATTTACAAGGATTATCTGCCTGTACCGGGATTCCATGAGAATAAGATGATAAAAAGGCAGAATAAAGATATTTTGTCTTTGTCGAGCTTGCAGAAGCAGTAAGGAAAATAAGTCCAAAAATATGGCTGACCGGGATTTCATAAAAATAAAGGGAATGAAATGAATTAGACGAAAATGAAATTAACATTACTTTAATATAGACTGCTAATCCTATAGAAGAAAGTTGGCTTACTTTTAAAAAGAGATAGAGCGTTTCAAGGAGCAGGATCTCTTTTTCTAATGGCGGAGCTAAGCACAAAACTCCAAATGCCATTGGATATTCCTGTCACCTGACCGAAATTAGAAAGAGAGGTCCTGCTTCTCGAAAACGCGCTATCTCTTTTTAAGCAGGAGCTAACTTTTCACTATAGGATCCGCAGTCTATATTAAAGTAATATTAATTTCTCTTACGTCTATGAGTTGGACTGATCCATTCGGGGGGGAGGGGCAGCCCTCACCCAGTTTCGAACTTAGAAAAAATGAATTGTCTGCCTGCTGCATTAGAAACGTCGATGTCACTCCCTCTCTGCTGACACCTCCCTCTCGCTTATCATACTACACTCTCTGCAAATATACCTACAAAATCAGGCACAAGGCTGCGATTCTATAAAAGTATAGGGAAAGAGAATGTCATAATAAGGATCTTCCATCTTTATTCAGTCTGTAGTAACACATAAGTATGTCACTGCCACGAACTTCGGATATAAAACTGGACTGCTTATAAAAATAATTTTTGACCCCCCCTTATTGGTCGCCATTCGGTGCAATGATTTGTATGGCAACATTGAATTCCCTGCTAGTTTCTTACATTGGCGTGAATGAATGTCAATTCTATTATTCTAACTAACAGGTTTAGACAATAACTATCTCTTTCTATACAATATCTAAAACAATAAATCGCTCTTCCTTGTTTTACTTGACAGATTAATCGAGTATATTCAATAAAAAAGACCAGAGCTCCGATTCTGTAAGCATATTTTTTGACATTCTCTTCCCTTATCTCTTTTAGGACAGTGATATACTTATGTGTTAATACAGACTGAACAAAGATAGAAGATCCTTATTATGACATCCTCTTTCCCTTTACTCTTATAGAATCGCAGCCCTGGTCTTTTTTATTGAATATACTCAATTACCCTGTCAAGTAAAACAAGGAAGAGCGATTTATTGTTTTAGATATAGTATAGAAAGAGACAGTTATTGTCTAAACCTGTTAGTTAGTTATAAAATCGCAGCCCAGGATAATTGTTTCTGTAAAACAATATTTAACTTGAATTTCTACTTTTAGTTTCCTCAAAATTATAATTTTTCTGTTTAAAGCAACTGCAATAAAGCAAATTTTTTTAACTTCTTTGGAACAGCGTAAATATGTAACAATTTTATTATTTTTAGATAACAAGCATGAAATTTCAGTTGTTATAAATAAATGAAAATGCTTTTTCTATGACTGTTTACATATTTTATTTTTTACAATAAAACTGTTATTTAGCAAAATAGCTAAAATGTGAAATATGCGCCAAAAACAAATCCAAACTAATTTTTTTTTGAAATATCTGTTTTGGAAACATCCTTTTTCGGACATAGAGTATAAGAAGTTAACGAAAAAAAGTATGAAGGAATTTATTTTTAAAAATTTTATATCATGAATTAATATAGTATATTGTTTAATGTAAGGTATCGAAATGTCCACATAATCTATTGCAAAGTAAGATAGTTTCATTATTTAAAAATAGCTTCGATTAGGTCTTTGTTAAAATTATTTTCTCCTCGATGCTTTTAGGGAACTGATATATTAGGTATTTATATAAGATTAACAACATTCATAATAATGTTGACATTTCCTTCATAAAAACGGAGCTTTAATTTAAATGAAGTAAAATAATATTATGTACTAAACCATTTTTATATAAAAAAAAATTAAACTCTAAAGGGGATAGTGTTAAAACAGTTCATATTTAATTGTAAACAAAACAATATTTATTAAGATACTTTAAGTATAAAGAAGCTTGTAAATACAAGAAAATTCTTACATTAATACAATCATTTTTAATCTAAATATATACATAAAGATTTACTAGCAACTTTTAATTTTTATACTAGGTCAAACTTTCAATTTACTTAACTGTCTAAGGACCTGGAATTGACCTTTCCTAGAGTTGAATTTTTGAAATGGTAATCAATCGCAGCATCTCACTACTTTGACAAAGGATTTTCATGATACGAATTTCCTATTTGAGCTAAAATCAAGAATTCTTGTTTTATTAATTAATAACATATTCAAACAAAAGGTTATTACTTTATTTTTAGACAAAACAAATACATAAAAGTAAAATTTATGTAATTTCCAAACATCCTTAATAATATTGAAAAATTTCATATTATATGCAATCATTTATTTCTATTTTAATATGGCATATTGGTTTTTAAACATACAATCATTTTAAATTTTAACACCATACCAGTTTCGATATTCAGCTTTATATGTCAGCGGAACATTAACTTTATGGTAAAAAGATATTGTTTTTGGTTAATGCACACCTAATTCAGGACTTTTTTTTTGTAGAGCCAGTGTATGTTATTAAGTCGAAGTTTAGTTGCTTCAAGATGTTTACATCAAACAGTGCTTCATAGTTTTTTTTTCAGGCAGTTTATTTGTAAGAAGCACAACACAAACTTTTTGCTCATCTTCTTGTATAAAACAATTTCCAGAAAAATCTGAACAGTTACTTATCTGATGTATAAAAGAATTATGATCATGACCAATTTGCTCCAGCTCTTGAATTTGAAGATTCTTTTCTCTTAGAAAACTAAAATATTGATAGCATATAATAATTATCATATATCATATCCATAAGATTAAACTTGTTACCCTTAGATTTACAATTTGATTCTAAGGTAAAATTTTACATAATTATTATTGAATGCTTTATAACTTACCAATTAAATAAATTCCAATTTACCAGATGAGGTATTTGCACGTCTTACGATGAAGAATCACATTTTTTAAAATACAAAAAAAAACCTTAAAAGTTCACATTCCTGTTCGAAATTTTCAGTAAAACGTTACATAAAATGTGATAAAATCGATAAAACGGCAAAATCAAAAATAAATTATTGTCAAAATGAAAAGTATTCAATGTCAAAAATACACTTTCACCAATATAATAAAAACTTAAGGAATTCATTGTTGCCAAAGCAATTATTTGCACCTATTGGCACGGAGCACGGTGGGGTCATTTTTTTATAAGGAAGATATGGAACAGGAGCAGTCTAGTTTTATATCTCAAGTTCGTGAGCTATATCTAATCGGTATATCCACCAGGGTACCTATTCTCGTTCTTGAGAGAACGATCATCTTGATGGAAAGTGGGCGTGGTTTCTTACTTTTTCGAGAGAACCACGGCCACTTTCCATCAAGATGATCGTTCTTTCGAGAACGAGAAAAGCTACCCAGAACACGGTTTCATACTTTTTCGTGAGAACCACGCCCACTTTCCATCAAGTGATCGTTCTCTCAAGAACGAGAATAGGTACCCAGAGAATAAAGAAACTCGCCCGATTTACCACCAACAGTTTTAACGAATTGCTGGTTGCCTAACTAAACATGTTATTGTTCAATATGCAATCATTAGCCATGCTTTTCAATAAAAACAACGTATCAAATCCTCTTTTTGTTGACATCAATTATAAACTCAACTCAAAATATTCAAAGTGTAATAGCAATTAAAAACGATAGGCAAAAATAAAACAAAATTATTTATGTCCTTCCCCACTGCTGGTCGTAAACAACCACCAATACCACTTGTTTTTATCGAGCGCCAGAGTAGTATGGCAGTAATAGAACCGAAAGTGAAAAATATATAAAAGAATATGCCTATCACAATGGCTGTATTCTTTTGAGTAATTATCAATTGATCAAAGTGAAAAAAGTATAACTGATAACTTCATGTTCTTTTGAATATGCATTTACTTGTCATTAGGTCGAAGTGATCATGATTACTTCAAGTGATACAACTGAAAGTGATATTGGCTATATTCTTTTGAGTAATTATCAATTGATCAAAGTGAACAAAGTGAAACTGATAACTTCATGTTCTTTTGAATATGCATTTACTTGTCATTGGGCTGAAGTGATCATGATTACTTCAAGTGATAGAAGTGAAAGTAATAATGGTTAAAAAGAATAGCCCTATTGACTCAAAAGAATAGCCCTAATAAATTACTGCCCTCGATTCATTAGCATGAACAGCTCGGAGCTGTACAGGTGCAAGAAACCCTCGCTTTATTCAAGTAGTGCATTATGCCTCGGCGCTTGTCAGATCTGCTTTCCCCTTACCCCTCAAACACCAAAAAAATATTTGGTGTATAAAGCCGTAACAGCTATCAGTTATCATTGTTAGATGCTATTTTTGGGTAAAAAAAACATTTTATACATGAAATGGAGACACAAAAATAAGATTATTTCACAAGATATCGAACTTACCTTCGTAGTTTTTTTTAACGAATTGCGAAATATTTATGGCCGAAAATGCCATGACACCAGACAAAATTCAAAACTAATAAGTAATAATATAATATGTTTACCTTTTTGTCTTCAATATATTTCGCTATGTATATTAAAAACACAAATTCCGAAAAAAAATAATTTGTAGGTTATTTACTGTTCCAATTAATACTTTTACCGCTTTATTTAAATTTGCTCGGAGCTACTCAGGGTTTAATGCACCCGAGCTTAAAACTCTTCAATCGAGGGCAGTATATGAGGCCTTGTTAGGGCGCGTCCAGATTGTAAAATAATTATCAACCCAGGATGTTTAGAATTCCTTCGACAAGAAAGCCAGTGAAATATTTGTCTCTCATTTTGCAAAATCAGCCAGTCATGCAGTTTAAAATTTAATTGATATTTAAAATGGTTATTGAAATTTTTCATTTTTTGAAGCGCGGGGTTTCAATGGGCTTATTTCTGTACGTGTATGAGGCCTAAAGATAGTTAAACAATTTTGATAAATCGAGTTTAGTTTATCTTTGGGTTCCGCTCTATTTCTAGTAGTTTGATCACCACTCACTTGATTGTGCGCTAATTTTATGTTTCATTATGTTGTCTATTTACCCCGATTTTTTACAAAGCCAGATTTAAATTGTTGTACTGCAATGAACAAAATATGCTACCCGCATTCTAATAATAAATCTGAAAACTTCAGCAATTTATTGCCAAAAGCGGACAAAAACATAAATATTACATATACAATATATTTTTCTCAAGAAATTCTGTTAATTTTCTACTTTTTAATTAAAACCAAAAATTGTTAAGTTACATGTAAGAACTTCAAGTCAGACATGCATGTTTCAAAGTACAAAAACAACTTCGTAATGTTTTCGCTGTGTGAGGATAAATAAAAGGATGAAACATCTAAAAAATATATCTTAAAAAAAATTGATCAAGTATGTCAGTTTGCTTTCTAAAGCTTTTTTGTTAATGAAATTTTCAATTTAGTGAAGTTACCGTACCGTTTCGGTACGATAATAGATTTGATTCGTATACCTTACAATGACTGAAATTACCGTATATGTACGGTAATTATCGTATGGATGGCACCACTGACTGAAAGGTAATAACAGGGTAGCTATTCTCGTTCTTAAGAACGATCATCTTGAGGGTTATTCTTTTGAGTTATTCTCTTTCACTTCTATCACTTGAAGTAATCATGATCACTTCAGCCCAATGACAAGTAAATGCATATTCAAAAGAACATACAGTTTTCAGTTTCACTTTGTTCACTTTGATCAATTGATAATTATTCAAAAGAATATAGCCTTGATGGAAAGTGGGCGTGGTTCTCACGAAAAAGTACGAAAACGTATTCAGAATACGGTTTCTTACTTTTTCGTGAGAACCACGGCGACTTTCCATCAAGATGATCGTTCTCTCGAGAACGAGAAAAGCTACCCAGAATACGGTTTCATACTTTTTCGTGAGAACCACGCCCATTTTCCATCACGTGATCGTTCTCTCAAGAACGAGAATAGGTACCCAGGTCGGCACCTTCGCGGGCGCTTTTAGATGAACGAGTGATATGAGTTTTCACTTCATTTTTTGACAATAAAGTTAGTGCTTCACATAGGTTCCTTAAATTAATAGTTTGTCAAATTAATAAATAAATTGTACAAAATGTTTAAAATTAAAAATTTATTATCAGAGTTTCTATCTACTGCTCAATCGTGGGTCGAGTTCTTTTCAACACGAAATAAAACAAGATTTTATTAAAATACAAACTTTTATTGATATCACAGTTTATATACAGTTATTAGTAACAAAAATATAAAAGTATAGTTTTTTAGTATTAATAATTAGATACTTTTGTACGTATAACCTCAAAAAATTTAACCACTACAATTTTCATGCTTAGCTACAACAATATAAGTATATCAAGGCCTAATTCGAGTTGTTTACAAAAATTTAAAATCCACATATTTCCGTTAAACGATTTCTGCATCTCTATCTTCTGCATGGCGACCTAATCTTCTTGATGGGATGATTATGTCAAATATCTTTTGTAAAAAAAGATGATGCCGGTGATTTTGTTGAATGAGTTTTTCGATTTGCCTGGTATAGTTCATAGATTGAATGGTACCCATTCTCAGATTGTTTGGAGTTTGCTGTAAAAAATAAATATTTAATAAAACATTGTGCACTTATTTCGCAAATAAATAAGGATTATTTTGATTAATTTTTTTAAATAAGTAAACCGTCTATTCATTAATTTACAACTGTTTTAAATTGCAATTAATTTGATAATGTTAGGGCAGCAGTAGTTGAAAAGATTATTTTAAATTAATTCTGGGTGTTCAATAGTGTGTGTAGTTTGTGGATATTTTGTAAATAACTATTATCCAAAATTATACTACTCCGCTCCTGTGCAACTTATTGTAGCCCCTTTCAAAGATATGCCATTCGTACAATAGGAAGAAGCAGAATATAGGTTAGGTTAAAGTAAATTTAGTATATCAGTTTTCTAAGTTAAAAAAAGTTTTGTTAATTATTATTTTATTTTAAACAATAAATAAATGCAGTGTTATGTATGTGTGTTCTCATTATTACATCCAACCGCAAGCGAACTAAACTGTTGAAAATGTAGTAAATTTAAAGGTCGAGTATCGGAAAAATCTCCGCCACAGTATTTTTTTTTATTTTCAGTTTGGCTTTGGGTTGCTCAACAATCTAACAAGTTACTTTATTGTTGCTTTTTAAAATTTGAAATTTTTATCTACTCAAGATTTTTTGAGAATCGAACTGCCGGTACCTCGTTGACGCGAACTATTTCCATTCAAGTTTAAATGAAGGTGAAATCTAATTTACCATTTGAAGCTGTTTTCCAGGGGAAAAATTTGCAAAAAAAATTGCGGTGACGCGAAATCAATCTTTTGACCACAACACCCGTCCTGCGGTTAAAAAATCGGAATTTCTTGACTTTATTATGGAAATAAAATCTGTAATGTAAATTAACCATACTAACCTGTAAATATGCAAACTTTGTGTTATAATAAATTGATGTAATGTTTCTATTTCTCCACCTTCTACATAAAAAGTAAAAAGCGATGCTAAGGACAACTAGTAATATAGCAGCGGTCCATATTTTAACATCATAAGGGGGAGTCATCAAAAAAGTAGTTAGCATTTTCAAAATACTATGTACATTCATTATTCCTGTTATATAACAGCTTTAGTCAATGACAGCAGTGAAGATCCTCGCTTCCCGAAAGTTGAGATTAAAATGTGCTCGCCTGGGCCGCGTTGAGGTTTTAATAATAGCAGATTGTACTAAATTTTAGTGGTCTAATGTACTAGAGTGTACTAGCCACCATCTGTAAAAAATGTTAACCCAAAAAGCCCAAAATAGGTTTTTTGTTCTCGTGATGTGTCTAAAAACCTGAATAAAATAAATTTTAACTAAAATGAGTATTATATAATTCAGTTTAAAACAAACAAGTTTATACGTTAAGTTTAATGTAAATTTTAACGTTGAATGTAACAAAGTTAAAGTACTATTTAGTCAAACTACAGAGTGTCCAATTATGACCTGTAAAAGTGTTACCGTTTTTGATTTTTTTGTAAGTTTTATAACTTTTCGAAAATCGCGGTTTTTTTCATGCCGTTTCTACAAATGAAAACTTTTTCACGTTGTGTTTTATATATCTCTATCTTAAATAATTGCGCTATCGATAACGTATCATATATTTTCAATAATTACTTTTAAAACATTAAAAAAAGTATCTTAAACACAATTTTGGTTCAAAATTTTTTCAACCTTCAGCTGTGACGAAAAACATACCACACGTGCTGTGTCAATCATCTTAAAAACTTGTTTGTTTAATGGAGATTCTAAAATGGTATAAAAGTTGTGACTTTTATAATTTTTTATTATTGTTACTGGTATTTCAGTAGCAAAGATTGCCGTTTCGCACATATTTAAAACTACAGTTCTGAGATTAAAAATATTTTTTTAAGTTATGTGGATACTGGTTGATACAAATAAACAACAAATCTGTTTACATATTATTTTATTACAAAAAATGCAAGAGATGTTCAAAATGGCGTCTTTGCGCACGCCCTGCACCTTTCAATAAAATATCTTTTAATTCGGCGTACATAACCCTCAGGAATTATTTATTTAGCGGCTGCTCATCCGTAGAAATTAGCGTTTGATACACCAGGTCTTTGAGAGAGAAATATTTAATGGATTTAAATCCCGGAATCTAGCTGGCCACAGTATTGGACTTCACCGTCCATTCCATCGTCGTGGTTATCTTTCATTTAAATGTCGACGTACGTGAATGTCGTAATGAACCGAACATCCATTATTTTGGAGCCACACGCCCTACCTCGTTTTTAGTGGTACATCTTCTAGAAGGCCGTATAAATGATTTTCTATGAAATCCAAATACGTCTCGCCATTTAGTGTAACTAGCAGCTCGTAGGGGCCAATATTTTAACTATTAATGATCCTTGTCCACAAACTAATATTACATTATATCTGGGAATGTAATTTGCACAATTTGCATCAATGGGCGCTAGAAAATCCGCATTTTATTTAGAGAAGAGCGTTCTCAGACACAATTTAAAATTAATCTGTAGACAGAGATCATTAATGATCAAATTATTGGGCCTTAAGAGCTACTAGCCACACTAAATTGCGAGATGTATTTGGATTTATAGGAAAACCATTTATTTGTGGTTCCAGAAGACGTAACATAAAATACGAAGCGGGACATGTGGCTCCAAGAGGTGAATGTTTGGTTTATTACGCCATTTAAGTACGGTAACATTTAAACAAAAGCTATCCAAGAGGATGGATTGGACGCTTAGGTCCAATTTTTTTGCCACCCAGATTTCTGGATTTTAATCCCTTAGACTTTTTTTTTTATTAGGGCTGTCTCAAAGTCCTGGTGTATCAAACACCAATTTCTACGGTTGAGCAGCTGCGACAACACATAGATTCAACCGGCAAACAAATAAATACTGAGGCTTATGCACGCAAAATTAAAAGATATTTTATTAAGAGGTGCAAGGCGTACATTAGGGCGGAAGGACGCCATTTTGAACATCTTTTATATTTTTTTACAATAAAATTTTCCGTAAACACCTTTGTTGATGTTTATTTGTATTGACCAGTATACATATAACTTAAAAGGAGTATTTTTTTTATATCAGAACTGCAGTTAAAAAATTGCAAAAACAATAATTAAAAAGCATTGAAATAATAATTTTTACATCATTTTAGAATCTCCATTAAACAAGTAAGTTTTTAAGATGACTGACACAACACACGTAGTATTTTTTTTCTCGCTGTAGCTAGTTAAAAATTAGAAAAATTTGTTTAAGGATATATTTTTTTAATGTTTAAAAAGTAATTATTGTAAATTCATTATACTCTATCTATAGAGCAATCATTTAAGACAAAGATAAATAAAACAGAACGAGAAAAAGTTTTCATTTGTAGAAACGGCATGAACAAAAACCGAACACTGTAATAAGTAAGTAATTTTCAAGAAGTACTGAAACTTTAAAAATACCCGAAAACCGTAATACTTTTACTAAGGTCATAATTGGATATTTGCTAGACCATGATATGACCCATCCGCAGTTAACAAGTTATCCATTATTTCTTGGACACCGTGTCTAGTAAACTTAGTAATGACATATGGCATTAGTGATGGACTTAAGTGTTTCTGGTTTGGTTAACTTTTATGCATTGTAGTAAGAACATCCTACCGGTTAGTTCTGATGTAAAATGACTTCAAACAGAAGTTCCAAATTATAGTAAGCAGGACAAGGGTGTCTGAAAAAGGTGCCGGCAGACCCACTGACGAATCCACCGCCGGTTATCGAGGACGAAACATCCTAACTTTTAGTGGTGGTCGAAATTAGTTGTCAATTATATGTCCTTAACATCGGAGGCATTGTTACAACATGGCGCCCGAGCAGAGACGACGCGACGGAAGACTCTCAAGTCGTGGCTTTGGTGTAAATCGGTACCCGACCTCGGAAAGACCAACCCAGGATGTTCGTTCTACAATTTCTTGATCAGGCCCGTGCTTCTATAACTTGGGATTGCTGAGAAGTCAAGTCACATAATCAAGTGCCTTAGGAGGGGAGGGGAACATATTGTAGTAAGAACATCCATCCTATCGGTTAATTCTGTTGTAAATTGACTTCAAATAGAAGTTCCACATTATAGTAAGCATAACAAGGGTGTCTGGGAGAGGTGTCAGCGTACCCAATGAGGACTCCATAGCCAGTTATCGAGGATGAAACATCATGACTTTTTGTGGTAGTCGAAATTAGTTGCCAATTATATATCCTTAACATCAGGGGCATTATTCAACGAATTCAAAGCACAACAATAAATAATAATTTCAGCGACTTTGTTCTTATATGGCAGAAAAAAATAATTTTCTGAACTAGGGAAATTTTGAACTCCCCATATTACATTATCGAAGTAATTTATCTGTTGAATCGACAAGTTTTCTCGAGACTTTTAGTATATCATTAACCTTTTTCTCATCCTGTAATGTGAGTTTATATCCCACTTCTGCCACTGAATCTTAGGAACTGATGAGATCGCTGTCATCTAGACACCCACATTCCAAATAATGAAAATATTGCGGATTTCTTATATAAAATATTTTATAATTTACAGGTCTTTAAAAAATGGGATCATGATTGTTGTTAGCCAGCTGAATGTAAAGGAAAAGGGGACCATTACGTCAGGATTTTGGTATGTTTGAGGTTACGTACTCGAAAAATGTTTTTTTGACTACTTATGAGGTTATGTAAAGGATGCACAAGTTTGTTTTTTTTGATATTTCTTTCTAGTTAAATTTTTAATACTACTCTTACCCTTCAAAATAAGCCATTGAGCAGTCACCTACAAATTTTCCTTGCGAAGTTACGGCCATTTTAAATATAGGTTAGTAGGTTTTAGGAGACCATTATCGATCTTTTTTTGCAAATTTCGATCCGCCATTTTTAACCCATCATCTTAAAAATTAAAATTTCTATTTTTTTGACATAATATTCGCGACTCCGAAAACCTCCACATGGATTTTTTTTAAATATCAATATTTTTTTTGTACATTTGGATGATTAATTTTGAATCCGCTATGTTAGAAATGAAAATACCAATTTTCTGATTTCATATTCGTACTCAACTACCTCAAAAAACCCCACTACAAATTTTTGAGAGAATGTATACAGTAGAAACATGTATGCCTCAAAAGGTTAATGTGAATGCTCATGACGTTGGTATTTATTTCATAACTTAAAATTGCCGTAATTTGGAAAGAAAAAATCATAAGTGGTCGCTTTATAGCTTATTTTTAATGTAAAGTAGTAGTAAAAGACGCAAATAGAAAACAAGGCAAAAAAATTTTGCGCATCCTGTACATAACTTCAAAAGTACCGAAAAAAACTTTAACCTTAAATAGTTCAAAATCGTGATGTGATGGGCCAGTCCTGACCTCGGCTTCGGATTTTACGTAGAAAATTATTTCGGGAATAACCCTCGGTTCCACAACGATAGAACCTTCTAGACCTATGTTAGTTTACATACATCAGAAATAGCGTTAGGCTGCATCAAAATCCAATCTGCTAACGACAATAAAAATTAAGAAATAGCTGAAATAGTCACATTCTAAAAATGTAATAGATTATCAGATTTTTTTTTATGTACCTATTAACAGAGAGAAATTATAATAAATTTAGTACATATGTCATAGCAATCCCAACCCTATCACTACTCCGCCAGAGATGCTAAGCCCTGACCAGCTCAATACGAGTGATGACCTCTGCCACAGGTCTCAACTTGTTATTCGATGGTTTAATTTTCGTGTTTGTCCAGTTATTTGCTAGATGTAATTTTCGAAACTACTGAACGGATTTCAAAAATTATTTTTTTCTTAGTTAGCAGGCTCACACATTTTCCATTCAACATAAGCTACATTTTATCCTGTTTTATAAAAATGAGATGGTGCAAGAAGGGGTTGAAGAGGTTGGGGGTAGGCAGCGTTATGAAAAAAATGTGTATTTTAAATATGTGTATTTGTTTACAGTAATTTAATTTATTTTGTAAAACAAATAATACAAAGAAATTATGTTATGTTTAACCTTTATCTGACAAAAGTTAAAAAAAAAATAAATATTTATTGTAGACCAAGTTATCCTCATATTTGTTGGACCCCGTCCCACAAGTCGTGTTTTGCGGCGACCTTCATAACATTTTACTAGTTCATCTAAAATCAATCAAACAAAAAAAAAATTGGAGTTTAATAATTTATCTAGTGCCTGATAGAAGTTTTTTTTGAAAACAAACAAAATGGCGGCCTTTGATAATTTATTCGCCGATTTTCATGGAAAAAAACGCTAGTTCCAATAAAAAAAAAACATTTCATCAGGAACTAGATTAACAATTAAACTAATGATTTTTTTGTTTGACTGATTTTAGATGAACTAGTAAAATGTAATGATGGTTACCACAAAGCATGACTTGTGGGACGGGATTCGACAAATGTGGCGATAACGTGTTCTGCAATAAATTTTTCTTTTTAAATTTTTGTCAAATAAACTTAAAACAAAATATAATAACTTTGTAGTTATGTGTTTTATAAAATAAGTTAAACTACTGTCAATAAAAACTGTTTAACACACTCAAGCCGCTGACCATCCCCAACCCCTGACACTAAAAAAATTGCAAAAAAAGGTTGACACTTCTGTTCCAATATTCTTGAAAACGTGAAATAAACAGTGATGTGAATTTTCACTTCATACTTAGATAGTGAAAGCAGTAGTATTGGCTGTATTCTTTTGAGTAAATTATCACTGATTAAAGTGAAAAAAGTGAAACTGATAACTTCATATTTTTTTGAATACGCATTTACTTGTCATTGGGTCGAAGTGATCATGATTACTTGATTCTTGATTTAGGAATGTTGCCAGATACTGAACATGCCTAAAATCATATTGTTATAGGTTTTATGCAAGGCACGTCCGCATAGCTAGCACTTTGTGGGATATTTCGGATTAACTTGTTTTTTTTAGTTTCAATTTTGTCAAAAAATTTGTAAGATGAAGAAAATTTGAAGTTTTTCATTTGCGGAAGAACAAAAAAAGTATCAGAGAAAAACTATCTAAGAAAATACTAACCGAATTTGTAAAAAAGTACTCTGATCTACACAGTGGCAGATCCAAGGGGGGACAATTGCCCCCTCCCCCAAAGCCTCGAATTCAGGAAAATAGACCGGACTCTGCCTCTTATATTAGAAATATGAATGCTGTTGGCCCCCCCCCCCCGTCGACAGCTGGCATTCACTTACGATTGCCCCCCCCCCTCTAAGAGCTTTGAATTGAGAAAAATACCTAAGAATGTGAATGCTGTTGGCGTCTCCCCCCCCCCTCCCCCTGTCGACAACTCGCGTTCTTTTGCACTCGCCCCTTTCTAAGAGCTTTAAATTCAGAAAAATAGACCCGATCCTACCTCTTACGTAGGAATATGAATGTTGTTGGCATCTCCCCCTCGTTGACAACTCGCTTGCACTTGCTATCGCCCACCTTTAACGAGCTTTAAATTCAGAACTGCTGGCGTTTCCCCTTGCCCCTCCAACGACAACTTGCTTTCACTTGCCGCACTGTATTTTTATGATATCTCCACCCATCCCCCCCCCCCCCCCCAAAGAAAGAGGCTGGATCTGCTAATTACAAATCTTTAATAATTTGTTAAAAATACTTCGTCTAAATTCATTATAAATGTAGATAAAAAAATATTGTTTAGCTCAAAACACAACGCTTTATATACTTAACTATGCGGCAAGTACTAAAAATACTAATCATCAAGTGTGACATTTTATTCTCGCACCTTTCGGCAACAACTTTCACAGTTCGCTTACTTTCGACCACCTAAAAATTAATTTGAATGATGATTGCGTCGAGAATACAAAATTCGCATTTTTCACTGTATAATATGAAAATAATTTTTAAAAGTGACTATATTAGACCCCCATATATCCTAAAAGTAAAATTTTTTGAAAGTCACGTATTTTGGCCGCAATATTCTGTGCCGTATATCCCTGTATATAGAAACATGTGTTCAAACATTTAAAAAATATAATTTCATTAACCTGTGATAAAATTGACCCCAGATCGTTTCAGATCATTCAAAAAAGGTTGATCAAAAATTCATGATTATGATCAAAGAATAATAGAAGTCATATCCATGATTTAGATGAGTTGATATCTATTTTTCTTGATTATTTTAAATGTTTTTTATTTAGAAATTGTGTAACTAATATTTATTATTTCTTTTTTGTATTTTGTTGAAATTAACACAAATAATATAACCTAAGTATTTATATCATACAAACGGAATCAAAGCCGAAATAAGACCGGGTGATTGACATTTAATGTCAAAACCTAAAGAAAAGCCATTGAATAATAACATAGCTGGGTTCAGAGCAAAAACTTGTGTAAAAAAATGGAATGAAAAATTCAAGTATGTACTTACAAAAATTAAGTAGATTTTATTAAATCCACGGAAGAATTTTTTTGTAGAAATTTTAATCCCGATATTTTAGAGAAAAGGAAAGTAAAACTTTTTATATGAGAAGCATTTTCTTGAAAGTTTACGAGATGTTTAAAAAAGTATTAGTTTTCAATTTTTGAATTTTTCTTAATTTATCAGACTATAAAAAATTTGGAATTCTGCCAAGGTTTCTCAAATGTGCCTGTAATTTAACAGACCTAGTATATATTATCGTTTCACTTAAGTTGCAATCTCTATACAGTCAGAGAATTTAAAACAATTAAAATTGGATTCCTTGGATACATTATAATAAAACGATTTTATTTAAAATTTATTTGTTAATTTATTAAGTACTAAACTTAAACTAAAATAAACAGTATGTATTATTATATAATTAATTTATATCAATAAATATTCGAGGATCAACGGCTTTTTGTAAAACGTTTTGAATAGAGTGCATGGAAGTAACGGACATCCGCTAAAAAAATGGCGAATTTTATTTACATTATTAGTCTTATCTGGATACTGTACTTTCCTTATTTTCATTTGTTAGAGCAGAAATTTTCAACCTGTGGGGCCCTCCTCCCTTTGGGAAGGGCCGTATAAAAAAAGGAAAGGCGCGTATTTACTGCTTGTAAGGAAATGTGATGGTGTAGAGACCAAAGAAAAAAGGAATAAAAAAATTAAAGCAAATCTGTGGTAGTCCTTAACAGTAAATCTTTGTACAAGAAACATTCATATCATTTACAGATCCTTTCTAACTTTAAAGATAAACAAGTCTGTCTATTAAGAAATTTTAAAAGCTTTAAATTTTCAAAAATAAAAAGTTGATGCTGGTAGCCGTTATTATGTGGTAGTTAATCATCTTCGCGAGTTGAAACTGCAGTCACTGTTTTCTTAATAAATTTAGTGGTATAAAACATAGTAGTTCCTTTTAAACATTTTCACAAATATTTAAATATTTCTTGCAATTGGATTAGAATATGACTTGTGTGAGAAATTAAAAATTCCATGATTGACGCACTCCCCAAGAAAACTGGGAACTTTATCAATTTTCAACGTGCGAAATATAAGTTCAACTCTAGAAAATCATTCTAAAAAAAATTCCTCGTTTTTAGATCCATGTCCGCTACTTGTATCGAGAGGATTTAATTTGCAGGGTTTCATTTTATGCCGAAATAAATAGACAATTTAAGAGTTTACAACTTTGTTTTGAAACAAAGACAGTATATATTATATAGTTCTATCCTTCCTTGGTAATATGGCCATACGTCAGTGATGCTATCCTAAAAAAGAAATAGAAATAAGTAGTAGGCATATTTCAATGGGAAAATTTTTAGTTGCAACTTTTTTAGTTTTTATGTTTAAAATCCAAAATTACCCCTAAGACTGCGGGTTGAGAATTTCGTAGCTTACTTTTTTGACTGTCATATTGCACTAGAAAAGAGTTTTTCCACTACGAAACTTCACTCACTCCCAGTCTAAAAAAACTTCAGAGTACTAATCTGAACTAACTTTAACTAACTTAAATTAATCTTAATTAACCTGTACTAATCTGAAGTGTCGCTTCAAATAGATGAAGGGCAATAATTTTTCAATATTACGATAGACCAAATTATTTTAATATTATCCACCATAATAAATTATAGAAAATTCATTTTTGGTATATTTAGTTTTTAACCGACTTCAAAAACGATGGAGCTGTGCTGTGGTCTCAATCATTTGTGCTAAATTTGGATTAGCAAAATAAAAGACTATTAAAATATTAAGCCAAAATAATTCTTTCATCCGTTTTCTGACCCCCCCCCCCCCCGCCAAGAGCCTTGAGTTCAGGAAAATGGATCCGATTTTGTCTCTTATACTATAGTTTATTCAAGAACTAGAGAGAGTAATAAATCGTTTTTTACCCTTTTTCTTCTTCACAAACTACCTGTGTTTTTTAGTCCGAAATCTTTGGCAAAATCTGTTAGACATTTATTTTTCATAGGAATGGGTTAGAAATTTTATAATCAAAAATACCGGTCTATAATAATGGACTATTTGGGTTGGATAACAATAGATATTTGGAAGTGTGTGTTAAAAAGGATTTTAATCCTTGTCGTAGGCGTCGGAAGGAGGTTTATTTTATCACTAAGTATGTATGGCATAGAATATTATTTCAGTAATAAACTTAAAATAAAAAGTTTTTATAATATTATTTTATTTCTTATGATTTCTTAATAATTCACATACATTAGAAAATATAGATAATTTTGACATATTTAATACAAATTACAACTGTATTTTTATTATTTTTAATTTTTGCATAGAAACCGTTTAGCCACATTAAACACTGAAAAGAGATAGAGTTTCGAAAAGAGATAGAGTTTCCACATTCTATTATATTCTTTTATTATATGGATTTTTCCCAATTTTCTGCAGTAACCTTATTCAAAAAAATGTTTCAAAAGGTCGGTTAAATTACTAATTTTGTAAACTGTGTTATTTCTAGCAACTCTGCCTATTACTTGAGAGAGATATTCCCTTTTCCAACATTTTTTCGGGCGATCTATAAGAACAGATTTCTTATCTGGTTTTTCCCGGCAAATATTAAGTTCTCTGAGCAATTTCCAAAAATCAGTTCTTTTAATTTGAGGTAAGTCCCGATCTTCATTGATTTTAGTTAGAATTTTGTCGACGGTTGGGATCTGCTTCTCATAATAAAATGTTTGTACAACTCCTTTTATTGCAGTTTACATCTCTTCTTCCAACGAAGTTTTTCATCTGCCTGTGATCGAATGTAGCTTGGGAGTACTAACAATTCCAGTCGTTTTTTTTCGCCTTCAGTATTCGGTACATAGTAGATTTTCCAACTCCTGTCATGTTGGAACACATCTCAACAGATCTTTTAACATTATTATCTAGATATTGATATCTTAAGGCATCATAAACATTCATCGTAATAAGTTTTTCGTTGAGGAAAAAATGTCCAGGTTGCAGTAAATTTATAAAAGCTTATAATATCTAGATATAATTCAATATAATTAGATTTACGGCAGTCCTCAGTTACCTGCGGCACTGGAGCAGGTACGTAGGAGGTTTCGGTAATAGCTTTATTTCTCTCTCTAATTTTTGAATAGAGTATAGAAATGTGTATGCTTGCGATTGTCTCTCCCCTTCCCAAGAGCTTTGAGTTCAGGAAAATAGAACCGATTTTACCTTTTATACTAGGAACGTGTATGCTGCTCGCTTTCGCTTGCCTTACTGTCCTTTTGTGATATCACCGCCCCTCTCCAAAGAGAGAGGCTGGATCCGCCCCTGGATCAGTATAGATATTAACATTTGGAGATCAAGATTTTGAAGTTCAACCAAGTTAAGAATTGAAAACATTTAAAAGAAATGTGAAAAAAAATAAATGAATTCTTTCTCTGCAGTAATTTTTTTTTATAAATAATATACTTACGTTTTCCTCCTAGGAAATATTTCTCAAGGATAATTATTGGAGATTCAAATGCCAGTGTCCAAAATACAGATAACAATAATGACGCAAAATAAGTTAAAACTGTTTCTTGTATCTAAAAAAAACACTTTATTTAGAAACAGGGATTATGTACGAAATTGATGCAGTAAAATTCAAGATAACGCTAATAATATGGCTAATAAAAAAATTAATTTTGTCCAATTTTCTCAAGATTGATATGGAGCAGTTTTTAGGGTCACCCATAACGATTCTGAAATTATTTAAAAAAAAATCAATATGGTGAATGAAAAGAAATTAATTTTGTTCGATTTTCTCCAAAATTGATATGGGAGAGTTTTCGGGATAGCACATAATGAATCTGAAATTATTTTAAAACAATTCAATATGGCGAATCCAGTGTGACGGAAAAAAATTTGCCCGATCTTTTTTCTAAATTTGTAGGGGAAGTTTTCTGGTTCGTACACAAATTTAAAATTATTTTTTAAAGATTCAATATGGCGAATCTCAATGGGCGGACTTGAAATTTTACTTTTTTTGATTTTGTTTAAAATTGGCGAATTTAGAATTATTTCTAGAAAATTTAATATGTCTAATGCGACATGATGATTTAGAAATTTTAATTTACCGGATTTTGTCCAAAATTGCTACTAAGGGGTTTGTGAGGGTGTAGATTTAAATTAGATTAAGACGTTAAACTTTTTTTTTTAATTCAATATGGCTGATCTAATATGGTGGGTTGAAAATTTTACGTTTTTCATATTTTTTTTTTCAAATTTGGCATTAGGGGGTTTTCGAGGTCGTAGCTTACGAATCTTAAGGTATTTTTCCACAACTTAATATGGCAGATACAATATGGGGGACCAAAAATTTTATGTTTTTCCGCATCTGCCCAAAATTGACATTGGGAAATTTTTGGGGTGTATACAAACTTAATATGTAGAATAAAATATGTCGGAATAAAAAATTTACGTCTCAAGTTCTTTAAATATCGATATTGGGAGCCTATATTACGAATCCAAAATTAATCTAAAATTCAAGATAACATTGATTGAAATAAAATTTTTATAAAAAAACTGAACCGGCTTCTAAAAAAGCGCCAATAAGCGAAAAATGGCAATATAAATTTTTATATGAAAGTGAAATTTTTAAAGTCATCGTCAAACTAGTATCTGATAAAATGTGATTCGCATAAAAAGATTAATAAAATACTTTAATATTTGACTGGATGCTGTCAAGCATATTTCCCGAACAGAACAAAACAAAATTTTTTATTTGTAATTGCTTTTTTTACCGTAGTTTGTTTATATCTCGCTTCGAACACACCCCTGTAGAAGTAGCATAACGTCAGAACTAGGGCCCGGTTGTTTGAACGCTGAATAACGTAATAATATTTTTATTTATATTTGAAAAAGTGTTGATAAACAGTAGATATTTAATTTCTTGGTACAGACATACCGATTTTATGCTATCCTTTTCTAATTGCATTATTTAAATGAGTATCATCGGTACGTCAATTCTGAAAACAAAGTATGAATATACGGTTGCCTAAATTATTATTATTGTTATTTTCAATATGTAAACAACATCTAACAATATTTATCGATAAAAATAAGTTTTTAAATCATATTTTTGTTAATATTAATTATAAACTTCGCATTTATAGTAATTTCTAACACTTAAAAACACCGAAAAAGTTACGACAAGCAATTAAACTGAAAGATAGGATAAGTAAATATATTTTGTCTGTCAAACATCAAAAAAGCGTCTCCCACACCGACCATAAACAGCCTTCAAACAAATCTATTGTTGTTTAAATCTAGGGTATGATCGAAGATATCTTGTGATAGCAGTTATTTGTTTCGTTTAGAAATAATTTAGCGTCGATTTCAAGAATTTAAATTTCATATAAAAATGTAAGTTGTTATTTTTCACTTTTTAGCGCTTTTTAGAAGTCGATTCAATTTTTTATAAAAATTGTTCAATTGTTCTTAATACAAGGAGGACCATAGCCTCTTCACGAGCAATTCTTTATATTCTATGTTGTGGCCAAGAAATTTTGAAGTACTATAAATATAATATAGCGCCCGTATGTCAAAATGTTGTAAATATGTATATCATTTAAAATGTCAAACATTACAATGGATACGTCAGATGCCACCTGGCATCGCCAGTGTTGCCAGTTCCGGAAATTTAAATGGCTACCTTTATATATCAATAAAAGAGTCTACGAAATTCATTAAGGTATAGTGTTTCTTAATTTATTTCAAATTCACGTTCTTGTTAAGACTTCTTTTATTTAAAAATTAACAGAATTTATTAGGAATTGAGATTGTGGTAGAATTTTGTCAAAAATGTTACAAAAATTCTAATATACGCTGACCGCAACAATCACTCTGGTTTTACATACAGCCTAGTGTAAAAATTACTTAATACATTTTTAACTATATTATATTATCTGTGTTTTACTGTTTTTTGTTTTGCAAATTATATTTATTTGGGAGTCTTTTTTTCATTAAACACCATGATGCTGTGGGTTCACCCACCAGTTTTCAAATTTCTCTGCATGCATTATTCTGTGCAAATTGATTTACATGTTAAACTTACCCCTGTCATTACACTATAAACAAGTGGTAACCTAGAACTCAATCTTAAGTAAATAACGGGGCAAACATGGGTGATATACATAGAGTATGTCAGTCTGCTTAGCACTTGAACTAGAGGAGTAGTCAATATCCAATTAACAAAACCTAAAAAACAAACATCAGATTTTTAAGAATGTTTACTAAGTGATAATGGGGAGTGCTGTTATCGGAAGTAATCGAATGGATTTGTCGTTTACTAAGGGCGGTAAGGCAATCATTTAAATTTGGTCTATTGAAAGAATACCTATGAGTGATCAATCTACGAAGATAGAGGCAGTTTTAAGACATGTTCTTCTTGATTTGTCTATAAATAAAAAAGGACAGAAAACAAAACATGATTATTTTGATCTAAGCAATACATTCCATAAAATCTGACATTATGGGTTAAGCAAGTTAAAAAAGTCATTTCGTTGTATTAATATAAACGTTCTTTTGTACTCTTCAGTCAAAACATTATTTTATTGACAGCTATTGTTTAAGTTTTATTAATGTTGTGTTTTTGGGAAATTTTGGTCATTTAAGTGATTTTGAAACAGACGGTTATTTAATATAAAAGCTACTAATTATTGTTTTATAATCTGTCTCCGGTGTTTAAACGCCCGACTCCGTACGTAATTCTAAAACTTTTTTTTTATTATTTTAATTAATTGTATGCTTCAAGCATATACTACTGGAGACAAAATGTAATTGTCCGCGCACGTTAAACAATAAAGAGAGAGAGCCAATACGGGTCGTGCTATCTCTCTTGCACGCTGGCCAATCGCAGTTCGAAGCAAGAGATATATCACTTCCTCATATTCGCGCCCTCTTTGCCCTGTAACGCGTGCGAACCATTGCATGTTGCCTCTAACAGCATATACTGGAAGATTATAATAATCAGATAATAGAAATTAGAACGAAGTAATCAGATTATATTTGTCCTTTTAAATAATGCGTGGTGAAATTCTTAACAAGCAAGCATAACAGCTTACACAAAATATACCGAAATTTGCCGAAACGTCTTTAAATTTCTACAAGAAAACAAACGGATGTATTTTCAGATTAATATTGAATATATATTTATATATATATATATATATATATATATATATATATTTATAATTTTCACAATTTTAACCTGTTGTATTGGTTTAAAATTTCAAATTTCAAGACTATTTTAAAATCTGTTTTATTTTTATTAATTTTAATTAAATTAAAAATATAAATGTGTATTACTGTGATATATGTTTATTATAAAAAAAAACTTTGTAATTTTGTAGATGTAGAATAAATTATACCAGCTCTTTTGAAGAAGCTCACTATGTAGAGCGAAACGTCAAGAAAAATTGTTGTCCTTTCTTTCTCTAATGGAAAAACCATTGACAAATTTTCACGTCCGCTTCGCCAATATTTTATTCTATTTTATTATATATATATATATATATATATATATATATATATATATATATATATATATATATATATATATATATATATATATATGATATATCTTCACGGATGGGGGAATATATGGTTTGGTTATTTCGAGTTTCAATCTGTTCGTTCAAATAATCGTTTTGACGACGTTTCGCCAAAATCTCATTTGGCATTTTCAAGTGCGGTTCGTCTCGTTACTCGCCGAGAACTGATGGTGGCCTCTGATGAATTTCGAGTTTTGTTTAGCTGGCTCACTTTCTGATTGGACGAGCGGCTTCGCAGGCTCCTCCCCTCTGCCGAGTGCAATATATTTGATTCTTGTATGCTGGTCTGTCGTATACAGGTTGATTTTTGTTGTTTTGTTTCTTGATTTTTTATTAATATTTTCCATGTAGTTGGAATATGTGTAGCATTGTCTCGTTTATTCATCCGTCCCTCTTTTTCGATTTCCAGGGCCTCTCTTATGACCCGGAAGTTTCTTTTCTTGCTCGATTTCTAGCGTAAACTAGATTCTATGGTGGATATTGTTCAGGTATACGAGGAAATCGTCCAGGTGTTCTTTTCCATATGGCCATATAAAAATATCATCCACATAGCGTTTCCAAAATTTCGGTTTTAAAGGTGCCTTTTGCAGTGCCTCTTGTTCGAAATATATCATAATAAGATTGGCTGTAACTGGTGAAAATGAGGACCCCATATGTGCGCTATCTGTTTGTTTGTATATTTTGTTATCGAACATGCAGTATGTGTTCTTTAGGCAGTATTCTGCAAGTTCAATTATGTAGGCTGGAAAATCTTCGTCATGGCGATTTTGTCCAAAGTCTCATCCATTGATATGCTTGGATATAGCGATTTTATGTCGAGGCTTGCTAAGATGTCATTTTCTTCGAGGTGAATGTTTTTGATCATTTTGGTCAGATGTTCGGAGTTTTTCACGAAGGAATCGGCCAGTTCGATCCTTGGTTGCATGATACTTGCTAAATATTTTTCCAGTTTTTGTGTTGGAGATCTCACTGAGCTCACTATTGGTCTGAGTGGTGCATTTGTTTTGTGTATTTTTGGTAGGCCATACAGTTTTGGACATCTGCTTGATTTTTCCCTTGGTATTATAGATTTTTCAGTTTCTGAGTATAGTTTTGAGGCTTTGATTTTGGCTTTCGTAGTTTTCTCAAGGTATGTTGTTTGTATATTCACCTCGAAGAAAATGACATCTTAGCAAGCCTCGACATAAAATCGCTATATCCAAGCATACACATGACATAAAATCGCCATGAACGAAGATTTTCCAGCCTACACAATTGAACTTGCAGAACACTGCCTAAAAAACACATATTTCGTGTTCAATAACAAAATATTCAAATAAACAGATGGCGCACCTATGGGGTCCTCACTTTGACCAGTTACAGCCAACCTTTTTATGATATATTTCGAACAAGAGGCACTGCAAAAGGCACCTTTAAAACCGAAATTTTGGAAACGCTATGTGGATGATATTTTTATAATATGGCCATATGGAAAGAACACCTGGACAATTTCCTCATATACCTGAACAATATCCACCATAGAATTCAGTTCACGCTAGAAATCGAGCAGGAAAAGAAACTTCCTTTTTTGGATCTGTTATTAACTAGGAAACCTTGTGGTTTAGCGTATTTCGGAAACCCACACATACTGACCGATATCTCAATGTAGAGTTACATCATCAACCTTCTCAAAAGCAGGCAGTAGTCAACACACTAGTATCAAGATCTCTCCGCCTAACAGAACTCGACGAAAACAAGACGAAATAAGGCACATTTCAACAGCTCTAGAACGGAATGGTTTTTCACAATCAGATATAAGGAATACCATAAAAAGACAAGAGAAGACCACAACAAAAACCACATACCAAGATCAAACAAGGAACAAAACCATAATCCCATACATAAAAGGGATAACGGACAGAATCGGAAGAATCTTAAAAAAAAACACAACATATAGCGCGTATTTAAACCACAAAGAACAATAGCCAACATCCTGGAAAATCCCAGAGATAAGATCAACCTTGAAAATCATGGCGTTTACAGCATTCTATGTACAGATTGCCATCAAACTTATATAGGACAAACAAACAGGCGCATATCAGCCAGAGTTCAAGAACATAAACATAGCCTCAAAAACAAACGGATCACATCAGCTCTATTGCAACATCACCAAATAACCGGACGCACCATCGATTTTGAAAAAGCAAAAGAAATAGCACCAGTACAGAACTACAAGGTACGCGTTTTAAGAGAGGCCCTAGAAATCGAAAAAGGGGGCTAGCTGACTAAACGAGACGATGCTATACAAACTCCAAGTATATGGAAAACATTAATAAAAAATCAAGAAACAAAACAACAAAAATCAACCAATACACGAGAGAACAGCATTCAAGAATCAAATATATCGCACTTGGCAGAGTAGAGGAGCCTGCGAAGCCGCTTGTCCAATCAGAAAGCAAGTTAGCGAAACAAAACTCGAAATTCATCAGAGACGAACAGAAAACGATTTTTTAAACGAATGGATTGAAACCCGGAATAACCAACCATTCATACATATGAATGGTTGGGTTATTTCGGGTTGACGTCTCCTAAGGTGCTTGTTTAAATTTTTGGATAAAAAGAAATCTAAAGGAGCAAAAATTGTATTATATGGTGAGTAGTTCACATTAGCAGTCAAAATTCCAAGCCATTCTCCATCTGCCCCTTCTTTGAACTGGACCACTCGCTGTATGGTTCCGATTTCATTCGGTCTGACTTCTTTTTTATCAGAAACGTGAAATAGCACCTCAGAGGACGTTATTTTCCAGATGATAATCAGTAGAAAGCGAATAAAGATACCTATTTTGAAGTCCATCAGAAATAATCTTTTTCTACTAAAATAAAGCCTTTGCGGGATATTATATTGAAAAATAAAATTAACAAAACATATTTTTCAATGCGTATTAAACAAATTGATCTAGTTAATTTCGATATAATTTAAATCAATTTGTCATGATTATGGTAAAATATAAAAGGAATATTTACCTCCGTGTCCGTTATGACACGAATATATAATCCAACCAAGACATATACACCAAAAACTTCTCGTCAGTATAAAGAAGCTTGAGTAACTATTATCATCACGATAATGCATCAGTAGCTGAAACTCTTTATAAACCAGGGTTGTTAAGACGGTTAAACAAAGAACTATTGCCCACATGATCAGGTTTCCAGTCTAAAAAATAAAAATGTTTTTTTTTACAATATTTTCATTATTAAAAGACAGTTATTTCAAAATACTGGTAAACGAGCAAGATAAATAACACTTTCTTGTCAGTTTTTCTCTCGTACTTTTCATTACGGCCGTTTTGCATGATGACAAAGTAGACCAGGGGCCCTATCCTCGAACTGGGTAATGTGAAGTGAACGGTGAAAAGGTGGCGAACGCGTATTCTTGAAATGTTCATCACTCATATCCTCGTGCGCCCGGTGGAAGAAACAAATATTCTAGGGCCAGTTCTGCTTATGGATTTCCCATAAATACTTGTGTCCATAACAGCCGAGTATCTTAGTTTTAAACAGTTAAATCTAACATAATTCTTTTTACGACACAACTTATAATAAATTTGAGAAATCACGCTATCTGAAACTTTTATTTAAATAAGTAACAAATTTTATATTTAAATAATGTTAACTACAGCACTTAACTTAATTAGACTGTGTTAAACACTATACGACACTACAATTAAATAAATATTATGATTATAATTTATCGGGACATATAAATATGAACCCTACAGATCAACGAATGAGGTCCTTCAGCATAAAAACCTTATTTATGGTACATTTGATCTTCAAGTCTTTACAAATCTTTATAAAATAAAAAAATATATATTTAAAGTTGAATGTGAGATCCGCCAGTATCTTTAATGGACGTCTTCTGTCTGGCCTTTGGTTTCGGTCCCTGGTCATAAACAGTTTCACTATCATTGTTCAAGTTTCAGGTTTTCTTTCAAATTTACTCATCAAGACAGAACATCTTGCAGTAAGAGGCTGGACACTTTGTGAATTCATACAATAAATAACTGATTGGATAGTTTCCGTAGTGGATTAGGATGATGGCTTTTAGTCATACTACGTAGAGTTGTAATTTCCACCGTTTCAAGGTTTATCAGTGCTGACTTTCTGCAATTACTGTCAGTATATTACTTTGTATATATGATTGCTGCTTTTCTTGATATCCCTTTTTCTTTATATATTAGATCTTCAAGTATTTGGCTCTTTGTATGCATTTTTGTTTAACAGTTCTAGAGTGTCAATTTAAGATAAATTCAATCCAGGCAAAGTACAAATATTGTAACGGCAATCAATAACTTCACAAAAATAACAACAACAGCACTATTTTTTTTTTACTTTTGACGATTAATTTAAGGTACCAAAACTACTTTTTGCCTAAAATGGCAACAAAATATATTACTGACATTTTCGATCTGACAGGTCAATTCAATCTGTCATCCATTTTGTTTTTTGAAATTGTCAGGTTTTAGCACATTCATATCTGGGAATATTGGCTTTTCAAGAATACGGCTTTTACTGTCAAAAAGTTCACATCGCCATTCCCATCGCCATTCACATCACACTTTCGAGGATAGGGGCCCAGTACGGATTTGTTTTGGGTTGTCTGTAAAAGGAGGCAGGCTTATTTTTCGCTCTAAACTTTCCAAAATAGCGTACTTAACAATAATTACGATATGCTGCCTCTCAAAAAATTGTGGAAAATTTATTAATTAATGAGAATGTGTAGATGAATTGAATAATTTTTTTTTCTCCTTTTCTTTCTTATAACTTTGAAACTATGCATTTTGGAGGAAAGTTGAAGAGAGAAAAAAGTTTCGTATTTAAATTTTCTACAAGATAGAATGGATTAAAATCTCAAAATTGATTATCATTGTTGTAAAATAGTATTAAGAATTACTTATATCGTATTCTTGTCTTTAGATTTTTATTAGTTAGTGTAAACGTAGAATATACGCAGAGTGTGTCACTAAAGATCATATAGAGAATACTTATTTGTAATTGAGACTAATAAACCTCCTTTTGTTAAGTTTAAAGTGCCTTTTCATTAAAAATAGAGAACCAAGACCCTAAGTTAATCAATAATTAACAATAGTAAATAAAACCGTTAATACAACATGGAATCTCTACAGGAACATAATTGTTATTGAGGGTGCGCAAATAAATAAACAATGCCCATCATTCTGTTAATATTACAATATATACAGGGTGCGGCATTTATCTTGAGACAACGAAATATCTTGGTGGGATCACATTTTTTCGAAAAATGTTTTGTACAAAAATTATATGGCGTAGTAGTGACCTTGAAAATTACCTTGACCGTGTTCTTCAAGGTCATTTGAAGATCAATTTGAGAATTTTAAATAGGACCCCCCAATTTCGACCCCGGGAATGAAAAGGGCGGGAGATTTTGCCATCGGATATGACCTAAATCTCAAGGTGAAGGTGAAATTTCAAAGTCAAAATAAAAAAGATCGCAGTATTTCGTGAAAAGTTTCGTGTAAAAGTTGTTGGGTGGCACGGGGGCTAAGTAGTTACTATCACTTGAAAATAACCTTGACCTTAACCTTCAAGGTCATTTGCAGTTCAATTTCAATTTGAAAAGGTAATTTGAACGGCGCAAAATATCGTAATATTTTTGAAAATCAACCTCCACTTTTGCTTGAAGACATACGCTTAGATGTAAAACAACAAATATGGTTTCAACGCGATGGATGTCCAGCGCATTATTCCCAATTAGCTCGTCAAGTGTTAGATCGCGAATTTAACGGACGGTGGATTGGTAGAAGAGGTGCAGTAAATTGACTCGCAAGATTGTCAAACATCAAGTCACCAGATTTTTGTTTATGGCGTTATTTCAAGAGGGAAGTTTATAAAAACGTACCAACAAGTCCTGAAAACATGAAGCAGCGAATCAGAGATGCTTATGCCAAAATAATACCTGAAATGCTTCGCTGTTGTGGGTAATCTTTTGAAGTGCTGGTCAATAAGTATATTGAAGTTGAAGGTAACCATTTTGAGCACTTATTGAAATAAATTCTTATGAAATCTTTAACATGATCATACAAAACGATAATGGACGAGGAGACTCGTAGAAAACAAACACCCCGATGGTGAGAAGCGAGGGGACTCACCGAAAACAAGCATCTCGATAGTGAGAGGCGAGATGACTTACCGAAAACAAGCACTCCAATGGTGAGAGCAGAGGGGACTTAAACAAGCACCCCGAAGAGAACAAAAACTACTACGTCCACGTCGTTGCTCCTGGGTAGTGCTAAAAGTAGTTAATCTTGCACATAGTCGTACTAAGTACAATTTTGCTGACAATTCTGAACGAATGAATTTTTTCATATAGCCTTGAAGATCGAGATCAAGGTAATGTTATAGCAACTTTGCAGTCTTACAACTTCAGTATGAAACCTTTTATAAAATAATGACGTTGAAGATCTTCTTTTGACCTTAAAATGATCTTGATATTAGACCTTAACCTTGGGGTCTAAGTCATATCTGATGGTGAAATTACTGTGAAATTGATCGGTTTCTCCATTTCCGGGAGTCAGATTGCGGTTTTCCTTTTCAAATATTGAAATTTGACTTTAAATGACTTTGAAAGCCAAAGCCAATATTATTTTCAAGGTCACTATCATTTAGCCTCCGTACCACCCAACAACTTTTGTACAACACGTTTCACGAAATACTATGATCTTTTTGTTTTGACCATGAAATGACCTTGGTATTTGACCTTCACCTTGAGGTCAAAGTCATATCTAATGGTAAAATTTTCCGCCCTTTTCATTCCCGGGGTGAAATTGGGGAGTCCTATTTAAAAAATGACCGTCAAATGACCTTGAAGAGCAAGTTCTAGATCATTTTCAAGGTTACTTTATCACCCGATAATTTTTGAACAAAACATTTTTCAAAAAAATGTGATCCCACCAGAATATTCCGTTGTCTCAAGATAAATGCCGCACCCAGTATATATTTATTTATTTATTTATATATATATATATATATATATATATATATATATATATATATATAAAATGATGTAGGGTGCTAAGGATATCACATTTCAATTATTCTTTTAGCACATGGGGGGGGGGGGCATTGATCCACTGATTTCCTGAATCTGCCCTTGAACTATCAGTAGGACCTTATATGGTGAATGCGTTTTCAAGACAGACGAAGGTAGATAAAAAAATTTATGTCTTGGGCAACCAATTTGAATATAAATATTTTTACCGGATAATATGTCTCAACAAGTGTTGTTTCCGGGTGGTTATATAAAACACTAAATAACGATTCTAAATTTAAATAATCTGAAATAAAAAAAAGTGGATTGTGTCTGAAATATTTTTGTCGCTCAGTAATTAATTTTCATTTTTTTTTTAATTCTCTTAAGTATTTCAAATTAAATATCGGGCTTTATTTTTTCAGTTTATTTTAGTACCTTTATTGGTCGTAAATATTACTTACGTTTTTAAATGGATATTTCCAGTGGCTTTTTTCCCTCATGAAGACCCCAAACATAACACCAATAAAGTAATCGTTTAAATATGCATGAGTTTCGAATAAACTGAAAATATTAAAGTGAATTAAAATTTCAGTAAGTATTAAAAATTAATACTTACATTGCTTTAAAGTAACAGTACAACGATAATTATTAGTTTTTTAAACGTAGTAATTTTTACATTTGTTGTACAAGATTATTGTAGTTATAGCGAATTTTTTTCAATGTATTAAATAATACAGGATGATTCAAAATAATCAATTTTAATTTTTTAAATAGTGACACCCAACTTTTTGTGCCTAAATGTAACTGTTTTCGATTTACCGACAGTTAAAACTCGAAATGAAATATAATAATTATTTATCAGCATAACTGATTCCAGTAGCGGCAATTCCTTAGGTTGGCAAGTTAGCGCAACCCCAAAAAATTGTAAATTAAAATAAAACTTGCCAACAGATATCAAGTAGAATTTTTTTTTTAATTTTTACTGGTAATTTAATATTAAATTTAAATCAACTTTTTAACTAGATTATACGCGAACAGCAGTCAATTATTGAAATAATTTAACACTTTGCCTAAATATCAAGAATAATTTGTCTGTATTACAATAATACTTTAGTTTAAAAGTACTGATCCTATGAAATAGTTGAAATTCTGAATGCCGCAAACTTATATACTTACTTATCAAAATCATTGAATATAAACTTTAAACCTATAGGTGCAATAGTCAAAACAATGTTCAATAAAAATAAATATCCCATAATCAAGCGAAAATTCCTTTTAACTAAAACTGCAACTGGAATTAATATTATTGGGGCTATTAAGAATAACTGCCAGTCTGCCGAAAGATACCAGGTATTGATCATGCACTAAAAATGTAAATAAATCTTTATAAATTGGCAGCAGTAAAAATGTAGTAGTTCAATCAAGAATTATCTTACCAATATGTCGCTACAGAGGCTTTTAAGCACTTCTATTCATAATGAATTCAAATGAATCTACCTACAACTTGTACGATTATAGTAGAAATTTTTATTGATGTAATTTATCAAAATTTGCAATGGAAATTGGAAAATAAAATACTTTCGCTCTTTTCAATTTATCAGTGAACTAGTTTCACTACAATATATAGTTACTAATTGTGTAGATTTTACAAATCTTGTGGACTATACGAGGTGCGTCAAAAAAATAGCGCCTTATAAAACTATACAGAATGTTCGAAAAATACGTCTACTGTATGTACATACGGTTTGCCGTGATGTCTTGATAAAAACCAAATTTTTCCTTATTCAACTTGTTTTTCAACCAAAAGTCATGTGATTGTGGTTCTACGTGATGGAATTTGTCAAATCTTTTTTTTCCACAAAACGTGTCATCTTAGTTCTACGTAAGCAAATTTTTATTTATTTTAGATTTTATTTTTTGAGTTGGTAGAAATTTTTCTAATGTAAGAAAAATAATTTGATTTAATATTTCAACATTAATAGTTTTTTTTGTTGTTATATTTTAAAGTCAATACTTGTAATCTTTTTTGCAAATATCGATTTATTTATTTTATTTATTTTTTTTTAGTTTGACTAATTTTTAATAGGACTCTTTTTTTATTATATATTTTATAAATAGTTCAATTTTTATATATTAAATTTATTAACTTTTTTGAAAATGATGTTGGGGATGATGCAGTCTGTATTTTTTTTGTACAGAAACTTGACCTCTTTTGACGTTAACTACTTGAAAAAGGTTTTTAAGATTTATTCTGAAGGCTAACAGGAATCAAGTTGTAAGTAATGTTGCAGGACAGATGGGGCATATGCGGAAAAGTATAACAATAATACCTACCAGATCATCATGATTAACATAATTTTGTACATAAAGGAAAAAAGGCCACCAATGATTTATACACCGATCTCTTTCCATTTTACACCTTCTTGGTACATAGGTCCATTTCCCATGTGAGCCAACACTGTTACAGTAATAAAAAAGGCAGCAGCTACAGGAGGTGTAAGCCTGGAATAGCAAAGAGTAAAATGATAGAGTTGTTAGCCAGGTGAGTAGTTATTAGTTGGTTAAATATTTATTTATTTTATTTATTTATTTATTCCAACAGATAAAGCCATTTTCATATTGTAATATACTGGTCTGATATTCTAAACGCATCCCTAATTTAAATAATTTTCGCAGTATTTTTAAAACATTTTTCAAAATTTAAGGTTATTCTGATAACAGCTAGTTAGGTAATTTTGACATTTGATATATTCTTTATTGTTTATTAGCTGCTTATATTGTTTTAATGTTTAAAATATGTAATAGGTCAATAACGGTGCTATATAGACTTGGCAATAACTACGTCACAATGGCTTACTTCTGTATTTTCCTCTAGGATCTCATTTATATTTTTTTAAATTTAATTTAGGATATAAAATTTGTTGGTTGTAATAAGGTAACATCCTTGAAATATGATTAAAAGATGGTTTTCCGATAATCATCTTTTAGACAACAAATTTCTCCGGCATTGAACGTAATATAGAATAGATTTTTGTGTCCAATGAAACATTTTAATCCTTGCCAACTACCAGGGGCGGATCCAGCCTCTCTCTTTGGGGGGGGGGGGGGGGGCGGTGATATCACAGAAGTACAGTATGGCAAGTTTTCAACGGGGAGGGGGGGAATGCTAGCTGCACACATTGCTAATATAAAAGGCAGAATCGGTTCTATTTTCCTGAATCAAAGCTTTTAATAATAATATCCTTTATTTGGACAATGAGATACAAGATACAAGAGGGGGGGGGCGGTGGTAGCGATCGCCCCCCCCCAAAGAGCTTATAATTCAGAACAATACACCCGATTGTACCTCTTTTACACTAGGAATGTGTATGTTGCTGGCTTCCACCCCCTCATCGACAACTGGTTTTTCTTGCGGTCGCCCCCTTCAAATTTACTAAAATAATCATCATTACTTTTCAGATAGAACTAAATTGTTGCAGGGGGTACCTCAGGGCTTCATTTTAGGACCCATATTATTCTTAATATATGGAAACAATATGGGAGATGGATTGGCCGCGGAAAGTGTTTGCCAGTTTGCTGATGACACAATTTAGTTCTATTTGAAAAGTAATGATGATTATTTTTAGTAAATTTGAAGGGGACGACCGCAAGAAAAACCAATTGTCGACGAGGGGGTGAAAGCCAGCAACATTCACATTCCTAGTGTAAAAGAGGCACAATCGGGTGTATTATCCTGAACTCTAAGCTCTTTGGGGGGGGGGGGAGCGATCGCTACCACTGCCCCCCCTTTGTATCCGCGCCTGTTACAATATAGTATATACTACTTAAAAAAAGGTTTATTTCACCAAAGTTTTGTTGTCAATATTCTATGTCCCATAGAAGCAATTAGCACTATTTTTTATTTGATATTTCCTTTAAAAATACTAAATAAACATATATGTTGATTTTTTATAAAATTTAAAAAGAACTGATATTTAAATTTTTGTATCATACATAAATATATAATTAAAATTTTAGTACTCTAAATCTGAGTAATTTACTAAATTTAAGATTTTTTTGAACTTTTTTAAACTAGTATTATAGTTAGGTGCATACCTTAAATATCTGTGTAAGTACATATAAGGAATCCTTTTAATATGTGTTTTTATTGGTTTGGCTTCTTGTTTCAAATATTGATAGGCTAAAAGGAATCCTGATAGAAAGAAGAACGTATCGACTGCCATATGTGCTCCAGTTATATAGATTGATTT
Source organism: Diaprepes abbreviatus (assembly GCA_034092305.1). Taxonomy (NCBI): domain Eukaryota; kingdom Metazoa; phylum Arthropoda; class Insecta; order Coleoptera; family Curculionidae; genus Diaprepes; species Diaprepes abbreviatus. The sequence goes on along the minus strand of JASJET010000015.1, from coordinate 520 downwards.
TCTTGTCCATTCAAACTACAAGTAAAATATTTTTAAGTATTTGTTACCCTTAACTTAACAAATTAAGGTGATTGTACATTGTACTAGTAATCGGTCAATTTTAATCAACTACGCCTTTAACATTTGATATTTTTTAAGTTTTTATTTGAGATTTAACAGCTGGCAATTATTTTGCAGTATACTTGTTGGCGTAGCTAGGGAATTTTCCTAGGGGGGGGGGCAGCCGGTCAGTAATAAATATATTTCTCAAGATAAAAACAATGGAAACAGTATATTTCTTCAATATTGCTATAGAACACAATTTATCCTATTCCACCAATTGTGTTCTATAGCAATTTATTCAAACTGTGCAACCTCTAACACGGAAAGGATATGATGGGACGAAATTTGCATTTTGCTTCATTTATATACGGAGTTGCATATAGTTGTACGTTTGCTCAATGTAATTTCAGCACTACAACGGCATAATGTGGATATATCCACTGCTGTTGCATCTCGCATGGAGGAATCCATGAAATCC